>JALMGF010000001.1:19800149-21000149 GCA_023333645.1 Sceloporus occidentalis
GTCCGAGGTCATAAACAAAGGGGCAGAGAAAAAGAATAATTATCTAAGGTGGGAAAGCTAGCCGAAATAAATACGTTTTTAAATTCTTTTTAAAAGAAACTAACGACGCGGAGGAGCGGAGCTCTCAGGGAGCCTGTTCCAAAGAGAGGGGGCGATGATGGCAAAAGCCCTCTGTGAGGTCCTCACAAAATGTGACTTAGGGACCTCTAACAGTTTCGTTCCAGATGTTCTGAGTGTGCGGGGCGGATTGTATGGGGAGAGGCGGTCCTCCAAATACCCCGGGCCCAAGCCATTTAGGGCTTTATAGGTCAATACCAACACCTTGTATTGAGCTCAGAAGCGAATAGGCAGCCAGTGGAGGTCTTTCAAGATAGGTGTTATATGGTCCGACCTGGAGCTACCAGCGACCAATCTTGCTGCCATGTTCTGCACCAATTGCAGCTTCCGGGTTTGGTACAAGGGTTGCCCCATGCAGAGCGCGTTGCAGAAATCCAATCGAGAGGTTGCCAAAGCATGTACAACAGTTTCAAGGTCCCTACGGTCCAGGTAGGGACACAGCTGGCATATCAATCGGAGCTGATGACAAGCACTCCTGACCGTCGCATCCACCTGAGATGTCAGCTGGAGCGACGAGTCAAGGAGCACTCCCAAGCTATGCACCGAGTCCTTCAAGGGGAGCATGATCCCGTTCAGGACCGGGTGACAGATCTCACCACCTGGAACCGGGGAACCTATCACCAGTACTTCCATTTTCCCTGGATTCACACTGAGTTTGTTCTCCCTCATCCAGCCCATTACCGACTCCAAGCAGGCATCTAGAGGAGAGATCCCTTCCTTAGTTACTGCATCAGTTGGAGACACAGAGAAAACTATTTGGGTGTCATCAGCATACTGATAACACCGCGCCCCGTGTCTCTGGATGATCTCTCCCAGCGGTTTCATGTAAATGTTGAAAAGCATAGGGGACAAAATCGCTTCCTGAGGGACACCAGATGTAAGGGCCCTCTTATCGGAGCGACAGTCCCCCAGCTCCACCATCTGGAAACTGCCCGAGAGGTAGGAACGGAACCACTGCAAGGCAGTGCCCCCGATACCCAACTCCCTCAGACTGTCCAGAAGGATACCATGGTTGATGGTATCGAAAGCTGCTGAGATGTCCAAGAGCACTAACAGGGACACGCTTCCCCTGTCCGTGATCAGACGGAGATCATCAACTAAGGCAATCATGGCAGTCTCAACTCCATAGCCCGCCCGGAAGCCGGTTTGAAATGGATCCAGAAAATCGGTGTCATCCAAGATCGATTGAAGCTGGAAAGCGATATAGGCCGCTAGCTATTGTGGATCAGTGGGTCTAAGGAGGGCTTTTTAGCAAGGGTTTGACCACAGCTAATTTTAATTTAGATGGAAACTGACCCTCTCTTAGAGAAGTATTAACAATGCGGTGTAAGAGTGTTAACACTGCATCTCCCCCCTGAGCTGCCAGCCCTGAGGGACAGGGATCAAGGGAGCATGTCGTTCTCCTAACACTTCGAAGGATCTTGTCCACTTCCTCGGTGCTAACAAACTCAAAATGATCCAGTATAACAGGGATCACGGACGCTCTGGACGCCTCTCTTATAGGATCTGCATGAATACTGGCGTCGAGATCAGCCCTTATCCGAGAGATTTTATCCTCAAAGAAGTTGTTAAATTCGTCACAGCAGGCTTTGGATGGTTCCAAAATAGGGCTCAGGGAGGGGGGGAGTTGAGTTAGCTCCCCCACAACCCTGAACAGCTCTGCTGGACGCGACTCTGTGGACTCAATACGTGCAGCAAAGAACGAATTCTTTGCTGCATCTATTGCCACTCCGTAGGCTCTCAAATGAGAGTCCAGGAGTGTCTTGTCGGCTAAGCGCTGATGTCTTCACCAGTTACGCTCTAGTCGTTGCACAGCCCGCTTCCGTTCCCTAAGTTTAGTTGACTGATGGGAAAGAGTGTGTGTGTTGCTGTTTCTGAAGAAACAGAATCCTTTGTAGACAAGCTGGCTGACATTTATTTACTAAGAAAAGTACTGACATTGATCTTTTTTGTGAGAATGGCAAGAAAATTCTGAAGAATTTAATATTGATAGTACTTTCCTATTTTTAGACCAAATTGTTATTAGCTATGCTGACTGGGGGATTCTGGGAACTGTAATTCAAAAATGCAACATTGGGTAAGGGATTCTGTGAACTGTAATTTTTAAAAAAAGATCTGTCTATTCAAAGATTTTTTTAAGTAAGTAAGAGCTTCTAAATTTAAAAATGTCTGCTATTGAGCAATATATGCATTTCTGAAGCTGATGATTCATAGACAGTCCAATGGTATAGACTTGGCCACTGGATTGGAGAAGTTCCTTTGGGCTGTGAGGAAATTGCTGGTTTCTCGGACATCTCTTTGAGGTCCCTCCCGATGAGGAGAATGGCTGGCTGAGGCTGTGGGATGCTTTTATTGGACTGGTGCCTAAAGCTTCAAAGCTGCTGTTACTGGGTGGGGATGATAAACCTTTTAGATGACAAGGGCAACCCCATTCTTCCATTCTGATGTACCATAAAAATAACTGAGCTTTTATTGCTTGGGGCGGGAGACCTCTCCTGAGGCCTTCCTGAGTCACCTTCATCAACCCCACTTCGAGGGATGGAGGAAGACCCAGCCTGCCCTGCTTTGAAGGTGGATGACTCTGTCCAGACTCTCCTTGCTTGTCTCCTGGAATCCGCTCCCTACATGGTGACTCTCTGGTCCTACAGTGTGATGATTCATTGCTTCGGCTGGTCACTAGGGTGATCACCTAGGAATCTTGTAATAAAGGGCCAAAGGATAAAAGAGAAGGTCTATATTTGGACACACAATTACTGGCAGTGGCAGGAGACAATTCTCTGCATACAATGGGAGATGACCACAAGATGGTAAAGGTCCTGTGTGTAAACAGGGTCAGAGTAGTCATAGGAAGATGCCTTATGCTGACTCAAACCACTGCTCTTCTTGACCATATCAGGGATGGCCAACTTGGGGCCCTCTAGACCAGCAAGCTCTCCAACTGTCCTGATTTGGCACAGACAGTCCCAATTAATACTTTGTCATGCTACTTTTCAGCTGCTTTTAAAACATCCCAGTTTCTCTCTGTTCCTCCCACTTTCCCCCCTTTTCCCCAGGTTACCCGTGTTGCTGCAAACTCAGTTCAGAGTGCACATGTAGTTTGCACTAAACTGGAGAAGAGATGAGGGCTAACATAGTGTACTAAAGAGATTCCAGTCATAGTCGGCAGGGTTCTCTGATGTTTTGATCCCCCCATAAAGTATTGCCCTAATATTAGTTTTTGAAATTTGGTTGTTAATATTGTATGCCCCCAAGTCATTTATGACTTACAGCAGCCCTAAGGGGGCCCTATCACAGTTTTTTTTTATTTGGCTGGATTATTTAGAGTGGGTTTGCCTTTGCCTTCCTTTGAGGCTGAGAGAGTATGACTTGCCCAAGGTCACCAAGTGAGTTTCCGTGGCAAAGTGGGGATTTGAACCCTGGTCTTCCAGAGTCATAGCCCAACACTCGAATCACACCACACCAGCTCTTTTGGAAACATACTAACAGACAATCTTTATTTCTAATAAAGAGCAAAGAAGAAGTGTTACACATATTAAATTGAAAATAGCTGGAGAGAAGGAAAGCAAAACAAACACATAGTCCACTCCCTTGTTATTTGTTGTTGTTGTTCTCCCTTTCTAGTCTCTCTCATTTCCAGACTTCTAAGATCATCCTGAGATAAGATCACCCATCTGCATGGAGAAGCTCATGGGATTATTTTGAACTTCCTGGAAAGGCCTGCAGATGAAATCTAATGCTGTTGTTTGGTGTCAGCCAGTAGCATCACTAGGATTGGTGTCACCCCAGTGCTGTAACTCATGTTGTCACCCTCAGGAAGGCAGCTACCCCAGAAGAGACAACGGAGCTTGTCGCACACACTTTTGCCCCTGATCTGGGCATGAGCAGTGGATATGCATGGCCAACTGAAAATGCATTTTATCGCACACCGCACTGTCCTCAAGCAGGGACATAGCCAGGTGTTAGAATCCTGAAGTATTCTACCAGATGTATTCTAACTGTGGATGATGGGGGGATGGGTTGCGCTTCGCATAGCTTGTAGAGATGGTGATATGTAGTACTAGGCTGGACCAGGTGTGAGTTATCTAGTGTCCTTGAGAGGCTGGCCTGCAGAGACTTGGAATGCAATTTCATTTCTCAGGGGATAGGGATGGAGGATGGGAACTAGTGCTGGGAAGGAGGGGTCCTGTTGCATGGGCTTTTGCTGGGGTGGAGTGCTTTGGCTTCGGGGGGAACTTATGCATTGCTTTGGCGGGGAGGGGTCAGTCTCAGCTTAGAAGCTGGGTGATGCGACATCGCTGATCTTGGAACCTTCAATAAAGTTCTGTTGTTTCAATAAACAAGCTGACTGATTGATTGTCCAGGATTCTGGTCCACACCCTGACACCAGGATTTTAGGAAGGGGGGGTCCAGACTAAGTGCCACCATTATAATGGGGCTTGGGCGCGGCGGTGCAGCAGCACGCACCATTCATTTTTCTAATGGAAGGGGGGCTGGACCCCAAGACACCCCCCCTTCCTAAAATCCTAGCTACGTCCCTGCACCCCTCTTGACTTCCTCCCATACCACACCCATACCTTAGTAATGTTTTTTGTACTAATTTACTCATGAATCGTAATTCCCATATATCACTGAATGTAATGGTAGTATAGTAGTTGTGACATAAACAATTAGCAAAATTAAAATTATACTTTTAAATTACAATATCATATGCACAGAATAAGTGTGTTTACATATACATAGTTTCATATGGTTAAAGTGAAAATTTGGTAATATGCAATATTTTAAAATATATTTATTTAATATATCTATATCTATATCTTTAATTTAATTTTTTTAAAAGAACTTGGGGCCTTTCCTTTCCCCTCCCACTGAACCTCATCCCACTCACACCATCTCTTCAGCATTTTAAAAAAATATACAGGCCAATGCCACAGCCCATTTCAGCCATAATGCTGATGTTTGAGGAGCAGTGGTGTCACCCCTCCTTAAGGTGTCACCTGGTGTGGTCCGCATCCCTCGCACTCTCTTAGTGATGCTACTGCAGCTAGCAGCCCTGCCAGATCTGGAAGGCACTGCCAAGTGGCAGCAGCACCCCATAACCACCACCAGGGCAAGGTAGTGGAATGGAAAGGAGATCAAGGCAGGCAGCAGTATGCCAGGCATCTGGGAAAGGTAGTATTGCTGCTGTGCGGCAGCCCATTCTGGAGGGGAAAGGGAGATGATGGTGATAGGAATGGAAAAGGGAGGCTATTGCTTCATGTGTTACCAGAAGCTCCCTTTCCCAGCCCAGCCAGCAGCAATAAAGATTGGAAGCCTAAAGCTAAACAGAGATAAACCAGCGTGATCATGCCAATCCTGGTGCTGGTTAAAAAGCTATCTCTTTCTGAGAGCAAGGCATTATTCAGACAGTGAAAATAATCCAGGAAGAATCTGGCTTGAATCTTTGTTGTCCACATGCATTTGAAATGCATCCAATTAAGGTTTTTTGAGGGGTTTCCAAAAAAAAACAAACCCTCACTTAATTGATGTCTGGTCCCCCCCCCCCCCCCCCGCCCCAGTTTTCCTAAAAGATTCACATCATTGGCTGTGTGAATAACCGATGTGAATAGACCCAGGATAAACCGGGATAAAACTCTGCATGCCTTGAATGTGTTTTGGACACATCTGCATCATAGACTCCATGTTCATTCGAGTGCTGACACAACAGAGCAACAGAACTCACAGAGAAGGGCATTGGTTTGGTTCTGTGAGGATCATCTCTAAGCTTCTGGAAAGCCAATTCTGCTAGAATGTAAACTTCACTTGGTTCTATTTTCTATCCTCTATCAGCTCTTCCACACTGTAGAAATAAGGCAGTTTGACACCACTTTCACTGTCATGGATCCATCCTGTGGAATGCTGGGATTTGAAGTTTGGTGATGTATTCCATCTGGCCTGTCAGAGAGTTGTGGTATCTCACCAAAATGGGAATCCCAGGATTCTGTAGGATAGAGTCATGGCAGTTAAAATGGTGTCATAATTCTGCTTTAATTCTTAAGAAGGTGAGAAAATGGGGTTTGCCAAAGGTCAAACCAGAGGCTTTCCGTGGCTGAACCCTGGTCTCCAGATTCCAGCACTCAAACCACTACACAACACTGGCTAGCAAAACAGACTGCGTCAAATGGTGGTGGACTCTACTTCATTGGAGATTTTTAATCAGATGGCCATCTTTCAAGAGTGCTTTAGCAGTGAGTTGGATTAGATAGTCCCTACATTTTTGGTTTCTTTTCAACTCTATGATTCTAGGAATAGTAGTTGATCTCCAAATATTATTTTGGCCTGTCTGTTCAAGTTCATTTTGGCTGGCTCTCACAGCACTAACATTACAGAACTTGATTCTCTGGAAGGTTTGCATGTGTACTTTCCCTGTTATAAAGATAGGAGGACACTATTTCTTCTTTATATTGTTTGTATGCTAGGCAATGCAGATTCACTTCTTGAGTGCTGTTGGGTTGCCCT
The DNA here is from genome assembly GCA_023333645.1 of Sceloporus occidentalis. Taxonomy (NCBI): domain Eukaryota; kingdom Metazoa; phylum Chordata; class Lepidosauria; order Squamata; family Phrynosomatidae; genus Sceloporus; species Sceloporus occidentalis. Next base: position 19,806,765 of record JALMGF010000001.1, read on the forward strand.
GCTCAGTTCACTTTCTTGATTCTCCTGCACTGATTAACAAAACTACTCTCATTTTTTTCTGGATGCTTGAGAAACAGTTTTGTATGCTTTTAATCAAATTAACAGTCTGTCCTACATATGCACGGATTCTCAATCCGTGGATTCAAATACCCATGGCTTCAAAATATTCAAAAATATATAAATTCCAAAAACCAAACCTTGATTTTGCTATTTTATATGAAGGACACCATTTTACTATCCATTGTATTTAATGGGACTTGAGCATCTATAGATTTTGGTATCCACAGGGGGTCCTGGAACCAAACCTCAGCAGATAATAAGGGCCCACTGTATTTAATTTCTAATATGTTTTGTTAGTAGCACCCCGAAAAAAATTCATCCAAAATTAGATTATAAATATGTTAAGGAATATTCATACATACAGAGCAACTCACCCAAGTTTTATGACAAGGGAGGAACTGCGGAGTCACAGAAATTGTGCAAGCAACATGACTGTCATGCACGAATTACAAAAACAAGGACACTAAAAGTGATTTTAGGACCAGGTATGGACAACACACTTGAAAATTTCAGTTCATGATGTGGCAATATGGGAAGGATTAAGATCACATGTGCCCAAAGACATTCCTAACAGATTAGTGAATCTGATGGAAAAGCACAGCCAATATGACACCGAGAAAAAAGCAAGGGAGGCAGGTTTCCCTAAAGAAAAAATGCATGACGATGGGTTTAACTTCAGGGTTATTCAGATTATTTCACACTGTGAAAATAATCCAGGATGAATCTGGGTTAAATCTCTGTTGTTCAGACACACCCCAACTGCACCTGATTAAATTGGGGGAGGCTACCAAAAAACTCACTTAATCTGGGATAATCGATATTGGGTTTTCACCTGAGTTTTTTTTTAAAAGCTCAGCATCATCAGTAGTATGAATTACTGATGTGAATAGACGCAGGATAAAACTGCATATCAAAAAAGGGGTTCCAAATGGATTTGCATCGTTGGCTCTATCTTTATTAGAATGCTTGCACATGTGAACAACCGAACCCACAGGTATAGGGTTCCACTGTAAATCTATTCCACTGCTTAGAAACAATCCTGAAATGGTACGGATGTGAATCAGTTTTATTCTAAAGAAAGATGAGTGTCTGGGGCTGTTTATCTTAGAAAAAAAGGAGGAAGGGACGATCTGATGGAGATTATACATTTATGTATGATATGAGGAAGGCAGATAGGAAGAGGTCTCCCCACCTCCAAACTCTGGAGCATCTAATGAAGCTGAATGGTGAGAGAGTCAGGACAGGAACAGAAGTGCTTCTTCAAAGAGCATGCAGTAAAACATCACACATGCCATGACTCCCAACTTGGCAAGGACAGTCTCAATTAATCCTCTGTCATCCCAAATTTTTAGCTGCTTGAAAAATGACCCAGTTTCTCTCTCTCTCCCTCCTACTTTCTCCCTTCATTCTCAGCCTACTTTAATAATTGCGAACAGAGTTCAAAGGACAGAAATAGGATGCATTCCATTAAAACAGCAGCAGTGAGGTGAGCAGACAAAGGGCAGGATTGTGCCCAACCCTGTAGACTCCAGCAAAAGCAAACTGCTGCAGTTCTTCCTCATTAATAACTTTTGTCATCTTGACCACACACTACTATACATTCAGGTTTGAGCTGTGAAATGTTGGAGGGTATGAATCAGTGAAATTTGGCTTCCGCAAAATGGAGTGACAGGTGCCAACATGGACTTATTCAAAAGGAGGTTTGAGAGATTTGTAGCGGATAAAATTATCAATGCATTCTTCCTGACTGCTTTAAAGAAGTATGAATTCTCATGATACAACTCAATGGTTTTTGCTGGTTGTTGTCACTTCCATGTTCACTTGTTCCATTCTTTTGGCAGGCTGTTTGTAGTGATTGGAGGAGCAGAGAGTGCAGAATCTTGACCTTTCCAGAAAGTTCAGGCAAAAGCAAACTGCTGCAACCTCTTCCAGCTTGTGCATTCTTCTTAATTATTAACTTTCCCCACCTTGACTGCACTCTGATGTTGCTTGGCCACAGGTTTTCATCTGTGAAATGTTGCAGGGTACATGCTACATGTGAACCTAGGAAACGTGCAACTGTTAACAGTGAACCAACAGGATTCCAGAAGTTTATCGCATGGGGGTTAAACCGCTCCCCAGCGCGTTCTAACGGGGGCGAGCGGGGGCGCACACGGAACACGATGGGCACAGGATGGGGCCCAAAACGCGACTTTATCGCACAGGGGGACGCCGCCGCCACCGCACGTTCCCATCACGTCCCAATTCGGTTCCAGAGGGCGCCATTTCTGGGAACTGTTTCAAAGCGTTCCCAGAAATGGCGCCCTCTGGAACTGAATTGGGACGCGATGGGAACGCGCGGCGGGGGCGGTGGCGTCCCCCCATGCGATAAAGTCATGTTTTGGGCCCCATCCGGTGCCCATCGCGTTCCGTGCGCGCCCCCGCTCGCCCCCGTTAGAACGCGCTGGGGAGCGGTTTAACCCCCATGCGATAAACTCTAATGTTTTGTGACATTTTGGTTTTCCTCATAAAGGCATTGCCCTAATAGGGTTTTTGGAGTCATATTTACAGTCAATCTTTATTACAAATGAAAAACAAGAAGAAGTGTCATGCACATTAAATTGAAAACATCTGGAGAGAGGGAAACAAGCACATGGATCACTTCCTCATTGTTTATTGTTTCTGCTCTCCCTTTCCAGTCTCTCTCATTTCCAGGCTTCTAAGATTAGCCTGAGATAAGATCACCCATCTTCATGAAGGAGCCCAGAGGATTACTCTGAACTTCCTGGAGAGGCCAATGGATGAAATCTGATGTTTTACCAGAGATGTTGTTTGGTGTCAGCTCATAGAGCAGAGCTTGGAAAAGTTACAGTTTTGGAGAGGCAAATCCTAGAACCCCTAGTCACCATGGCTGCCAGTCTGCTAGGAAAACAAAAAGAGGCTTTCAATATCTCAGGTTGCATTTACATGACAAGAATAATACAGTTTGACGCTGCTTTAACTGCCATGGCTCATTGCAGTGGGATCATGGTATTTGTAGTTTTAAACAGTTAGCCTTCTCTGGAGTTTATCACATAGGATGGATCCCATGCAGAAACAGGATTTAAAAATCCAGGGGGGAAATGCAAAAGCAGGTTGGTTTTCAGACACGTTGGGGTTAATAAGCAATAACACAACATTAGCCCGAACAGAAAGTCAAAAAAATCGCTCCTCTTTACTTTCAGGATTTTCCAAAAGTAAAAAGGAGTGGGTTTTGTCTACTTTTCATTTGGGTTAATGTCACGTTAATGCTCATTAATCCCTACGTCATGTGAAAATCAACTCACTTTTGCAGGATTTCTCCACTTTCTGTTCGGGTTAACCCCCAACCTTGTCTGAAAATCTACCCACTTTTGTGTTTTATTCCCAATTTAATTCAATTTCTGCATGGGAACGGTCCCATGTGATAAACACCCCTATCAGAGAGTGCTAATGCCACAACTAACTACAAATGCCAGTTTTCAGCACAGTGGTATTGTATCCTATTTGTACTAAGGAGGAGGTTCCAATGTGTTCAACATTGGTTCTGTTGGCTTGCAGCTTTAAGCTGTCTCTCCTACTGAGTGGTGTTGAAATAGTGCTTCACTTTGGCAGACAATCATGGGTCACTAACACTCTTCTGCTAGTAGCTGGTAGCTCCCATATCAGTAGAATGGTGAATGCCTGGTCTGAGTTAATGCTACATCCACACTGCAGAAATAATGCAGTTTGACACTGCTTTAACTGCCTTGGTATATTGCGATAGAATCCTGGGATTTGTAGTTTTGTGACATAGTTAGCCTTCTCTGTCAGAGAGCACTGATGCCAGAACAAACTACAAATGCCAGGATTCCAGAACACTGAGTCATGGCTGTCGAAGTGGCATCAAACCGCATTACTGCTGTAGTGCAGATGCAACTGCAGTCCAAAATAACATCAAGACTTTAAGGTTCTCCAGTCTGATCTTTGGGGAGACACCACTTCTATCCTAGGATTGGCAATATAGGGTGGCCTACGTAGAATTCTCAGCTGAAGAACTCCCCATGTGCCTCCCCAAATGACATCCACTAGGATTACATAGGAGGCACCTAAGCCAGTTAAAATGGAATCATAGTGCTATAACTGTGTAGTGTGGAAAAGACCTAGCACACCTGTCTGGAAGTCCTGTTGTTCCAGTTAGCACATAGACACAGCACATATCTAAATCCATTGCTCCTATGTAAAATTTTATGGCAATATTTTAAAAATGTATTATTTCACAGCACAGGGGCTTTGACCCTATGAATGAGAGACTCCATGTGTTCATTGTCAACAGCCATGCTCAGGCTTTGCAAACTCAGGGTTATTATCTATATTATTTTGTATCATCATATCATATCATATCATATCTTGTTGTTTTGTGCCTTCAAGTCATTTCCGACTTTTGACAACCCTAAGGTGAAACTATCATGGGGTCTTCTTGGCAAGTTTCTCCAGAGGGGGGTTGCCATTGCCATCCTCTGAGGTTGAGAGAGTGTCACTTACCCAAGGTCACCCAGTGGGTTTGAATGACTCCAGATGGGATTTAAACCCTGGTCTCCAAAGTGTCCAATGCTCAAACCTCTACACCTTCGAAACGCTTGGCACCAGAAGTGTTTAAAAGTGGAATTTGTTTCCTAATTTTGGAATACAATTAGATTAGCATATACGTGTACTGTATTTGTGAGGCTGGAGAGAGATGCGAGGCTGAAGAGAAATGTGAGAGATATGAGACTGGAGAGTGCTGTGGCTAGAGAGAAATGCGAGGATCTATGAAATGGCAGGAATCATACTGCTTGGTACGAATTCACACCTTCTGCCATTTCCCATATCCTGGCATCTTTTCCCAGGGCGAAGCTCATCCATTTATGTCTCTCACGTCTCTCTTCATCCTTCTGTCTCTCTCTGATCTTGCAAATACAATACAGGCATGTACTATGCTACTTGTATTCCAAAAGCCAAATCCAAAATATTCCCAAATCGAAGCCTCAAAGCATCAAGTCAGCACGCTAAATATTTTGGGTTTGGGGAGGTTTTGGGATTTCAGATTTCCAGACTGGGGATGCTCAAGGTGCATTATATTTCTATCTCGTCTTTCCTCTAAAGAATTCCAGGTAATGGATGTGGAAGTATATTGGAAGTATGCAAAATATTGTTCCTGTTTCTCTTGTCTTTGCCATCACCATCTTGCTGTGCTTTAGAAGGCTACCCCCCCCCCCCCGACCCTTTTCCTTGTGGTCCCAATATAAGATGTGTAACAGGAAAAAGCTTTTCATTGCTCTGTTGCCATTCCAGGAAAAGATTTCCATGACCGATTTCTGGCACAATCCTTAAAGATGCAGAAGTGAGGGAAGGAGGGTGGGTGATGGGAAAAGTGGAAGGACCCTGCTTCTAAGAGAGGCCAGTGATTTCCCCCATTTTACAGTTGAATCACTGAGGCTGAGTCAAGGTGGTGACTTGTCCAGACAAACTCGCTGAACCCTTGGAGAAGTGGAAATTCACTCTTGCTCCCTAAGCCACTGGAATAACTTTTTATTTTCCTTCCTTCCTTCAAGGGCTTTCAACCAAAATAGAAGAAAGCAACCACGACAAGCATACCTACAGGCAGGCACTTTTTCACACTGCAGCTAAGCCAATGCCAGCTGCGCTTGACAAACTCTTTCCTCCCCAATACGTGCTTTAAGCTTCTTGGGAGTTTTAGCTATTAGTGCAGGAAAGGTGTGACATAGCTGTTCCAGAGTTCTATAAGTCCTATTTCCCGCAAAGCAGTTACAGTCTCTAGGTGGGGGAAGTTTGCCTGAAGGGAGAAAAACAGAAAGGTTGGATTTAAGAATTCATCTAGTGCTGGCTGGTTCTCACCAGCCTCACAATATGCAGGGCTTGTATAACATACTTTCCCTTGGACCCTGATGTTCAGACGCACAACCAGACGCCAGCAGGCTCTGACATCAGCAAAAATCACTTTCTCAGTCAGAGAAGGTCCCGTCATTCATGTTATTCACGTACAGAGCGGCCATTGTCTCATAGCCAGATCATAGCTCCTCCTTCCTTGACTTTTTGAGCCCCAGAAAAGAAGCCAGTGTTGTGCTTCCCAGCTACCTCCCCTCCCATTTTCACTGGTGGATGGAAAGGATGTGATCCTCTACTCATTTCGTTTTGGGAAAATGTAATACTGTTATCCTCACAGAGGTCCAGCCCTCACCCATAACAACTGTAAGGATTCAGAGGCACTCATCTCTTTGCTTTTGCTGCACATGTTCTTGCATTTCTTCAAGTGACAGGTAGCTGTTAAGAACCTAGAAGTCTCAGCAGAAGGGATATTGGAAAGGCTGGTAAAATTTCCTCCAGGTTTACCCCTCGCTAAAGTGCCAAGACCTTCTTTACAGGTGCATCTACACTGTATAAATAATGTCAGTTGACACCACTCAAAGTGCTGTAGCTCCATCCTATGGAATCCTTGGGCTTGTGGTTTTACAAAGTCTTTCACCTTCTCTGCCAAAGAGTGCTGGTGCCTCACAAAACTACAGATCTTGGGATTCTGTACGATGGCCTTTAAAATGGTGTCAAATCTGAAAGGTAACCTCTGAGATTCTACATCATGGTCAAATGGTGTATAACTTTACATATCCATAGCTAAGTGGCAGAAACACAATGAAACTTGCAAGGATATCTATTTGGGCACCAGCAAGAGTGCTTTGATGCTCATCAGGCACTTACAATGTGCATCGAGCACTCCTGTTGTGCTCTGGAATTTCTAAATCAGTGTCTGGATGTGCACTGGGAAGTGGCCCATTGCATATCAGTGCTCACTGCCCACTGGGCTGTGGTGCATCAGTCACTCTACTGCCTATCATTGTATAACAGATGCCCATACACAGCTTGGATCCAGTCTACCTGAAGGACTGTATGTCATATAAGCCCAGGCGAGCTCTACAGGGGAGGGCTTTGTCTCAGTCCCACCATCTTCATGGGCACATTGGCTGAGGACTCAGGAGAAAGTCTTCTCTGTGGCAGCTCCCAGGCTGTGGAACTCCCTTCCATGGGAAGTTAAAATAGTTTCTTCCCTCCTGTCCTTCTGCCTGCAAATGAACACATTTTCATATAGGCAAGCTTTTTGAATTTTAATTATGGAGTTGCAATGTGTGAAGTGGTATAAGCTAATTTGCCCCCAACAGTCTGGGTACTCATTTTAGCGACCTCGGAAGGATGCAAGCCTGAGTCGAGCTTGGGCCCTTTTGCTCTCTCTCTCTCTCTCTCTCTCTGTGTGTGTGTGTGTGTGTGTATTATTGAAGCTGTGTTTTAAACATGTTTTAAATGTTTTTTATTGTTTTTAATAATGTTGATGTTTAATTTCTTTTTAACTATGTTGTTGTTGTTGTTGTTGTTGTTGTTGTTGTTGTTGTGTGCCTTCTAAATATTTCTGACTTATGACAAACCTAAGGTGACCCTATCATGAGGCTTTCTTGGCAAGATTTTAATCGGAGAGGATTTGCCATTGCCATCCTCTGAGGCTGAGAGACTGTGACTTACACAAAGTCACCCTGTAGTTAGATGACCAAGCAGGGAATCAAATCCTGGTCTCCACAGTTGTAGTCCAACACTCAAACCACCACACCTCTTTTATAAATTAATATTTTAGTTGGACCTTTTTGAATTATTGTAGGCTACCTTGGATCCCATTTTTGGAGAAAGGTGGTACAGTGTGCCCACGTCATACACGGGTGCACCTTACGCAGCTTCCAGCATATGCTGGAAGCCGCACCGGAAGGAGCAGTGCCGCATGCTGGAAAAGACAGTGGCGTGTGCGCATGTGGTGTGTGTGCCACCTGCACTGTGCGCCACTGCAGACACGAACCCCATTCACTTGAATGGGGCTTGAGCATCCACGTTTTTTCCCTTACGCGGGAGGGGAGTCCAGAACAGATCCCCCATGTAAGGGAAGGGACAACTGTATATAAGTGCAATAAATCAATAATAAATACGTTGCAATGTCACAGCAGCCCCAAGGTGAATACAGAAGTTGTAGAAGTGCTCAGTTTTCTTTTTCACATGTGTAAGCCCACTTACAAAGCTGTAAGTCCCCAACATAATGCCAAAGCACATTTTCAAGCTCTTCATCAAAGTACCTCGAATGCTCAAAAAGAACAAGATAAATGCTGAGCCTATAATGGTCAAAACTCCCAGCCACAGTCCGGTTCCTGTCTGCAAGCATTGGGCATCCTAATTGCAGCCTATGAACTTGAATTTTCATCCTTTCAGCTGCAATGTTGCTGAGAATGGTCCTCTGAAAACTAGAGAAGCTCAAAGAATGTCCAGATTTCAGGAAGCAAGAAACCAGAACTGCTGAGGTGCTGTGTTTGGTAAACATCCTTTTTTTCTGCTGCTAATGGACTGTGAGATATTTATGCAAAGCCTGCTGGAACATGAATTCTTGGAAGTGACTGGGACAGAGTTATTTCTTGGAGTTTGCTTACAGAGAGCTGTTTTTCACAGGTTGAATGGATGGAGAAGTGCATAGTTTTCAGTTAATCTGTTCTTACACAGAAATACAGGTGTGTATGTATAGCTGTTATTTTATAATTTTTTCTGGCAGAGTTTGGGAACATTATTTTTTGCAGTGGCAACTCCCAGAATTTGCCAGCTAACATGGCTATTGAGAGTACCTGGGATCTGTAGTTTCACACAAAGCAAAGTTTCCAAGGTCTGATCTGACATTAAAAACTAGCCTTCCCTCAATTTGACTGCAATGTGGCACATCTGGAGGATATTAATTTGGTGAAGAGTGTTTTAAGTGGTAAACAAGAAACAAATATTTGTAATGACAAATTTGCATCTGAGCAGTCATTCACAATATGACTGCATTTGTGCACCACAACAAGCCATGATATTGTTTGTTGAAATGTCATTTACAAGATCTTAGCCAAAAGGCCAAGAAGCGATACATCATTTAAAAAACATGGTTTGTCAACCAGCCACATATCACAAGCTGAACCCATGGTTTGTTGTTGGTTTATGAATCCCAGCTTAAACGACTGGTTCCCAAGCTTTAGTCCCCCAGATCTTTTGGACTTTAGCTCCCAGAATTCTTGACTGTTGGCCAAGCTGGCTGGAGTTTCTGGGAGCTGAAGTCCAAAACACATGGAATATTTGGGAACCATAGTTTAAACCAGGATTTGTCGTGACATCGAAACCTGCAATTAAGGCTTGTCTCTGGCTTGTTTCCCTTGATGCCCTGGGGGAAAAAAAGAGATGTCATTGTGGATGGGATGCCTAGGCTGCAGCTTAGACACTTTCCAAACAACCCCTTCCATAATGGTTGGCTGTACCTGGCTGTAAAAGGCCAGGTAAATAGCAGCTGCCACCAGAATCACTTACCGAATCTGTGTGAACAGTAAGAAATGCAGGCAGAGCTTGCCACATCAGCTCCTCCCAGCATGTTAAGAAAGCATGCATCTATATATTTGGCTACACAAATTGAAACATAAGAAAAGCAGAGCCTGGGAAAAGAAAAAGCTGCCACAGGATGCATTTTGAAAGTGGTCTCTAAAGGCTTCCAGTGCTATTATGCTCATCCCTCCACATTTGTTGGGGTTAGGGGCACAGGACCCCTGTGAATGTGGAAAAACTGCAAATAACAAAAACACTATATTTTTACCCAAGAGAAGACCTCCCTAGGATTCTTTAGGTCTTCCAGTGCAACTCTGTGGTCAGTTTCTGCCAGACATCGACTGTAGAATTGTGCTGGAAGAACTACAAATGCCTAATGGAGTGTTCTCTCTAGGAATCTCTAGGTCCTTCAGTTCGACTTTTGGTTAAAGCTGACCATAGGGTTGTGCTGTAGGATGAAGATATTCCTAGAGAGAACATATTAATAAAATCCGTGAATTATCAAGTCTGCACAAATCAAAGCCACAAATGTAGAGGGACGAGTGTATTTACTCATCTGGACTGCTTCCTTCATTTTACATGTACAGTGGATCCTCGGTATACGCGGGGGATCCGTTCTGGACCCCCCCGCGTATACCAATATCCGCGTATGCTCAAAGCAGTATTCTGTCCAATGGCGGCGCGCGTGCACGTGTGCCGCCATTGGACAGAAAAGTCTCCTCCTTCCTCCAGGCCCAGCCGGCTCTCCTTCGGCGGCAGAGACCAGGAGAAAGGGGCCTGGCCTTGTCCTCCTGGTCGCCACCGCTGAGGAAGAGCCGGCTGCAGCTTGGAGGACAAGGGCCCCTTGTCCTCCAGGCTGCAGCCGGATCTTCCTGAGCGGCGGCGACCAGGGAGAACGGGGCCTGGCCTCCTCCTCCCTGGTCGCCGCCTCTCTTAAAGAGCCGGCTGCAGCTTGTAGGCCCCTTAGCCTCCAGGAGCAGCAGCCAGCCATTTTGCGGTGGTGGAGACCGAGGCCGCGAGGAGGACGAGGCCAAGCCTCTTCTCCCTCGCGGCCTCAGCCTCCGCCGCCACAAAACAGCTGGGTGCTGCTTCTGGAGGCCAAGAGACCTCCAGGCTGCATCCGGGCCACTTTCAGCAGCGGCGGCGACAGCAGCGGCGCGGCGACACAGGTAAGGAGGGAGGGAGGGAGGGAGGGAGGGAGGGAGGGAGGGAAGGTAGGTTAGTTTAGGTAGGTAGGTAGGTAGGTGGGAGGGAGGGAGGGAGGGAGGGGAAAGAGGAGGGGAGGAGAGGGACTTTGTTCCTAATGGCGGAGCGCGTGCACGCGCGCCGCCATTAGGAACAACTTCCGGGTTTGCCATGCGCGTATGCTCAAATACGCGTATGGCAAACCCGCGTATAAGGAGGATCCACTGTATATATTATTCATTTTGCATAAAAAATTTGCTTAAACATGCTGAACTGCTTTTCTTTCTTGTAGTATGGGATCTTATCCCTACCCTTTTCATGTTATTTCTGGTTCTTGTACCAACTTTTCAGTTAAAGAAGTAATGCCCAGGAACACATCTGCTTTATTAACTGAAGGGTGGCTGTATTTGCACAGCATGAAAGTGGTTTTCAAGAACCTGCCAGTGCCCCACGCATGACAGCTAAGTTGCTCACTCCTTCCCAGCTGTGGTAAGTGTTACAGCCAAAGAGCAGACACCCAAGTTCTCTAGAGTGGTTGAAGTCCTGGGAAGGTGGTGGTAGTGTTGAACTGCCATCTCGCATACTCCAACACCTGAGAAATGGTACCTCACCATCCCTCATGAGGTTAAATGAGTGATCTCATTTCCTCCAAATCAGTTTCAGCACCTTAGATAGCACCTTTAAATTCTGGGCTAAATCCCAAATCAGATTTTTACTATATGGGAAGCACGAGCTGCAGCAGACCTTGGAATCTATGGCTCCATCCTATGGAATTATGGATTTGTAGTGGTACCAGAGCCCTCTGACAGAGAAGGCTAAGAATCTCACAAAACTACAAATCCCAGAATTCCATAGCATTGACCATGGCTTAAGTGTAGGACTACAACTACAAGGGACCAGAGTTCAAAGCTCTGCTCACACATGGAAAATAAATAGTTCTAATGCGGAGCAGGGATATCAGGGTTGAGACTAAGGCTCAGAGGATAGAAAAGTTACTTTATTGGTCCACAAGTCACAGAATCCTCCAGCCAGTCTGACTGTAGGATTCTGATTCAATTCATGTAATTTTCCAAATTCTCTTGTGGCTCATGGGCAAATTTAAACCAGAATCTCTTTCCCCATCCTTCTCTCCCATTTTGCCCATCAATCTCTCTCTCTCTCTCTCTCTCATTCTGTCCTGCACATTAAATAACACGCTGTTATGCAATGTAACTGACCTGCCTGGGGCAAGCCACATGCTGAAACCCTAATTATCTCTCTGGCTAATTGCTCATCACTGAAGATGTGGCAGGATTGAGGCTTTTGACAAAATGGGCAATTCCTGGCTTGCAACAAGGCTCCTTGCCCTGAACATTCCTTGGCGGAGGTGCAATGATAGGCCAGTCTCATATACCTTTCATAGGTGTGTAGAAGCACTTTCAACAGCTACAAACTGTGTTGTCTGAAGATGATGCCCTTTATGAGCTTTCCCCATGTGAATGTCCCAATATGTTGTATCACTGCTCCTTTCATCATAGAATCATAGAGTTAGAAGAGACCGCAAGGGCCATCCAGTCCAAACCCCTGCCATGCAGGAACTCTCCATCAAAGCATCCCTAACAGATGGTCATCCAGCCTCTGCTTAAAGACCTCCAAAGAAGGAGACTCCAATACACTCCGAGGGAGTGTGTTCCACTGTTGAACAGCCCTTACTGTCAGGAAGTTCCTCCTAATGTTGAGGTGGAATCTCTTTTCCTGCAGCTTGCATCCATTGCTCCGGGTCCTGTTCTCTGGAGCAACAGAAAACAAGCTCCTCAATATGACATCCCTTCAAATATTTAAACAGGGCTATCATATCACCTCTTAACCTTCTTTTCTCCAGGCTAAACACCCCCAGCTCCCTAAGTCGTTCCTCATAGGACATGGTTTCCAGACCCTTCACCATTTTAGTCGCCCTCCTTTGGACACGCTCCAGTTTCTCAATGTCCTTTTTGAATTGTGGAGCCCAGAACCATAATATTCCAGGTGGGGCCTGACCAAAGCAGAATATAGTGGCACTATTATTTCTCTTGATCTAGATACTATACTTCTATTGATGCAGCCTAAAATCGCATTGACCTTTTTGGCTGCCGCGTCACACTGTTGACTCATGTTCAATCTGTGGTCTACTTGGACTCCTAGATCTCTTTCACACGTAGTCTCGTTCAGCCAGGTGTCCCCCATCCTATATCTGTGCATTTCATTTTTCTGCCCTAAGTGCAGTACCTTACATTTCTCCATGTTAAATTTCATTTTGTTAGCTTTGGCCCAGCTTTCTAGTCTATTCAGGTCATTTTGAATTTTGATGCTGTCTTCTGGAGTATTAGCTATTCCTCCTAATTTGGTGTCATCTGCAAATTTGATAAGTGTTCCCCCAATTCTGTCATCCAAGTCATTGATAAAGATGTTGAATAGCACTGGCCCCAGGACAGAGCCCTGTGGGACTCCACTGGTCACTTCTCCCTAGGATGAAAAGGAGCTATTGCTGAGCACCCTTTGGGTTCGGCCGGTCAGCCAATTACAAATCCATGTAACAGTTGCCTTGTCTAGCCCACCTTTTACAAGCTTGTTTGCAAGAATGTCATGGGAAATCTTGTCAAAGGCCTTACTGAAATCAAGATATACTATATCCACAGCATTCCTTTCATCTACCAAGCTGGTCATTTTATCAAAGAAAGAGATTAGATTTGTCTGGCATGACTTGTTTCTCTGAAACCCATTATGGCATTGCTTTCTAGATGTTCACAGACTCTCTGTTTAATGATCTGCTCCAGAATCTTTCCTGGTATTGATGTCAGACTAACTGGACGATAATTGTTGGGATCCTCTTTTTTCCCCTGTTTGAAGATGGGGACAACGTTTGCCCTCCTCCAGTCTGTTGGGATTTCTCCTGTTCTCCAGGAGTTCTCAAAGGTTATTGCCAATGGCTCCGCTATTACATTGTCAGTTCTTTTAATACCCTTGGATGTAGTTTATCTGGTCCTGGAGATTTAAATTCATTTAGATTACACAAGGTATTCCTGTACTATCTCTTTACTTATTCTGTGCTGAATTTCCCCTATTCTGTCCTCTGTTCCATTTTCCTCAAGTTGAGCACCCTTTTCCTTTTCTGAGAACACAGTTCAGAGACAGAGCAGCTATGCAACCGAGGCATCATTATGTGAAGTATTGTCAAAGGTGCTTTTTTCCAACTGTATTTGCAATTTAAAAGCCTTGTACAGTAATTTCTTTTAACTAATTAGCAGTGACCAGCATCGGCATTCTAGTGATTCAGGAAACGAGGGAGGAGATTTCTGCATAATCAAAGAGCATGTTTTTTGTTGCTGCTGCATGTATTTAAGTTGTTTTAAACTTATGGCAACCTTTAGACCATAGTCATAGGGTTTTCCTGGGAAGATTTGTTCAGAATGGGATTGCCACTGCTTTCCTCTGGGGCTGAGACAGTGTGACTTGCAAAAGGTCAACCAGTGAGTTTCCATGGCTGAGTGGAGATTCGAATCCTGGTCCCCTAGGGTCATAAGCCAACACTCAATCCACTATAACATGCTGGCTCTTGCAAAATTTCATTGAGCGCAGGTCCAGTGGCTGCACTTCTGACAACATCTATCCTACAACTGTTTAAACACTACTCCTGCAACTGTACTACAGGAGCATTTTTTTGGATTGCAACTTCAAGACTCTCCACAAGTGTGGGAGGTTTGGAGAACTTTAGTCCAAAAAAGTAATTTTCCAAAAAAAGAGAGAGAAAATCCCTTCCTCTCTGTTTGTGTTATGATACATGCATGCATACCCACAATAATAGGTTCTGGACTGTTTCAGCATGAGTCAGCACCGGGTGACGTAGGAACAAAGAGGTTACAACAGGAAAAGGCAGCGTGAAGGGAAGGGAGAAGCATACACAGAATATCACAGAGCGGCATTTCTTGAATTCCACGGCATGAGTCAGATATTGCAGCTTCACAGCTTCATCTCAAGCAGGGGCAGGAAAGTTTGGGCCTGTCTCTTCTGTGGCCTTCTGAAATGCATAGGGAGGCATTTCTAATCCAGCTCTAACTTTGGCTCCTCTCTGGGAAATCGAGGTGACATTAACAACGACCAAAGCAAGGCAGCTTGGGGTCCCCCCTTCCCACCTCTACATGCCTTGATGTCTGCTTTGGGTTTCCTCCATGAACCAAAGATTACTCAATAAGATTATCTCTTTTTGCACTGTGGACACCCACGCTTTGAGTAGCAGCTGAGTGGAAAAGTCTGATATGCATTCCAGGTCAGGATTCCCCCAGCCCACTGAATTCTGGTCAAAATAAAAACAAACCCATTTTATGATGGTGTTTCCTGAAGGTCAATGGCCCACCTCCAGTGGAAAAAGCTCTGAATAATAGATAATGCAGGGCCCTGTGGATTAATGAAAGGGAAGCTGTGACAGCCTGCTTAACACAACACATCCATGCAGAAGGGTCTCGTTTCTCTTCTTGGCATCTCTGGGCAAAGATTCCATCCTAGAGAGTCACTGTCAGTCTAGACAAGCCTTCCTCAACTTGGTGCCTTTCATGTGTATTAAATTATAGCTCCCACAACCCCCAATTTACACATCTGATGGTGCTAGCTGGGGATGATGGGACTGATAGACCAACAGATCTGGGGACCACCAGCTCAGAGAGGTCTGGTGATGACAGTGCTGAATGGGATGGGCCAATGGTTTGACTTAGGCTGATGCCACACTGCAGAAGTAATGCTGTTTGACATTGCTTTGTTATCGCTCCATCTTACGGAGTCCTGGGATTTGTAGTTTGTTGTGGCACCAGAGCACTCTGACAGAGAAGTCTAAATATCTCACTAAACTACAAATCCCAGACTGCCATGGCAGTTAAAGTCGGGTCAATCTGCATTACTTCTGCAGTGAGGCTTAGTATAACCACCTTCCTGTTTTTTCTGTATAATTTAGCCCTTTAATTTGCATCACGAGGATTAGAGTGTTTTATTTTTAAGGAAAAGGCTGCAGTTCAGTGGTGGAGCACATGTGTTGTGTGCTAAAGGTCCAGAATTCAACCTTTGGCCTTTGACAGATAGGAGTGGGAAAGATTCCTGTCTGAAACATTAAAGAAGGGCAGCCAGTCAGTCTAATATTGAGCTAGATGGATCATGGGTCTATATATTGTAGCTGCATATCTTCCTGATATAAATTTGAAAGGGGGGCTGAATTTCCTTGAAAGTGGGCCCCTTCTTCACCAAGGTTTCTCCCCAAATATAAGCCAAGAGGCTGTTAATGAATCAGAATGAAACTATACCTTTCACCTATCCCTATTAATCCTGTGTCATCCCACGTTTTCAGCTGCTTTTAAAATGTCCTAGTTCCTCCCAGTTTTCCTGTTTGTTCTCAGCTTATTTCAGTTGCTGCAAACTGAATTTGAAGTGGAAAAATTGTTTGTACTCAATTAACTTAGCAAGGTGAAGGGTAGGACAGGTACAGCACATCCCTGTAGACTCTGGCAAAAGCAAACCACTGCAGCCTCTCCCAGCTTGATTCTTCTTCTTCTTTAATAACTTTTGTCATCTTGACCACATACTGATGGTGCTTTTCATCTGTGAATATTTGAAGGGAAAATAGGGTTGCCATAGTGCCGGACCTCCAAACCGGGAAAAATGTAGGACAAAATTTTCAAATGTGTCCTACATTTGAAAATTTTGTCCTACATTTCCCCATGCGATCGCGGCGGGGAGCGGAGGCCAAGCGGCGAGGGAAAGCCTCCACTTAAGGAGGCCTTCCCTCCCCGCCTGGGCCCCGGGCCTCGCCGCGATCGGAGGCCGGGATCGGGGCCTCACCTCCTTCTTGGCCCCCGCAGGGACCAGGAAGGAGGCGAGGAGAGCGCCAGCGATGGCCGGGGCTTCGCCTCCTTCTTGGCCCCTGCGGGGGCCAGGAAGGAAGTGAGGAGGCCGCCGGCCATCGCCGGGGCCTCGCCTCGTTCCTGGCCCCCGCAGGGACCAGGAAGGAGGAGAGGAGACCGCCGGCCATCGCCTTGTTCCTGGCCCCCGCAGGGACCAGGAAGGAGGAGAGGAGACCGCCGGCCATCGCCAGGGCCTCGCCTCATTCCTGGCCCCCACAGAGACCAGGAAGGAGGCGAGCAGGCCACCGGCGATGGCCGGGGCTTCGCCTCCTTCTTGGTCCCCGCGGAGACCAGGAAGGAGGCAAGGAGGCTGCAGGGAGGCGGGGAGGTTGGTGCGGCTGCGCCCAAGAGGCGCTGACTCCCTGCAGCCTCCTCCGCCCCAGGCCTCGCTGCCCTCCTTTTCCTCCGTGCGGCCATGCGCGGTGGAGGAGGAGGAGGGCAGCGAGGCCCCAGGGTTGCCTAGCAACCCCGCTGCAACCGGGCTTTTCCTGGTTTTTGGCTGCACCCGTGCCGTGACCGGGCAGGTGCCGCCAAAACCGGGAAAAACCCAGTTACAGCCGGGTTATGGCAACCCTAAGGGAAAAGAACCTCCTGATATACTCTTGTCCAAGGATGGGAAGCTTGCAAATAATCACATCCTGCCCTCTCTCCAGCGATCTCAGCACAGCTACAGCATAAACAATTGGCTAAATTTAATACAGTGCAAATAATTAAAAAGTCAATTTTTAAAAACCTAAAAACTTATTAAAGGATTTAATAAGCTAAAAAGCGGTTGATTAAAGGCAATCAAAAGAATTTAAATTATTTTGAAAAGCCATGTACCTTTGACGATTTGTGTAAAAACAACTAGGTGGAGAAATGATGCAGTATTGGTGCCAACTGGGCATCGAAGGGGAGGGCATTTCCTAACTGGGATGCCATGATAGAGAAGGCTCTCTTCTACATCTTCACACATCATATTGCCCTGACTTGTGGGACAAAGATGAAGGCCTCTCCAGCAAACCTTAAACCATGGGCAGACATACTCGTATATGGAGAGGCACTCATTTAAGTACAGTGGTGCCCCGGGTTACGAAATTAATTCGTTCCGCTGTCAATTTCGTAACCCGAAAGGCTTTCGCAAGCCGAATTCCCATAGGCGCTAATGGGGAAAAGCCGCGATTCCGTGTGAAATCGCGCCGAAAAGCACCAAAAGTTTTTTCGTAACCCGAAAAAACTTTCGTAACCCGGAACAATGTTTTCCAATGGGATTTTTTCGTATCCCGAAAATTTCGTAACCTGGGTATTTCGTATCCCGAGGTACCACTGTACTGAATTACCTTTTGAGACTGCAACTACTGTATGACATTAACCAAGTTGGAGGGCGGTGAGTGTGTGTGTTAAGCTTGGAATCTGAATTATAGGTACTTTCCTTTTAAAAGGAACTTTCCAAACTCAATAGAGGAAGCTGCAAAAAACAGAGACGTGACTACCGTCTTGCCCAGTTGTGCCACACCCTCCATCACTAATTATTACTATTGTTCTTTTATGATTTGTATAGTGTCATCATTGCACATTGTGCTTTACAAGAAAAAGAACAAGGAAAACAGTTCCCTGCTCTCAGGCTTACAATCTAAAGACAGGACACAGAAACAAAGGGGATGGCAGTGGGTGAGGGGGGCAAGTCTAGCAGATACTGCCTCTTCTTCTCTCCTTCCAAGGTGAGGGTGATGGCAATAGGGATGGATGGAGGGCCCTTCATGTGCCTCTGGGCTAGATATGGTGGAACTATGTCGGCATGTTCTTCTCTGTAATGTCAGTTATGTTAAACCAGCTAATCTGGAAAAATAATCATAGCATCAGAATCCACCTCCTTTATGACTTGAATGAGAAAGGAGTAAGCCAGTCCTGGTGAAGCCACTGTGGCCTGACACAGACAGGCCCAAATA
Organism: Sceloporus occidentalis; assembly: GCA_023333645.1. Lineage (NCBI taxonomy): Eukaryota > Metazoa > Chordata > Lepidosauria > Squamata > Phrynosomatidae > Sceloporus > Sceloporus occidentalis. Next base: position 19,825,240 of record JALMGF010000001.1, read on the forward strand.
AAGCTGCTTCAGTCTCTTTGGAGGTATGCTGTTTAAATGATGCATGCTTCCTAAGAGTCCGGAAGCTGCACCAAAGCTGCGCTCCAGTGCTTAGGATTGGAGTGTGGCTTTGGCACAACTTCCAGACTCTTAGGACCCATGCGTCATTTAAACAGCATACCTCCAAAGAGACCGAAGCAGCTTTATTTGGGCATGTCTGTATTGGGCCTGTGTGAAACAGATTTAAGATCTGTCTGTATATTAGAAAACAAAAGAAATAATAAATTTGTTTCATGTAGGACTGGATGTCAAGATGATCAAACTGAGGCTGTTGTACTTTGGTCACATCATGAGAAGGCATGTCTCATTAGAAAAAATAATAATGCTAGGAAAGGTGGAGGGAAGTAGAAAGAGAGGAAGGCTGCAAGCTAGATGGACAGACTCAAGGAGATCACGAGTATGAATTTACAGGATCTGAGAAGAGCAGTGGAGGATAGGAGGGCTTGGAAGTGGCTCATACACAGGGTCACCATGAGGCGGTTTGGGCTTGATGCCAGTTAACCACCACCACCACCCACTATGTGTATCAGACGCACTAGGGACCACTATTTAGCACTGTTGAGCTAAATCATTATATAGGGGTTTGTTACAGTTAATCACAGGATCTAAAAAGGAGGTCCATTTTAAGGCAGTATACCAAAGATCATCAGACCCCAGAGACCAAAAAAAAAAAAAAAAAAAAAAAAGGACAGTTCCATTGAACTCTAATGGTGAGATCCCCATCAACATCTATAATGGCAGGACCACCTTATACATAATGACTGGAAAGTTTTGGTTTCAGATGCTGAAGAATGGCACCTTTTATTCAAAGATGTAGCCATGTTAATCTGTAGAATCAGTATGTGGAGAGATCTTGTAGCACTTTTGAGATTAACTGAAAGAAAGAAGTTGGCAGGATGAGTTTTTGTAGACTAAAACCTTTCATTGACCCTGACGATTGTGTAGGGCCAATGGGAACTGGACTTTGACAACAGCTGGATTATTTCCCTTCCTCCCATAGTCAATTATTAGTTCCGGCTAGAATAGAGCCACTGAATCAAGGGGAATTTAGTAAACCAACATTTATAGATTGAAGTCATGGATTGATAAGATTTACTTCTGGGTAGGTATAGATGTTTGAGGAGCCTTATGTCATCTTTCTGTCATTCACCACTGTAGTTCCTCTGCACATGTGGTGAAAATCATTACTGTAATCCAAGTAGCATATATATTGGAGCGGAAGGCAGTGAAAGTGGGAAACTGAGAATGTTTCAGGGAAATACCCAGGTTGCTTCCCAGATACGCAGCTTTCCCATTTGCCTAAAGCTAATAATAGCATCCAAAGTTTGCCACATCCGGCATCATGATGCCAAAACCTGGGCTTCACCTCAAGGAGGCAGAGTGCCAACCTGTGTGTGAGTGTCTCTTTGCATGCAAAGGGCCTCTTTTTCTCTTGCTGATTAGTCAATTTGCAGTGTATCCATTTCTCTGGACAAATTACAAGCCCCCACATTTCTTTGCCTGTCAATGGAATTCCATCACTCGAGAGACACCAAGTGATTTCTAAAGCACAGAGCCAGCAATCTGGTTTGCCAGCCTACTAGCTGTTTAAAAGATCTGAGGTCCCTGTGGGTAGACATTTCCACCAAATCCACTTTGTAATTTGATGTCAAGTTGACTTTGACTTGTGATGAATGAGAGACCTTCAAGACCTCACCCACTGCCTTCCTCAGGACTTGCAAACTTAGAGCTATGTCTTCCTCTCTTCCTACTGCCTTCCACTTTGCTGAATATTATCATCTTTTTCAGTGAGTTCTCATCCCATGACATGCCCCAAGTATGACAGCCCCATATTAGCCCTGCTGACTTCTAGTGAGAGTTCAGGCCTGATTTGCAATAAGACCAATTTGGGTTAAATCAGTGGCATACCAAGGACGGGTTAGTGGGGGAAGCCTGCCTGAGGGGCAGGCAATAAGAGGGTGCATTGCCAGACCAAGTCCAGCCCTAGCTGTTGGGGAAGGACTGGGGGGGGGGGGGTCCTATTGCTCCTCCCTCGTTCCCCCAGCAGCCCCTCTATTCAGATCAGATTTCATTTTCCTCCTCTTTTTCCATACTCCTCCTTTTCCAGTAAGAACTTTATTGATCCCATGCACGAACACCCTCTCAGAGCAGTGTGTTATAGTGATCTGTGCACTGGCTTAGGACTCTGAAGATCAGGGGTCAAATCCCTGTCAAAGCTGCTGGGTGACCTTAGGTGAATCATGCCCTCTCAGCCACAGAAAATTCTGTGATAGGTTTGCCTAAGGCCTGCCATAAACTGGAGACACAACAATAACAACAACAACAATCTTCTCTCTCTCTCTCCTCTTCCTCCAGCTCCTGCTCTTGCTCCTGCTCCTTCATCCTAGTTTCCCTCTGCATCCCGCTCATCTGCTATCTGCTCACCTCTGCCTGGCTGCCCCTAGGCAATGCACATCCATCCTCTTCATCTCTCACACACACTCATATACCTCTTGATGATTGCCTTCCCTGTGGTTCTCAACCTTCCTAATGCTGCAACCCTTTAATACAGTTCCTCATGTTCTGGTGACCTCCAACCCGAGAGGAGCAGTGTCTCAGTTCCTAAGATGATGGGAAATATTTGTTTTCCGGTGGTCTTAGGTGACCCCTGTGAAAGATCATTCGACCCCCAGGTTGAGAACCGCTACTCTACATAGTCATGGCTTGCTTCATCAGGATGAAAAATCTCAGGTTCCCATCGCCACAGGGTAGAGCCACCTGTGTCCGGCCAAAGCACACCATGACTTGTATTCTCCTGTTCCTCCAGCTCTCTGCCACAATTCCAGGTACTGTACCATCAGAACTATCCACTGGCAGTTTCCCCTAGAAACACAAACATACTTGGTCTCTGAGCCTGTTAGGAGGTGACACTGATCAGCTGGTAGGTTCTGTCTCCTTCACCATCCCAGGTGTTTAAAAACAATCCACTCCAGGTGTCAAGTACACTTCCTACCTCACTAGGTTAAATGTCCTTCCAGATATGGTAATGACAACATTTGAAACTGTAGCACCAACTAAGAACACCTCACATAGGCAGCAAGAGGTCAACGCATGAGAACCATTCTCACATGGATATATTATTTTCATACAATGAAGGTATTTGTTGCTGTTGTTGTGTGCTTACAAGCCATTTGTGATTTACAAGCTCCAAGGTAAACCTATCATGGAGTTTCTGGGAGCTGAGAGTATATGACTCTGCTCAGGTCACTCAGTGGATTTCCATGGCTGAGCGAGGACTCAAACTCTGGTCTCCACAGCCATAATCCAATGCTCAAACCACTACACCATGCTGGCCACTATACAGAAAAGATAATGTCTTTGTTGCTTATGTTAAGTCATACACATGATGACATTTAAAAACATGTTAGTTTGGAAAATCAGTATGCAAAGGTATCTTGTAGCATCTTTGAGACTAACTGAAAAAAAGAAGTTGGTAGCTTGAGCTTTCATAGACTTGACCCTACTTTCTCAGAATGTTTGCCATGATGTTTACATCATTATATGACATCTAAATCAATTAAGGAGGAAGACTAGTTTTCTACATTCTAGTTAGGAACACATGCTAAAAGGTTCGTCCAAATGTTTCATGGAAGAAGCAGATTTAGGGCAAAATTCAATGTCATTGGCTAAAACCAATGTCTAGTCAACTAGAATAAATTCAGTGACTCAACGGGAACTTGCGTAAGTACTGTCTTATGAAATTGCCATTAATTTTGTGAGCCTAATGTAACTGAGATTATCAATTATATTTGGGCTAAAAGGACTTACTCCCATGTACTTAGGTATAGGAAGGCACTCTTGTTGGACTCCAAGCCCAGTCACTTAAAAGAACAACGGGAGCTATACAACATCTGGAACCACAGGTTCCCCAGGTATTGTGCATAAGTTAGTAGCTTTACTCTAACATTCTCCCAAAAAAGCTAGCTAAAAGTTGCTGGGAAGGTCACCAGTTGAAACTTCTTATAGTGGAACAGAATTTGAATAAATGCTCTGGAACTAGAATTTGTCCCCAACTCCTTCACTGATCAAAGCCATTCCATGGAGCTAAAGCTGGAAGAAGAAGAGTAACACACTATTAGAAATTTTGTTGGGATTCTAGTCATGAGGACAGTCGGGGAAAGTATGGCTACTTTAAAGAGCAGAAGATCTTCAGGTAACAGAAATGATGGAGGAACAAATGGTGTATGTAATACAGTCACATAACTGACCATGTGTAGACCAATCTGTGTAGGGGAATACAAGATACAGTTGTTCTATCTCAGAGAGCTAGCATGGTATAGTGGTTTGGGTGTTGGACAAATATTCTGAAAACCAGGGTTCAAATCACCACTCAGTCATGGAAACCCACTGGGTAACCTTGGGCAAGTCATACTCTCATAGCCCCAGAGGTAGGCAATGACAAACTCCTTCTCAAGAAATTTTGCCAAGAAAACCCCATGATAAGTTGGCTTTGCCATGAGTTGGAAATGACTTGAAAGCAAACAACAACACATTTTTATCCCAGAAGCAGGGTAATTAGTATTTGTAAGCAGAAAATAAGCAACAGATAGTCCCACACCACCATTACTGATTTGTAATTTAAAGAGAGAAACAGAGCAGGCTTAGTCTTCTTTGTAAAAACATGAAGTAGCTTTACTTACAAATACTAAGGACTTTATCGCACATGATATTTAAATCACAATTTTAGCAACAGGAAAGAAGAAACCCTGAAAATAAACAAAGTTTGGCAATACCTACCACACGATGTCATCTCCAACCCATTACATCTTTTCATTGATGGGAACCCTGTCTACAAATGGCCAATCATGTGCCACCCCATTACTCCATAGGTGAGATCAGTTGCTCCCATGGCAGTTCTGATATTGGTAAGTCCATGTGGAGTCAGTCTCCCCCCTCCCCCTCACTATCTGTTTCCCTATTCTGTCTGTGACTTCTTTGATGTATGGTGTATGTATGATGTATTACCATACATCAAAGGAGTCATGGACAGAATAGGGAAACTAATGAGGAAATACAACCTCCAGATGATCTACAAACCGACCAAGAAAATCCAGCAAATGCTGCACTCAGTGAAGGACAGGAGAGATCCCCACACAGCCGCAGGAGTTTACCGCATACGCTGCAGACAAGTCTACATAGGGACCACTAAATGCAGCCAGACTGGGTCAGCCAAAAAAATTGGCAGTAGCAGAACATATCACAAACCAACCTGGACATAGAATGCTATTTGAAAACATTGAAATTCTGGACCATGCTAGCAACTACCAGGTCAGAATGCACAGGGAGTCCATTGAAATCTACAAGCACTTGAACAACTTCAACAGAAAGGAAGAAACCCTGAAAATAAACAAAGTTTGGCTACCAGTCCTGAAGAACACCAAAATCAAGACTCAGTTCACGCAAATGAACACCACCCAGGGTCAGGGGTTTTTCCTACAGACAATGGATTGCTAATTAAATAGAGACACATCCACCTCGCATATCCTCCCACCCTGAGGCCTTGCCATTCAACCACAGACCAACACAGAGATTAACATGTAAATCACTTCCACCCAACCAAGGGTCACACAAGTGTATATATACCCCACACACTTCCATGCCACCACCCTCTGAAGATGCCAGCCCCAGATGCAGACAAAACATCAGGAATAAATTCTTCCAAAACGCAGCCACATAGCTCAGAAAACCCACAGAAAACTATGGACGCTGGTCATGAAAGCCTTTGACTTCATGATGCGATAAACCCCTATATCACAACATAACTCTGAAACTGCATTACAAATAAAAATAATGATCATGAAAGGCATGAAAGGTTAAGAGGGCATGTGGAAGAGAACATGAGGGACCTTCAATGGCACAAAAAGCCCCAGCTGCTCTATTGAAGAGACGTGCAATGCTCCAAAACCAGTATGCTTCTGTTCACTTTAAACAATGCAATTGTGGCAAGACTGAAGCAAGAATGAGGCTCATAACATCTTATGGTAAGAAGTTCTGTTACATTTGCTCTTCAGATATGAAGCAGCAACAGAAAACTGCAGGGGAAAAATCAAATTTATTGATACATAAAGAGAGAAGGTGTGATTAAGACCAACCAACAGGACATGACATGAATACATGCCGTGTCTAAAGAGACATGAAAACTAGTAGCTATTGAATACAGTTATGCTTTGGTTGCACCACTAACAGCACAGTGAGTTTAGAGCACAATTTTCTTTCAGGATCCACACATAAATAGGGGTGGGATCCCCAAAACAAAACAAGACAAATCAGACTGTGGCAAGAAGTACATGTCTGGTTTTTAAAAGCTTGGTATTTTAATTGTGGTATTTAGGTGTGGCAGGGGTGCAATGTGTTTTAAATTGTTGCTCCTAGAGGTTTCCAGGAGAGGTTATTAGTAGAATCTAGAAGTGGAAGGGTCTACAAGGGCCATTTTGCCCAAATCCCTGCTGTGCAGGAATACACAACTAAAGCAGTTCTGAAAAATGACCAATGGAATAATGGAATCATAGATTTGGCCTGGGGGAGGCAGGAAAGGGTAGGTTTGCAGGGTCTGGAAGGGGCAAAGGCCACAAAAATGTGTGTTAGCATGTGGAGCTGTGACAACCAACATGCTCATCCTTCCAATTAGGACAAATTAATTCTTTAAAACCAGTTTCCAAAACTGCTTCAGACTGAGTTCACTTCCGATATTGTGCTGTTTGTGCTGCTGTGTCATAAACTCCAAATCTAAGAACAAATAATTAAGAATTTGCAGTCCTTTCATCTCAGTCTCCCTCAGGGGTGGGCGAGAGGTACCACCTCTCCTTGTCTAACGGAAGGGCAAGCCCAGGCCTAGGAAAGGGCAAGGTGGGGCTCTACTTCAAAAGGTGCCCTCCTTGGAAGCCAGCACCAAAAGGGACACACCTCTGTTGAAAGAGTGATAAGTCATGCCATATGGAATTATGTTTTCTCAGCAGCCAAGTAAATGCAGGCGTTCTATATGCTCCAGTATAAGAGACTGATTCAGCATATACTAGCAATATGTTACCACATTCTGTTGGGGCATTACTCTGGGTCACACTGGAAGTTTTACTTGTCAGATCATTACATAACAGGGTTATAAGTATCTCCTGACATAAGCAGTTTCCCTTTGCTCCAGCGGCAGATAGAGCCAAGTTAAAAAACGTGCTCCATACACAGCAACCCGGAAAAGTCCAGCTCCACTGGCCTTGAGTGGATCTCGATCTAAGGGCTGCATACTTTCATATGATAAAAACAGGACTAATATACCTATTGCAATTCCACACTCTTAGTACAAAAGGATGAAAACTGATAGTGGGTACCAAAGATAGTACAGTTGCCCCACAGTATCCTCTGGGTTTGGTTCTAGGACCCCCCAGGAATACCAAAAATCATGGATGCTTGTGTCCAGTTATTTACAATGGCATAGTAAAATGGTGTCCCTTATATATAATGGCAAAATCAAGGTTTGCTTTTTGAAATATACATATATTTTCAAGCCATGGATGGCTGAAACCATGGTTGCAGAATCCATGGATACCAAGGACAGACTGTAATAGTAACAACAACAACAACAACAACACTATCTACACTACTATGATGGTACCAGCACTGTTGTTGTTGTGTTCCTTCAAGTCATTTCTGACTTATGGCAGCCCTATCATGGTTTTTCTTGGCGAGTTTCTTCAGAGGAGTCCTGGTGGCACAACGGTTAAATGCTAGTACTGCAGCCACAATGTTGTGAGTTCGATCCCAGGGCTCCAAGGTTGACCAAGCCTTCCATCCTTTCATAAGTCAGTAAAATGAGTTTCCAGCTTGTTGGGGGCAATAGGCTTAAAGATTGTAAACCACTTAGAGAGTGGTGAGTTCACCATTAAGCAGTATAGAAATGTAAAGGCTATTGATATGATAGCCCTGTTTAAATATTTGAAGGGATGTCATATTAAGGAGGGAGCAAGCTTGTTTTCTGCTGCTCCAGAGACTAGGACCTGGAACAATGGATGCAAGCTACAGCAAAAGAGATTCCACCTCAACATTAGGAAGAACTTCCTGACAATAAGGGCCGTTCGACAGTTGAACACACTCTTTCCTCGGCGCATAATGGAGTCTCCTTCCTTAGAGGTCATTAAACAGTGGCTGGATGGCCTTCTGTTGGGGATGCTTTGATTTGGATTTCCTGCATGGCAGGGGGTTGGACTGGATGGCCCTTGCGGTCTCTTCCAACTCTATTATTCTATGATTCTATGATATTGCAGAGGCAGATCCTCTGCGGCTGAGAAAGTGTGACTTCCCAAGAAAACAAGCTTGCTCCATCCTCAATATGACATCCCTTCAAATATTTAAACAGGGCTATCATATCACCTCTTAACCTTCTCTTCTCCAGGCTAAACATACCCAGCTCCTTAAGTTGTTCCTCATAGGGCATGGTTTCCAGACCCTTCACCATTTTGGTCACCTTCCTCTGGACACACTCCAGCTTATCAACATCCCTTTCGAATTGTGGTGCCCAGAACTGGATGCAGTATTCCAGGTGAGGCCTGCCCAAAGCAGAATAGAGTGATACTATTACTTCCTTGATCTGGACCCTATACTCCCAAGAGAAGCCAAATACATTTTATAAAATAAAGCAGTTATGGTATATGCAAACATGCTTGATGTACACAGTTTATGCAGGATGAACAGCTACACTTTCTTCAATAAATACTGTGGATTGCCTTGGTGCAGAATTTTGAAGGCAACCCATCTCCATTTCTCTTAGCAGCCCTAGGTAGAAATCTTGTCAAAGGAAGAGGACACTGTGGTTTCTATGAGAAGAAGTATTTCCTTTTGGCATCTTTCAGTTGCAATATTTTCTTTGAATTTACTTTTCTTGAATCTGCTCTTTCAGTTGAACTTGCCCAGATAATGTCACTTCCAGCCAGTGCAATTGTCACTACATTGCAAAATTGTGAAACAACATGGCTGATAGCAGAAGAGTAAAAGGAAGATCCTCCCACATATCCTCTTCCTGTTATTTTTCCTCACCCAGCTGAACTAGCTGATTTAGGAACTACAATACAGTGTCCATTATTGTACACTGGGCCCTTGGTATGTGCTGGGGTTTGGTTCATCTGTGGATGCGCAGGTCTCATAATACACAATGTGTAGTAAAACAGTGTCCGCTATATAAAAAGGCAAAATCAAGGTTTGCTTTTTGAAATTTCTGGGGGGAGGGTTACCCAAAAGAAGGTGGGGGAACTGGAGGCCCCCCACCAAATATGTCTGCTTCTTTTTCAAATGTTAGGGGATTGTTTAGCTCAAAGAGGCTTGTGAGAGGCTGGCTAACTCGAGGATTATTTCCACCGACTTATACCAGACTAACTGGGGAGGACTCCAAATTTGGATGAAAAAAGAAGACTTTTATTTAGAAATATGCAAGAATGCAATCAAACACACAATAGGAATTTAAACAGACTCACCATTCAGAGCCCACTGAAATGGAATTATGGAAATTAAATAGTGGAGTTTTTAGGGGTGTAGGAGGGGGTGATATTTACCTGTCCTGATGAGGTGGCCACAGAAAGTGGGATGTGGCTCCGTTGCAGTCTGAGGGTGACACAGCGAGTGAAGGACACAATGTGTAGGAACTGTGTCTAGCTGTGTGCACAGAGGCTAGGTTTGGGGCTGATATTTATTTCTGAGATCTTAAACTCAAAGGATGCTATATGCTCTTTTTCAGTATAACAAAGACTTGATGGTCTTCCCAAGAATCAACAACCGGATTCCAGAACAACCAATAGCTTTAACTTAGGAGTAACAAAAACAATGATTGGATTTAGGACAACCCAAAGTAGGTGGATAGAGAAAATGGATGGGAACATTGTAGGGGCTAGGCAGGAAGTGTTGGCTTACTTGCCTTTGCCTTTGTTTGTTTCCAATGAGAGAGTATATGCAGAGAGCTTAGGGGGAGAACAGAGCAATCAGCAAACCCATTCAGCTTTAGTCTTGGTATTACCTGGGCCCTTCACTTGTCTTCTAGTTTACGTGTCCTTCCCATTGGAAACTCTTCTGGTGTTCCAAAGGCTATTGTGACCTGTTAAGAGCATGCCCGGTTCCATACAGCCCCAAATATAACACAGGGTATGTTGGATACGCTAACAGGGAGAATATTTTCAAGATCTGGATGGCTGAATCTGTGGATGCAGAATCCATGAATATGGAGGGCCGACTGTATTTCATTCTTTCGCCTATGAATCACACAGCCCAAAATAACGTCTGTCTAATGATGTCTTTGCAAGGCGTGGTCCTATCTACTGACATCACGGCAGCTTCTGCTGCATCCAGTTGTGTGTGATGCTTTTTTATGTGGTTGCCCAGATGGGTTGGCCATTTTTCTTTTTAATTAGAAACTGCTTTGTAAAAGAGAGAGAAAAGCTGTGTTCATGTGCCTAACCCTCATGCCTCCCACTATTTGTCTTAAAATTGCTCTTCAGTTTTCCTACTTGGAGGGTAAAATAAAATTACATAAGGTCACACATTTAACAGGCTGGTTGAAGCACTTTGTGAGAGGGGTTTCCCATTTCGAATGAACCCTGGTTCAGTCCTTAGGATTACAGAGCACACTTGGGAAAGTTACTTTTTTTCTGGTTCACAACTCTTGGCACACTAAAAAAGTCATTTCCCCCCAAAGTGAATTATTCAGATACATTTTATGTGAAATGCTTTGAACACAGAAGGTTAAAGAGTTAAGTTGTGCTTAAGTCTATCTGGTTTCAGTAGGAAAATCTCTCTATGTATATGGGGTTGTTCCCACTTAATATTTGAAACGATTTAAAATACAACGTTTTTAATAAAACCGATTCAAAATAACCCTGGTGTTATCTCGCGTTCCGAAACGCGTTATTCTTCGTTCCCATCTGGTTATTTAAATCAAAGTTTTTACCTGCAAGCGTTCCTACTTGGCATGAAATCGGTGTTTAAATAAAGTGATTCTTCTCCTCCATACCTTATTTGGAGCTGTCAATCAATAGTACGTCAGAATGACGTAACGTTAATCCGGAATATTTGGAAGCGATTTATCTTTTGGCATCGTTTCCATTTCATTGACTGTTTGTGAATCGATGTATTTTTGGCGGGTTTTTTTTTCAAATGGACCAATGAAGGTGCTTAATCGCTCAAACGTCCTCTTCTGCGTCTCCCCATATTACCTACCATAACTCAGTGCTAGGGAATCCTGAGAATGGTAGTTTATTATGGCACCAGCACTCTCTGGCAGAGGAGGATAAATGTCTCACAAACACAACAGTTCCCATAATTCCTTAGTACTGAGCCAGGGCAGGTTAAGGGGTCTCAAACTGTATTATTTCTACAGTGGGTTTGGAACTACAGATGAGGGTTTTTTCATAAATTAAAAAAGTTGTTACTTTATAATTACCATATATATATATATATATATATATATACACACACACACACACACACCCATATGCATATATATATACATGTGTGCAAACACACACACAAAAATATGTGTATATATATATATATATATGTTTGTGTGTTTATGCATTTATATATATATATATGCATGTGTGTGTGAGTATTCATATATAATCGTGTGTGTGTGTGTCCGTCGGTCTGTCTGTCTGTCTGTAGTGTGTGTGTGTGTGTGTGTGTGTGTGTTTGCCAAATCGGATCAAGGAGGAGAAGGCAGTGGGTTTCAGTGGGTAGAGACTGTTCTGCATCCAAAGCCCAGGGTTGGAAAACGGGATCAAGGAAGAGAAGGCAGTGGGTTTCAGTGGGTAGAGGGAAGGAGAAGTTGGCACGGGCCGTTTCTCCTTCCCTCCCCGCCTTCCCAAACCGAAGGCATCGCTGCCTTGGGTCTGAGATGGCAAGGAGGGAAGGAGAAGTTGGCACGGGCCGTTTCTCCTTCCCTCCCCGCCTTCCCAAACTGAAGGCATCGCTGCCTTGGGTCTGAGATGGCAAGGAGGGAAGGAGAAGTTGGCACGGGCCGTTTCTCCTTCCCTCCCCGCCTTCCCAAACTGAAGGCATCGCTGCCTTGGGTCTGAGATGGCAACGAGGGAAGGAGAAGTTGGCACGGGCCATTTCTCCTTCCCTCCCCGCCTTCCCAAACCGAAGGCATCGCTGCCTTGGGTCTGAGATGGCAAGGAGGGAAGGAGAAGTTGGCACGGGCTGTTTCTCCTTCCCTCCCCGCCTTCCCAAACCGAAGGCATTGCTGCCTTGGGTCTGAGATGGCAAGGAGGGAAGGAGAAGTTGGCTCGGGCCATTTCTCTTTCCCTCCTTGCCTTCCCAAACCGAAGGCATCGCTGCCTTGGGTCTGAGATGGCAAGGAGGGAAGGAGAAGAGTCATAATCCAGCACTCAAACCCCTTTCAACACGCTGGCGATTACTATGCTATGAGAAAGAGAGAGAGAGAGAGAGAGAGAGAGAGACATGCAGACAGACTAATTAGATAGGTACATTGGCTAGACAGAGAGATAGACTGGATAATTAGATAGATAGATAGATAGATAGATAGATAGATAGACAGACAGACAGATGTATATGGGTAGATAAATACATACATGGTTGGACAAACAGAGAGACAGACAGGATACATAGAGATGGATGGATAAATAGAGAGATTTAAACACTGGCTAAATAGACTGAAATAGAATAGAATGGACTGTCTTGGGAGCCATGAAGCAGAGATTTCCTGCGAAACCCATCCCATAGTTCCTCTGGAAAGAGCTTCGGTTCCCTAAATTCGCTTTGTACGCCCCATGGGGAGAGAATCTTTGGGGAAGATTGTGCACCCTGATGAACAGGAGCAATGATTTTGATGTGGCACCCATTAATTGCTCCAACAACTTGAGGAAATCCTAACTCTGCAAAACTGGCCATGACTTAAGAATAAAACATATAAACAAAGCATAAGTCTTTTTTATTGACATAAACATTGAAAATCTCCTATAGAAAACCACCACATCAGTATCAAACAGTATAAATATCAATCACTGCAGAGCTATCTAAGAATAGTGAGTAATAGAATAGGATTCCAGTAAGCAGGCTTTTGCCATCACCAGAGGCTGAGAGAGTGTGACTGGCCCAAGGTGACCAAAGAGTCATAATCCAGCGCTCAAACCCCTTTCAACACGCTGGCGATTACTATGCTATGAGAAAGAGAGAGAGAGAGAGAGAGAGAGAGAGAGACATGCAGACAGACTAATTAGATAGGTACATTGGCTAGACAGAGAGATAGACTGGATAATTAGATAGATAGATAGATAGATAGATAGATAGATAGATAGATAGATGTATATGGGTAGATAAATACATACATGGTTGGACAAACAGAGAGACAGACAGGATACATAGAGATGGATGGATAAATAGAGAGATTTAAACACTGGCTAAATAGATTGAAATAGAATAGAATGGACTGTCTTGGGAGCCATGAAGCAGGGATTTCCTGCGAAACCCATCCCATAGTTCCTCTGGAAAGAGCTTCGGTTCCCTAAATTCGCTTTGTACGCCCCATGGGGAGAGACAGCCCGCTTGGGCTCTGATCTCACCCAGGCAGGGAAGGGAAGGCTCCTCGCTTAAAGCGCTGACGAGATTAAGCGCCTGTAAACCATTAAAATAAAAAATAAAAATAATCCTTATCTCTTATTGAAAGACCACAGCGGACAAAGGGGTGAGGGAAGCAAAAATGGCGACAGCCACGACGGATGGGGACAGAAAGGGCAACTCCTCCAAGGCCAGCCCCATCGCACTCCGCTCCTCCCATCCAGCTAACCCGATTTCAAAGGCTGTCGTTCCTATTTAAATGCTCCGGTTCCTAACTCGAATCAAGGGAAAAACGAAGGTCAGACCCTACATCTTTTTTAACGCACGTTAAAAGACGAAAACTCGATTCAAAATTTTAAACCGCTCTACGATTCGATTTGTAGTGGGGACGATTGCGGGTTGCTCTAGAACCGTTCTAGGTTTAAATCGGATCCTAATAGGAACGCCACTCCTTGGATTCGATTCAGAACGCGGGGTTTCACCTAGTGGGAACATCCCCTATGTGTATTTGTATGTGTAGCATCAGTAATTAAAATGTTTATTATATTTTATAATATAATATAATGTTATAATTTTATAACAGAAGACAAAATGAAGGAGATGGGTTTTAAATATAATTAGAGCAAGCCATTATTTTGAAAAGCAGGTCTATCTTATGGAGGGGGGAGGGACAATCAAGAAGAATAATGAATCCAATAATTAAATTCAGAATCTGCTTTACCTTCTGTGGAACTGTAGAAAATCCAACATATGTTTTCAATGTGATAATTAAGGAGGTAATACTAAAATGATAAGGATAAAAGGGAGTGCAGAGATGGGAAGGATACAATAAATATTTATTATGGTCACAGACCAGCATAGAAATGAGAAGGAAGAAATGAAAAAGTAAATTCATGTGTGTTAGCAAAAAAGCACAATATCAGACCATAACATGCTGGTTTGGGGTAATATTCTGATAGGGAAAGCACTCTAAAAAGGTATGCCAGTTGTCATTAAATCTGTGTATCTATCAAAAAAGTTAGTTGTAAGTAATTTAATTCCCTCTTATTTTATTTGGAACTAAGTATGACTAATTTAAGGTGGATCCTACCTAGACAGCACTTTAAAAATTCATAGCAATTTTTACTGTTATTATAATTAGTATATTCAAAGAGGAAAAAGAGTTTTGTCTAAGATTAACAGATTAATTTTAGCATTTCTTTCGATGGATTATAATTTACTTCCTCATGCTTAGCTGGGGAGCACATTTCACACCCCAGCCAAAGCTTTGTTCCTCCCAATTTTTTTATCTCATCATTTAATCTATATTTGGTGAGGACCTGCTTTACATTCCATATTTTACTACTGGTTATGAATGCAATTGTTCTGTGAGAGCAAAGACCCTGAACCCTTAGAAACTCTCCAAAAATGTCTGCTGGACTACACCACTCTCCAGTTCTTGTCTCAAGCTCCCCTGACTCCACCAAATGCCCCACATTAGGTCCACAAACATGGTTCATGTCATGGCCTTATCTTTGCCTGCCAAAAAGGTGCGTGCAAGCTGACTGTCTGCTGCAACGATTGCTCACCAATGATGAAACCTCACCAGAACCCAAAGGAAGCTTTGAATAATATGGCCATGTGGCTCATCATGTATTATACGCCAATTGTTTAAAAAAAGAAAAGAGGAAAGAATAACCTATTCTCTCTCCCTCTTTCTTTTTACAGTGTTAGTTACTTAGGATGTAAGAAATCATAAAACCTAGAGATGTGAGTTATTTTTTTTCTTACTGTTTTTCAGCGAAGGGGCATAGATTGCTTTAATTGTAATGCTGGTTAAAGTTACGTCTTAACTTTTTTTAAAATGCAGAGGAAGCAATCCAGATGTTATTCTCCCCTTGGAAGTTGCCAAAATTCCTCTATACAGAAGGGAAAATATCTGCCTGGAAGATCAGTAATAAAGAATCTTTCCTTCCATTAATCTGAATAAACAAGTAATTTAAATAACTGGGAATCTGGGCCCCTTTCCTCCAATTTCCTGCACTCTATATAGCCAAGAAGTGGATCCAGATGCGTTCTTGTTTAAGAAGAAACTACTAGGCCTAAATACCCTAAAGGCACCAGATCCTGTCTCCTCTTGGAAGCTAAGCAGAGTCTGCTGGAATATTTTGCATTCTCTTTCTTCCTCCGTAGATAGATAGGGATTTCCTGCATGCAAACTCTCCGCTCTCTCTCTCATTCAAACTAATCATGTGATTTAGGTCACTATCCCTTTGGGATTAACAGACATTCTCTCTCAAAGAATTTGAACTAAACTGCATGTTTTCCATCTTCCTCCTCTCCCAACTTTCTTTGGAAAGATGGTGAGATAGATTTTTTTTAACCTGAACTATACACTAGCTAGATTAGGATATATACCATTTATGTAAATATAGATTAAAGCCATAAAATAACTTTTGTTTTGAAATACAAGCTACTTGTGTTGTTTTTGGAGTCAATCTCAGGCATAGTTAGACAAATTTAATTTTAAGTTTGCTAATTTAAAGCTATACCCTAAAAGGCTTGGCTTTGACATATTTGATTTTAAATGTTTTTGTTTCCTTTACAAAGGCTGAAGCCTTAGCAAACTTAAATTAGAGTCAGACCTAGTTAGTACTGTATTTGAATGAGAGACAGTCAATTAATGCCAGGTACTGGAAACTGTTTTTCACAGAAAGGAACTGGCAAAACCACCTCTAAGTATTCCTTGCCTATGAAAACCTTATGAATTTGATAAGTCGACAGGTGATCTGAAAGTACATACAGTGGATCCTTGTTATACGCTGGGGTTTGGTTCCAAGATCCCCCGTGTATAACAAAATCCATGTATGCTCAAGTCCCATTAAGTATAATGACATAGCAAAATGGTGTCCCTAATAAAAAATGGAACATCAAGGTAAATTTATACTTTTTTGGAACATTTTCAAACCGTGTATGCTTGAATCCGTGCATAAAAAATCCGTGTATAAGAAGGGCCGACTGTATATACATACAGTGCCTGTAGATGTATCCGGCCAAGGGTCGAATTTATTCCATCATTCAAACATACATACAGTGGCCCATTTGTATCTGTGAGGGTTTGGTTCCAGAACTGCCCTCTGGATACCAAAATCTGTGGACATTCAAGTCCTATTAAATACAGTGCATAGTAAAATAAAAGTGTGTCTTGTATTTAATGGCAAAATTAAGGTTTGCATTTTGGAATTTATATTTTTAAAAAATATTTTTCAGGCTGTGGATGCTTGAATCCTTACATAAAGAATCATGGAGGATCAGCTGTATATACGTAACATGATCCTTATACACTGTCTAACTGGAAATGCCCTGGGATAATAGCATCTGCTGAAGTCATAAATAAAGCACAAAAGTTCACACTGTAACAAATCTGTTAGTCTTCTCTAATTACCATGGCCTTTTTTGATGTTATTTTGCTTCACATATAAATGTAGTAGTAAAACCTGTTTTGATGTCAAAACCTCATATTACTTTAAAAAAAAAACTGAGAAGAATTTCTTTAATGCTGCTAAGGGTCTGTCCCTTTGAAAAAAATATCTCAGACAACAAACACCCAGGAACAGGAATATACAACATATAAGTGCTATTCAAAATGGTGGTCCATCTACAGGGCATTGGCTGCCAATCCCCAGGGAGATTCCAACAAAGAAAGAAACCATTGTAGCCAATGACAAAAATATGGTACCAGTCCTTGGCACATGGGGAAGGGGGAATCCTGATCCACCATATCTCCACCACATCTTAATTCTTCTCAAGCCAACTGCACATTGTAAAATACAACACATTGGCCACATAGCTGTTAGCCACAATTTCCGTTCAGGAAAGGGAAAAAAACAAAACCTGCTTTTAGAGCAAAACTGTGTCTGATGTGGGAGACCCAGGGGATAGGCTCTCCCATGGTTTAAAACCACAACAGTGGAATGGTAGTGGTAACTGGGATCAAGACACAGGGATAAACATAAATTTGAGGTTTTACTTAGGAAAGCATCACAGAAGGAGGAAAGCTAATCCTTGCAGTGGAGTCATGATCTCAGTCCAAACTGGCCACAGCTGCCACTAGCACATCACATGAGAGCACACCTATTATGAGATTTCCAGTGTCATGTCTGTTTGCGTAAAGCAATCTGGAGGTTTGAAAGAAAGCTGTTACCACTTTTAAAAGATTTGATACTATTTCCAGTTTATAGGCAAAAGCATTAATCCACGGAACACTCCCCCACCCATTTCTTCCTTTCCCAAAACTTATTTTTAGCTCGAAAGGGGGAAATAATGTTCTCTCCACCTGCAATTGCTCCTAGCCAAACATCTGCTTTTGCTCTGTTCCAGTGCAATCCAAATACATCTCTGCTTAAAAGCAGTGCCATACACTTCAGTGGAAATCATCTGTATAAGATTTGGGAGATATCTATAGTGTATTTAATTCCCTAAGTCACTTACAGCAATCTGCTCTACATGTATAGCCCTATCCTGTTTGCTCCCAGTCTGTGACACATTCCTGTGGCAGTCTGTAACTAATTTACAGATTACTATCCTGCTCACTATCAGGATCCATTCTGGGCTCTAATTCTAGGCCTGAACAGCTTTCTTGCTGAACACTGTACAGTTCTCATATTGATTTGCATTGCATAGCAACTCTGAAAAATAAGAAATAGATGCTTTCAACATCATTCTTTGGTTGTATTACTGATAACCACCAACAGAAATAAGATTTTCCATCTGTCTTCTGCTCCACATAAGCTTAGAATGTTTATTATATTGTCTTATATATCTGCAATATTTGCCTTCTTTTAAATTTGCAACAAATCAAGTGAATGCAATCATCTTTCGATTGCCTGTTACCTGCCTATATTAGTTTTGCTCTAGGACAGGCCAATTTCTAGCCCTCCACATGTTTTTGGACTGCAACTCCCATCTGTACTAGGCTGCATAGTTTGTGGTGAGGGATCAAGGAAAGTGTAGTCCACTAAGAACACCCAAGGATCTACAATTTGCTGGCTCTACTATGCTAGGAAGATAGCCTTCCCTGGGCTGGTTCACTGCCTATTTTTCAACACTTATTTGATTTATGGATTTGAATTCTTTGATACATCTGAAGAAGTAGACCCAAGTCTATGACAGCTCACGCTACCAGCTTTTTCTTTCAGTTAGTTCTAAAGGTGCTACAAGATCCTTTGGCATGCTGATTTGCCATGTTAAACAAAACAAATTCCTCCTTTCTTTTCATTTTCTCAGAAACATAATTGATGCTCAAAAATATGACTGGAGAAAGAAATGCAAACTAATCGACAAGGATAGCCTGCCTCTCTGAAATTTAGTGTAATAACTGAAAAGCCAGCATGGTTTAGTGTTTGAGCATTGGGCTAGGACTCTGGAGACCAGCTCAGTCATGTAAACCCACTGGGTGACCTTGGGCAAGTAACACTCTCTCAGCCTCAGGGAAGGGCAACGACAAACCCCCTCTGAAGAAACATGCCAAGAAAACCCCATGATAGGTTTGCCTGAGATTCACCTTAGGTCAGAAAACAACTTGAAGACACAAAAGTGTAATAACTGCACAGTCCAGTAGAAGTCTGCTTGAGCATCCAGTTTTGCGCCACTGAAAACTGAGCTTAGAAAAGTGACATCTTGGCACTACAACTCCCAGAATGCCCTAGCTAACAGGGCTGCTGTTTTCAGATTTCATGATACCATAATATCTGTGGCAGTTGGTGCCTTCCATATTGGTAGAATAGTGAATCTTCTCCAGATTTTAGTTTACTCTAAATATTAAAATTGCTAACCAGAGTAGTGAATTGTCTCCAGATTTTAGCCGACTCTAAATATTAAAAGAGCTAACCAAAGTGGTGAATCCTATCCCCAGCATCTTGGAGAGATCTTTTTCAGGAGGAGTGAGCAACTGCAGAGGGGGAAGGAGGCTTTCTTCACCCCACACTCTTCCTCAGAACCAGACAAAACAGGCATTGTCGTCACATCTCTTCCAGTTTTGTTTTTGGCTATTTTGAGCTAGTGTTAGAGATGTTTTCATCCCCACAGTCTTCTAGTGAACCTGACACAATTGGAAGCAATGTTGCACCATTTCCAGTTTTGTTTTTGGTTAATTTTTTCATGTGTTGGAGCCATTTTTCACTCTCACACTCTTCCAGTGAACCTGGCACAACTCGACGTGATATATTTGGCCAGCATGTGGAAAGGGGTTGCTTTTCCAGGAATGTGGGGAATCTTTGGTGTTTGGGGAGCCAAATTGCTTTGTTGCAATTTCTAAGACATTTTGGAGAAAGTTGGGGTGAAAAATTGTCCTCTCAATTTCAAATTTTTATTGGGGGGTTCTCGATCTGGAGAGTCTAGGGCCCTTGAGGGCCCTTAGAGACCACTTGTAGTCCATGTGCCCAGTGGCGTCACTAGGGTTGGTGTCACCCAGTGCGGTAATTCATGGTGTCAACCCCCATCGACCTCCTCCTATACCACACCATCCAGAATCTTTAGTAATGTGTTTTGTATTAATGTTATTCATAAATCTAATTCCCATATATTACTGAATGTAATGGTAATCGTGGTGACAGAAACAACTAGCCAAACTAAAATTAGACCTTTAAGTTACAATATTATGTGCACAGCCTAAACATATTTACATGTACAGTAGACCCTTGTTATACGCTGGGGTTTGGTTCCTATATCCCCCATGGATAACAAAATCTGGATGCTCAAGTCCCATTAAATATAATGACATAGCAAAATGGTATCCATTAAAAACAATTAAAAATCAAGGTTTGATATTTGAAATTTATACTTTTTTTGAACATTTTCAAACCGTGGATGCTTGAATCCGTGTATAAGATAGGCCGACTGTACCTAGCTTCATGTGGTTAAAGTGAAAATTTGGTAAGGTGTGATGTTTTTGAAGAAAATTTAAAAATCTTAATCTTTAAAAAATTTTTTTTTAAAAAAACAAACATCTAGGGCCTCTTCTTTCTCCTCCACCTGAGCCTCTTCCCATTCACACTATCTTTTCCACTGAGCTCCAGTGTTTTAAATGGATGCATTTATATCAAAAGGCAAATGTTTGGGGAGCAATGGTGTCACCCCCACTAAGGGTGTCATCTGGTGTGGCCCACACACTCCCAGTGACTTCCCTCCATGGGCCAGTCCTTTCCACTTGCTTTAAAGGTTGGACTAAAACGTGGAATAGATTCACCATCCCATTGACAAAGGAGCCAACAGCTGCCCCTGCATGATATAATGAGGTTTCATTGTTTTGCTTCATATAGTTTAGATGCAGTACAAAATGCTAATACTGTATATACTAATGTCAAAGTATAATTTATCCAGGTGAGAATTCATTAGCATGGACCCAACAAGAAACTATATGTGTTGTTTTTAAAAAGCCTAGTGATTCCTCACATGTGAAACTGCATATAGGATCATCTCATCCCCAAATATCCCCAACAATGTAAAAGGAGAAGAAGAAAAAAGCAGCCTTAGGAGGCTTTTATCTGGAGTCAAGTAGCAGGAAAGGAAGCAATATTTAATACTCTTTTCTCTCCAGTAATTATTTAGTTCAAATATTCCTCTAAGCTTTTTCTCGTAATGGGACTCCAAGTCCCATAGGATGATATATGGATGAACAGAAAAAGTCTGAGTGTAAAAAGGATATCTGGGAAAAGATTGAGCACATATATACACTGTTGCTTTTCCACTCAATATGGCTTCTCTTGCCACATTTTATCAGCCACTTTGTACTTCTTAAAATTTCATCTCAGGCCTCGTCTGTATGGACGAAAAACTCTGTCTTGATCCCAAGGCTGGTGCTGCCTGTTTGTACAACACATAGCAACTTCCTGCAGAATATTGTGGGTCTTCTCCATTAAACTGACCTTGCCTCAGAGCTGGCAAAGTTGCAAGAAACATCAGTTTTTCTCCAAGGTGAGTGTGGGGTTTTGTGGCATGGAAACAGCTGGGTTGGGTCCGAATTTGGCCAGCCTGATGTTCGCACACCAGGCACTGCACCATCCCCATTCCTTCTGTGCAGCATAGGGACCATCTGAACTGGCAGGAACTCTATGGACAGGTTGCCCAGCTTCTCCTGTGTGACCATTGAGAAGATAGGGTAGAGCAAGGTGACCAGACATCCTCCTTTTCCAGGACATGTCCTACATTTCAGCCTTCTGTCCAGGAGGAATTTCAAAATGTCCTCCATTTTGAGCAGGACTAAGAAGCATTTATATTTATATTAGTGCTTTTAGCTGTTATTTTGTAATGTCCTTCATGTTTCTTGAACATCCTGCATTTTGGGATGCCTTGTTCACCTTTGCAGTTACGACATCTGGTCACCCAGGAGTCAAGGAACCCCCTGATCACAATGGCTGGGGTCTTCAGAGGCCCAAGGAATGTGATCAGGGGGTCCCTCTACCCTTTCTGCAAATTGGTTGCATGGGTGAGTCTATCCTCAGGAGATGCAGCATCATGCCAGGCAGCCTGTCATTGTGTTCCTGCAGATATGGGAGAAGCGACATGTCTAAGAACAGGAGACAGGCCTGGCTGGTCTGTGTAAGCAATGTTGTGCTGCCACACTGGAAGTGTCTTTTTGTGTGCAGCCACCATCATGGCTAAATCAGGGCCAGTTCTGGAACATAATGCTCCCGACTGGCCTTGGACATATTGTCAGTTCAGGCAAGGCCTCAGTGCATTTTGTTACCATTGTGATCTCGTAAGCTTAATTAATTAATTAATTAATGTTTATGCCCCCTTTCCCAAACTAGGGACCCAAGGCAGTTCACAAAATAAAAATATTTAAAAAAACTTTATTACATTTTTTTAAAACAGTTAAAACCATCTAATTAAAACAATATAAAATTACTATACATCAAAGGAGTCACAGATAGAATGGGGAAACTGATGAGGAAACACAACATCCAAATGATCTACAACCGACCAAGAAAATCTAGCAAATGCTGCACTCAGCGAAGGACAGGAAAGACCCTCTCACGGCCGAAGGTGTTTACTGCATACTGTGCAGCTGTGGACAAGTCTACATAGGGACCACCAAAAGCAATAGTCAAACATGAATCAAGGAAAATGAGAGACACCACAGACTTGGTAAAACAGAAAAATCAGCAGTAGCAGAACACATTATAAACCATCCTGGGCATAAAATGCTATTTGAAAACACTGAAATTCTGGACCATGCCAACAACTATCAGGTCAGAATGCACAGGGAAGTCATTAAAATCCACAAACACCTAGACAACTTCAATACAAAAGAAGAAACCAGTCCTGAAAAATACCAAATTAAGACCCAGCAAATGCAAACGAAAACCACCCAGGGTCAGGGGTTTTCCCAGGAGACAATGGATCACTAATTAAATAGATACCCTGAGGCCTTTCTATTCAACCACAGACCAACGCAGAGATTAACATGTAAATCACTTCCCCTCAACCAAGGGTCACACAGTATATATACATATGTGTATATACCCCATTCACTTCCATGCCAGCATTCTCTGAAAATGCCAGCCACAGATGCTAGTGAAATGTCAAGAATAAACTCTTCCGGAACATGGCCACATAGCCAGAAAAACCCACAAAAAAACTAATATAAAATTAACATACAGAACATACAAAAAAAAATTGAAAACATAACTAAAACACACAGCCCACATAAAACTACCCTATCACGATTATTATGTTAAAAGCCTGGCAAAAAGCAAGCAGGGAAAGGACCAGTCTAGCCTCCCATGGAAGGGAGTTTCAGAGGGTGAGAGCAGCCATCTAGAAGGTTCTCTATCATGTCCTCAACAAGCCAAGCTGTGATGGTGGTGGGACTGAGAGAAGCCTTCTACTGAAGATCTTAGGGCTCCAGCAGGTTCATATGGGGAGATACGGTCTCTCAAATAGTCTGGATTTATGCAGTGTAGGTAGGGCTTAGTTTATAGGTCATAACCAGCACTTTGAATTGTGCCCGGAAATGAACTGGTAGTTAGTGAAGGTATTTTAACAAGGGAGTTGCATGCTCCCTATAACTGACCCCAATCAGCATTCCGGCCACAGCCTTCTGGACCTGTTGAAGTTTCTGAACAGTTTCCAAAGGCAGCCCCATGTAGAGTGCATTACAGTAGTCTAAATTTGATGTAATCCAGGCATAGGTTGCATCCTGCTAGGACTACTGGTATGAGGAGCCACTCAGCTGGCCATGTGACAACTGATGAATAAAAATTAAAAGACATTTAGATGAAAACAGCTATTGTGAGTCATTACAAGTTTCAAGTTGTTTCCAGTAGCGAGCTATTTTTCTCCTACTCTTTTTTCCCCTTCGGCCTTAATGGTATTTTTCCTTCCTTCTTGTCACATGCACGAATTTAAAATTTCAATCACCGCACACAATATGTGGAGGGATTGTGCCTTTGTCAGATGTCATAATGACCTGCAAGTGTTGTGAGTGGTATACACGGGTCAATGTGGGAGTGTTTATCATAGCAGGATGTTTATGCTGGATGAGCATGTTTATGCTACTGCACTGCTTGTTGATTTCATGCAACCGGAGCTAATGTGTCAGAGAGAAACTACAATTCCACAAAATAAAATGGTGTGTGCATGTGGAAAAGAAAAATTGCAGATAATGAAGGAAGCTGCATCTGCACTGCAGAATTAATGCAGTTTGGCACCACTTCAACCACCATGGCTTCATGCTATGGACTTCTGGATTTGTACTTTTGTGAGTCATCTAGCCTTCTCTGGCAGAGAGCTCTGGTGCCACAACAAACTACAGTTCCCAGAATTCCATAGCATTGAGCCACGTGGTATCAAACTGGATTATTTCTACAGTACGGATGCAGCCTAGGCCCAACCTGTGTCACCTCTGCATGCCTGTCTTAGTAAAGCAGAAGTAGGCAACCATGGCTCTCCAGAAGTTTTTGGACTACCAACTCCCATCAGGTCTAACCAGCATAAACCAGTGGTGAAAAATTATAGGAGCTGAAGCCCAAAAACATCTGAAGGAGATGGGAAATTATGAATTAAAGTAATCTGGCTGCCTGCAGTTAATTACCCTTGTTTGTAATAAAGTTGTAACAACATTATATTTCAAAAGTAGCATTACATGTGCTAATGATATTAGACTGGATCCTTGGTACTGGAGGGCTGATGATCTGCCAATCTGAGCATCTGCAGATTGCCATATCATACCCCATATTATTCAATGGTAGCACATGCACATGGACCTGTTGAGATATCTGAGTACACGTCACCACCATTCAATAATATGGGGCATGACTGTCCATCATTTTTTTGCCACGGCAGATTGGAACTGAAGTCTGTGAATGGGAAAGGTCTACTATACCACTTTTGTTTAGGTCAGGGGTAGGCAACCTGCGGCCTGTGGGCCGGATGCGGCCCGGCAAGGCCTTGGGACTGGCCCCAGCCCGGTCCTGCCGCCGATTGCCGCCGGAGCCTTTGGCCTCTCGCGCACAGGGGCAATTGTCTATAGAAGCCTCAGAAACATGCATTTATATTAACATTTTTTAAAAAAATTTTCGCGTGTCCTCCACTTTTTAAAAAAAGTGTCCACTATTTGAAAATTTTGTCCTACATTTGTCCCGGTTTATTTATTTATGTAATTTTTTAAAAAATTATTTAATTATTTATTTTTTGGCTTCGGCCCCCCAGTTGTCTGAGGGACAGCAACCCGGGCCCCGGCTCAAAAAGGTTGCCTACCCCTGGTTTAGGTGCAATAAGCAATGTTGGCTAGTTATTTTTCAAAAGCTAATTTACAGAGCATTTTAGCAATAAACTGACATGATTTTTTGTCATTGTTATGGCATTGTTCAGCAATCAAAGTTGTTTGGAGGGTGAGTGAACAGTGTACATGCTTCTGGGGATAAGGTGAGAGTGGGAAGAAGAAACGAGATGTAGCAGATTGAAGGCTACATTGAAGTTTACAACTTTATTACAAAATAAGCTGTATATAAGCTTTAGGATGGCCTTCCCAAATAAGGGACTTTTTTCACATCTGAAATTAAAATCTTGGTCAAGATTCCACTTGACTCAAGTGGAATATACATTTTTGCCAGCATACTTATAGTCGAAGTTCAGGAGGATAAGGCTGGTCCTTACCTCAGTTGAACAATGGCAGCAGCCAGACAGATCCCTTGGACACAACCTCGGCACAAGCAATCTGTGGCTGTTTGTCTCAGAGTTAAGTTGCACCAAGGTACTATCCAGCTGCTGCGCCACAGCTGGGGGGAAAGCACTACGCAAGGATGTACTGGATACTTCCTTGTGTAGCAGTGGAAAAAGTAGCCCCACTCCTGGTAAATCCTGCATAAATGACCAAGAAAATTCAGACCATTATCTGCACACCACTACAACGGACACATCTTCCTTGATCTGTCTAGGGAATGGAGTGCTAATTTCATATTTCAAGATTTAGTATTACTTGAGACAGCTCAGTCTTAGTGTGGAGGAAGTCAGAGAATGCGAAAAAGGTAATCCAGCAGTAATCCAGCAGTAACATAACTATGATTTATTAGTTATAGTGGGTGGGTTGGTTTCTGGGACATTGTATTTTAATGTTTTAATGTTGTTAGCCGCCTCGATCTTAATGGAGAGGTGGGGTATTATTATTATTATTATTATTATTATTATTATTATTATATCTGTCTTGCCTTTCATTTGTAGTACAGTAATCCTTCTTGCCTTTCATTTGATAGCTTTCCCACTGCTTGCTAACTGTGTAAAATGGTTACACTTTTTTCTTTTGCAAAGCTTTTTGCATTTCTTACGAAAAACCAAAAGCTAGCGGATGATTATTAGCTAGAGCTCAACCAGTTTTACAACCCAAAGTACACAGTCCCACCACTGAGTTTAATGGCACTTACTCTCAAGAAGTAACTATAGGCAGGGTTTTGATCTTTCCCTATAGACTTAATTGGTTAATGGTTTGTTTGTTTGTTTTTTTGTTTTAGCTGTCTGATTTTTATTAGGGAGCTTTAAATCACAGTGTTAGTTCCTTTGTGTGTAACAGAAAAGCAGGATGCAAGAGTTGTGTTCACAGAGGCACACCACATCCTAGGAGCTTAAAAGTCATGGCACAGCTGGGCCTGCCATTAGACACAGTGAAGAGGACCCCTCGGGCAATGGAGAACCTTATTGAAAGGGCAGCAAAATGTTAATCATCCCATTTGTTATTGTTGGATATTTACTGTCCAGGAGAGCAGCTTGTGGAATTTTCCATTCTAAGGGCTGAATTAATTTGACCAGCCTTAGGTATATTGGCTTTATGGAAGGAAGAGGTACAACTGCAGATGGCATGAGCTGCTCCCCTCTCAGGCAGCAAAATGTCTTGGGACGGCCCAAAAGCAGCAAAACGCTCCTGTATTTAAAACTTTAGCACTGAGCCACTATGATACTTGACCTAAAAATATTAGGGCTGTTTTAAATCACACTACACGGTTATCGTGCTATGCTTCCATTTTAAATGTCATGGTTCCATCCTATGACATCCTGGAATTAGCAGTTTAGGGAGGGGTGCTTAGAAATCTCAGCCAGAGTGCTCCTCAAGTGCTCCACTAAATTACGAATCCCAAGTTTCCATAAGATGCAGCCATGACGGTTAAAATGGAATCATAGGGCTATAATTGTGCAGTGCTAAAGGGTCCTAAGGTCCAAAGCACACTCAGTGCATTTTGGACCTAAGTTTACCATGACTAGGTGTGTCTCTACACTTCAGGAATAATGCAATTTAACTCCACTTTAACTGGCATGGCTCCATCCTACTCAATCCTGGGATTTGTAGTTTTTTGAGGCAGACCATTCTTTTTGTTTTGCTCTTGGTACATGGTCAGTGTGCAGTTGTTGGAGGCAGTTGTTTACTTTGTTTGGTGCAGGCAAGCACACACACAGCTACAGTGGAAGAGTAGAATCCCGTTCTTTCCCAGGTCAAGCTTTATTGCATTGTTTTCTGCAAACAGGCTACTGCAACCCAAAACTGAACCTCTGTCTTTCTCCAGCCCTCCTTCACAATCCTCCCAGTGCTAATACAGTGGGCCCTTGCCTTACGCGGGGATCCGTTCTGGATCCCTCCGCGTAAGGCAAATTCCGCCTATGCTCAAGCCCCATTGTAAACAATGGGGCTCGTGCATGGCGGTGCGGCGGCGTGGCGGCGCGCGGGGTGCAACAGGCGTGTGCGCCCATGCAATTGAATGGGATGCGCCGCCCCTTCCGCCCTGCGCATGCTCCGCGGCTTGAGCACGTATGCTCAAGCCGTGTAAAGTGCGCCCACGTATGGCACGGGTGCGCTGTACTACCGAAACAACACACACACACACACACACACAAAGAAGCCACAGATCTGAGTCTGCAGGACCTGTGCAAAGCATTGGAGGACAGGAGGTTTTGGAGATGTCTCATCCATAGGATCCCATGAGTTGGGTTGACTGGAGGGCAGCTAACAACAAGGTTGCCATAAGTTGGAAAGGGCTTGAAGGCAGGCCACCACCACCACAATGTCTGCACAGTCCAAAAAAAGAAAAAGAAAAAAATGTGACATTCCTGGATTTTGTCTGTAAACAGACCTATATATGCAATTAGTGTGTGAGAATGTCAATTCAAATTCAAAATCCTTTGTGTATGGAAATAAAGGGGCAAGCCCGGTTTAAACTGACAGTCTCACAAATGGCATATATAGGACTGTCCCTGGCTTTCCCCTCCACCAAATGCATCTGAGGAAGTAGACTTGCTACCAACTTCTATCTTTCAGTGAGTTTCAAATGTGCTACAAGATCCCTCTGCATACTGTTTTTTCCAGACTAACGTGGCTAGGGCTTTGAAAACTCATTTAGTTATACAGATTGCCCACTTTGTGTATTCCCTAAACCAGGAATGGCTACACTCTATGAAATATTAAGGAAGGAAAAAGTTGGCTCTTTGCAAATTAAACAAATTGGCTCATTGCAAATTGTCAGTTTCTTTCAGCGAGTCTCGAAGGTGTTGCAAGATCTCTTTACACACACCTCTATGTGTGTATATTACACACACACACCTCTATGTGTGTATATTACACACACACACAGATTGCCCGTTTTGTATATTCCCCAGACCAGGAATGGATACCATGAAATATCAAGGGAGAAAAGTGTGTGTGTGTGTGTGTGTGTGTGTTAGTCATACAGATTGCCCACTTTGTATATTTCCCAGACCAAGAATGGATACACACCATGAAATATTAAAGGAGGAAAACATTGGCTCCTTGCAAATTGCCAACTTCTTTTTTCCAGTGAGTCTCCAAGGTGCTCCAAGAACTCTTTACATACCCGTGTGTGTGTGTGTGTGTGTGTGTTATATAGATTGCCCACTGTGTTTCATCCCCAGATAAGGATGGCTACACACCATGAAATATTCAGTGAAGAAAAGGTTGGCTGATTGCAAAATTGCACAATCCTTCCTCTCCTTCCCCCCTTTCCTCCTCTTTCCCTCCTTTCCTCCTCTCCTTTCCCCCCCTCTCTCTCTCTCCCTCTGGCTGGAACTTGATCAAGACTGGGATTTCCAAAATTAGCTGTCATTCTTGTTCCCCAATCAACGCCTTCCCCCGCTTCTTGGAATCCCCTCCCAGCCAATCCAGTGGTGGAAGAGGTGTGGCCTCTGCCATTCATAAAAGCACCAGCTGGGCTGGCTGCCTCTCACACGGCTTGCTTGCTGCTCCTTGCTTGCAATACATGAGCAGTAGTTGCTTCGCCTCCTGCTGTTGTGCGCCTACCATGTGCTACGCTTGCGAGCCACGACTGGCAGCCCTCAAGATGCCCCAGATCCCCACCAGGCCAGAGCCCACTGGGCCCCAGTACTTCACTTTTGATCCCCTCCCAGAGGTGGAAGGGAGCCCAGCTCACAAGAAAGGCTCCAAGGCCAGCAGGAGCAAAAAGAGATCCCGGAGAGTACTCTACCCCCCAGTGGTAAGTCAGGGGCTTTGGGGGTTATGTATTGGTGTGTATGGGTGCAAAATGGAGGACAACAGAGGGAAATGGAGGACCTGGCCAAAGAAGAGCTCGAGACATTCACATATATAAATTCATGCTTCTCAGGCATGCTAGAAATGCAGGACATCTTGCAATTCCTCCTGGACAGAAGGTTGACGTGGAGGACATGTCCTGGAAAAGGAGGACCTCTGGTCACCCTGTGTTGTGTGCCTTCAAGTCATTTCCAACTTCTGGTGATCCTAACATAGAGTTTTCTTTAGATAAGGTTTGCCATTGCTTTCCTCTGAGGTTGAGAGTGTGTGACTCGCCCAAGGTCACCCAGTGGGTTTCATGGCCAAGCTGGGATTCCAACCCTGGCCTCCAGAGTCGTAGTCTAACACTGAAACCGCAATGCCACCAGATGTCATAACTGCAAAGGAGGATAAGGTGCCACATAATGTAGGACATTTGATAAAAAATGGAGGGCCTAATCACAGAAAAGCTCAAAACACTCATGTAAATTCAGGCTTCCTAGCCATGTTTCAAATGGAGGGCATTTTGGAATTTTGGATAAGGATAAGGACCCTTTCACACAACACAGTTATACTGCTATGATTCCACCTTAACTGCCATGGCAATATCCTGTTGAATCTGGCAGTCTGCAGAGAAGCAAGAGCTCTCAGGCTGAGAATTCTCCCTAAATTGCAAACCCCACGATTCCATGGCAATTGAAGTGGAATCATAGCACTATATTTATGTATTGTGAAAGCATCTCCAGATTCTAGGATCTAGGAAAAGCATAGGATACAGCATGGCCTTCCTAATGATTGGGCCTCACCTCTCAGTTGCTCTGTCCAGCATGACCAAAGGCAAGAGATTATGGGAGCGGTAGTCCAAAAACATCTGCAGGGCCAGAAAGTAGCAGGATGCTAAGTTGTATGCAGTTTAGGCATGCAACTTCTTTGGATTTCCATCTCACAGCCCAAGAGGCTGGGGATTTTTTATTTATTTATTTTGGCGTGGTAGTCCAAAAAGCTCTTTTGAATTATTTATACAAATGAACATGAGCTGCTGACATCATCTCCCTTATTATCTATGGTTGTCATCTCTAGTTCTCCACCTCTCCCACCCTGGCAAGATTCTTATTATGCCTGTTATAGTTGCACAGCTGGCTGAAATCCAGCAAGGTGAAACTTTCTCCATTGTTGCATCGGCAAGGTGGGGGCAAGCTCTTGAGTTTCTATCATGCAGTTGCCAGAAAATTAGGAGCCTTGCCAAGAGAGAGAGAGAGAGAAGGAGAAAGAGAAGAAGTGGATCTCTCAGGTGGAAAAAGGATAATTCTTGCCTCCTGTCTGCATGCTGGTCCTTTCTCCATCCTGAATCAATGGTGGATGCAGAATTTCTTCACAATGAATCACTCCTTCCTACCTGCTTTGGCACACTATGGGATCCTCTTCTCCCTATGGACTCCCAAAAAGCAGTGGAAGACTTTGGGTGCATCTACACTGGAGAAACAATGCAGTTTGACACCACTTTAAGTGCCATGGCTTGAATCCTACAGAATCCTGAGATTTGTCATTTCACGAGGCACCAGCGCTCTTTGACAGAAAAGGCTAAAGAACTTTTAAAACTACAAATCCTAGGATCCCATCGGAAGGAGCTACAACACCTAAAGCTGTGTCGAACTGCATTATTTCTACAGATGCACTTTAGACCCCTTTTTCCACAAACACTAGAAAACCTCTTTCTCCCACATGCCTTGGGGGAGCAAAGAACGTGTAACCTGTCCTTCCAGAACCAGTTTGGTATAGTCATTCCTCTTTTGGGATCTCCTTGACTCATTGATCTGGGCAAAACAATCCTGAATTAAAGCAGAGCTATGTAATGCATAGGTGAGACTAGGAGGAGTCATTAAAAAAAGTATGTCTTGAGAAATGTGTCGTGCCTGCTCTCTCTCATTAACTTTTTTAATTTTCAGGGACCAAAGCAACATGCTTTCTTTTATGCTTGTGGCTCTGGAAAAGGTATTCATTTGGCCCATGACATGGAGTCATGGTCTAAAAAGTTGCCTTTACAAAGAAAAGCCACAGTCATGAAAGAAAACATGTTAGTTTATTCCCTGGATCTGAAAAAAGTCAACAGAAGAAACCCAGTGTGGTGTTGTGGTTTGACTGCTGGAAATGTGGGAGACCAGGGTTCAAATCCTTGTTTAAACGTGGAAACCCACTGATTGACTTTGGGTTCACCTTTCACCCTAACAGGAAGACAATGGCAAACCTCCTTTGAGTAAATATTATTACTATGCCAACCTTATGATAGGGTTGCCATGCGTTGGAATCGACTTGAAGGCACATAACAACTGGGTAATGTCCTATGCTTGGATTTCTAGCTGTAAAGGAATCTGGGTAACTTCTTGAACTGCAAATGAGTGAGAAAATGAGTGAGAATACTGGGATGCTTTTTGTTCTTTCATATCTCTAACCAGCTGCCTTTGCTCTATTTACAGGGAAAGCGCTACTACCCTACTGAGGAGCCCAGCTATGCCAAACGCCTGCTCTTTATCCTCCTTGCAATTGTCCTTTTCCAAATCTACAGCGCTGAAGAGGAGCTCCTTCCCACATTACCTTCCCTGAGCACTGAGGAAAACATCTCCCATTGCTCCGTGGAGTTGAGGGAATCTCATGGGGAGCCCCACCTTTTGCAAGAGCCTGTGCTCACAGCACCCTCCATGGAAATCCTGGAAGTGGTCAATGCAACTGGCTGGCACTGGGGAGAGGACGAGACATCTGAATCCACGGTTGACATCACCCAGCTTTTAGAGCAGAATCCAGCTGCTTTCTGAAGATTCCCCTGTGGGAAAGAATTGAGAAGGAGGCTAGGTTGGACTGCAACACGTTAGAGGGTTACCACTGCCATCGGCAGGATCCTCGGCTTTGGAAGAAAAGGCGACTTTCTTCTAGGCAGAACTGTAACCACAGATGGGTTAATGCTGTTGGGAACTCAGCCAGCATCTTCCAACAGACTGCAATGACTTCACCGTGAACCCAGTGAGGCTGACTGACTGACGTCAATAAAATGGCTCTTGACTTGAATTGACACTACATTGTAACACTGGGCGGGGAAGTTCCCTGTTTCTGCTTCAGGCCAGATAGTTGGCAAGCAGAAGGAAGGACAAGAAGTTAATTTAATATTTATTTATTTAATAATAATAATAATAATAATAATAATAATATTAAATATGTGTAATTTCAACTGACGTATGGTACTTAAAATTGTGTGAAACCAAGCATTTGCATGGAAAATCTTGGCTCACATGTTGGGCTGAAATGAAAGGATTGTTTTGATTGTTTAGTGAAACTATTCTACTGTGGCTTTTGGAAAGTTAATTAAAATCTCTAACATGGAAAAAACGATGACTTATAGATTTATAATCTGTACTTCTGTAGTGGGAAAATGTGCTGTTGGAGATTGATCTATGAAGGGGAAGCCACAGAAATGTTGAGGGAGGATGGCGTGATGCTCTTAATTGATCTGCTGGGGAAACCATTTGTATGGCAGGTAATAAAAGTAAATAAAACACTGAGAGACAAATAATACTGTATGACATTTCTTAATCCAATGAGAAAGAGAAGCCTCACATATTGTGAGTTCTTGACAAGAGGACACAAGAGGAAAGTGAAGACTTCTCACATTTCTCACGTTAAATTGTTCTTTTAAATGGCATCTAAGAATGTGTATTTCCTGCTCTTGAGTATTAGCCAGCAGTGTTCTTTGTTAGAGCATTTTGCTTACTGTGTAAGCATGGGCCTCTATCTCTCTCAAAAAAAGCACTGAGCACATCCAGACCAGCATTTCTGAAATGGAAGTAAATTTCTTTTGTGAATTGCACTTTACATGTCTCCATGAATTGTCTGAAGTCTGTATGTTCTGTGAACAAATGAATAAAAGTTTGAAATGATTTCATGTGTCTGGCTGAGCTGTTTAAAGGGGTGTATGGCAGGAGTGGGTGGATGTATAATGGAAAATAATAATGGTAATAATATAATAACAATAATAATTTTATTTCTTTCCTGCCTCTCCTCAGGGCTTTACGTGGGGTACAACATACTGAAATACAAACATAATTAAAATAGAAAACACATAAAAATGATAAGCAAAGGCAGGAGAGGTTTAACAGTCACAAGAAGCCTGCATATACATACCCAGTTTAGTGCTATGACAGTGTTTCTTGTGATTGCATGAGAAACTGAATGTGGATATTTTTCACAAAGCATAATAAAGGCCCTGCTGGATGTGACCAAAAGCCCATCTGTTCCAGTACTCTGTTCACACAGTGGTCAACAAGTTGCCAATTAGAAACCCATCTTCAGGACTTGAATACAGTTGCACTCCCCATCTCTCATTCCCACAAACTGATATGTCATGTTTTGCCCTTTCCCCACTAAGCTAAATTGTCTAACCTAAAATAGGAGTTGCTCCAGAGTCTTCATCATCTCACTCACTCCAGCTCTTGGTTGATACAGCCCTTTTCAGGATGTGTTTTGTCCCAGGTTTTAGTGGACAATTATGGCAACCCTACGTCAAGACAAGTCACAACTAATCAAAGGATGATTACAAGTGGTGTAATGGTTTGAGTGTTGGACTAGGACTCTGGAGACCAGGGTTCGAATCACCACTCAGCCACAAAAACCCACTGGGTGACTTCGGGCAAGACACACTCTCTCAGCTTTAGAGGATGGCAATGGCAAACCCCCTCTACAGCAACATGCCAAGAAGATCTTATGATATGTTCACCTTAGGGTTGCCATAAGTCTGACATGACTTGAAGGCACACAGAATACACACAGGCCTGATTAGTCATGTTCTTAAAAGGAGGAAAATATTGAAAACCTATGAGGCAATATAAGAAACACACCATGTAGAGCAGAAGAAAGATAGGAAATCTTGTTTCTGTAGGTGGTTATCAGTAATAACACCAAAGAATAACCTTGTAAGCACCTCTTTCTTATTTTTCAAGTTGCTACGCAAATTGATAAGAAGACTGTATAGCATTCAGCAAGAAAGCTGCTCAGGCCTAAAATCATAAGCTAGAAAGAGTCCTGATAGAGAGTACTACAAATTAATGCAGGAATGTGTCACAGACTGGGAGCAAACAAGATAGAGCTATGTCCAAGATAAATGAAGGGCAGATTGCTGTAGGTCACTTGGGGAATCTACCCAAGTTGTGTTTATCAAGGCCATGCCAAAACCACTAAGGGTGTTATTAGTAATCTGATCTTGGATGAAGTGTTTAGCCGATTTGATAGATACGGAAGAAGGGAAACAGTAGCTGAGGAGTCATGTAGGCATTCCAAGGCACAACCTCAAACAGAATTCTAAGTGGAAGGAAAGCATTTTTTATTATTTTTCTTGGAGACCCAAAAAGGTGAAGCATTGCTGAACACCCTTTCAGTTCAGTCTGTCAACCAAGTACAGATCCACCTAACAGTAGCATTATCTAGCCCACATTTTACTATCTTTTTTGCAAGAACCAGTTGCTTTCATATGCTGGACCACAACGACCACAATCCATCACCATTGACCATGCTGGGGAGAGCCGATAGGAGCGGCAGTCCACCTGGAATGCATCAGGTTGTGAAATTCTACTTTAAGGAGTTAATGGTGGTGAATGTTATTGGAGAGTTTCTGGAAGTTGCCCTCTGTCCTCAAAATAACTTTTTGAGTTAGATTAGGTTGAGGATTAATGACTGGCTCATGGTGAGCCCATGAGCTTCATAGGTCAGTGGGGCCTTTGAACTGGGATCTTCTTATTTTGATACTAGCCACAACACTATACGGACTCTTCTTTGGATCAGTTGAGCAAGCTGATGGGGAAATCCACAGATGCTTCCTATTTCCACATTGATCTGCTTCCCTGAGACTCAATGGTTCCTTCATGGCAAATGGGTGCATGGCTAGCCTTGTTGTTGTTTGCCTTCAAGTCATTTCTGACTTATGGCGAACCTATCATGGGGTTTTCTTGGCAAGATCTGTTCAGAGAAGATTTGTCATTGCCGTCTTCTGTGGCTGAGAGCATGTGCCTTGTCCAAAGTCACCTAGAGGGTTTCATGGCCCAACAGGGAATCAAACCCTGGTCTCTCGCAGACCAACACTCAAACCACTACTCCATGCTGGCTCTTGGAACTCTAAACAGGAATGTTCTTCATGGCCACATTTTATTACAGGTCCTATTTGTTTGGTGCCTCAGAGAGCAGAACCTGTGAATCCGGGTATGCCCTTAGTTGAAATGCCCCACTATGGCACAAAGTACAGTACCTACAGTACCTACTGTATTCAACACTTGATAGTGAACCCAAAGAGGGGGTGCAATGTGCAGTGAAAATGGTTGATGGTTGACATTTCTATGAAATGTACTCCTTACACCATGTACCATGCTACCATTCTGCCCACTGCCTATTTTGTTATTAATAGCTTATTTTAAAATTATTTTTAACTGTTAATGTGTTTAATCCTTTTTAAGCGGGGATATTGTAACATTATATTGGATGTTGGATGTTTTTAACTATGTTAGCTGCTTTGATTGTTCTATTACAGAAAGCGGGGTACAAATAAAAGTTTTATTTATTTTATTTATTATTATTTATCTCTAATAAATAAATAATAAATAAAAACTTTATTTATATACCACCTTTCCTGTAGATCAAAGCGGTTTACAATACAACAGTTATGTGACACATGTCACAGTACAAGACAGTAAAAATTACGTTAATTACAAATCACAATTTCATACAGATTGCATAAAACCCTGAGCCATATACAAACCATTAAAACCATCAGTTATGCGGGGGGGGGGGGGGGACTTCCTCATCTAAACAGAGTTGGAAGGGAAGACTGCTTGAAAGAGGTGGGTTTTTAATGCCCTCTTAAAGGCTTCTACTGTGGAACAGAGTCAGATCTTTTCTGGGAGTGCGTTCCAGAGGGTGGGAGCTGTCGCCGTATAAGCCCTCCGATGGGTAGCTGCTAGTTTTACCTTGGGGCAATCAAGTAAAAGTTTCCCAGTTGTTCTGAGGGTGCGGGGCGGATTATGTAGGGAGAGGCGCTCCCTCAAGTAACTCTGGCCCAAGCCATATAGGGCTTTATAGGTGACGACCAACACTTTGTATTGCGCCCGGAAGCTAATAGGTAGCCAGTGGAGAGATTTTAATATAGGTGTTATATGGTCCGATCTTGGGGTACCTGTAATCAATCTGGCTGCAGCATTCTGAACTAGTTGTAGTTTCCGAACCTGGTACAAAGGTAGCCCCATGTAGAGTGCATTACAGAAATCCAAGCGAGAGGTTACCAGTGCATGTACTATAGCAGGGGTCGGCAACCTCCGGCCCGCGGGCCGGATGCGGCCCGCGGGCGCCTTTCTGCCGGCCCCCGCTCCCTCCTGCCGCCGAAATCGCCGCCGATTTCGGCTGCTCCGGCCGCCATTTTGCCTTTCAAAATGGCGGCAAAGTCTCGCACGACCATAAAGGCCGCGCGAGACTTCGCCGCCATTTTGAAGGGCAAAATGGCGGCGCCCATTGGGAGGCCCGATGCGGCCTCTGGAGCCCTGAAACGGGGCTTCAGCAGCCTCACTGGGACCCTGGGAGGCCCGATGCGGCCTCTGGAGCCCTAAATCGGGGCTCCAGGAGCCGCACCGGGCCTTCAAATGGGCCCCGCCCACCTCCTCCTGGCCCCGCCCACCTCCCTCCTGGCCCCGCCCTCCTCCCTCCTATAAATGGAGGGGCGGGGGGGGAAGGAGGAGGAGGCAGAGAGAGAGAGAGGGAGGGAGAGAAGAGAGAGGGAGGGAGGGGAGGAGAGAGAGAGAGAGAAAGGGTGGGAGGGAGAGGAAAGAGGGGGAGGGAGGGAGGGGAGGAGAGAGAGAGAGAGAAAGGGTGGGTGGGAGGGAGGGGAGAAGAGAGAGAGAAAAGGTGAGAGGCAGAGGAGAGGGAGGGAGGGAGAGGAGAAGAGAGAGAGAGAAAAGGTGAGAAGGTGGGAGTGATAGGGAGGGAGGAAGGGAGAGAAAGAAAGTGGGTTGAGACAGTGGCATGCATTTTTTGCTGTTTTGTGGCCTTGCCTAGTCGCTTCCATTCTTGCAAATATTGCTCTTATTATTGTTGTTGTTCTCCTTTGGTATTCTCTTTGTAAAATCCCCCCACATGGACTTGCTTGCTCTTTTATGGGTTGAGACGGTGGCATGCATTTTTTGCTGTTTTGTGGCCTTGCCTAGTCACTTCCATTCTTGCAAATATTGCTCTTATTATTGTTGTTGTTCTCCTTTGGTATTCTCTTTGTAAAATCCCCCCACATGGACTTGCTTGCTCTTTTGTGGGTTGAGACAGTGTGCATGCGTTTTTCCTGTGTTATGGCATTGCCGACCCTAGTAGCTTCTTGCAAATATTATGCGGCTCCGCCCCTGGAGGGTGGAAACTCCGCCCCTGACATGTGGCTCCGCCCCCAGATAGTGGAAGCTCCGCCCTGGCATGTGGCCCCACCCCAGAGGGTGGAAGCTCCACCCCCATGTGCAGCTCCGCCCCTGGAGGGTGGAGGCTCCGCCCCGGAGGGTGGAAGCTCCACCCTCCGGCTTCGGCCCCC
The DNA here is from genome assembly GCA_023333645.1 of Sceloporus occidentalis. NCBI lineage: Eukaryota > Metazoa > Chordata > Lepidosauria > Squamata > Phrynosomatidae > Sceloporus > Sceloporus occidentalis. The sequence goes on from JALMGF010000001.1 coordinate 19,863,462, forward strand.
CAGTTGTCTGAGGGACAGCAACCCGGCCCCCGACTAAAAAAGGTTGCCTACCCCTGTACTATAGTTTCTAGGTCCTTTCTGTCCAGACAGGGGCGCAGTTGGCGTATCAACCGCAGCTGGTACCAAGCACTCCTGGCCATCGCATCTACTTGAGATGATAATTGTAGAGATGAGTCCAGGAGTACCCCCAAACTGTGAACTTTATCCTTTAGGGGAAGAGTAACCCCATCCAGGATAGGGTGGCAAATATCTCTGTCTGGGCTTGGGGTACCTATCACAAGTACCTCTGTTTTCTCTGGATTCAACTTGAGTTTGTTTTCCCTCATCCAGCCCATTACTGACCCCAGACAGGCATCCAGAGGGGAGGTGCCATCCTTAGTCACTGTATTAGTCGGAGACATGGAGAGATAGATCTGGGTGTCATCAGCGTACTGATAACACCGTGCTCCATGCTTCCGGGTGATCTCTCCCAGCGGCTTCATGTAAATGTTAAACAGCGTGGGGGATAGAATGGCGCCCTGAGGAACGCCAGATGTCAGCTCTCTTTTACGAGAGCTAGTGTCCCCCAGCCTCAACGACTGGAACCTTCCCAAGAGGTAGGATCAGAACCACTGGAGCACAATGCCCCCAATACTCAACTCTCCCAGGCATTCCAGAAGGATACCATGGTCGACGGTATCGAAGGCCGCTTAGATGTCCAAGAGCACTAACAGGGTCACTAATGAATCCAGTGGCCATAAAAAAAGATTACAATACACTTAGACTGTGGCATTCACCTGCTTCCCTTTAAAATGCTTTAAGAGATGGTGGGAGTGGGGTAAAGCTCAGTGGGAGGAGAAAGGAAAGGCCCCAGATTTTTTAAAAATTAAAATTTCAAATTTCAAAATTTTTCATTTTCATTTTTAAATGACATTTTAAACATTTTAAATGATTCTAACATCTTCTTTTAAAACATCATATTTTAACCAAATCTTCACTATGTGGTTGTGTGTATGTTATTGTAATTTGAAGGTATAATTTTAATTTTGCTAGTTGTTTATGTCAGAACTATTAGCATTACATTCAGTGGTATATGGGGATTGATTTATGAGTAACGTTAGTGCAAAAAAATCATTACTAAGGATTCTGTATGGTGTGAAATGGAAGGAGGTCAAGGGGGTGTGTGACACCATGAGTTACTGCACTGGGTGACACCAACCCTAGTGACGTAATTGGCAGTGCCTTATGATAATGGGTATTTTTAAACATCTACGCACACATTTTATTTTGTTTTAGAGCTTGGAGGAATAGGTAAGGGGCTTCAGGGTCCATAAAAGTGCAGTCCAACTTGCCCATGGGCACACACCTTTGTTTAGAGCTTACATTTGATAACTGAAGTGTATATCTGATTCCAGTTGTACCCATGACCTAAAATGATCTCAGTGGGTCCCTTGTTGTTTCTTTGAAATCAGCTCATTTATTGAATTCAATGCAGTTAGTTAAAAATAAAAAGCATATGACGGTGACACAAACCTAGAAAGGAGTGGGAGATGCATCTAATAAAACACAGTGTCATTGTGGGTTACCTTATCAGAAAATGTGAGAGGGAAAGAAACGCAGGCATTGAGCTCAGAGATTAAGTAGATAATGTGATGTCATTCCTCTTGACAGCTTAGTAAGGCAGAAGAGAAATGTTTACAAAGGCAACTAGGAGAAACATAATAGGTTCCAGCTGCAGTCTAGCTTTGGAGCAAGATATTAGGATAGTAACAAACAAGAGACACCCTCACTGTAAAATACATTATGCAGAGAAACATATTTTCTCTGTAGGACAGAAGTAGGCAACCTGTGGTTCTCCAGATCTTATGGAATTGCAACTCCCACTAGCCAGCATAGCCAATTGTGATGGATGCTGGAAGTTGCAATCTGACAATATTATTGGCAAAGGTCCTGCAGCATGTCCCACCAAACTGCTTGCCCCATCAGGATGTTAAGTAGATGAGACCAGCCTTTCCGTAGAGCAGCACCTCACTTATAAATGCTTCCTGTGCAAGTCAGTCTGGCTCCTCTTTAGTTGAACTTTTTGCAAGTGGTCAAAATTGTATCGTTACATCTGGCCTTTGATGTTTTAAAAAATGTTTAACTTGTTTTAAAGTAATGTTTTGGAATATATTTTATAATCCATCTCTTCAGGGGGCCTGGTGGAAACAATGTCTGGCATCCTGCTTAGTGTTTACAATGTCATAAACTAGGCTCGCTATCTTGTAAAGTCTGGTATTCATATTTACCATCGGCACCATTGCCATGATCACAAATGCCCCCCAAAAACCACCATTTCCATCATGAAATCTGAGAACCTTGTGGTTGAACCGGCTGAGAAGCTCTCTCCTATGCAGGACTTGAGAAATGCTAAAGAGATACCCCTGTCCATCAGAGAGAGGGGGTGTATCTACACTGCAGAAATAATGCAGTTTGAGACCACTTTAAGTGCCAGGGCTCCATTCTATAAAATTCTGGTATTTGTAGTTTTGTGAGGCACCAGCACTCTTTGGCAGAGAAGGATAAAGACCTTGTTACACTACAAATCCCAGGATTCCATAGAATGGAACCACAGCACCTAAAGTGTTGTCAAACTTCTTGATTTCTATAGTGTGGATGCACTCAAGGAAAACTTCACAAAAATTGGCTATTACACAGAAAATACTGACTCATCAAGCACCTGGCATAATATGACAGCCACCCATACATTTTCCAACAGCTGCAGGAAATCCTTGTTGTTTGCAACCATTCAACTGTTTTGAATTTACTTTCTTTCTTTCTTTCTTTCTTTCTTTCTTTCTTTCTTTCCTTCCAGTATTTATATCCTGCTCTTCAACCAGAAAGGCATTCAGAGCTGTTTACAAATTGTTGATTTGACTGTTCCCTTCCTTCAGATTAACAATCTAAATAACGCATGACAGACAAGGAAAAGGGGGAGAGGATGACGTCCACAGGACTGCTAATATGGCAACTGTCCTGACAGCAATGTTTTGCACCTGAGGACTAGTGCAACTGCAAGATCATTGATGGATTTTCCCCATCAATGAAAAGGGATGCCCTAACCATATCTCAAGTAGACAGCAGCTACAGATTGGAGACGTAATTGTGTGACATGCATTGCCAAATGCGCTTTTTCCCAGCTGTAATCACCGTTTTAAAAAGCCACATATAGTAATCGCCTATGTCCCTCACATAGGATCTTGGCCAGTGTGATTAATAAATAATAATCTTGATATTATTACTACTAAGCATGATCCTATTGATGGAAATGAAAGGGAGGGGGGAAAGAGGCCATAATGGGATAAATTTTAATTATCTGACTTTTGCAGCTCTTTTGTTTTTATAGGATTCTAATTTACTGGGACTAACTTTTGCAGCTTCTGGCAGCATGCAGGAATGCACTGGGTTGCATTTTCTCCAGTGCCAGACCCTCTTTCTCCTTTCCAGAAGCCTACACAGATTTCAGAGGCTCTGGGTAACGACTAGAAGAATAACAAGTCAGGAGCAACCAATCTGGCTCCAGGATGTATGCTTCACTCAGGTCCACCTCCAGTGTATTTATAATTTCTTCTTCACCATCAGTTCCCGCAGATCTTTATTCTACCCTGTCACTTTCTTTGTTAGGTTCTGTGTATCAGGGAGGCAGGGTCAGTATGTCTGACACACCTGGTTGGGGATCCCAGTATGGGATCTTGAAGGTAGGGGTAAATGAATCAGGCTCAGCTTAGAGGGTAAAACTCCACCCTGCACCCAAGTGGCAGAGGAAGCACATAATGGTTTCCACCCAGGTAAATCCACATATCTGTTATTACAGGACGTTATCAGACAAGGGAAATTGGAAATATTATCCAATGGCAATCCGAACGCAATCATGGGGTTTAATGTTATTGCATGATAGACTACCACACGCAAATTCGGACAATGAGAAGTCAGTCTGAGCGCAATCATGAGGTTTCACATTATTGCGTGATAGACTACCACACAGAAATTCAGGCAATGGCATGCTATTTTCGGGCAATAGGAAGCCAGTTCGAATGCAATACACATTCACATAAATTCACTGAACTAGCGAATTCACATAAATGCTTTCTGGCCCCACTTTCTTTTCATTCGAAATTAAGAGAAATTCCTCACGTGTGATAAAGTCCACAGTTAAACTCAGCAGTTTGGATGAGTTATATGGTTTCATCAGCCAGCAAGTAGTTAGCCGATATCTGGATTCAGACTCCTGCAAAGTGCCAAGGCTCTTTGGTTGCAACCAATAAAGTTATGACCATTTCTTGTATGTTATTTGTGTGACTTTATTTCTTAAGCAAAACCCTGATCACTACTGATTCTGCAAAAGGATATTTTTGTGCAAAGTGTGTGTGGGGGGGGGGGGGGGGAGAGAGAATAGAAGAAAAACATAAGTAGTTACAGGTGGAAGATATCCTTGCCTAGACTCTTCATAAAGTTCTACAAATGAGGCCCAACAATTGCAAAAAAAAATCCTAATTTGGAAAAAAACAGAAAAAAGACTTGAGAAAACCAACAAGACAATAAGTAAGAGATAACAAAAATAAAATGGTCAGGTAAGCTGGCCCTGATTAAGAGGAAAACACTCTGTAGCACAAGTTGCCACTCATGCTTTATAAGGAAGGTGAAAATTTTTCTTATTTTTATTTGTTTGCACATTGGACTATGCCTCTGGAGACCAGGGTTGATTCCCCACTCAGCCATGGAAACCCACTGAGTGACCTTGAGCAAGTCACACACTCTCAGCTTCAGAGGAAGGCAAAGGCAAACCCCTTCTGAACAAATCTTGCCAAGAAAACTTCATGATAGGTTCACCTTAGGGTCATTAGAATTTGGAAATGACTTGAAGGCACACACAACAACAATTTGTTTTCAATCTGCAGTGACTGATAATTTCATCTCGTTCTTGTGTGGACAGTTCCTTTGGGTTTACACCACATTCTTTTTGATAACACAAACAGCCTCTCCTTGGGAAGGAAGATTCCTACGCCTCAGGTTGCTGTTTTTCTTAATATTCTTTTTCCTGCACTGATTTTTTATCTTGACAGAGACAGCATAAACAGAAAAGCACAGGAGCATGTATAAGTGTGGGTCATATCCTTTCTTTCCTAATGTCTTTCCTAAAGTGATACATCTGGAGTGACATAGTGAAAGTGGATTAATAAGCTATGGATGTGGAGGCCAAGTTTAGACAGCCGCTTAACCATCATGAATTTCATTTGATGGGGTCTTGGACATATCACATTAGGAAGGATGGAGGGCATCCATTTCAGAATTTATATCTTCTTTATAGGCTTAGCCTAGGGTTGCCAGATTGAAAACTGTGGAGGACTCCTATATCTTTAGCGGTTGTATAGAAGATGGCATTTCAGCAGGTATTATTGGTTATGCAACCAGCTGAAATGTCAACTTCCCACACATGGTTCCCACAACCATGAAATGTATATGAGTTTTCACTCTGATAGCCATAAATCTCCTTTCTTTTTTGAAATTGGTCAGCCAAACCTACCCTGACAAAAAATTTGTAATACAAAAATGACAGATTTTACCAAAGTAACTAAGGTGCTATACAGATGGGCAGCGGGATGCCCCCCCCCCCTTTTGCCCCAAAACCGCATGCTGTGGCCTCCGGAAAGAGCAAAAAGAAGCCAGAAAAGCAGCTTCTTTTCTGCTCCCTGGAAGGGGAGTCATAGCTGCAACGGGGCAGCATGATGACATCCCTTCTGCAGGGGTTTTCTCAGCAGACAATGATCACTAATTAAATAGACATCCTGAGGCCTTGCCAGTCAACAAATACACAGATTAACATATAAATTGCTTCCTCTCAACGAACAGTATATATACCCCACTCTCTTCCATGCCAGCCTTCTCTGAAGGTGCCAGGCACAGCTGCTAGTAAAATGTCAGGAATAATCTCTTCTAGAACACAGCCTCATAGCCCAAAAAACCCACAAAAAAACCTAAACATGAAGAATGTCACATTAACTTTCTGCCATTCTCTCTTCCTCAAGATCTGTTGCCTCGATGATAAAACCATCCATGCTCCATGCTCTGCTTCATCCCATCTCATTTAGTATCATCCTTCTCAAAAACAACTTCAGCTTGTATCCAGTGTCCTTGTTCTTGATGGAGGTTGCGGGGAAGGGATACAGATAAGGGCTCCAAGGAGCAGCTGATGCCGAATTATTATTATTGTTATTTGCCTCTCCTTGGCCACATGAGGACTCTGTGTTCCAGGAAAAATTGTTTACCTTCTTAAGGCTCAGATGGAAGAGATTATCACAGGCTGCCATACAAGGCAGGCCTTTACCCACAGGTCTTGTTTGCTGCTGAAGGGTTCTTTGACAAGGTGGGGAGGGCACTATTTTCCTTTATTGGTGTATTTTAAATTGCGTTTTCTAAGTCTTCTATTCCTGTTTCCTTCCTGTTTTTATGTAATTTTACTCTAAGCCACCTTTGAGTATTATTCTGTATGGAAAGGCAACAAAAAATTAAAATTAAAAGAAGGAAAGAAAGAAAGAAAGAAAGAAAGAAATGAAGATATGAAGGAAAAGACTTTAAGGTTGCATCTGCACTGCAGAAACAATGTAGTTTGACAACACATTAACTCCCATGGCTCAATGCTATGGAATTCTGAGATCTGAAGTTTTGCGAGATATTTAGACTTCCCTCTCTGAGAGCTTTGATACCACAGCAAACTACAGATCTCAGGATTCCACAGCACTGTGTTGTTGTTCTGTTCCTCCAATTGGTTTCCAACTTAATGCAACCCTAAGGTTAACCTACCATAGGGTTTTTTGAGCAAGATTTGTGTAGAGGTTTGCCATGGTTTAACTGCCATGGTTCCATCTGGTAGTTTACAGAGGGGCATTTTGAATTCTCAAGCAGAGAGGTCCAGTGGTTGACTATACCACAAGTCCCAAGATCCCATAGTATGGAGCCATGGGAGTTAAAATAACTGTGCTATAATTGTCTACTGTGAGTGAGTCCCTGGTGTCAGGTCTCTGGTTGAACTCTCAGAGAATTATTATGCTTCTCCATGGGGGCTCTTATGACTGGCCGCTAGCCTGGGGGCAGAGTTTGGGCATTGCGTCCACATGACGCATGTCCCAACTCTGTGCCCCAGGGTGCCATGACGCCGTGTGATGCTCCACGTGGTGCGTGGCATCAGGGTCTACTCCGACACTGCATCCAGATAATGCAGCACTGAAGGAGCCCCTTATTGCCACGGTGCTGTGGCTATCACACCCTTTCCAGGGCAGAAAAAGGAGCCACTTTTTGCGGCTCCTTTTTGCACCCTGGAAAGGCTGGATTAGGGCCACAGCACACGGTTGCCACAGACCCGATCCAGCTAGGAAAGGGGTAGCATAGCCCCTATGTCTCCAGTAGGAAAACAAATCTCAGGTTGAGTAGCAGTGGAGAAAGAGAAAGTTTTATTTTTTTAAAAAAATATGAGGTGGCTTTAAGTATGTGAACCCCAAAAAGAATAAAGCTCTTTTAGTTTTTTAAAAAAAATTTTTTTTAAATAGACTTACAGGGAGTCTTTTTATGGAATGTGCATGCTTTATTTCAGTTTTGTTGTGGTTTTGAATGTTTTTATGTCCTTTAAAACAGGAATGGATTTAGTGTGATGATTTTAAATTACGTTTTAACATTTCTTGTCAAATTTTTAGTTAATCTTGCTTCAGCTTTGTAAGCCACCGTTGGTCTCGTATTGGAAGAAAGGTGGTTACAAACTGAATGAATAAACCAATGAAATAAATTAAAACACCACCCCTTCCTTGTGGGTACCAGGTTTTTTTAAACCTCAGGATTCACTGATAGTTTGTGATATGACAAAAAATAAAAATAAAAATAAAAACCTAGAAATAGATGGAAATGTATTGCTGTTTTTGCAAAATAGCAATTAAAAAAAAGTTAAATTGTGCCAGGGACCCTTTGGCCCTGGACAGATGGGGGGCAAACGGGGTGGCAACGCAGCCCTATGATGGCTTTTCCGCCCACAGGTGTGTGGGCGTTTGAGCTCCTGCATGTCATGGACACGTGCCCTGTGTGGGTGGGGCCACACAATCATGGTGCTGCCCACACATCATATGGCTCAGGAGTATGCGGTTGATGTATGCTCCCGAGCCCTACTATTGTTGCCAGGACACCGCTTCCTGGCGGTGTATACTGGCTCTTTGTTGTTGTGTGTCTTCTCATCATTTTCTTATAGTGACCCTCAAGTGTCCCCATCATGGGGTTTTCTTGGCTCTTTGAGGGCCCAGGGAACATCAATACTCCTCCAATCTGTCGGACTTGTATCCTGCCATCCCACCTGAGGCCGGGAATGTGGTAGGGGCGACCATTGGAGTAGTGCTGGGGAATGGGAGATATGGCTGGAATAGAGGGAACAGATGTTGCAAAAGAAGACGGGATCGCTGTTTGAAAGCTATCCCGCCTTCAGTTCCCTCTGTTTCTCGAAATGGCTTGGAGAGCAGACCAACCATTCCACAGAACCTCACTCTGCTCCTCTGCAATGCCAGGTCGATCAAAAACAAGACCCATATCATCCAGGATCTTCTCCTGGATGAAGACGCCGACCTGGCTTGCTTTGCAGAAACCTGGCTGGGAGAGGAAAGTGCTGCCATATGGGCGCAGGCCCTCCCAGCCGGGTACTCTGTCAGTGAGCAGGTGAGGGGAAGTGGGCGGGGGGGCGGAGTGGCTCTGGTTTATAAGAACACCTTGACTTTGACCAGGATACCTGTCCGGAATACAGTCCATTTCGAGTGTATGTACCTCAGCCTGAAGACCAGGGATAGATTGGGGATTTTGCTAGTCTACCGGCCACCCCGTTGTCTAGCAGACTCCCTGACTGAGCTGACACAGCTGGTCTCTGAGCTGCTGTTGGAGACCCCCAGACTTTTAGTTTTGGGGGACTTCAACATCCCGCTCGAGACCAGTTTAACAGGTGCAGCTCGGGAGTTCATGGAGACCATGACAAACATGGGCCTATCCCAGTTGGTCAAAGGGCCCACACATTGTGCAGGTCATACACTCGATGCGGTCTTCAGTACGGAACAGGAATATCCGTGGGCGGAGGTGGTAAGTACCTCCGCATTGTCATGGACGGATCATTTCCTGGTCAAGACGAAACTTAGAGCCAATATCTGCCCCACCGGGGGTGGCGGACCCATTAGAATGGTCCGCCCTCGAAGGCTGATGGAGCCCATTGTATTCCAGACAGCCTTAGAGAGTTTACTGGTTGGGAATGCCGGTGATCCTGTCGATGCTCTGGTCAATACCTGGAACACCGATCTTAACATGGCTATCGACACGATCGCTCCCAAGTGCCCTTGCCATTCCGCCCCAAATCGGAGGCCCTAGTTCACGCCAGAGCTGAGGAAGATGAAACGGTTTGGACGACGGCTAGAGCGCAGGTGGCGGAAGACTCGACTCTTATCCGACAGAACTCGCCATAGGAACTTTCTTCGTTCCTATAGGGAGGCAATACGTGCAGCAAAGAGAGCCTTCTCCTCTGCACGTATTGCATCTGCAGAGTCCCGTCCAGCAGAGCTGTTTAAGGTGGTGAGGGAAATGACGCAGGTGCCCCCTGCGCCAAATCCCTTACTTAACCCGACGACGGCCTGCTGTGACGCGTTTAACAACTTCTTTGCAGACAAAATCTCTCAGATAAGAGCCGACTTAGATGCCACCGTTGAAACAGAGTCGACAGGCGAGGTGTCCAGTGACTCCGCCGATGTAGTCATACTGGATCAGCTCCAATCTGTGAGTACTGATGACGTGGACAAGCTGCTTGGTAAGGTGAGGAAGACAACTTGCCCTCTCGACCCTTGCCCATCATGGCTGACCGTCCAGGGGGGGATGCATTGATGAGATTCCTCACGGATATCATCGGTGCATCCTTCAGGGAAGGACATGTTCCATCTTGTTTAAAGGAAGTGGCGGTTAGGCCACTCCTGAAAAAACCTTCCCTAGACCCCCTGGATATGAGGAATTATAGGCCGGTGTCATTGCTGCCATTTTTGAGCAAGGTGATCGAGAGGGCGGTTGCCCTTCAGCTCCAAGCTGTCTTGGATGAAACTGATTATCTAGACCCATTTCAAACTGGCTTTAGGACAGGCTTTGGGGTTGAGACTGCCATGGTTGCTTTGACCGACGATCTGCGTCTGAGCATTGACAGGGGGAGTGTGACCCTGTTCGTGCTCTTAGACCTCTCAGCGGCTTTTGATACTATAGATCACGGCATCCTCTTGGACCGCCTGAGGGGGTTAGGTATCGGGGGCACTGCTTTGCAGTGGTTCCGGTCCTTCCTCTCGGGCAGGTCTCAGAGGGTGCTACTTGGGGACTGTAGCTCCAGTAAGAGGTACCTCACTTGTGGGGTTCCTCAGGGGGCTATTTTGTCCCCGATGTTATTTAACATCTATATGAAGCTGCTGGGTGAGATAATACGGAGTCATGGTGCTGGGTGTTATCAGTACGCTGATGACACCCAAATCTATTTCTCTGTATCTTGTTCGTCGGCCTCGAATTCCGATGGCATCTCTTCTCTCAATGAATGTCTTCAGGCGGTAATGGGCTGGATGAGGAAAAACAGATTGAAACTGAATCCAGACAAGACGGAGGTGCTCATGGTAGCGGCCCCGAAACCAAGAATTGGGTTGCAACCTCCAGTCCTGGATGGGGTCACACTCTCCTCCAATGACTGTGTTCGCAGTCTGGGGGTGCTCCTTGACTCGTCGCTCCTGATGACAAATCAGGTAAATGCGACGGTCAGGAGTGCCTGTTATCAGCTTCGGCTGATACGCCAGCTGCGCCCTTTTCTGGAAGTAAGGGATCTCGAGACGGTTGTGCACGCGCTGGTAACCTCACGCCTTGACTTCTGTAATGCACTCTACATGGGGCTACCCCTGTGCTTGACTTGGAAATTACAGCTGGTTCAAAACATGGCAGCCAGGCTTGTCTCAGGAACATCTAGGAGGGACCACATTACTCTGGTTTTGAGGTCCCTCCACTGGCTGCCTATCAGCTTCCGGGCCCAGCACAAGGTGTTGGTTATTACCTTTAAAGCCCTAAATGGCTTGGGTCCAAGCTATCTCAGGGACCGCCTCCTCCCGTACAATCCTCCCCGCGCTCTCTGGTCCTCTGGGAGGAACTTACTGCAGCCTCTAAAATCTAGGCTTGCGGCGACCTCCCAGAGGGCATTCTCTGCTGTCGCCCCCAAACTCTGGAACGACCTGCCGAATGAGATCCGTCAGATAACATCATTAGACAGCTTTAAAAAAGCGGTCAAGACGGATCTCTTCCGACAGGCCTTTCCAGATTAACCATCCCGGCCCAGGTTCCCTGACTCCCTCATTCCTCCCGTGGCCCCATCTTAGTGATGGTTGAGGATCAACAGAGGGATATCAGGGTTTTTAAGTTTTTAATTGTTGTTTTTATGCATTGATATTGTGTTTTAATATGTTATACTGTTTAATACTGTCTTAAGGGGGGGAGGGATAAAGTGTTTTTAATTGTCATATTTTATATTTTACTGTTGTTAACCGCCCGGATTGGTTTGCCAGAGGGCGGTATACAAATAAATATTATTATTATTATTATTGGCAAGATTTATTCAGAGAGGGGATAGCCTTTGCCTTCCTCTGAGGTTGAGCAAGTGTGACTTGCCCAAGGTCATCCTGCAGATTTCCATGGCAAAGCAGGGATTCAAACTCTCACCTCCAAATAGTCCAGTGCTCAACCTACCACACCACACTGGCTCTTATTAACAAGTTGTTGTTGCTGCTGTTGTTGTTGTTGTGTACCTTCAAGTAATTTCTGACTTATGGTGACCCCAAGGTGAATCTATCATGGATTTTCTAGGCAAGAATTGTTCAGAGAGAGGTTGCCTTTGCCTAAAGAATATGACTTACCCAAGGCCCCCAGTGGGCTTCTGTGGCTGAGCCGTCATCTCCAGAGTCATAGCCCAACGTTCAAACCATTGCACTGAGGAATAAATGAAGCCATTTCAGATGGGAAAGAGCCACAAAGCCAAATCACATAGATTATTTTGGAGAATTTTTAAAAAGCTGGCATGGTGAAATGTAATGGGATGCTGATATAGGGAGAAACAATAAATGGTTTTTTGTTGTTTTTTTAAATGTTGGCATGAGAGGAGGGAAGTGCAACGGTGCTATCCCGATTGGAATAACTGATATCCGCAGTAGGAGAAATCCTTTCATTGGTGTGAAGGGTAAGTGCTGCCCTTGGAACTTCCCCAATGTTTGGGGAAACAAGGAGTGCATGACTGTATTTTTTCCAAATTGCAACACAGTTGAACTGTCAGTCATGAGTAATGCAAGCTATTAAAACCACAATTACATAGACCAGGGATTCGCATGCTGCCTGATGTGGGGGGGGGGGGGGGGGGCGCTGCCAATTTCATTATTTTGCTCCTTCTTTTTTTCATGTGCCAGAGACCAGTACCATATTTATGCCCATGGGTTGCAACAATTTCCATTTTCCCTTGAACCTTTTCCTGGTACCAGAACCAGTCCACAGACCAAGGCTTTGCATAGCACTTAGCAATAGCAATAGCACTTACATTTCTATACCACTTTATAGTGCTAAGCACTCTCTAAGCGTTTTACAGTGCGTTTGACAGAGATCACATGCTTGGTTGTGAATAAAGTATTCTATGGAAAACATGTCAAAGTTACATTGAGAAAGAGATGTAACATCTCCAAGCAGAATGTCCCTCTTTATCACCACTTGAGTCTATCCACCTTATATGAGGTCTTCCTCTCTTCCTACTGCCCTCTATGTTTCCTAGCATTATTGTCTTTTCTGGTGAGTCCTGCCTTCTTCTCATGTGGCTCAATTATAACAGCCTCAGTTTTGTCATCTTGACTTCCAGGGTTAGTTCAGGCTTGATCTGTTCTAAGATCCAATTATTTGTCTTTTTGGTTGTCCATGGTATCCTCAGCACTTTTCTCCATCACCACATTTGAATGAGTTGATTTTCTTTCTATCAGCTTTCCTCACTGTCCAGCTCTTGCCTAGGGAACATGGCGATGGAAAATATTACGGTTTGTACATACGATCCTAATATTAGGGTTCATTTTTAAATCTTTGCACTTTAAGATCTTTTCTAGTTCTTTCATAGCTGCCCTGTCCAATCCTAGTCAGCCTCTGATTTCTTGACTACAGTCCCCATCCTGATCAGTGTTTGAGCCAAGGTATGGGAAATCCTTAACTATTTCAGTTTCCTCGTTGTCTCAGTTGAATTTCTGTAACTACTCTGTGGTCATCATTTTTCTCTTCTTACTGTTCAGCAGTAAACCTACCTTAGCACTTTCCTCACTGACTTTCTTTTGCAATTCTTTCAAGTCTTTGATGTTTTCTGCTAGTAGTATGGTATCCTATGCATATCTTAGATTGTTGATCTTTCTGCTGATCTTCACTCCTCCTTTTTCCATGTCTAAACTTGTTCTGTGTATGATATTTACTGCATACATGCTGAATAGATAGAGTGATAGAATGCAACCTCATATGACCCCCTTTCAGACTGGTAACTATTCTGTTTCCCCATATTCTGTTTCAATGGTGACCTCCTGTCCTGAGTATAGGTTATACATCAGGACAATCAAATGTAATGGTACACCCATATCTGTAAAATCACTCCATAATTTTTCATTATCTATGCAGTCAGAGGCTTTGCTGTATTCAACAAAGCACATGCTGATTTTCTTTTGGAATTCCCAGGTGCATTCCATTGGCTGCATCTGCATTGCAGAAATAATCCAGTTTGACACCACTTTAATTGCCGTGGCTCAATGCTATGGAATTGTGGGGTCTGTAGTTTTGTGAGACATTTAGCCTTCTCTGTCAGAGAGTGCTGGTACCATATCAAACTACAATTCCCCAGAATTCCATACCATTCAGCCATGGCAGCGGTATCAACCTGGATTATTTCTGCTATGTGGATGCAGACATTATCCATCGTATGTTTACAGTGTGATCCCTAGCGCCTCTACTTTTCCTGAAACCATCTTGAAACTCTTGGATTTCTTACTCCACATATGACAGGAGTCTCTGCTGCAGAATTCTGAGCATGACTTTACTTGCATGGGGAATGAATGCGATGTTTCTGTAGTTTCTGCAGTCCTTTTGTCTTCTTTTTGGTGTTTAGGAATGTATATTGAGCATTTTCAATCTGTGGGCCATTGTTTTGTTTTTCAGATTTGTTGGCAGATTTAGTTAGAACTAAAGTCAATTCTGTCTCTGAAGATTGTAGCAAATCTTTGTAGACTGGTATGCCATCTATTCCTGGTGATTTATTCTTCCCAATTTGCTTTGAATACAGCTTTCACTTCATTTTCCAAAATTTGGGGTTCATATGATGCCTTTTCTTGTGTATTATTCATCCTGGTGGCAGATTGCCACGCACACACACTCTCTTCTCATTGTAGATAGAGCATTGTAGATAGAGCACTCTGGGCATGTCTTAAGTATGACAAATGGGACAGAGGTGAAGGGGGGGGGGCAGAACTTAAAGAAGTTAAAAGGAAATGAGCTACTTACAAGATACTTACATCATAGATGCAAAGCTTTAGCTGGAGTGAGAGGTTTTGTTTTCTTTTCATCCAACAGGAAGGAAGAAGTTTGTTCTTTCTTAGTTAGCTTCCTGGATGTGGAAACCCTCTTAATTTACTAAGCACTCAGGCAAGAAGTAGGGAAAGCTGCTGGCACGAAAAGGAAGCAGAATCTAAGGCAACCACATCCGCCTCGTGACCCACATCCGCCTCCACGGAGCATGCCAGTAACCAGAACAAGTAGCAGGTCATTAAAAAAATTAGGGAGAAGGATAGTGAGTTGACCACATTCGACATCCTCTCATTATTGGATAATCAACTCATACATAACATTTCATAATATATTGTTAATTTCTTTAGTAAATGTAAATGTTTAAATTGTATTCACCATTGAGGGGGCAGAATGCATCATCATGTCTTAAATTTTGTAGAATTCAAAGTTAGTCTGGATCAGCTTGCAAAGAGTATTGTTGCACCTTTGAGATCAACTGAGATGAAAAAAGAAATTAGTAACATACCATATATACTCAACTGTAAAGCGACCTCATATCAGTTTTATGTAGGCCCTAAGACAGGTTTTGGGGCCAAAATTATGGATTTTGATATGACCCATGGATAAGTTGAGGGTAAGACTTAGGGGCTTGTAACAAAGGATGTAAAGGAAGAAGTAAAGAAAAAAGTGCCAAAGAATTAGTGTAGCAGTTATGTATGCTATACAGTTACGTATGTATACAGAATTCAAGCAGGCATAAACGTTTGTGCTCACCATAAAAGCTGGATAAATTAGAGAATAGAGGGGGAGGGGGGTTCAGTGCTTCCAGGACAGATTATGCTCTTGCTTTTCACCAGGGGATGGTTCCCTTTTTTAAAAGCTAATGTACAGTACTTGCATAGACCCATGAACAAATTGTCTGTTTTTGGGGGCTAATTTTTCGACTAAAATTTCTAGACTCATATATGAGTATATACAGTAAGCTTTTGTAGACTAAGGAGCGAAGCACACAAAAGGTCTGCGCCAGAACCGTGCCACCGCCGTTTGCCCCAGGAATGCAGCAGCTGCACATGCCTACCTTCGATCGGGGCTGCCACTGTGGTCCTGAACCGGGGGCCAAAAAGGAGCAGTATTTGACCACTCCTTTTTGGGGCAATTCTTTGACAAAGAGCCATGCCTGAGGCAGCTTCCAAATGTGTTCAGGGTGTGTGTCATCTGAATGCCATGCACTCAACACAGCCCAACAGCGGCCCTTTTCGGCCGTCTGTTTGAGGCCTCTGTCTACGCATCTCAGACAGTAGCACCTTCAACTTTATGTGTTTGTGTGTGTCTCAATTCCATACACACTGAACATAGAAAGCAACAGTGTGCATCTTCTTAGTGGCATGTGTAGGTATTCCCTTTATCCCCCTGCAGTGGCAAAAGCTCCTTCCCCCACCAGCTATCAGTAAGCCGCTGCAGTACCCACATAGCCATTATATGACTGGTGGGTAGAGTGGGTCAGAGAAGTATCTATGTACCTGTAGCAAGATGCAAAATGATTACAATTGGCCTTCCGTATCCACAGATTCAGCCATCTGTGGCTTGAAAATACCTCCCCACAAATAAAATAATATAAAAATCCAAAAAACAGTCGTTGATTTTGTCATTTTATATAAAGGACACCATTTTACTATCTTGTTGTATATTATGGGACTTGAGCATCTACAGATTTTGGTATATACAAGGGATCCTGGAACTAAACCCCAGCAGATACCCACTGTACATCAGTGGATGATGTAAACATTTCATGTCTCACTCTGAGGACATAGCCAGGTGCTCCTCCAACCCTGTCCCATCAGCCACAGCATGCCTGGGGAGGTGGGGAGGAGGGAAATCTGCAGTGCTCAATAGTAAATCTAGGGGTTTGTGAATTGTCACCTGTAGTATTGTATACCTCTGCATACAGAACTGTTACACTATGCTGGACCACACAGGATCCTGGCCAGTATGTACGGGTAAAACATCACTGATCTTTGTGTATCACTCAGCATTTGAAAGTTGAAACAACCCACTGAAAAACATTTTAATCCTAAGGGACAGAGCCTTTCCAAAAGAACTACTGTATATTTCCAACAGAGATACTGAAAATCGTCTACACTTATGACTCTTCTATTTGCTATGTTCACATTCCCTTGGTCACTTTGCCTGCTCCTTTTCTTTGGGTACTGTGGAATTCTATACACCAGCGGCTCAATGCTGCCCCTTTGAGCCCCGGATGGAGGCTGCAGCAACCACATGCCGCAGCCTACAGAAGGAGCAAAAAGGTTTCTTTTTGCGTCCCGGAAAGGGCATCATAAGCGTCATGACATCCCTTCCACACAGTGCCATTTGGGCACTGTGCATGTGCCATGTGGATGGGCACATAATAAATAATAAATAAAATTTTTATTTATATACCGCTTTTCTTCAAATCAAAGCGGTTAACAACATTTACATGTACAATATAAAAACCATCAGTATAAACAACATAAGCACCAACATTACACAATAAAACCACAGATAAAACCACATCTCATGCCAGCTCAACAGTGCTGACGAGGGGGGGAAAGACACATCGGGTGTCAGGAGTCAGGGGTATGCCTGCTTGAAAAGATGAGTTTTTAACCCCTTCTTAAATTGGTTCAGTGAGGTGGCCGAGTGGAGCTCGTCGGGAAGCGAGTTCCAGAGGATGGGGGCCGAAGTAGAAAAGGCCCTCCTGGTGGTAGTAGCTAATCTAACCTCCGGAACCCTTAACAATTGCTTCCCGGTCGATCTGAGTGTGCGGGGCGGATTGTACGGAGAGAGGCGGTCCTCCAAGTACCCTGGGCCCAAGCCATTTAGGGCTTTATAGGTAATAACCAACACCTTGTATTGCGCCCGGAAGCGAATAGGCAGCCAATGAAGGGCTTTAAGGACTAGTGTTATGTGACTGGTCCTAGGTGTATTAGTGACCAGTCTTGCTGCCATATTCTGCACCAGTTGCAGCTTCTGGGTATGGTACAAGGGTTGCCCCATGTAGAGCGCATTGCAGAAATCCAAACGAGAGGTTACCAGAGCATGTATTACCGTTTCAAGGTCCCCCCGGCCCAGGTAGGGACGCAGCAGGCATATCAGCCTAAGCTGATAACAGGTGCTCCTGACCGTCACATCCACCTGAGATGTAAGGTGGAGCGACGAATCAAGGAGCACGCCCAAACTGCCTACTGAGTCCTTCACGGGAAGCGTGATCCTGTTCAGAACAGGTGGAATCACCGCCATCCCTGGGCCAGGGGAGCCTATCATGAGTACTTCCGTTTTCTCTGGATTCAGGCTGAGTCTGTTTTCCCTCATCCAGCCCATTGATGGTGGCCAGATGCATGGTAAGGACTTTGAGCATGCGAACACTCAGCCCTGACGCACGTACAGGCCGGCACTTTGTACCACCCTTGTACCTCCAGAGGCTCAAATGAGATGGTAGAAATTTAGAGAATGAGGAATGAGGAAGCGAAATTCTCATTTGGGAGGGCAATGCCTTCATATTGCTCTTCTCCAAAGCAATACCCCTGGGTAGCTCATTTACTAAAGCCTTGAGCTCAATGTCACTAGCCACCACTAGCTGCACTGAATGCTTTGAATAACTGAGAAATAGAAAGTGAGCCATCAATTGTCGTTGCTTGCATCTTTTGTGTCTAGATATTTTGGACCATTGGCCACATGGCTTGCAGCCTCTGGGAGTAACTGGAAATCTAAAATGTCAGGAGACCTGAAAGCTGAGTACCACTGGCCTACTAGATCAGGAACCACACAGGTGTTAAATAAATGTAATACATTAACATTTGAATTTCTGGAAGAGGACCTTTACGGAAACCTAATAACAATGATGACCTATACTTATATGGCTGTTTGTTGTAGACCCTCATGTATCCCTCCATAGTGGTATTTTGTTTGTATCTCACCTCTTTCTCTTCTATTGCGATTTCTTACATTTTTTTAAAAAAATGGAATATTAAGCTACTCATGGTCACTGGTCAAGCTGAACATTATCTCCAGGATCAGAAGCAAGTCTTTCTTTCTTTCTTTCTTTCTTTCTTTCTTTCTTTCTTTCGAACATTAATAACCTACTCTTCAGTCACAAAGGCTTCCAGAACAGCTGACACATTGTTCATTTGACATTTCACTACCCTCAGGCTTACAATTTAATAAGACACAACACACAAGGAAAAGGGGATAGCAGTGAAGGAAAGAATTAAGTCCAGCAGATGCTGGCTGCTCTTTTCTCCCTCAAATGCTACAATAGTGGCAGTTGGTATGGACAGTTAACCTTTAATACACCTCTATGTTTGTTGGGCTGTATTAGCAAAATCGGGTTATTGGCTTATTATCCTGTCATCCAACTTCCTAGAAGCATCTGTTTGAACAAAATGTGAACAGAGTGCTGGACTCTGAGCTGGGAAGGAATTTGTTACAAATAATAAGTAACTACGTAAGGCAGTGATTCCCAAAGTTTGGTCTTCCAGGTGTTTTTTTAGACATCAGGTCCCAGAAGATCTAGCTGACTTGGCAAAAAGTCAGGAATTCTGGGAGCTGAAATCTAAAACATCTGGAGGACCAAATTTTGGAAACCACTGATGTAAGGTGTCTTGGAGCAGGCTTAAATGTGAAGCTACACCAGATCCCATCTGTTTTTGGAAGCTAAACAGGGTCTGCTTAATATTTGGAAGGAAATATCAGGTGCTGTAGGCTGTATTTCAGAGGAAGGCAATGGCAAACCACCCCTGATTATTCCTAACCTAACCCCCTTTCCACAGGCAACTTGAAGGCAAATATTTTACTTAAGGCACGATGAATGTAGTACAATGTGGGATAATTTGCGGTGTAACTTGTATAGTTATAAGGTTGTGTAGCCTCATTACTTAGCTGTGTTTTGTACCACAGGCCAGCAGTTTGTACAGTTGGACCTCCTTATCCATGGAGTCAAACATCATGGCTTGAAAATATTTTTTTAAAATATACATTCCAAAAAGCATACCTTGATTTTGCCATTTTATATAAGAGAAACAATTTTACTATACCATTGTATTTAATGGGAGTTGAAATGGGATTTTGGTATCCACAGGGGGTCCTGGAACCAAACCCCAGTGGACACCATGACGATAATTGTTTGGATCCAGTTAGTCTGACATCAATACCAGGAAAGATTCTGGAGCAGATCATTAAAAAGAGAGTCTGTGAACATCTAGAAGGCAATGCCATAATCACAAAAAGTCAACACGGATTTCAGAGAAAGAAGTCATGTCAGACAAATCTTATCTCATTCTTTGATAAAGTTACCAGCTTTGTTAGATGAAGGGAATACTGTGGATATAGTATATCTTGATTTCAGTAAGGCCTTTGACAAAGTTCCCCATGACATTCTTGCAAACCAGCTTGTAAAATGTGGGCTAGACAAGGCAACTGTTACATGGATTTGTAATTGGTTGACTGGCCAAACCCAAAGGGTGCTCAGCAATGACTCCTTTTCATCCTGGAGAAGAAGTGACCAGTGGAGTCCCACAGGGCTCTGTCCTGGGTTCAGTGTTATTCAACATCTTTATCAATGACGTGGATGACAGAATTGGGGGAACACTTATCAAATTTGCAGATGACACCAAATTAGGAGGAATAGCTAATACTCCAGAGAACAGGATCAAAATTCAAAATGACCTGAATGGACTAGAAAGCTGGGCCACAGCGAACAAAATGAACTTCAACAGGGAGAAATGTAAGGTACTGCACTTAGGGCAGAAAAATGAAATGCACAGATATAGGATGGGGGACACCTGGCTTAAGGAGACAATATGTGAAAGGGATCTAGGGCGCATTACAGACCGCCCCTTTTTCCCTTGCGTCGCTGGTGCAACCTTTTAAAGGCTGCTCCAGCAACTCAAATCGCGGAAGGAGCTCCATTTCGGAGCTCCTTCTAGCGCCGCGGAAAGGGCGATCTATGCACCCTCATGTGGTGCAATGACATCACGTCTGCGCCGCCCCATTTGGAGATGGCGCGTTCGTGACGTCGTAATGGCAGCCCCCGTGTGGAACGGGCGCCGCCATTTTGTATGTCCTGGGGACGTATTAGAGTTCCCTAACCCTAGTACGTCCCCAGGACATACTTTACGCCCGTCTGTAACGGGCCTAGGAGTCCAAGTAGACCACAAGTTGAACATGAGTCAACAGTGTGATGCGGCAGCTAACAAGGCCAATGCAATATTAGGCTGCATCAATAGAAGTATAGTGCTTAGATCAAGGGAAGTAATAGTGCCACTATATTCTGCTCTGGTCAGGCCCCACCTGGAATATTGTGTCCAGTTCTGGGCTCCACAATTCAAAATGGACATTGAGAAATTGGAGCGTGTCTAAAGGAGGGCGACTAAAATGGTGAAGGGTCTGGAAACCATGCCCTATGAGGAACGCCATAGGGAGCTGGGTATGTTTAGCCTGGAGAAAAGAAGGTTAAGAGGTGATATGACAGCCCTGTTTAAATATTTGAAGGGATGTCATATTGAGGAGCTTGTTTTCTGCTGCTCCAGAGACTAGGACCCGGAGCAATGGATGCAAGCTGCAGGAAAAGAGATTCCACCTCAACATTAGGAGGAACTTCCTGACAGTAAGGGCTGTCCGACAATGGAACAAACTCCCTTGGAGTGTAGTGGAGTCTCCCTCCTTAGAGGTCATCAAACAGAGGCTGGATGGCCATCTGTCAGGGATGCTTTGATTTGGATTTCCTGCTTGGCAAAGGGTTGGATTGGATGGCCCTTGCGGTCTCTTCCAACTCTATGATTCTATGATTCATTTTTAAGTGACTGCCTGTTGCATTCACTTTCTATGAGAAAGAAATTGCCTTTTTTTAAAAATTGTAACTATGATGGTAACTAGTTTGGGGCAGTGCTGAAATGGCGGGTTTAACTAATTGCTTTAAAAAACAATTGTTTGGGCACTTCCCTGGTGTAGATAGATCTTTGCTCTGATCTAGGCTGTTTTTACGAACAGGATTATTTATACATACTGTATTTTCTAAAAACACATTCCTGCTGCAATAGTTCTGGTCTGCTTTAAGTCTGGTTCGTATTTATAAACAAGACAGTGTCATTATTCATTGTGTGTGAAAATGTCACAGAGAAGATCTCATGGATTATTATCGCTAACAGCTGGTGGACCGCCTCAAATGGTTACAGAAAATCACATCCATAGTTATTGCAACAACAATAGTTGCAAAATCTAAAGTCTCATGGGCAGGAGATAATTTTCACTGAATGAACTTCTTGAAATAGAAGCCTCTGTGATTTTGAATTACAAGGAACCTCCCTTCATCCTTAGAAGGCAGTTCAGAAGAACTAATACAAAATTCTGAAGATATTTGCTCTTGCACATCACCTAGTGGATGCAAAGTATATATCATCAAACAATTATAGAGCTGGTTGGACATGTGGCCCACCCAGGGTGATCAGAGGTCCTCCTTTTCCGGGACACATCCTCCATTTTAACCTTCTGTCCAGGAGGAATTCCAAAATGTCCTCCATTTCAAGCATGCCTAAGAAGTATGAATTTAATATTTCTATGAGTGTTTTTAGCTTTTATTTGGTCATGTCCTAGGGGGGCTTTACACTACCTTCTCAGCCCCACTGCAGACCCTCCAAATCTCTGCCCCAAAGTTCCCTAAGCCTTTCTTTCAAAAAGCCTAAATTTCTGAAATTTATTTATTTATTTAGGGGATTCATATCCCACCTTTTCCCCAAATGGGATTCACCATTAGGGATTCACTACAGGCATCAGATCATGATTTTGGAGACCACCAACATATACAAAGAGCTGTAGGCTATATTTCAGAGGACCTGCACTCAGAGCTCAGGGAAACAGAATAGCAAACCTGTTAGGCAATGGGCTACTCCACAACAAGATGCAAAGGTTGAAAGGGTGTGCCCCCCCTCCCCCCGTTAATTTCAACCAATGCACAACTGAAAGGAATAAGTGAAATGTTGATTCAGTCAAGGATTTGTTGCTCTTCAAGTACAATTTAAGCATTTGTCTTGCTCCGGATTCTATAAGTACATTGCAAGCCAACAAAGCATTTTAACAAAGATATGGTCATCCGAAAAATATGGTTAAATACATAATAAAATACAGTATATGTAATATAATATGTGCTGGAGAAGAGTGCTGAGAATACTGTGGACAACCAAAAAGACCAACAAATGGGTCCTAGAACAGATGAAGCCTGAAGTCTCCCTGGAAGTCAAGATGACTAAACCAAGGCTGTCATACTTTGGCCACGTCATAAGAAGGGCATGACTCTTTAGAAAGGAGAATTAATGCTAGGAAAGGTGGAGGGAAGAAGAGAGGAAGACTGCAAGCCAGGTGACTAGGCACATTGGAGGCCATGGGCATGACTTTAGAAGACTTAAGCACAGCAGTGGAGGATGGGGAGTCTTGGAGATGTCTCATCCACAAGATCACCTAGAACCAGGGTTGACACAAGGACAAGTTATCAACACTAATAACAAAATGTAATATAGCTATAAATAAACCATTGGAAATAAATTTATATTAGTGTTTTTAGCTTTTATTTTGTCAGGCCTGACGTTTTTCTGTAGTTTTTATTTTGTATCCCTTTTATTAAAATCCTTAAATGTTACTTTGTGCATTTTGTATTCATGGACTTTATATTTCCATCAAGATACCGTAATACCATAATATAATATATTTTATGCACCCAATGTATCCTTAAAATATACCAAAAATACATTCTTATTATGATCTTTGTCCTCATCACTTTACACAATATGTACCTTATATTATTTTTAATAAATTCGTGTTATTCATATTATTCTTCATATTGTCACAGATCATTGGCTTATTCACACTCTACTATAAACGTATTACCCCATTGCTCCTTCATATATTCATATACAGGGTGCCAATTTTCCTTAATTCTTTGGGATGTTTTGTTTTTTAAGACTTGTGTCAGAGTATCAATTTCTATTATTTCTAATAATTTCTAAAAATCTTCTTTTCTCGGTATATCCTTCGTTTTCCATTTTTTTACCAATAGTAATCTTGCCATTGCTGTCATGTAGAAAAGCATCCTTGCATACTTTTTTCAATTTCATTTTCAAAAATTCCCAATAGAAAATTATCCTGGTGTTTTTCTGAAATGTCCTACATTTTGCAGTTCCTTGCCTTCTTTTTGCCGTTAGGACACCCTGTCTCAGTCCAGCACTCAAACCAGTCCCCAGCACTACATCATGGTGCATCTATAACAGTGGTTCCTAAGCTTTGGTCCTCCAGGTATTTTGGACTTCAGCTCCCAGAAAACCCCACTAGCTTGGCCAATAGTTAGGAATTCTGGGAGCTGAAGACCCAAACATCTGGAGGACCAAAGTTTGGGAATTCACCGATTCTACACCAGTGAATCCCAAATTGGCCTTCCAGGTGTTTTGGACCTCAGCTCCCAGAATTCCTGACTATGTATGTATGTGTGTGTGTGTGCGTGTGCGTGTGTATATATATATGTGTGTGTGTGTGTATAAATATATTATTATTTTCTTATATCTCGCCTTTCTCCCAACATAGCATTGACCTTTTTAGCTGCTGCATGACACTGTTGATTCCTGCTCAACTTGTGGTCGATTAGGACTTCTAGATCCTTTTCACATGTCATTTCCTTAAGCCAGGCATCCCCCATCCTAGACCTATGCATTTCCATTATCTTCCATTTCTCCCTGTTGAAGTTCATTTTGTTAGTTTTGGACCATCTTTCTAATCTATTCAGGTCATTTTGAATTTTGATCCTGTCCTCTGGAGTGTTAGCTACTCTTCCTAATTTGGTGTCATCTGCAAATTTGATAAGCATGCCCTCTATTTTATCATCCAGGTCATTGATAAAGACATTGAATAGCACTGGGCCCATGACAGAGCCCTGTGGGGCCCTACTGGTCACTTCTCTCCAGCATGAAAAGGAGCCATTGTTGAGCATCCTTTAGGTTCGGCTGGTCAACCAATAACAAATCCATGTAACAGTTACTTTGTCTAGCCCACATTTTACAAGCTTGTTTGCAAGAATATCATGGAGAATCTTGTCAAAGGCCTTACTAAAATCAAGATATACTATATCCACAGCATTCCCTTCATCTACCAAGCTGGTAATTTTATCAAAAAAAGAGATCAGATTTGTCTGGCATGACTTCTTTCTCTGAAACCCATGCTGACTTTTTGTGATTATGGCATTGCCTTCTAGATGTTCACAGACTCTCTGTTTAATGTTCTGCTCTAGAATCTTTCCTGGTTTTGATGTCAGACTAACTGGACGATAATTGTTGGGATCCTCTTCTTCCCCCTTTTTGAAGATGGGGACAACGTTTGCCCTCCTCCAGTCTGATGGGACTTCTCCTGTTCTCCAGGAGTTCTCAAAGATTATTGCCAATGGCTCCGATATTACATTTGCCAGTTCTTTTAATACCCTTGGATGTAGTTCATCTGGTCCTGGAGACTTACGTATGTTCATTTAGGTTAAACAGGTATTCCTGTACTCATTCCGTGCTGAAGTTAAAGGCCTTCAGGACTTCAATACTGCTGCAGTGTGGGTGCAGTACATGGCACTGCCTCTCTCTTAGTGAGAAATGGCTAGCTAGGGATTGTTTGTTTGGGTTGCATCTCCTCCAGCCACTGCAAAAGGAGCAAGCAGCCAGCAGATGGCAGAAGCTCCTGGGTCCTGCTTTTGCACAGCCCTATCTGCAAAATGGGGAGGAGAAGGTAACGGATTGAGCAGGGCTGATGGGAATGAAGTGGTGTCAGAGCCAGGAAGGGTGTGTCTTGCTGGATCAGGAAGAAACACAACCCAGGAGGAGGAGGTTTGCAAGCCCTTGTTGCTTCCTCCGGGAGAGAGGGGTGAGTGACCTTACTTTGCAACCCCCAAAGACCTAATAATAATAATAATAATAAGTGGGGAGGGGGACAGTGCTTGCAAGGGGCAAGATTTCTGCATATCTCATGGAGAGAGAGAAACCCATTTAGTCCTTTCCCTCTTTCTACCTTCTGTAAATGTATTTCATTACAATTGCTGCTGGCCTTGTTTGGGGTTTGTTTACTAGCTTGCTTGCTTATCTTCCAGCTCCAGGTTTTCCTCTTTTTGCTCAGGGTCCATCTTCTCTTAACATACTAGTCCTCAAGGGCTTTCCATTCCAGAAAAGTGGGTAATCAGGGCTCCTTTTAGGGCTGCATCTGTACTGCAGAAACAACCCAGTTTGACACCCCTTTAACTGCCATGGCTCCATCCTGGGAATTGTAGTTCTTTGTGGCACCTGAACTCTGTGATAGAAAAAGCTAAATAATTTGGTGTGACCCCACTTTAACTGCCATAGTTCCATCCTCTGGAATCCTGGGAGTTGTAGTTCATTGTGGCACCTGAGCTCTTTGACAGAAAAAGCTAAATAAACTACCATGGCTCCATCCTCTGGAATTCTGGGAATTGTCGTTTGTTGTGGCACCACAGCTCTCTGTTAGAAATAGCTAAACATCTCACAAAACTACACATGGCAGAATTTCTTAGCTTGGGTCCAAAGTGCCTGAAAGATTCTGGCTGCATCTGCACTGGAGAATGAATGCAGTTTGATTCCACTTTAACCGCCATGGCTCCATCTTATGGGATCCTGGGAATTGTAGTTTGTTGTGGCACCAGAGCTCTCAGACACAGAAGGGTAAATGTCTCACTAAACTACAAATCCCAGAATTTCGTAGCATTGAGCCATGGCAGTTAAAGCGCTGTCATACTGGATTATTTCTGCAGTGAGGATGCAGCCTTTACTACCACCGCTATATGCTGTGGAATCCTGGGAACCGTAGTTTCATGTGGCACCAGCACTCTCTTTGACAGAGAACACTGTCTCACAAAACTACACATCCCAGAATTTCATGGCTTGGGTCAAAAGTCCTCCAAAGACCATGGCTGCATCTGCCCTGGAAAATTAATACAGTTTGACTTCACTTTAATTGCCATGGCTCAATGTTATGGAATGCTGGGATTTGTAGTTTGGTGAGATAATTAGCATTCTCTTGTCAGAGACCTTTGGTGCCACAACAAATTACAATTCCCAGAATTCCATAGAATGGAGCCATAGCAGTTAAAGTGGTGTCAAACTGGATTATTTCTGCAGAGCAGATGCAGCCCTAGTAAAACACCCTGTGGCTGAATCTGTTGTAATTCACAAGAGGTGAAATAATAATAGGCTTTCCAAGGAAATGGTGACACGCCTTTGGGTAGGAGCTGGCTGGGGAGATAAATAATGGGTTGTGTGAGATTTCTGTGCCCTGAAGAGATGCACCTCAGGTGCTGAGTAGTGATGCACAGGTAAGTTTTCCAGGTGTCTCTGAAAATAAGAGATGTAGTTCACAGGGTTTTCTTCGCAATATCTGTTCAGAGAAGGTTTGCCCATTGCGTACCCCTGCAGCTGAGAGAGTGTGACTTGCCCAAGGTCACCCAGTGGGTTTCCACGGCCGAGCAAGGATTTGAATCTTTGTCACCAGACTCACAATCCAACACTCAAACCACTATGCCTTGCTGACTCTCACATATCCCTTATTATATGGGATGTCCCTGATTTGAGGATCTGGCTTTTCCATCATTGTTGTTGTGTGCCTTCAAGTCATTTCCGACTTATGGCAACCCTAAGGCGATTCTGTTGTGGGGTTTTCTTGGCAAATTTCTTCGGAGTGTATGTGTGTGTTGCCATTCTGAGGCTGAGAGAGTGTCACCCAGGCTGAACAAAATGCCAAAAAAACCCTGCTTTTGGGATGTGGGCCCTTCATAAATACAGAAGTGTGTGTGCATCATGTAACATATGACTGTGGACCATATATTAATTTTACAGCAAAACACATGACTAAATTAACTGAAATCAACACTTTGATTTGGAATTTTGGTAGATTGGAAACTAGTTAATAGCAGCTTCCCAATAGTCAAGCCTGAAGGTCATTCATTTTGACTGTCTCTTATTGCTGTTTCAAAAACCTGGCAACACTGCCTGCAAGTGTTGTGTAGGGTGGGAATTGTGTGTGACATGCATGATCTTGTAAGCACATGAATTAGAAATTTGATATTGATCACTTTAATGCGTCATAGGTGGGATTGTCTTTGAGGATTGCCTGGAAAAAGCAGGTAGTTCAAAGTACATCTGAGTGCAGCTGGGAGTTTGCAAGCCAGGGGTGTATCCACACTACACAGTTACAACAGTTTAATGCCACCTTAACTGCCCTTGCTCCATTCTACATAATTCTGGCTTTTGTAATATCTTGTGGGACATAGAGTTCACTAGTGCACTGTCCAGAACTACTGCATTACAGCTCTCTGGCAGCAAATTGTGAGTTCCTCACAAAACTACAGATCTAAGTTTTTTCATAAGATGAAGCCATTGCAGTTGTAGTGGGATCAAACTGCTATAATTGTGCAGCATGGACATACCTCTGGCTAGTATTTGAACAGCTGTACAGATGTCTTGTCTTTTGCTAGGAATGGTTCAAGGTGCTATTTTTCAAAGCCTAGTACACCTTGAGGCTGCTGCTACACAGCATAATTAATGCAGTTTGACATCACTTTTAACTACCCTGGCTCAATGTTATGGAATCCTGTGATTTATTGTGGCACCATAGCACCCTGGCAGAGAAGACTAAATAGCTACAAATCCCAGAATTTCATAGTATTGAGCCATGGCAGTTAAAGCAATACCAAACTACATTAATTTTGTAGTGTAGATGCAGCCTGGGTCTGAGGCAACTGAAGGATTGCCTGTTTCCATGTCAGCTTTCTTAATAGTCCTAGCTATTCCTGACACCTAAGTTTAATAGCTGTGCAGAGCGGGACCTTCTCCATGGTGATAGCCTTACTCTGCCTTGGAGTTTTCTGTCAGTTCTTTTGTTATCTTTACAGTACCAGATCAAGATAAGAATTTGCCTGGTGTTGCAAAGATAACAAATTATTTGAATTTGTCAAGGCAAATATTAAATTCTAAAAAAATAATTGCAATGAGGTTTGATGGCGTATGCGTGCGACACATTCCCAGGCTTTCAAATATGATGAAGTTAGCCGTTTTCATCCTGGATTTGAGAGGCAGCAAGTCTCTTCGGAAGAAAAACAGTTCCTTTGAGATGTGGAGAGAGTTCTGTGGATATGATGAACTGTCAAAAAGACAAACAAATGGGTCCTAAAGCAAATTAAGTCTGAGCTCCCCCTAAAAGGCAAGATGACCAGACTGAGACTGTTGTATTTTGGTCATATCATGAGAAGGCTTGTTTCTCCAGAAATGGTGAGTAATGGATGGTAATTGAGAACACAGTAAGTAAAGAGGAAGAGCACATTATGGATGGATTGACTCAGTCAAGGAACCCACAGCCCTGTCTTTGCAAGACCTGAGCAGGGCTATTGATGTCAGGGTGACTTGGAATTCACTCATTCATAGGGTCACCATAAGTCAAAGTCAACTTGATTCAAAGGGTCACCGTATGTCATAGTCAACTTGCTGTTGGCAGTCCCAAACAGTCTGGTTTATTAGATTTGTTGTTATTGTGATTATTTACTATAAGTTGACTTTGACATATGGTGACCCTATGAATGAGAGACCTCCAAGAACCCCAGTCATCAGCTGCCTTGCTCAGGTCTTGCAAACTCAGGGCTGTGACTTCCTTAACTGAGTCAATCCACCTATAATGTGGTCTTCCTCGTTTTCCCACTGCCTTCGACTTTGCCAAACTTTAGCACAACTTTTCCAGTGAGCCACATTGTCTCATAATATGTCCAAAGTACAGCAGCCTGAATTTAGTCATCTCAGCTTCTTGTGAGAATTCAGGCCTGATTTGTTCTAGGGCCCATTCATTTGTCGCTAAATGCTGGGGAGAAAAAAGATGGTATTGCTATCCCTGTTCATACTCTTCCTTTCAGCTTCCAAAAGGTATTTGGCTGCACACAGTGGAGAAAGAAGCCTGAGCCAATGGTCTTTCGAGCTTTCTGCAGTTAAAGAACCCTTTCTCTTCAGACATATTTGATGGGGAACCCCTGAATATTCACTGTAGAACCCCAAGATGTTCCAGCCAATTCCTGGATATGTTCTTGGATACACTGGAGAGTGCAGTGGTCATCAGGCTTAGTAGCTCTTGCCAGTTCATATTGGAATGCACTAAACCATTTTCTGCAGCTCAGTATTACAGGAGGAAAATAAGCAGCATTAATCCTGAATCTCAGGACTGCATCAAAATATGATTTTAATATTGCTGGGTTAGATGGTCGTTTGGTTTGATCCAGAAAGGTGGTTCATAGGAGGACCATTGGCTATATCTAGGTCAGTATTGTCTACACTGACTGGCTCTGGATCTGTAGAGTTTGACAGGGATCTTTCCCAGGACTTCTTGGAGATGGTAATAACTGAATCTGGTCCCTTCTGTTTTTGAGGTTTCTGTGTTCTCTGTCACTGTACTACAATATTCCCTTCTTCTTCTGATGTTGGTTCCAAAACAGGCTTACTTTAGTGTGAGATTTCAGCTAATTTTCATGTTGGCTTCACATCCAGATGCTGGGACAAGATTGCAGCTCATGTTCTGTCAATTACGAAGCCTGCTACCCCCCCTCCACCCCCAGTTTCACTGAAAAAGATACTGGTGGCTTCCATGTCTGTGGAACAGTGAATCTACTCCAGGTTTTAAATAATGATCCAATATGCTGACCTCTGTCTCCAACATGAGTTCAGCACTTTGGATAGCACCTTCCGAGTTTCGACTAAAAGTCTGGAGCGGATTAGGTAAGAACCACCAGCCATCTCTTAGCTAATAGAATATAAATATGAAATATAGTTGGGGACAGAGAAGAGAAGAGCCAGCATGATGTAGTAGTGACTTGAATTTTCAGCTAGGACTCTGGGAGACCAGGCTTTGAATTCTCATTTGGAAACCCATTGAGTATTCAAGGCAAAGGTCATGTTCTCTCAGCCTGAAAGGAAGGCAAGGGCAAACCCAAATATTGCTGAGAAAACTCCATGATAGCGATTGCTTTAGAATTGCCAAAAGTTGAAAATGACTTGAAGGCGCACAATGACAAGGAAAGAGAAACTACGTAATTGTCATGACTCTAAGATGTATATTTTCTGTACCTTTCCAGACCCTCCTGGCACCAAGATGTTCTTTACCTGTGGCCCTAATGAGGCCATGGTGGTTTCAGGTAAGTGCTAGACGTCCCTTTCTTGCCCTTATTAAATAAGTGTTACAAGTGCAAGAGAGTATTGTAGACTAGAACACATTTTCAGTGCTCTTGCCTTATCTTCTTTCAGGATATTCCATCCCATTGCCTCTCCTTTTGATTATCTGTCTCCTGCCTCAACAGGTGCTCTGAATTTTGTAGCCATTGAACATGCTCAGTTGTTATTGACTTCTTTTTCAATGGGGATTGTCACTTTAGGTGTTGCTCCCTAATATTGTTCCATCCCATTACTCCACTTCTCTACACCTAGGTATTCCTGGGAACCTGTTGATACCTCTGGATTATTTCTGTGTTGTCCCATTCCAAAATAAATAAATGGGGCTGCATACAATCAACCCTCTATATCCATAGGCTCTTTATCCACAGATTCAACTATCCGTGGCTTGAAAATATCCCAAATATATATATATATAAATTCCAAAAAGCAAACCTTGATTTTTCTATTTTATATAAGGAACACAATTTTACTATGCCATTGTATATAATGGGGCTCAAGCATCCATGGATTTTGGTATCCACAGGGGGTCCTGAAACCAAACCCCAGCAGATACCAAGGGCCCACTTTACTTAGCTATTGTAACTCAAATTCCTGAGCTTGCTAAGGAATTATAATGTGCTGTGGTTCAAAACAGCTAGATAAACTCTTTTCTATGAGTGGTGATCATTAGCCTGTCCAGGTGTTTGGGGTTATATTTATCATGGATCCCACCCACATACCCAGGAGATGGGCAAGATGGGAACTTTAAAACAGAACATTGTAATAGCCAGAGGTTCTTGTCGATCCCCCCTCTCTCCTATTTTCCATATATTTCCTGCAAGAGATGTTCCATGTACACTTGTCCCTCCACATTTGCAGCTTTGACTTTTGTGGATTTGATTATTCCCGGATTTTATTATGTTTTCTTTAGGAATAGCTAGTTCCTCCAGCGCAACTGCATGGTCAGCTTTAACCAAAAGTTGCACTGAAGGACCTAGAGATTCCTAGAGAGAACAGTCCACTAGGTATTTGTAGCTCTTCCAGTGCAGTTCAGTGGTCAATGTCTGACAGATGTTGACCACAGAGTTGTACTGGAGGACCTAGAGATTTCTAGAGAGGTGTTCCCTCATGTAAAAACATAGTGTTTTTGTTATTTGTGGTTTTTCCACATTCACGGGTGTTCTGTCCCCCTAACCCCAACGAATGTGGAGGGACAAGTATACTGTGGCAGCTGAGCATGACTTTTTAGCTGATCTCTTTTTCTCTCTTCACCTTTGATATCACACCCTCTCCCAAATCTTCTGTTCTTTCTGTAATCCATGGTATTGTCATGTGTCTGCACATCTTTTTCTTGCACTTGGATGGTACTGTTTTGATTACAGTACGACTGCCAAATGGATTAACTGTAAATATACAACCAATGGAAAGCAGAGCTGTTATAAATTTGAACTGGCAGGTTTTAAATGCTTGGAAATGCTGGGGAACAGGAAGCCTTGACACTTCCTGTTTCCTGCCATTTCCTCTGCTATCCTAAGTGAAACACTGAAATTTTCTCCAATGAAGAGTTGAATAAGATGGCACCAGATCAGGCAGCAGAGAGGAGGGGTGGATGAGAAGTGTCTTCAAACACGTGGAACTTCTGGAAGTGAGTCTTAGCCTGGAGATAGGTCAAAATGAGATCTTCTTCTTGAATTCTACTGTGTCCTTGCATACTGATTCTTAGTATACTCCAGAATCTCTTTTGAAGGATGAGAATCAAGGAGCCCTCCAGATGTTGTTGGACTGCAACCCCCCTCATCCCCAGCCAGCTCTCATTACAATTACTAGTGATTAGGAGTTTGGGGATTTGCAATTTTACTGCATCTGGAGAACCACTTGATTTTTACCCTTTGCTGTCCACAAGACATTCTAGACATACACTTGTTTCTTGCTCCCACTTTAGCTGTGCATGAATACAAAGATGAGGAGCAGATCTAATCAATCCTCTGGGTCTCCTTGCATAGCAGGATAGCTGCCTAAGTGTTTTCTGATCTCTCTTTTCGATACTTCATGGCAAGCTATATATCCCTTTTGTCCCCATTTCTAAGGTCTTGGTGTGCTATATTAATACCATCCCCTTTTCCAACAGGTTTCTGCCGTAGTCCCCCAGTTATGATAGCTGGAGGCCGGGTTTTTGTGGTGCCATGCATCCAACAGATTCAGAGGTGAGTTGTTCTGTGACTGCACTGTTGGAAAATATAGGAAATATGCAGTACAGATAGCAAGGAGAGATCCTTGTCTCTCTAGGGAAGGAGGTCCAAAATCTGGGAGCATCCACCAAAAAGGCCTTCTCCTGTATCAAATGCACCTGAGAAGGTGATGGAACCAAAAGAAGGGCCCCTCCTGAAGATATTAATGCTCAGAAAAGCTCAAATAGGAAGACAACTGCCCTGGGCTATACAGTTGCTGCTCTAAGAGCTATTGCCACTGTGTGTTTAGGATGAGGAGAAGCAAACAGCGGTAGCCCAATCTTCCCTGCCATCTGAAACAGGAAGGTTAGCACTGTGCTTCTCTCCTGTCACCACCATTGCTCAATATCTGTGGAGAGTAGCAAGTACTGCCGCCCCACACAAAGCCAACCAGGCCCAAATTCCTGGTTCTGTCTGTATGAGAGTTGAAAAAACAACATTTTTTCACTCCAGATGTTGTTACAAAGAGCTATAGCAGGGATAGGAATCATGTGGACCTCCAGATGTTGGGGTACTGCAGCTTCCAGCATTCCTCACCATCAGCTAATCCGATGTTGAGTTACCATCCAACAAAAATATGTGGAGAACTACATGATTCCACCACTGGGCTAAATCTGACTGTTAATCCAAATAACACAGATCCAATGAATCAATGGGGTTTACAAAAGTCTTGCTCTAGGGCTGTGGTTCCCAAACTTTATCATCCAGATGTTTTGGACTTCAGCTTCCAGAATTCCTGGCTGCTGACCAGCTGGCTAGGGCTCTGAGAGTTGAAATCCAAAAACGTAGAGGAACAAAATTTGGAAATCACTTCCTCAGCAAGTTCCATTCATTTGGTGACTCTCGTAATTGGGACTAGCATTGATTCAGTCTTCAACTGTTAATTGAAAGACTCCAGCCTGGAGGATAAAACTTAGGTGCATGTAACAACGAATCTAAAGGATAAAGCAAAGGAAAAAATGTCAAAGAACTTACACAATTCCAGCAGGCATAACTTTATGCTCATCCTAAAGACTGAATAGATGTAGTCCATCCAGAGGGGGATCAGTACCTCCAGAACAGATAACATTCTTGCCTTTAACTAAGGGATGGTTCCATTTTAAATAAGAGTTAAAATACATTGACCCATGGATAAGCTGACTCAGGTTTTTGGGGCCAATTTTTGACTAAAATTCTAAACTTATACATGAGTATATACAGTACGCATGGGTAAACAGCATTTGTGCATATACAAGTGACAGACAGGATACCAAGCACAGATTACATCTTCTGACTTAACCATGAGGGCTGGATATGTGTTTGTGTGGTACCATGAGTTTTATAGGGTTTTCAGGCAAGAAATACTCAGAAGTGGTTTTGCCAGTTCCTTCCTCTGAAGTACAGCCCTTATCTGGAAAGTGCTGTTTCCGTGGCTAGGTCTCTTTCTCTTTCCAACACAGATCTCGTTTGCAGTCTCCCTGTGAGACTTTTCATTAAAGTTCTCAGAAATCCAAATGTTGCCTCAGATATCTTGATTCTGCATACAAGCTGTATTTCAGTTACGTCAGTAGAATGAACACTCCTGCTTGTATGTCCCTTGGCCAATTCTGTAAAGAATCTGTTGAATCTAAAATGCATTAAGCCAAGAATATTCTTAGGCATCCTGCCAAATGCATCTGGGAAGAATGTGGTTTATGCAGAGGAAATAGAAGGAGAGCACTCCTAAAAGCCCAAGCAAAACTACATGTTTGATCCATGGCTTATAATCCCTGGGCTCTGCAGTCATAGATAAAAACTGCCAAAATGAGAAACTCATAGTGCAAGCCTGTGCATGTTTACTTCGAAGTAAACCCCATTGGGTTCAGCAAGCTTTACTCCCAGGAAAACGAGTCAAGACTGCAGCCTCTGGGTACTTCTACACTGTAGAAATAATGCAGTTTGACACCACTTTAAGGACTGTAACTCCATTCTATTGATCCTAAGATTAGTAGTTTTACAAGGTCTTTAGCCTTCTCTCCCAAAGGGTGCTGGTGCCACACCAAACTACAAGTCCCAGGGTTCTGTAGGAGGTAGCCACAGCAGTAAAAGTGATGCAAAACTGCATTATTTCTACAATGTAGATGCACCTGAAGTTTTAGGTTCATCAACACCAAAGTGGCTGTCCTTAACTGCCACTTTAACTACCATGGCTCCACCTTACAGAACCCTGAGATTTGTAGTTTTGTGAGGCGCCAGTATTCTTTGGCAGAAAAGGCTAAAGACCTTGTAAAACTACAAATCCCAAGATTCCATAGAATGGAGCTACAGCCCTTAAAGTAGTGGCAAACTGCATTATTTCTACAGTGTAGGTGTTCCCTCAGTGAAAGAGATCTTTGGGCTAAGCTAGGAACAAGAACAGATGGGGGAAAAGTGGACTCCTCCAAAATGTTCTAAGATTGCAATTCCCATTATCCATCATGATTGGCTAGTATGATGGGAGTGGCAGTCCCAATGCCTTGAGGTCACTGAGGTACACCGCTACTTACAGAGTTCTGCAGAAGACAGTTTTCTTGCCCAAAACTACTTACAGTTTAAAATTAGACTGGAGTGGGAGACCCCAGGAATGCATGACTGTGGTCAAATGCATTTAAACATCTTTGGAGCTTGTGTCAGGTAGGGATAGTCACCTAGAGATTGAATGAAATGTTTTGCTAACCAGGCACTTGGGTCCAGGGCTGTCTGTTCTTTATCTTGCCCTTATCTGACAGGCAACTGCTAGAAAACAGGTCAAGCTAAGTTGTACCTTTCTATCTGCCAAGTTCTTAAGTGAGACACGTATTTGCAGAGGGAAGGAGATGTTGCCTTGAGGAAATGAGATCTGAATGGCTCAGACGGTAATAAAACCATTGTCCTTCCCCTTTCCCCACCTTCCCCTTCCTTTTATTATTATTGGTGCTGTTTACTCCTTTTCGGATATTCTCAGAAATGTGATGTCAGTTTTCCTTGATAATTCAAGGTTGAATCGTGCTTAAAATAAATTATTGAATTCTCAAAGTATCCAGGTTGTTTTTTTAATAAGGAATCTGATAAAAATAATATTTGGAGCTTGAAAATGGTTACTTTGTAATTTTCCCTCCCCTTCTAACTTTTTCCAGCTCTGGGAAATTTACTAAATAGTCAGCCCTCCATATTAATGGATTTTTTAATCCACGGATTCAACAGATCATAGCTTGAAAATATTCCCCAAAAATATAAATTCCAAAAAGCAAACCTTGATTTTGCCATTTTATATAAGGGACACCATTTTACTATGCTACTGTATTTAATGGGACTTGAGCATCCCTGGATTTTGGGACCCACAGCAGGGTCCTGGAACCCTGGCCAAAGGCCCACTGTACAAATATGTTTATAAAGGGTACATTTATAATCTTTGAAAACTGACTTTATGAACTTCAGGGAAAGAAACGGACTCGAAGCTAAAATTATTTGTGAATACCATGATTTGAAATTGTTAGATTGTTGCATCCAACTTTGAGTGGTGCCTTTTAGTTAAATTTAGATTCTGGACTTAATGATCTTATAGAGGACCGGTTCTTAATGGCAGGTGAATTTAGGCTCCTGGTGAAAACTGAGATTTTTGAAAGAATCCTCAGAATAGGTGGGAGTGAGAGACTACCCATTTTAGCGGCAGTGTGGTGTAGCAGTTAGTTTCTGACTGAGTTGGGGGAGACCCTAATTCAAGTTCTTATTCACTTATGCATCTCACTGTCACCTTCTCTCCAGTCTTCTCCCTAATACAGCATATTCTACACATTTTCTACCTGTTCTACAGGTTGCAGTGGACTGAGTCTACAAAAGCTAATGCTAGAATTTTTCTTCTTCCTAGTTAGTCTCAAAAGAGCTACTGGATTTCTTTATGTCTTTTTCTGCTAAAACAGACAAAGGTCCAAAACACACCACAGAAATAATCCAATTTGAGACTGCGTTAACTGCCCTTGCTCAGTGCTAGGGAATTCCAGGAACTGTAGTTTTGTAAGACATTTGGCCTTCTCTGTCAAGAGAGCTCTGGTACCACAATTAACTACAAATCCCAGGATTTCCTAGCACTGAGCTCAAGCCATTAAAGCATTAAAGTGTGTTTTGGACCTCAGTCAAGTATCTGTTACTACAGGCATACCTCAGTTAGTGAAGCAGATGTACTCCAGGAACTTACTTCTTTAACAGAACATTTGGTACCAGAAGCAGAAGAAATAACATGGAAAGAATAGGCACAGATTCCTACGCCACAAATAAAAGAGCAATTCAATATGTTTCAGAAAACTTTTAATTCACAACTAACAATGGGTGCACATGAAATGAAACAACCAGGTCAGGCAGGCCTTCTTCCAAAATGCAAGGGCATCTGCCTTGCCTGTTTCGTTTCCCCATGGAACAATGTTAGGGTTGCCAAAGTGGTAAACTAGAGATGGCTCCTGGACCTTTAATGGTTGAGTAGAAGAAGGAATTTTAGCAGGTGATGCTTGTTACCTGGTTTGCATGACAAGCAATACTTGCAGAAATTCCTTCTTCCACACAACCATTAAGGGTACAGGAGCCATCTCTGTTTTTTAGTCTTGCTATCTTATTTAGCATCTTACTGTTGCAATCTAAATGAGCACAATTCTCTGGAAAGAACCCCTGAAAACCTGAACACTTATCTTATATACCTTACTGTGTTGGGAGAAGGCTTTGGAAATCCCCTTCAGTCACCTCCTTTCTCCCTCTGTCTGTCTTGTTCTTACCTTTTGTAAGCAACCCCAAGTAGCAATCCTCCTATCTGCTTAGTAGCCCATGTGTGCCTAGAGGTTTTTATAAAAAGAAATTTTATTTTCAGAGCCTTCATTAACTGCCTGTGTTATTTTACAGGGTGTTTGTGAGGATAAAATGGGGTGTAGGAGACACCAACTGTGTTACACTGAACTCAGTGGCGATAAAACAGGGTACACAAACACATACACATCTATTATCTGTATCTATATCTATCTCAAGTGTGGTACAGCTGAGAAAAGATATTAGACTGAGTGTATGGGTGTGTTTGATTAAATCTTTCCTGCCTCTTTCCATTCTCAGGATCTCACTGAATACTCTGACCCTGAATGTGAAGAGTGAGAAGGTGTATACCCGACATGGAGTCCCCATCTCAGTCACTGGCATTGCCCAGGTAACAGTTTCCTAGCAATACAGTGAGGATTGCAGCTGGGAATAGATCAAACTATCTTTCTTCTGTCTGTCAATAAAACCAGACACTTTTGCTCTCCATACAGGATGGCCCCAGTTCCTACTCCTCTACTCCTACTATAAAGCCAACTCAAAATACGGTTTTATGGTATAGTATTTTATAGTAAAGCTTTCATGGCTTAATTCATTTTAACCATTTTGCACGTGGCATTATTCTGAATTGTTTTACCTGATTTTAAGTGGTCTGGTTTTAGCTGATAAATGATTTAATATCTTTTCAGTCTTTTAAAATTATTGTTTATTATTTATCACTTTAAATTGATTTTATTGTAAACTGACATGGGATCTTTGGATATGGGGATGGATACAGATATACAGGTTGAGTATCCCTTATTCAGTAATCCAGAATCTGAAATGCTCCAAAATATTTTGAATGCTGACATAATGCTATGAAGCAGTGGTTGTGGCAGTCCTGCTGGCTCTTTTGCCATGCAAAAGTGACAGGCTGGTGGACTCCCTGGAAATTTCCCCATACAGTACTGTACTATTTTTCCCCCAGTGAAGCTGGACAGAGACGCGGCTAGAGAGAACCACGAGGAGCTGTGAAATGACAGGGGAGGTGGATTTGCATCAAGCACTATGTTTGGATTTCAGCCATTCACAGATCCTCACATCTCTCTCCAGCCTCGTGTCTCTTTCTAGCCTCACAGACACAGTGCTTACTATGTTATATTCCAAAATCCAGAAAAATCCAAAGTCTGAAAATACTTCCGGTTGCAAACATTTTGTATAAGGGATACTCAACCTCTATGGATAAACAAACAAACATCTTCAGTCCCATGCATCTTTTAAACCTGAAGTGGGGTTTTATGAGCTTGGTGGACTGCTTGTGGCTTCTGATCTTTTTCTCATCTTCCCTTTCTTTTCCCCCCCTACCCTATTCTTTTACACAGGTAAAGATCCAGGGGCAGAACAAAGAGATGCTGGCAGCAGCTTGCCAAATGTTCCTGGGCAAATCAGAGTCTGAGATTGCCCAGATTGCTCTGGAGACACTGGAGGGACACCAGAGAGCCATCATGGCCCACATGACTGTTGAGGTAATCTGGACTTTGTCTACAGGTTTGTGGATGTGTAAATCTTTGCTGCCTCCTGCTGGAGAAGGTTGAAACTCAGTCATGTAGTCAGTGTTCACACTGCACTAGGGTTGCCATAATTGTCCACTAAAACCTGGGACAAAATGTAGGACAAAATCTAGACCAAACTGTAGGACAACTGCAAATTTTCTCAGTAAGAAATTGTCTATCACATCCTGAATATTTTTTAAACATTACATAGGGACAAAAAGACCAGCATTTTTTCCATGTGGAGCAGCAATAGCAAATAATATCATTTGCACCAAAATAATTGTTTTTGTTCACAGAATGCATTCTGCAGAAATATAGTATTTTGTACATTTACTTTCACAAAAACAGTGAATTTTGCACAAAAGCTTTTTTGCCCCCCAAAACCCCACCCTTTGCAAAAAGGTCCCAATTGGGGGAAAACAGTGGGAGAAAATGTGCAAAAGCACTTGTAATCATGCCTGACAAAGAGAAAAAAATGGAAATGTTTGTTGTTGCAGAGATTTACACACCTCTTTCTGGTGCCCTTTTGTGTCTTTCTACGCCCAACAGGAAATTTACAAGGACCGGCAGAAGTTTTCTGAGCAGGTCTTCAATGTTGCCTCCTCTGATCTGGTCAATATGGGAATCAGTGTGGTCAGCTATACTCTCAAGGATATACATGATGACCAGGTAGGAACATGGGAAGCTACTGTATACTCCCTCAGACCACTGGTTGATCTAGCTCAGTGTTGTTTATATACTGTGTGAGAATATTACTACTACTTCTACTACTACTACTACTACTACTACTATTGGCTCATAACCTGCGTGTCACCCACACTGGCATTTGCAGCCTTCAGCACCCCTGGAGACCACCTGCAAAGGAGGGAAGGGATATTTAAATATGGAGAAAAAGTGGTTGCCTTCTTTCAAATAGGAAGCAGATTTATGGCCAATTCCAGTATCAGCAGAAAGGGGTTGTGTGTCCTGCTGTGGGTCCAGGGAGATGGTGAAATTTGCTTCCTACATCTCCTAAGTCTGCCTACCTGGTCTATAAAATAGGCCATATGAGTGAGTTGCAGAAGATAAGAATTTCTGGGTTTCAAACTATTAAACAGTAATAACAACCAGAGGTTCTCACCACCTCCAAGCAATAAACTACTGAAATGCAAAAACAAAAATTGATGTTAGTGTGAAAATACTGTGAACTCACTTCTAGTACTGAAAATATGTCCATGAACTGAGCATATGTCCAGTGGCAAATGTTTCTGAGTACTAAATTTGTAGGTTGCTGCCCCCCCAGGAGTGATTTTGCTTATGGCTTCTACTGCTGAGTTGGATACCTAGTGATGTTATTTTTAAAGGAAATTCCATAAGCTTGACTTGGAACCTTCTTTCATTGAGGATGTGCTCTGCTATTGAAGCAGCTCTGTCTCCAGTTGAAAATCTGGCACTACACGGGGGAATCAGAGATTGGGGATAAGAGTTGAGATTCAAGGATGGCATCTCCCCTCTGAATGAATGTCTGAGGTTGGTAATAGATTGGATGAGGGAAAATAGACTTAAATTGAATCCAAATAAAACGGAGGTACTCACTATAGGCAACCCCAATCCGGGTATGGTGATCTGTTCCCCAGTTCTGGACGGGGTCAGACTTCCTCTAAAGGACTGTGTTTGTAGCTTGGGGGTACTCCTGGATTTGTCTCTTCGGTTGTCATCTCAGGTGGATGCGACGGCCAGGAGTGCCTATTATCAGCTTCGGTTGATTTGCCAGCTGCGACCCTTCCTGAAATGGGAAAACCTAGAAATGGTTGTACACTCACTGGTAACCTCTTGTCTCGATTTCTGCAATGCACTTTACTTGGGGCAGCACTCATGCCATGCTTGGAAGCTGCAGTTGGTACAAAATATGGCAGCCAGATTGGTAACAGGGAGTTCAAAATTTGAATCCATTACACCTATTATAAAATCCCTACACTGGCTCCCCATTTGCTTCCGGGCACAGTATAAGGTGTTGGTTATTACCTATAAAGCCTTAAATGGCTTGGGTCCAACATACCTGAGGGAGCGCCTCCTCCCATATAATCCTTCCCACACTCTCAGGTCCTCTGGGATGAATCTATTGCAGTCAGAGAGAACTAGACTATTAACCACTTCCCAGAGGACATTTTCCGTTGCCGCTCCGAAACTCTGGAATGATTTACCGGACGAGATCCGCCAAATAACATCTTTAGGTGCCTTCAAGAAGGCAATAAAAATGGATCTTTTCCGGCGAGCCTTCCCGAACTGACTTCCAATTTTTCCACTTACCTAATTGTTCCCATTGGATTGAATGATCTTGATTCATTTTATTGGCCATCAGTTGGGAATTGTTTTATAGGGTGGGAGGGAGTTTGGGAACTTGAAATGTAATATGTCTTTTAGCTATTGTTTCCGTGTTTTGTTTTTTGTTTTTGTTTTTGTTTTTACTTGATTTTATTGTTTTTGATATCTTGTTACCCGCTTCGATCCAATACAGGGAGAGGTGGGATATAAATAAATATTATTATTATTATTTACCATATATACTCATGTATAGGTCGACCTCAGGTGTAAGTAAAGAGATAGTTAGAAGGCTGAAATTCGGGATTTTGAAATTACCATTGGATAAGTCAAGACTGAAACAAAGGCTGTAAGGAATGAAGCAAAGGAAAATGATGCCAAAGAATGTACAAAATTCTGGCTCTTTGTGATTACCCTAAATGATGAGTGGATGGCTGTGTGATGTGTGGGTAAGATGACCAGGTGCAGGCAGGGCTGAAAAATGCTCATATGTCAAATAGGATGCAAAGGCAAGAATTAAGGTATAGTATTAACTCTTATCAAAAAAGAAAAAGAAAAGAATGACCCACTTCTCTGAGTAGAGTGGTGAAAGGCAAGAGCTTAGTCTGTCCTGGGAGCACATAAAAGAACCACTGACCTCCTCAGCTCTCTTGGTGCTCCTTTAACGCCACCCAGGCATTCAAAAAGGCTAGAAAGTACTCTGCAGCGGAGAGAGTAGAGGGGATTGGTGCTTCTTTTCAGTTCTCCCAGGATGGACTAAGCTCTTGCTTTTCGCTACTCTACTTAGAGAAGGAGGTCATTTCTTTTTTGATAAGAGTTAAGGTACACAACTTACATTGGCCTGTGGATAAATCAACCCAGGTATTTTGGTTCAATTTTTTTTACTAAAATTTCTAGAATTAGACATAAGTATACAGTCTGTCCTCTGTATCCATAGATTCAACCATCTGTGGTTTGAAAATACTAAAAAAAAAAAATCTAAAAAGCAAAGCTTGACTTTGCCATTTTATATAAGAGACAGCCTTTTAGTGTCCCATTGCATTTCATGGGACTTGAGCAGCCATAGTATCCACATGAGATCCTGGAACCAAACTCCAATGGCTACCAAAGGCTCATTGCATATAGTATTTCCTTGTCC
Organism: Sceloporus occidentalis; assembly: GCA_023333645.1. Lineage (NCBI taxonomy): Eukaryota > Metazoa > Chordata > Lepidosauria > Squamata > Phrynosomatidae > Sceloporus > Sceloporus occidentalis. The sequence goes on from JALMGF010000001.1 coordinate 19,906,276, forward strand.
ACCTCCCTTTTGGGAAATTTGAGAAAGTTGCTGTTATGCTGGAGTCTCCACTGCTTTCTTAGAGGAAAGGCCTGAAAGCTGTGGGGAACTCCCACTATTCTGTGTCTTTACAGTGATCTCAGAGTGTCTAAGATCCAAAACACACTGCAGAAATAATCCAGTTTGAGACTGCTTTAACTGCCCTGACTCAATGCTGGGGAATTCTGGAAAGTGTAGTTTTGTGAGACATTTAGTCCTCTATCAGAGAGCTCTGGTGCCACAATGAACCACAATTCCCAGGATTCTCTAGCACTAAGTGAGGCACTTAAAGCAGTCTCAAACTGGATTATTTCTGCAGTGTGTTTTATGCTAAACCTGCCCTAATCCAAGCACTGCAACAGGAGAGTCTGCAGACACCACTTGCTGAGTGGCTATGCTGCACAGAGAAAAGCCCTTAAGCATGTTTATCCAGGACAGCAGAAGTGATAAGATAGCCATCTTTAAATATCTGAAAGGATGTCATGTAGAAGGTGGAGCAAACTTGTTTTCTGCTGCTCCAAAGAATAGGACACAAGCCGCTAGATTCATATTACAATAAAAGAGAGCCCACCTAAGTGTTACAAATAACTTTTTGATGGTAAAAGCTATTCAACCGAGGAATAGACTACCTCAGAAGATTTTTAAACAGTTTTTAAACAGAGGTTGGGTGCCTGCCCACCTTTTAGGGATGCCTTAGCTTTGGATATCTATATAGCAAGGTTAGGCTGGATGGCCCTTGCGGTGTGTTCCAGCTGTTTGTTTCTATAAACTATTAGCCAGATGCTGATTACAGGATGGCCTTGCAGAAAGCAGTTGGACAGTAGTGGAATGGCTTCTCTATGCGTTCCTCTGCTTAGGGAAAGCCCATGTGCACATTGAAGGCAGGTGCAACCCAGTCCCATGAAGTCATCTGGCCCTCAGAGGACTCAGCAAAATGTATATGCCCCATTGCCCCACTCCACCCCTTCTGTAAAGGATTGCCTTACTTGGAGCATTTTTTAAATCAGATTGGGAGAAGAGGGGAGCATATGTTTGTATTGGCTGGTGGGATCCTTGGCTTGTTGCCATCCCCTCTGGTTAATCAGACTGCAAGTTTTTAATCTGATGGCTTAAAGCTTTCCTTCATTTGCCCTTGTTGATTGCCTCGAATGTTGCCGGTCTGGTTCCTTGCAACTGCCTTACACCAGCTAATCTATCCATGTTGCAGTTTCACTTTGAAGGTTCAGAAAAGGCTCTCTGGATATTTCAGTGCCCATCAATTTGTCCCAGTTCTGTACCAGGGCTGCTGAAACAGGCATCTTTTTTCAGCATTCCAGGATGTCAAGGTTTTTGTTAACCAATTGTCAGAGTACCGGTTCTTGTAATAACCTAAAAACCCATGTAGGAGTGCTGTAGAACATGTGACCCTCTAGATGTTATTGGACTATAACTCCCTTCAAGGTTAATCAACATATTCAGTGATGGGACATGAGGGGAACTGCAGTCCCACAAGATCAAAATAGCCCCAAATATACAACCATAGAGAATTGTAGAATTGGTTTAGACCAGTGATGGCGAACCTATGGCACACGTGCCAGGGGTGGCACTCGAGAGTCCTCTCTGTGGGCACAGGTGCCGTCGCCCCAGCACAGAGTTTGCCAGAGTTTGTTACTAGAAAGCCAGAGGGACATGGCACTTTGCAACAAGTAAGTGGGTTTTGGGTTGCAGTTTGGGCACTTGGCCTCTAAAAGGTTCACCATCACTGGTTTAGACCACAAGGGCCATCCAGTCCAACCCCCTGCCGTGCAGGAATTCTCAATTAAAGCATCCTCGATAGATGGCCATCCAGCCTCTGTTTAATGACCTCCAAGGAAGGAGACTCCACCACACTCCGAGGGAGTTTGTTCCACTGTCGAACAGCCCTTACTGTCAGGAAGTTCCTCCTAATGTTGTGGAATCTCTTTTCTTGTAGCGTGCATCCATTGTTCTGGATCCTGTTCTTTGGAGCAGCAGAAAACAAGCTTGCTCTCTCCACTATATGACATCCCTTCAGGGCTATCGTATCCCCTCTTAACCTTCTCTTCTCCAGGCTAAACATCCCCAGCTCCCCAAGTCGTTCCTCATAGGACATGGTTTCCAGACCCTTCACCATTTTAGTTGCTCTCCTTTGGACACACTCCTGTTTCTCAACATCCTTTTTGAATTGTGGTGCCCAGAACTGGAGAATACAGTGGCACTATTACTTCCCTTGATCTAGACTCTATACTTCTATTGATGCAGCCTAAAATTACATTGGCCTTTTTAGCTGCCTGATGACACTATTGACTCATGTTCAACTTGTGGTCTACTTGGACTCCTAGATTGCTTTCACAGGTAGTCTTGTTCAGCCAGGTGTCCCCCATCCTATATCTATGCAATATTGAGTACACCTAATTTAATTCAGAGCCTGTGTGGTGTAGTGGTTTGAGCGTTGGACTACAACTCTGGAGATCAGGGTTCAATTCCCCACTCAGCGATGATTCAATTCCCCACATCACCCACTGGGTGATCTTGGGCGAGTCACACACTCTCAGCCCCAGAAAAACATGTGATAGGTTTGCCTGAGGGTCACTATAAGTCAGAAATGAGTCCTAGTCAAGAATATGACTTGCCCAAAGTTACCCAGGGGGTTTTCATTGCCAAGTAGGAATTTGAACCCTAGTCTCCAGAGTGATAGTCCATTGATCTAACTACTACACCATGCTATTTTTCTTTTCCTACTAATTTCAGATTTTCCCAGATGTATTAGCTTTTCCAGTGGGTTGTGTTTTCTCATGTGCCTGAAGTACAAAAGCCTCAGTTTGGTCATTCTGGCATCTATTGAGAGTTCAGGCATGATTTGCTCTAAGACCCATTCATTTGTCTTTTTTGGAAGTCCATGATATCCATAAGAGCCAGCATGGTGTAGTAGTTTGAGCATTGGACTATAACTCTGGAGATCAAGTTTGATTCCCTGCTCAGCCTTGAAAACCCACTGGGTGACCTTGGTTGAGTCACACATTCTCAGCCTCAGAAAACCCCTTAGTATTGTCATGAAGGCACACGATAACAAATATCTGTCAATTTCTCTTCCAGTACCATATTTCAATGTGTTGATTTTGTTATCTGTTAGCTTTCTTCATTGTCCAACTTTCATATCTATACAAAGAAATACTGTGGTAGGGGTTATCTTGATTTTAGTATTCAGTGATACATCTTTATGGTCCGAGATCTTAATCTAGTTCCTTGATATCTGTCCTTCTAAGTCTTAGTCTTCTTCTGTTTTCTTGTTTATAGTGTTCATTTTGATTATTGACTGGCCCAAAACAAAATGGCTTACCAGACTTCATCTGAAATAGCTGGCTTTTCTTGATGCTGAATTGTGAGTCTTTTTTTTATTTAGTGCAATGTATGTGTACCTCTACCACAATCTCCTTCTCTTGACAACTGCAGGATTATCTTCACTCTCTGGGGAAAGCCCGAACTGCACAGGTTCAGAAGGATGCCAGGATTGGAGAAGCTGAAGCCAAGAGGGATGCTGGCATTAGAGTAAGTTATATGATAATGATAGATGTCTCTTTTGTACCTTGTAAGACTGACAATGGAATGGAGTGCATTTTCCCTCAAAAATACATATATTTTTCAAACTTGTGATCAGTTTCAGAGAAAAAAATATATACGGTACGCAAAGCCATGTGTGTGTGTATATATATTTTTGAAAAGGTCAATTTGAAAACTATCCCAAATGCATACAAAAATTCATATCTTAGGAAAATATGCACAGGAAGTGAACTTTTTGGAGTGATATAGAGAACAAACAAATTTCCAGTTGGGGAGGGAAAAACTATTGCAACCTAATACAGAATAGAGACAGAAGAAGAATGCTACTGTAACACTGAGAAATCCAAAGAGAATGAAACTGGCAGCTTCCCATGTCATGTGTTCCAAAATGTTGAATGGTGCAAAAGGCAGGAGTCACACTGTGCACACATCACCCACATTTTCTTTCAGTAATATGGATTCTCAGTCTGTTCCCAGACCCAGCTGAAAATCCTGCTTCTAAAGCCCTAACCAGTGTGGGCTCAGGATGTGTCAAGGATAGCCTCTTTCCATAGTCTGCTGTGTTTGGAGGCCTTTTTCTGTATCCCATGCCTTTTTGTGATATGACTGTATGCGATGTTGTAATCCCTTGTTAGGCTGAGGAACTCACTTCTTAGGGAGGTTCATATAAAGTTCCTTTTACACTTTATATGCTTTGATAAAACATTTATTTTAAACAAGAAAGAAAGAAGGCTGATGATGTTGTTCCTTATTTCTTCTGTTGTATGTTTTCTATGGTATGTCAGGCTTTGTGTTAATGTGAGTCATTCTGGCAACCTCTTTGAGGGCCAAAGAACAGTAGCCTAATGCTTCTACAAGATAAAATAAAAACTGATAATTAGAACAGTCTTCATTTAATACAAGAAGCTACCTTATTCTGTATCTGATCATTGTTCCTCCTGCTTTGACTAAAACTGGCTTTTCAGTTCCAGCCCTACTGTTAGGAGAGTGGCGCAGTGGTTTGAGTGTTGGACTGTCACTCTGGAGACCAGGGTTGGATTCCCCACTTAGCCATGAAACTCATGGGTGATCTTTGGCAAGTCAAATTCCCTCAGCCTCAGGGGGAAGCAATGGCAAACCTTCTCTGAACAAATCTTGCCAAGAAAACCCCAGGTTAGGTTTGCCTTAGGGTTGTCATAAGTCAGAAATGACTTCAAGGCACACAGCAAGAACAACAACAACTACAACAACCATTAGGTAGATTGATAGGACTTCCTCAGGCATCTGATTTGAGGAATCATGAAAGGGAAGGAAATCATTGATAATTTTAAATTATTTTTTATTTTATTTTTAAAGGGAAAAAGCACATCTGGGATATATTTTATTTCTGCCTTAGCTGCCAGAGTAACTTGGCTAGCCTTTGCTGTTCCACTTCAGGCAGCAAAATGTCTTGTGGTTTGCTGCTGAGCTCTCATCCTTCTCCACCTGTAGGAAGCAAAGGCCAAGCAAGAGAAATTGTCTGCTCAGTATTTGAATGACATTGAAATGGCCAAAGCCCAGCGGGACTACGAGCTGAAGAAGGCCATTTATGACATTGAGGTGAACACACGGAAAGCAGAGTCTGACCTGGCCTACCAGCTGCAGGTGAGGCAACTGACATGGGTGGAGGGGGGGGATATTGGAAGGCTATGTAATTACTCATGGGATGTACTGTTATACCCTAATTGTATCTTATCAACCCACTTCTGTGCTATGATAAAACAAATAAATCGGGAGGGACGAGTGTAGTTTCATGAAAAAGCTAAACCAAGTGTTAGATTACAATGGTAGTAAATGAATCCTTCTCAGTAGTAAATACTGGGAATGTAGGTGGCTTCCTGTAAATTCATAACAATCAATCAAAATGGAGAGGAATGTCCTCTGAAGGCTGAACTACAATGTTGTTTAATACAGAAAGCTACCATCGGCAAATAGAAATGAATGTAAGGTGCTCTCAGTAAGAGGTCTTTTTCAGCAGCAAATAGAAATGAATTTGAGGCATCCTCAGAAGATAAGCACCAGTGTTAAATAACATTAACACTGTTAAGTACAGTGGGCCCTTCCCTTACACAGGGGATCCATTCCAGACCCCCTCCCCGCGTAAGGGAAATCCCACATATGCTGGAGCCCCATTAGAAATAATGGGGCTTGTGCCTGCAGCGCGGTGCACATACCACAGGCACGTGCCCCATTACTTCTTCCGGGGCACGCCAGAGCTTTTTCCGGTGCAGCTTTCAGCATATGCTGAAAAGCCATGGGTACAGTGTGCCCGCATCATATGTGGGCTTATGTCATGCCCACGTATGATGTGAGTGCACTGTACCCATGGCTTTTCGCAGCAAGTTTTCTCAGATTACTATATGCTCTTCACCAAGGGCAAGGAGAATTTTGTTTTTTTCCTCTTGGTATTAAAACTATGATTTATTCTGCCTGCTGACATTTTTAGGGCTGGTAAAAAGCTGCCATTTTTATTAACATTTCCAGAATCTCCCACTTAACCTTTGGCTGTTCTGGCTGGTAGACCCTGGGGAGTGTAATCCAAACAAGAAACTTGTCCACACTGTGCTCTTGAACCATAAAGCCCTTCCACTGATGTTCTCGCTGACTGCCTTGAAATGTCTCCCTCATGCTACAGGTAGCCAAGACGAAACAGAAGATTGAGGAGCAGAAGATGCAGGTGCTGGTGGTGGAACGAACTCAACAGATTCAGATACAGGAGCAGGAGATGATTCGGAAGGAGCGTGAGCTGGAGGCTAAGGTCAAGAAGCCTGCTGAAGCAGAGCGCTACCGGCTGGAGAAACTGGCTGAGGCTGAAAGGTACAGACAGACCCTTTCCTCTATCTTGTCTTTGTCCTTTCCTATCTCAAGGCTGCTCTGGTTTGTTTTGTTCCACTTGTTCTGCCACCAAAACAGAGGACCAGAAATCCCAGGAGCTGTTTGATATTGGGCTGTTCCATTTCAGACTGAAACTGGGGGGACTGAATCACTGGAAGTTTCTGTAAATTATAAATTGTTAGGCTTGCCAGAGTAAAAACTGGAGAGGACTGCTTATTTTTAATGGTAGGGTAGATGGGGGAATTGTGGTAGATGTTGTTTGTTATCTGGATTTGTGTAACAACCAACACCTGCTGAAATTCTTTTACATAGGAATCCTTTCCAGTTTTCACTCTGGCAGCGCTAGTAATGATACGAGCATATTAGAGAAAAGTCCTGTTTCATGTTTGTTTGTCCACAAAGAAAAAGGAGACATATCTCAAGTTGCTAAAACAACAGTCTTTATTTGCTAAAAAGTCTAAAATATTTTGACCTGTGAATGCTGTTCAGGCCTTCTTGCAGGGACTATATATTTTTTTAAAAATGGAAAAGGCTAACACATAAATCCATGGCATCCATTTATATAGCAGCACTGATACATTTGTACATTGTTTATACACTGTACACTTCAGATCAAAAGCTGATTTGACTGTCAAAAGGTTTATGTAGAGAAAACAATTAGGCCTCTCAGGAAACACATGGGAAACATGTCAGTAGTGTGAGAAATAGAGAAGCAGGTGCTCCCCAGGAAAGCCGCTTCTTGGAACAACATGATTCTTCAATAGATTTTAGATTTTGGGCAATAGAGAAGGTGAGCTGTGTTGGAGAGCATGTTCTGCTGAAAAAGAAGGTAGGGGGGTTAGTATACTGAGATGTATTTTCTTTTCCTTTGTGGATTTCACTGGGTGCTCTCCAGTCTCTACCCCCCCTTCCCCTCATGTTTGTGTGTGTCAGATATGTTTTATTCTCAGGACCATTCAAATAATCTTACATTTGCAGTGTGACATGGTAAAACCCATCAACAGCTCATTTGGGCAGCTAAATACACGAACATGGCTCAAGTTAAAAAATGTGAACAGCAGATCTTGTGATGAAGCCAGTTCTGGATTAATGTAAGGAAGGATTGTAGATTTGAATATTTTTTCTGATGTGTGCACACATACATGCAGACTCCACAGTTTTGTGCACATAGGAAATGTAGCGTGTCATGGAGATGTCTAAGCCAGAATTATTTTGTTTAACACCCAGGTTTACATCTTTTTGTTAGTCCCAGCTAGTATATATCCATTGAATACACAAATGCCCCCTTTCCAAGTTCTCATTGATGCAGTGGGTCTACTCTAGTTGGGACTAACAGTTGGATTTAAATCCCATTTTTCTATGTCTAGGGCAGGGTTGCAAATCCAGCACATATCAAAACAATCAACCCACAGTTTAAAATTTACCTTGCCTTAAACTGGGATTCCATCTCACAGAATACTTTTGTGGTTATACAGTGCGCCCGCGTCATATGCAGGCGCGCTTTATGCAGCTTTCAGCATACGCTGAAAGGCATGTGGGGAGGAAAGGGCAGCGTGTCCCATAGGGATGAATGGGGTGCGCCGCTGCGTGCATGATGTCAACTGACGGATCTCATCTGGCAGGTCGTTCCAGAGTTTGGGGGCGACAGCAGAGAATGCCCTCTGGGAGGTCGCCGCAAGCCTAGATTTTAGAGGCTGCAGTAAGTTCTTCCCAGAGGACCGGAGAGCGCGGGGAGGATTGTACAGGAGGAGGCGGTCCCTGAGATAGCTTAGACCCAAGCCATTTAGGGCTTTAAAGGTGATAACCAACACCTTGTACTGGGCCCGGAAGCTGATAGGCAGCCAGTGGAGGGACCTCAAAACCGGAGTAATGTGGTCCCTCCTAGATGTTCCTGAGACAAGCCTGGCTGCCATGTTTTGAACCAGCTGTAATTTCCGAGTCAAGCACAGGGGTAGCCCCATGTAGAGTGCATTACAGAAGTCAAGGCGTGAGGTTACCAGCGCGTGCACGACCGTCTCAAGATCCCTTACTTCCAGAAAAGGGCACAGCTGGCGTATCAGCCGAAGCTGATAACAGGCACTCCTGACCGTCGCATTTACCTGATTTGTTGTCAGGAGCGACGAGTCAAGGAGCACCCCCAGACTGCGAACACAGTCACTGGAGGAGAGTGTGACCCGATCCAGGGCTGGAGGTTGCAACCCAATTCTTGGTTTCGGGGCCGCTACCATGAGCACCTCCGTCTTGTCTGGATTCAGTTTCAAACTGTTTTTCCTCATCCAGCCCATTACCGCCTGAAGACATTCATTGAGAGAAGAGATGCCATCAGAATTCGAGGCCGACGAACGAGACACGGAGAAATAGATTTGGGTGTCATCAGCGTACTGATAACACCCAGCACCATGACTCCGTATTATCTCACCCAGCGGCTTCATATAGATGTTAAATAACATCGGGGACAAAATAGCCCCCTGAGGAACCCCACAAGTGAGGTATCTCTTACTGGAGCTACAGTCCCCGAGTAGCACCCTCTGAGACCTGCCTGAGAGGAAGGACCGGAACCACTGCAAAGCAGTGCCCCCGATACCTAACCCCCTCAGGTTTGGAAAAGAGCCAGCAATTCACCTTTTGGAACATTGTAAGCAGGGCACAGGTGTGACCATTCTTCCTTCTTTTCTTCCTTAACAGGACACAACTTATTATGCAAGCAGAGGCAGAAGCTGAGGCAGTCAGGGTGAGTGTGCACCTGTACCTGTCTTGTGCACCCAATTTAAGGGGAAAGGGGGACATCAAATCATATGGACAGATCACTTTTATCCCCAATCCTTTTGTCTCCAGGTGAAGGGTGAGGCTGAGGCCTATGCTATTGAAGCTAAGGCCCGGGCTGATGCTGAGCAGATGGCCAAGAAAGCAGATGCCTTCAAACAGTATCAAGAGGTGGCCATGGTTGACATGCTTCTGGAGAAACTTCCAGAGGTGAGCACCTTGCTTCCTTCCCAGATATGTGGGATATTTTTTCAGTCATCTAACTGACCAAATGTTTTTTCTTTTGATGTAGTTTAGATGCTCATAGTATCAGCCAAGTTGCCAGATCGAGAAGAATGTCAATGCCTTTTTTTTTTACAAAGTATATATAACACTGCCTAAATGTATTCTTATGTTTTTTTTCTTTCTACACATAGATGGCAGATGAAATCACCAAACCTTTGACTTCAGTCAATAAGATCACAATGGTGTCGAGTGGGGCAGGGGATGTAGGAGCCGCTAAGATAACTGGGGAGGTGCTGGAAATCATGAACAAGATGCCGGACACTGTGGAGAAACTGACTGGAATTAGCATCTCTCAGGTACTGGCAGAAGTGCCATGTTTGGGGTAGGGACGTGAGTGGTCCTAGGTCTTGGAAAAGTCATACTTAAAGAACTGAGGAGGAACCAACCCCCATCCCCTTGCCTTGTATGTGGAATTGAGCTGATAATAAAAGCTGCTGTACTGAGGAACTGAGCCTAACCAAAGATATTTTGCTACCTGAGTCAAAGAACAAGATGGTGACCCTTCCTTCCCCATACCGAAGCTGGCCAGCATGGCAGCTGAATTTTATTTCAACAATGGTGAGAAAGGAGTAGTAGGAACAGAATGGGCTGTGTGGTACACACCACTGTTTCATCTAACTCCTCACTGTTGCTCCCCATCCATAGTACCTGCCACATGAGGCAGCTTTCCCACTCTGCCTAATGATAGGGCAGCTCTGAAGGGGGTCCTGGCTTTGAGTCTTATCTCCAGTAGTAGGAATTCTGCTGGTGTACCATGCACCCTGCTGCTCAATAGTCTCCCTTTCTGAGCTGGCCTTGCAGGCTGTGTTGGAGTCCCCTTGCCTTGTTGTACTGGGGGACATGGAAGTTGTCTGTGCAGAGTCTGCTCTGTCAGGAGCAGCTCAGGACTTTATGTCTGCTATGACAACCATGGGTCTGTACCAAGTAATATCTGGTACCACTCATATTGTAGGGCATATTCCAGACCTGATTTTCTATTCTGAGAGGGATGATGGTTATCTGGGTGTGGAGGAACTTTCTATATTTCCGTTTTCATGGACTGATCATGGACTGGTGTGGTTTAGACTCACTGGGACACAGAGCCTCTACAGGGGTGGGGTGGGAGCATTAAGATGCTCTGCCCCAGGAGAGTTATGGATCCAGATGGATTCCTGACAGCTCTTGGGGAGTTTCCTGTTGCCTTGGCAGATGATCCTGTCAAAGCCCTGGCTGATCGTATGGAAATGGCCAAGACAATAGACATGATTGCCCCAAACGTCACCTCTCATGAAATGGAGCCAAGCAAGTCTCCAGAGGTGATGAAAGAAATGGGACAGAAACTAGAGTGATGATGGCAGAAGTCTGAGCAAGTCTGACCAAACATTGGCTAGAGATCGTTGGAGATCATTTTTGTTTAAGCACGCTTTCAATGTATAAGTAAGGGAAGTTCTTATTGGGATATTTTATTTATCTTTTTAAACTTTAGTATGTTTTTAAAATGATTTTATACTGCTTTATGTGGCGGACGGGGTTTATTGTGAAGTTTTTAATTAACTCTCTCCAGGAGTTGCCTTGGGTCCCACTCTGGGAGAAAGGGGGCATATAGGTGAATTAATGAATCAATGAAGTCTCCTGCTTCCAGATTATGAAGAGAGTGGGCAAGAAAGAGCATGCATACAGAAACTCCGAGGTTTTGTAGATGTGCAAAAGCTTACTATTTTTTTAATGATAATGGTATTAAATGGTGTGCTCCTGAGCTTTACACACTCATCCCTAATAGGGTAGTGCAGAGTGTGAGGTAGCTGAGAGCCAGCTTCTGTGGAAGAATGAAAGTTAATTTGGATGGTAGATGGAGACTTGGAATTACAGCTCCTTGACTATCTGAGGGAAAGGAGAATTCTAAAAACCGCCAATGCTTTTTTGGGTCCTCTCTCTTCTTTCCCTAACCCCCAATCTGCTACTTTCCTTAAAATGTTGTGTTTGTTCTGTCCGTCTGCTTACAGCTGATAGCTTTGATCTCTTTCTTTTTCTTCTTTTGTCTTTCCAGCAGATGAACCAAAAGAAGCCAGGAAGAATGAACTAAAAACAGAAGATTTGAGGGGTGGGGATGGAGGAGGAGAGATCCTTCCTGAGCATGAACTCCCATGATCCTTAGCTGTGTGTGTCCATATATAGCCTTTTTCTCCATCCAGAACCCTTCCATAATTGCCAAACCTTTATGAACTCTTCTGTTGCATGTTAGCCAACGTTACTCAAAACTGCTGAGGCCTGTCACCCTGTCGTGCAGCTGTTGTATCCCACTTAACAACCCAAAGTGAACCTTAGAATACACTGGCATCCACCGTCACTTCGAAAGCATGCTTCTGTTGCTCCTGTCCCTGCCAAGTTCACTGTGACTCATGATCATCTTGCACTCCCTTCAGTTCAGTTCTTGTTTTGTTTACTTGGCCTGTCTCTTGGCCACCATGTTCTTCTCTCCTGGAAGTGGTTTTTCTTCAAAGATTTAATGTTGGATCTGCTTCCGGAATTCTGGGGCGGCAACAAGAATGTTATTTGGTGGGTGAAGGTGAAATCTGAGGACTGCCCCTTTTGAAGCTGCTTACAAGCTATGAGCAGCTTGTAAAAATGTGAAGTTATGTTATATTTGTTTAGTGTTTTGCCTAAGGAGAGTTGTTGCCAATCCATGAAGACACTTAGAGAGCACTTTTGCAGGCCAGTGCTTATAAAATCTAGTGAAGGGCATGCTCCTCCTAGCACCAGGTAGCTAAAGCAACCTATATCTTCAATGTACATAGTCCTTTGTCAGGTCTTCTCCTTTTTAGTGCCATATTTGCTATGTGCTACACACAACTACAATTTGTCCACTTAGCAAAACTTTATTTGCTTTTTCTTACTGTTTCACCACACAGCGGCAACAACAACATACACATACATCCACTTGATCTTATCCAGAAGGTCAAGATGTGGACTTTCTCAGTCAAATTTTCAGATATATAATAGGGAACCTGTGTTTACAGCAGTTTTTCTGCTCTTCATGACAAAGTATATCTCTGCCAAAAGCACCTTTCAGAAAGGTGTGTGGTTGCTGTGTGATAGAGGCTCTCATAGCTGTGCAGAGCAGAGGCAGACTTAACACTGGTTGTGCATTTATTCTCTCTGAATATCAACAGCTGGCTGTGCCTTATTGTCCATGTTACCATTTAGAACAATCATAAGTGCTTGCCAGTCCCATAGCTCAAAGAGGTGGGGTGATAGGTACATGGTCTTGGGAATTATTTAAACCATTAGTTCTTAACCTTTTAGTTCTCCAGGAATTTTGGGCTTCAGCTCCCGTTATTCCTAACTGTTGGCTAAGTTGGCTGGGACTTCTGCACTCTGAAGTCCAAAATAAATGGAGGACCAAAGGCTGGGAACCACTTACATAAACAAGGGAATCGCACACCATGGGTTGTTTCTGACCTGTGCTATGGGTGCAAATATAGCTATTTGATTACTAGTTTAACTGTCATGGTTCCTAATTGTAGAATCCTGGGATTTATAATTTGGTGAGTCCCTGTTTTTCTAGTGATCTCTCCTGAACTATATACCATTAGAACTGTAAATATTTCTTCATAGGTTGAATCTATGGCAGTTAAACACGCTATAATTGTAGTATGGATGCACCCTAGCTCAGACCGTGTGAGACTGGGGAAAAGAGAATTGTACATTACCTTATGAAGCTACCTTCTATTTCACCTAGCTTTTTGCTCTGGCCCTCTAGGCTTCTGCATACTAGGAGGCTTTGCAAGGAGAGACTTCTGCTATAGTCTTAAATGGGTGCTTGGGCCCTGTGATTTATCTGCATGTGTAGATGAGTCATGACATGAGAAAGTTGGTCCTCTGAGCAATGGTTTTCCAAGCACTGACAATCAATCTGTGCATGGGAATGTTCCTTTAAAAAAAACCCTGCAACTCCCCCAGATATCCCTGGGGGATTCTGGGATTTGTAGTTCACAAAAGTAACTTTCCCACACTCTGCTTGTGCTCCTCTCCATCAGAAGGGTTGTACGCAGGAGAGGAAAGTCTTAAGACCCACAACCCCCTCCTCTTTGTTGCTGCCTTGTTTGTCAGTTTTGATCCTTTGTGTTTTGAACCATTGTCAGCCATATATGTGCTTCTCATTCTGAGCTATGCATGGCCAGACTATTCTGTGATGCTCATGCTGCTTCTGCCCTCTTGTCCCAAGCTGACCTGCAGCCACTGTTGGCAATTCCGGTGAAACGTGGCAGTTAACTGTAGTATAGCATCCTTGTCAAATCATCATGGTGAAGTCACACACCGCTGTGTCTATCCCAGCTCTAGCCTTGCTTGCTGTGTAGTGGGGCCTCAGTGCGGTGCCTTCTCTGACTCTTACCAAGCAGGACCTGCTTTGTCCTGAATGCTACCGAGTTGTTTGGTATAAAATAAAACCTAAGATTACTGCCTGTGGCTGTGGTGCATATGTGTGTGTGAGACACGTGTGTGTGTGAATGAGAGCAGCGGATCATAAGAGTTGGAAGAGACTACAAGGGCTATCCAGTCCAACCCCCTTACCATATATGTATGTGGTTATTTCTCCAGTTGAATGGATGTATGTGCACAGTGGCCCCTTGGTATCCACTGGGATTTGGTTTCAGGATCCTCTGTGATACCAAAATTTGTGGATGCTCAAGTCCCATTAACTACAGTGACGTAGTAAAATGGTGCTCTTTATTTTTTAAAAAATGAGAGAAAGCAAGGTTTGGTTTTTTTGAATATATATATATATATATATATATATTTTCAAGCTGTAGACGGTTCAATCCATGGATGAAAAATCCGTGAATACAGAGGGCCAACTGGATGTGGTTACTTCTTTACCAGAGTTTTCATAGCCTCCATTCTCATCTCTGTACCCAGAAAAGCCTTGTTATGGATGAAAAGGATTGGTGAAAACTTGAGAGTAGATTTCCCTGATCTGTGTAGCTGATCCCAGTTTCCATATATAGACCCTGATGAAATTCAGATCATTTTTTTAAATGCCAGTTTGAGGTGGACGAAGGAGACAGGAAAGATGTGGAGACATCCCCACCCACCTACTAGACCTTGTATGATTATTAAATGTTAGCCACAATGAGGGCTGAGATTTCGTTTTAATTTAGTTTAGTTTCTTTATGCACATTGCTGTCAGATTTAGCTAGCTGGGCTGAAATAGGGAGTCAAAGCTTTACTAAGCCTGCGTCAGAACCAGCATGGTGTAGTGATTTGAGTTTTGGACTATGATTCTGGAGACTAGGGTTCAGTTCCCAGCTTGGCCATGAAACCCACTGGATAACCTTGGGAAGGTTACATGCTCTCGGCCTTAGAAGAAGGCAATGGCAAACCTCCTCTGAACAAATCTTGCCAACAAAACCCCATGATAGGCTCGCCTTAGGGTTGCCATAAAACAAATGATTTGAAAGCCTACATCAACAAAGGCTGCATCTGCACTGCAGCAATAATCCAGGATGGCACCACTTTAACTGCCATGGCTCAGTGCTGTGAAATTCTGGGAACTATAGTTTGTTGTGGCACCAGAGTTCTCTGACAGACAAAGCTCACTATCAGAAAACTACAAATCCCAGAATTCCATAGCATTGAGCCATGGCAGTTAAAGTGGTGTCAACCTGGATTATTTCTGCAGTGTGAATGCAGCCTAAGAAGCAATGGAATCAGCTGCTTCAAGGATGAAGCTGTAGCAGTTTGTTCTGGGATGCAGCATGGTGGTGGGATCATGTAGTGGTTAGAAGCTTGGGCTGAGGTTTGAGAGATTGCCATTGAGCAATGAAACACAGGATGACTTTGAGCCAGATACTGTCTCAGTCTGACCTACTTCTCGGGATTGTTGCAGAGAAAAGGTGGGGAGGAAAAGAATTATATGTGCCACTTAGTGCTCATTGGAGGGAAAGTAGAATATAAGTGAATGCTCAGAGAACACATGATGGACATCCCACAGTTAAATGGATGTGAAATGAGAATTGTTGGCTGATATTGGGGAGCAATACATTGTCTCATACAGTGAAGTCGTCTGTATCTGCTGAGGTTTGGTTCCAGGATACCTCTGGATACCAACATCCATAGATGCTCAAATCCCATTATATACAATGGCACAGTAAAATGGTGTCCCTTATATAAAGTGACAAAAGAAAGATTTGTTTTTTGAATTTATATATTTTTAAAATGTTGAATTGTAGATACAAAAAGTCCATGGAGACAGAGAGGTGACTGTACATATCTAGCTGAGCACAATCTCCTTGTTGACAGAGCAGCCTAAGCAATTCACAAAACTACAATTCCCAGAATTCTGTAGCACTGAGCCATGGCAGTTAAAGTGATATCAAGTTGGATTATTTCTGCACTGTGTATGCAGCCCTAGTTGGAACTGATAGCTGGATTTAGGTCTTAGCATAAGTGGTCCCATAGAGTTTGAACTCTTCCAACAGGCAGCCAGATTCGCTGCCCTCCACATCCCACATGGAGATTCCCAGCTCCTTCCAGCTCCCCTCTTTTCCTCCAGTCTGTCTTGCATTCTAGCTTCCAAAATGCTTCTGTTAAGTTTCCATGCACATCAGACCTACTTATTTCACTTTTAACTGCCATGGTCCCATCTTGTGGAAACTCAGGGATTGCAGTTGTTATGCAAAGGAATCTTGTAGCACCTTTGAAACTGAGCAAACGTTGTACAGTCGGCCCTTCTTATACACGGACTTTTTATACATGGATTCAAGCATACATGGTTTGAAAATGTTCAAAAAAAGTATAAATTTCAAATATCAAACCTTGATTTTCCATTTTTTATAAGGGACACCATTTTGCTATGTCATTATATTTAATGGGACTTGAGCATACACAGATTTTGTTATACACGGGGGATCTTGGAACCAAACCCCAGCATATAAAAAGGGTCCACTGTAACACAAGCTTTTGTAAACTGGGTTGTTGTTGTGTGTTTTCAAGTCATTTCTCATTTATGCTGAACCTAAGGCAACCCTATCACAGGATTCCTGTGGAAGAATTTGCTCAGAGTAGGTTTGCCCTTGTCTTCTTCCGAGGTTAAGAGAATGTGACTAGCCCAAGGTCACCCAGTGGGTTTCCATGGCTAAGTGGGGAGTCAAAGCCTGGTCTCCCCGGATCCAGTAGTCAAACTACTATGCCACACTGCCTCTCCTTGTAGAATTCTCAGCCAGAGATGTCCTCTGGTACTTCTGACCAAACTACAAATCCCAGGATTCCACAGGATGCAGACATGGCCATTCAAGTGGAATCCTAGTACTGCAACAGTGTGGTGTGAAAGTGTCTTGCCATGCTCCAGGTAGGACTAGTAAAGAATCCCTCCTGAAGCTATGTAGAGCCATTTCTGCCAGTCAGAGCTGACAGTAGTGGCCGAAATGGATCAATAATGTCACTCTGTGAACAGCTTTGTGTGTTCCTAGGGAAGCTGGTGTTCCGTAAAGGTGGTGCTAAGGAATCATGATAAGAAGTGTCTGCATGAACAGTAAAATGTACCTATCTGCCATAGCTCTAAGGCAGGGATGGGACCTCCAGACATTTTTCTTATTGCAAATCTCAGAACCCCCTTCTGATATTGCTAGGGCTGATGAGAGCTGTAAGCCCCAAACATCTGGAGGCCTAGAGTTTACCAACTCCTTTCTAAGAGGAAGTTGTTTTAGAATATAGGGGTTACTTCAAAGAAGTCCCTTCAAAGAAGTCACCAGAAAATACATCTCTGCTTAGGTGTACCACTACTAGAGGAACTTCAAATGACAACCTCAAAGAAGAGGTTGGTCCAGTGACATTAATAGGGGCATGCCGGGATGCGACCAACATTAGGTGACACCTCGGTTGGGTAATGCTCAGTTGGGTCCCTGGGCCACTGTGGCTGCTAGTGGCGGGTGTGGTGTTGCTGCCACATGGCAACCCTTTTAGGGTCTGGCAGGGCTACTGGCTGACTGGGAAAGGGAGATGTTACTGTCAGTGGCAACAGTGGTACCACGGATGCCTTCACTTCATGCCATATCACCTCTTTTCCCCACTTGGCTGGTTGGTGGGCAGCAGCAGCAGCAGATCATGACAGTTGCCAGCAGCCACCCCTTCACTGTCTTGTCTCCTTTGGCGGCTGTGGAGAAGTCTGCCTGGGTGGGCATTGGCAACTGTGGTGAGTTGCAACTGTGCCATTGGTGTCTATCCCTTCTTCTCTGCAACCTTTGCTCCCTCAGCCAAGGGAGCCTCAGCAGAAAAGCCCAAGTGATAAGCCCTCTGCTCTCACTCTTTCCACTGCCTTGATTGCTTGGTTGCCTGCCCACCTGCTCCTTATCAGCCCTTTTTGGGTGTGGCCAAGTGGTGGGCACCTGGCCAGGGGAACAGGTGAGTGAGGGAGGGGAGGGAAGGGTTAGCCAATTGGCCAGCTGTCTGTCCAGCAGCCCTTTCTGGGCATCTGCATGGATCATACCAACACTAGTGATGCCACTAGATTGGCTTTATCAGGAATGCAAAAAGTTTACTCCTATGGGTACGTGTGGTTTCCCCAAAGGCTGTTTCTGCCCTCTCTAGACCCCTTTTATTCTGCCCCTTCCCAAAAGGTGAATTTGTGCTCCTGAAAAGCCACAGCCTCCAACTGTCCTAGTATGGCAGGGACAGTTCTAATTAATCCTTCTGTCTCTTTCAGTTCCTTTTAAAATGTCCTAGTTTCTCCTCCTTTCTCCTGCATTACTTCAGTTGCTGCAAACTGAGTTAAAAGTGCAAAAGTCGTTTGCACTCACCTCAGTGGGGGTTATAAAGAAATGACAGGATAGAAACGTGCCATTCCTAGTGGGATCAGGCAAAAGCAAACTGCTGCAGCATATCCTAAATTGTTTGTTCTCCCTCATTAATAACTTTTGACATCTTGAGCACATGCTGGCGGTGCTTGGCCACAAATGTCCCAGTTTTCATGTGTGATAAAATGTTGGAGGGTATGGAAGCCTCTAAGGGTGCCAATTCACCTTATAAATAGTTTGCAGCATCCCACTCTTTGACAATTCAAGGTCCAAATGTTGTTGTTTTTTTCAAAATCAGAAATGGATTTCCAGTCATTTCCATTTTTGCATGTGTGTGAGAGAGAGAGAGAGAGAGAGAGAGATTCTTTGCAGTCCTTTCAGCTCCTGGATGCTTTTGGGAGCAAAAACCTGGCCCTTAGACCCATTTCAGTTACCCATCCCTGATTTAGAAGATAGGAGACACTTTCTCAGCCCAATTGAATACAGTCAGCCCTCTGGATCCACAGATTCAACCATCCACGGTTTGCACATGTGTGTGTGTGTGTGTGTGTGTGTATTCCAAAAGACCAACCTTATAATTTTGCCATTTTATACAAGAGACACCATTTTAAAATGCCACTGTATTTAATGGGACTTGAGCATCCATGGATTTTGGTATCCAGGGGGGATACATGGAATCAAACCTTAGCAGATACCGAGGGCCCACTGTGCTATCTGGGATGCTTTTGTCAACGGCAAGCCCATAAAATGAAACCCAGATGTACAAACCATGCGGCAAGCGCAAATATGTGTGTTGGGTGGGGTGTCAGTCTTCCTTTGGCATCAGTCCACCACAACAGTGCTGCCTCCACCACTCTAGGGTTTTTTGAGGAGGAATTTGCCAGGCAGGCCTCAATAAACCAACCCTGTACTCCCTCACCTCCCAAATTGGATTTAATGCTAGGTTTTCCTTCCTCTGCTAACCCCTTTGTCCCTTGTCAATTGTTTTCCCTGGATAAAAGCCACGTCTGGTCTTGAATGGTATTGCTGCGTTTGCAGCATCCTCGCCAGGGCCTCCCTCTGCATAGCAGGAAGGGGGAGGGAGTATGATGTGTTTGTCTGGCAAGAGCCCTGTGGCTGCTGCTGTTGCGCCTGTGGCTGTGTGACTCCAGCCCAGTGATTTAACCGCCAGCTGGACAGAGCAGTCAATTTCACAGTGGGCCCCAATGGGCCGAACGTGACAGATGTGGCCTTGGGCATGAGAACACCAGCAAACAAAGGAGGGATTTATTCCTTGGTGGGTATGAGTCATCACAGCTTTCTGCTTCCTGGCTGGCCACATGCAATGCCTTCAAATCCTCAGCCTTTTATTCTTTTATTTTATTTACTGGATTCAATGTGTGGCGTAGTGGTTTGCACACTGGACTATGGCTCTGGAGGCCAGGGTTTGAATCCTAGCTGTGCCATGAAACCCATTGAGAAAGCTGCTGTATCAGCACCGTAGCTATTGAGGAGCCTGCAGGGAAGCTGTGGCAATAGAAACAGCCTTCTCTCTCTCTTCACTGACTGCTGCTGCACTCTGCTCCAGAAGATGCCATGTATCAGTATAACAGACCACTGCACCAGCATGTTTCTGGCTGGAGAGCTCCATTCAGTTCTGATAACAGATAAATAAATACTTAGGTTCAGAATGTTTCAGTTATAAGTGGGTATATTTTTCACCAGTCTCCAGCTGGTATTCTAGAGGCTCATTTCCCACTTATATTTAAACCAGTTTGCAATTCGCCTTCACTTTGTGTTGGTAAATTGATTCCAAAAGGTCCATCGTTCCCACTATGAAAGCAGATCTTTTCATTATCCCCTTGTAATCGCTTCTTTTTTGGCACGATTGTCATCCCCACTAGTTTGCGCCACTTCAAAATGCATGTCAAATATCTGTGCATCATCAGTGATGTAAGCAGCAGCCCAGTTGGGAACTATATTGATAGAAGATTTGATTCATTGGTTTTGCAACTACTTGCCTCAGTATGATGGCACAGTGGTTAAATGCCTGTACTGCAGCCGCTCACTCACAAACTGCAAGGTTGCGAGTTCAATACCAGCGAAAGGGCTCAAGCTCGACTCAGGCTTGCATCCTTCCAAGGTCATTAAAATGAGTACCCAGATTGTTGGGGGCAATTAGCTTACACTTTGTAAACCGCTTAGGGTATGCTTAAGTGCACTGATAAGTGGTATAGAAATGTACTTGTTATTGCTATTGCTAAGAACTGCCATCAGATGGCCCAGGAAATTGCACGTAGTTGCAAAACCAATGAATCAAATCTTCTGTCAATTTTTTTTAAAAAACCATGCATCACACCACAAGCACAAAAGGGGGAAGAATGGTGGATCTACCAAAAACTGAGGAGGGATGGTAAACACCCCTCTGCCATTAGTCCCTCTCCTCCAGAATGATGTGATTCAGATCCGTCATTTCCACTTGTTGAACATGCTGCAGAATCGATTCTTTTTGAAAGAACCGCCAAAGAACTAGTGTCAGGAAACAGCAGGTTTTTTGCATTTGCCTTGCTTCATCACGATTGAAAATGATCACAGTAGGATTGGAACAGGTTTCAAATAGAAACGACGGTCAAATAACCCAACCAGCAATTCACTTTAAATCATAGTGGGAACGTGGCCTAGTAAAAACAACGAGGAGAGCCCATTTGCAGCTGAGACACCATTTCTAACACATCCTGACTACTCTCTAGACCATCTCACTCCATGTTATCCTCAATCTGCTGGCACCACTACAGGATAATCTTAAACTCAAAAACAGAGAGCTAGGCAATTTCACAGGAAAGTTATTGTTTTGGATATTTTGATCTTATCATGGTTTTATCACAACAGTTTTAATATTGTTGGGAAGACTTCTAAAGGCAGCTTATCAATATTTTTTTTAATAATTACATGCTTCAAGAGAGGTATCATCATCAAAAACCTGGCCCTCAGACCTTTCAGATGACCACTCCTGATTTAGAATTTAGAGAGGCATCATCATTACCAGGATGATGAAGGGGGAAAATGACAGACAACTGTAAGTTTATGATATGGCAGAAGCATATATAGGAGTTTATCACTTTGGCCAGTAAGCCAGTTTACCTTTTCTGGCTTCAATTCTGGGTCCAGGATGCCCCTGGATGGTATAACTAAATTGCCAGTGACCTACGTCATGTGGGATGCTGCTGCCCAGATGCATCCTGGGTAGAAGCCTCACTCCACTGGCCAATTTTTTTATGTCGGACACTCCACAACTTCAAAAATGTGCTGGCTGAACTGAGCAAGGTTTCGACCTGGGATGCATCCGGGTGGCAGCATCCCGGCTAGATCGGTGGAGATTTAGTTATAACATCCAGGAGCATCCTGGATCCAGAACTGAAGCCAGTAGAGGTAAGCCAGCTTATTGGTCAAAGTGATAAGCTCCATAGACAACAGACATGCAACATACCTAATTTGGCATAGATGCTAAGTATGCAAGTGCTGTGCTAGGACTCTGGGTGACCATGGCCATGGAAACCCATTGGGTAGCCTTGGATAAGTCACCTTCTCTCACCCTTAAGGTCAATGGTAAACCCTGTCTGAACAAACCTTGCCAAGAAAATTCCATAAGAGGGTCACCTTTGGGTCACCTTAAGTGGAAGTGACTAAAGGCACACAGCAACAACAAACTAAAGTAGATCCCACAACCTTAAAGTCTATCCACTCTTGTTTTTTAAAAAAGAACCCCAGGAGATGCAGCTTTTCTAGCATTTTAAGTATCAGATGGGAGCATTAGCTATCTCTCTGAGCCCCCCTTAAAATACAATCTGGCCCACTGCAGTGCTAGACCTACACATCCCATTTAGATTTCCCCACAGTGAAGCCCCTTAACAGAATTAGAATAAGGTGTCCCTTGACTGATCAGTTGCAGTACTGGAGGCAGAAATAACTTTCACTCTGCATTTTATCTCCAGTGCTACAGAAAAAGAACAAAACTCTAAATAATGGCAGTATGACCGTACATGTTGAGCAGGAAATCTGTTTTGAGAAGGCTTGAGTTTTAAAATCTCTCCGTTCAGATAACCTAATTGTGATGAATTACCCTATTAGGCTGTGTAAACCTAATAGGTGTTATCTGGCCTCTTTTATTTGGCAGGATTTCTGTTCTGGTGTGACACTCACAGAGACTCAGCAGGAATACTTTTTCTGCCCCAGAGATGGATGCACCAGTAAAAACAACAGCTGAGCCTTTTGAACCTCTGCTATTGGTACTATAGCTGGTAAAGATGTCCAGGAATGCTGCCAGAATAAAATTAGTCAACGCTTGCATTTTCCAGTGTGGAGAAAAAATGCACAAAAAGCCAAAAACATAAATTGTCTGCAATCTTGCAACCTCTATGGCCCATCGATGCTCCCATCTTTTTTGACACAGCAATTGTGGTTATTCAAGTCCCCTATTTAAAAGACAGTATGAATTACAGCCAGCCCTCTACATCTGTGGCTTTGACTTTTGAAGATGTGGTTATTAGTGGATTTGATTAATATGTTCTCTCTATGAATCTCTAGGTCCTCCAGTGTGACCCTGTGGTCAACATCCACCAGATGTCATCCAGGAAGACCTAGAGATTCCTAGAGAGAACACTTCTTTAGGCATTTCTACATCATCCAGTGCAATTCTATGATCAATGGCAAGCATATACTGACCATAGAGGTGCACTGGAGGACCTTGAGGTTGTTAGAGAGGTGTTCTCTCAAAACACTACCCCAAGCATATACAAAATGCATTTAAATGCATTTTAATTTCAAGACAGGAAGACAAAAATGCATTTTAATTTCAATACAAGAAGACAGAAATGCATTTTAATTTCAATACAAGCTAGAAATGCATTTTAATTGCAGTACAAGAAGACAGAAATGCATTTTAATTGCAGTACAAGAAAACAGAAAAGGGGGAGAGACTGGAGAAAAAGAAGAGGGAAGGAGGGGAGTATAGCTTCAGTCTCCCTTATGTGAAATGCCTGGGACCCAAAGTGTTTGGGATTTTAGAATATTTGCATATACTGTACATATTAGCTGTGTCTGCACTGCAGAAATAATCCAGTTTGACACCGCTTTACTTGCCATGGCTCCATCCTGGGAAATTCTGGGAAATGTAGTTTCTTGTGGCACCAGCATGCTCTGACAGAGAAGGCTAAATATTTCATAAAACGGCAAGTCCCAGAATTCCATAGCCTGGAGCTATAGGGGTTAATGTGGTATCAAACTGGATTATTTCTGCAGGGATTCAAACCCTGGTCTCCAGAGTCATAATGCTTAAAACGCTACCCCACACTGAGAGTCTCAAATTAGTGGCCAGCCAACAAGGAGCAGAGTCTAAAGACACCAGATCCCATCTAATCTTGGAAGCTAAGTAAGGTCAGCTTTGGCTACTACTGGGATGGAAGAATGACAATTAACATGCCATCAGAACTACAATAATTAAGTTGACAGCAATGCAATGCTTTCAGGATCGTAGAACAGACCTCAAACATTATGTAAGCCAACTACCTGAGAGCCTTTAGGGCTGAAGAGCAGGGTATAAATACCGTAAATAAATAAATACCTACCCATGCAGGAAGGCCACTGCCACTGGACCCTGACAGGTAGCCCTCCAGTCTCAACTGAAACATGTCTTAATCAATGCAAGCCTACACCTTCTAGGGCAGTCTTCAAATTCTGTGATCAGGGCTTGGATTACTTGCAGAACTTGGAATTAGCTGCAAAGAACAAATTATTTCTAATTTATTCTCTATCCCCAATAAATACATACTTGACTTACCATAGCTGTATCATGGCAAAGGATAACAGCATTGTTGCTTTTACAGTGTTTCGTTTTATACATTGGAAAGATACTTTATGAGCTTAGCCAATATCTTTACTTTCCTGCTGTATGAAATGGGGATTACTGCTGGAATAAGAAAATGTATTTTAAACAAGTGTTTTTATATTGAGTGATGCCACCAGAACCACCCTTTTGCAGTCATGGTCTTAGCCATTTGAGTCAGATTTTAAAAAATCTTGTTGTTGTTGTGTGTCTTCAAGTAATTTCCAATTTATGGCAACCCTAAGGTGAACCTATCATGAGGTTTTCTTGGAAAGATTTGTTCAGAGGAGGTTTGCTGTTGCCTTCTCCTGAGGCTGAGAGCATGTGGGTTGTCCAAGGTCACCCAGTGACTTTCATGGCCAAGCTGGGAACTGAACCCTGGTTTCCAGCGTTGTAGTCTAACAGTCAAATTACTACTTTTGGGGAAACGTGAGTACTAAGTTACATTTATACATGTAAGACTAAATTTAGTGTAAGGAAATGTGTGTTGCACTTCTGCAGAAGCACAGTGGCATTTGTTATTTTAGAGTTTACTCGTTTAAGAATGAAACCATTAGCGTCCATTTCAGTCTCAGTCATGGAGTTTTTTTCTGTTCTGTTTGCTTTTTCAAATGTTGAAGTCATGCTGTAGCCACATTTATGTAGCAGAGGTGGGGCAGAATTATATACACTGAAGTGGACATTATCAAAAAGATTTGTGTTGCAATGAAACTCTTGGGAGGGTGAAGTATCCTGCTGAATACGGGTGAACTACAAGGGTACACCCATCGGAAAAGACAATAATGCTTGGTAATGTGGAAGGCAGTAAGGGAAAAAGGAAAACCGCATCATATGTGTGTGCATGTCTTCCAGTGGCTTACCCACATGGTGACCCTATGAATTTTATAGGGTTTTCTTATGCAAGGAATATTCAGAGGCGAATTTGCCAGTTCCTCTCTCTGAAATACCAGGCGTGTAAAGCGCCTGGTATTCCCTGACAGTCTTCCATCCACTAGAGCTGACCTTGTTTAGCTTCCAGATGAGAAGGGATCTGGTGCCTTAGGGTATTTAGGCCTTAAACCACATCATAGGTAGGTTGTTTCAATCCAAGAAGCCACAGCCCCGGATTTGCAAGACTTGACTGTTGATGATGGAGTTCTTGGATGTCCCACATTTAAAGTGCCACCATGAGTCAAAACCAGTTTGATGGCACATAACATGGTATGAGACATTCCCAAAATTCAGGTAGGCACCCTTCTTGTATAGAGTCCTTTTGCATATAGCAAGTAGATCCTGGATAAAACCCTCTGTCAACAGTGGGGTGTCTGGGATCTGAAGAAATTAAACAATTGAATAATACGCAATACTGTTATCTATCTGTAATCTTCGTAAACCATTCAGGCTGTGTGTCCAAAGAATAACATTATACTCTATGTCAGACTGCTATGGTGGAAGGATGCTTTTGGATGATTTAGGTCTAAAACACACTGAAAGAGTCCAGTTTGAGACCACTTTAACTGCCCTGGCTCACTGCTAGAGAATTCTGGGAACTGTATTTTTCTGAGACTTTAGCCTTCTCTGTAAGAAAGCTCTGGTGCCACAATAAACTATAATTCCCAAGATTCCCTAGCACTGAGCCAAGGCAGTTAAAGCAGTCTCAAACTGGATTATTTTTGCGGTGTGTTTTGGACCTTAGGCACTTTGGATCATGACTTCCACCACTTGAAACGATAGCTGGTTTTTATAAAGTTATTCTGTTGCTTTTTCCTCTCCCTGTCAGCTTAATATAGCACCAAGATGGATGAAAGAGGGTGGGAACCAACAGTAACGACAGTTTTAAGCACATCATTTTTGATGTTCAGGCTGCTAAAAATAAGCAGCATGCAGAACTTTAAGCATCTGCTAGAGTTTTTTGTTATTTTAATATAACAATATACTGAAACAGCAAGCATGAATATTCCAGCAAACTGAACAGGGCTGAATTCTGCAATCACTACAGAACCTCAGAAAAACTTTGCATCCTCTGAAAGACTGTGTTGGAACTCTGTCTACTGTCCTTTGATAAAAAGTGAAATACAAACATTAAAAAAAACAAAACTGGAAAGAAGATAGGTGCAAATGCAGAATCCATTTTCCTTCAACTACCCAATGGGATCTAGCAATGAGGTAGGAGGTAGATAGTCTCTCCCTCTAATAATTCCTCAGCATTCAGGTTAATTTTAGCAACATTAAGACCAGAAAGCCTTTGAGGTCATGGGTTACAGCTCTACATTGCCCTTCAGCTAGTTACTCATTACTTCAGCAAACTTTAACCATCACCTTTGCTTTCACATGTGTTCCTACCAGCTCCCTCCCAAGTTTTCCAGTTATGCTGAGATGGCACCCTGACTCATCTCATTTATTATTCTTTCCTCTCATCATCCACTTTTGACACTGATGTTGAGTTTACTTTATGTAGCTATAGTCAGTATGTAGAGAGATCTTGTAGTACCTCTGAGACTAACTAAAATAAAGACATTGGCAGCATGAGTTTTCATAGACTTCAGTCTGCTTCTCGTCCATGTCCTCAGAGGCACAAACCTTATCAGGTCACGACTGTCATATCCGCCATTTAAACAGCTTCACAAAGCTACATGTTGACTAGTTGTTCCCATGGCTTTTGCACTCATGCTGCACCAGCTGCATTTTGGTGCTTTGATGACATCCTTCCCCATTCCATATCCAGCAACTGGACCACTGTTGGTTGTCATTGTGTGCCTTCTAGTTGTTTCTCACTTATTGCAACCCTAAGGTGAACCAATCATGGGGATTTCTTGGCAAGATTTGTTCAGAGGTTTGCCATTGCCTTCCCCTGAGGCTGAGAGTGTGTGATTTGTCCAAGGTCACCCAGTGGGTTTTTAAACAGGGAATTGGACCTTGTGTTGTATTCCAACACTCAAACCACTATGCAATTGTTAACTGTATGTTATTCTAACATTGGCAATGAAGTAGTGCTATCTTTTTACTTCACCTGAGGTTACAGTTGGCTAGTTTTATTTATATCCTACACCCCCCCCCCCAAAAAAAAAAAAAGAGACCCAAAGCTCCCTAGAATACCCAATGTGGCCAACATTGCTCTGGCCTCCAAAAGAGGGGATTGCCTCTCAGCACTTGCTGCCTGAGGCAATTGCCCGCTCCGCCAAATGGAAGGACTGCTCCATATCAGGCAGACCCATCTCTTACTTCATTTAGGAACTGCCTGCCATTAGTCTACTGATGGTTCCCCGCCATTTTTCCTAAACTCCATATTGTATGATTCTTTGCTCTCTTCCTAAATACAATGTAAGTGCAGCATATTCTAAGACCTAATCAAGCAATATTTATTAAAAAGAACAAAGAACTAGATTGGTTTCATTCAGTGCCAGGTCTGAACTGATGTATGTTGTCCCTAGCTACTATTTTTTAAAGCGAATTTCTCCAGGGAAGAGTGATAACACTCAAGACAAAAAGAAAACATTAAAAAAAATCATTTTATTTGTTCACAAGACATTTTTTTCAATATGAAAAAAACCAAGGACATTTAAAAAAAAAAAAGAAGAGGAAAAAATGACCAAAACACAAAATGAAATAGAAACAGAAGTAACAAGCAAGAGACAGAAACAAACAAGACAGAGGAAGGGTAGTGAAGTCTTTGAAAACAGCACCCATTTGGGACTGATGTAGGAACGACTGGCCTTTCTCACACTGCTTCTATGGCTCTCTTATACAAAGTATGTTCCTGCTTTGGTTCTTTACACTATTCAGTACTTCTGTCTGTTTCTGCATCTAGAGATAGTAAAAGAAGCTTTTTGTAATTTCGGACTGGGGAAGATTCCCACTGAGCTAGCAAGTTCACCCTACACGACTGTCCCATGGCAGGGCAATACTGAGACAAGGAGCTTACTATATCCTATACAACATGGACTACTCCCTCATCCCTTGTTAAGCTAGCTGTGTGCAACAGGTCTTTGCCGGCAGCTGCAACTTTTTTCTGATCTTTGAAAACAAGGGGCCCTCAAGAGCTTTGTCCCCGCTATCACCAAACCAAATCTTCAGCACTTTGCTATGCGCCATTCCTTAAACTACTTTAACACTAAATAATTACTTCTATAGCAGTTCTATACACAAACAAGGAAACTGTGGATGACAACATGTAGCTGTGCATTTTGGTTGGCCCAATAAAGGTATCATTGTTTGGATTTTAAAGGAAAACATGGGTGGGTGAAGGAATGCAATGGCACTTTTAAGACAATTATTGTACTCCACTAGTGATTCCCAAACTTTGGTCCTCTGGATGTTTGGGTCTTCAGCTCCCAGGATTTCTGATTGTTGGCCAAACAGACTGGAGCTGCTGGGAAATGAAGTCTAAAATACCTGAGGACCAGAGTCTGGGAACCACTGACCTAAGTAGATAAGATTTATCACAAAAGCTTGTGCTGAAATACAGTGACTCTTTTAAAGGTACAATCAGATTCTCCCTTCCATTTTCCTTTGTATGCTGTGACAAACTGAAAGCAGATCCAGACATTACCCTCTTTCACTCTTTTTCAGTTTAATTCATAGTACCCCAGAAAATATAGCCCTTATCACAGTGCCTTTAGCATCTTCCACACGTGCAGTACTATAACTAGTGCAGCTATGTTGGCGAGGAGATTATGGGGGATATAGTCCAACAGACCTTTGGGGAAAGCTTGCTCACACTCTAAACAGGCCCAAGTCAACAGCAAGTCCCAGACAGCATGGCTCTCAAGGCTGAGTTACTCAGAACAAAAACAAATGCCACTCCTTGTTTTAGGTAGGCACATTTAAAGTATGTCAACAGCACAGGAACTGGAAGGCAGGAAGTAGCTGCCATCTCTGAACACTGATGCAGTTCTAGAATGAGTAGATAAAAATGACATGTTGTTGTTTGCCTTCAAGTCATTTCCAATTCATGGCTGGCAACCTCATCAGGGGGTTTTCTTGGCAAGATTTCAGAGGTTTGCCATTGTCTTTCTTTCTGGCTGAGTGCAACTTACCTAAGATCATACAGTGGCTTTCCATGGCCAAGTGGGGATTCAAATTCTGGTCTTCCAGAATCCTGGTCCAGTGCTCAAACTTCTGTAACATAGTGGCTCTTGAAAGTGACATATTAGGGTAAAAATATCCCTTCAGGATTTTTGAAAAGGCAAGACAGGGCACAAGTTTAAAATAGTGACTTGAAGCACGTTTTGGCCAAGTCAGAAGTAGTAAAATCACCGCTCCACCTCCATTTGGGCGAATTTAGAGTTCAGGATAGAGCACAGGCATTTGCAGAGGAACAGATCCTAGTGTGGAAATGAGCGTTAAGAGGAGGAAGGGCACCCAACACACCCAGCACTTTCCTACAGTTGTCATGGATGTCTCCTGACCCCAGTAACTCCTGGAAAGAGAACCCAAATTCTGCATCTTCCATTCTGTAAGTTCTTTCATGAACTTAAGTTGTTTGGAACTTAAGCCTCTTACTCCAGTGGCAATTGTTACAGAAATATCTTGCAAGGTTGACCAGGGAACCTCCAGTGAATGGAACCAAAGGGCCCTCCAGTTGTGGGACTGAATCTCCCAGCATTCTCCACTATCAGTGGTACTGGGACTGGCAGTCCAACATTTGGACAGATGAATGATTTTATCCCTGCTTTACTGCAAAATGTAATTGCACTTTCAAATTATTTTAGCACGCAAGACTAAGTTGATTCCGGTCTGAAATACATTTCAAAAACAATGACTTGGAGTTACCTTAATCATAGAAGCCAGACTTGACAGGAAGATGTCTTCATTTTTTAAAATACAGTTCCTACACATCTGGCAGGTCCCACCTTGGGAGAGACTGATACTTTTCCTTTTAAGTGTTCTAGAGACAGATTATCATTAGGAATAGCCAATGGGGAAAAGAAGGACCAGGCCTTTAGCTCTCCAGATGTTGACTAAACTACTGCTCCCATCATCCCTCACCACCCAGTAAAACTGATAAAGGCTGCATCTACACTGCAGAAATAACAGTTTGACCCCACTCAAGTGCTGTAGCACCATCCTATGCAATCCTGTTGTTTTAAGCCCAACAACACCTGCAGCTATTCTTACAAGAACCTTTCCACACACTGATGCCACTTAAATAGGCCAGTGTTTGGTCTGTAGCAGCCAAAGGTTAGTTCCACCACCAAGAAACAAAGCCGCACACAGCCAGTTTTAAAATGGATACTGCCCCACTCCCAATAAGAGAAGGAAGGAGAGATTGACAGAATAGACTGAGTAAAAGGAAAAAGAAATAGAACGTGGAGATGCAATTTTTCTTTAATTTTTATTTTGTGCGGATTTATTTATTTAACTTCTTTCTTAAAATGGTAGCAGGTTAACCTCAAGCTTCCTCCTCAGCCTCTTCACCAAAATCCTCCTCTTCCTCAGCTGTGGCATCCTGGTATTGCTGATATTCAGAGACCAGGTCATTCATGTTGCTCTCTGCTTCTGTGAACTCCATCTCGTCCATGCCCTCGCCTGTGTACCAGTGGAGGAAGGCCTTACGGCGGAACATAGCTGTGAACTGCTCGGAGATACGCTTGAACAGCTCTTGAATGGCTGTGCTGTTACCGATGAAGGTGACTGCCATTTTGAGACCTCGGGGAGGGATGTCGCAAACGGCTGTTTTGACATTGTTGGGGATCCATTCAACGAAGTAGCTGCTGTTCTTGTTCTGGACATTCAACATTTGCTCATCTACCTCCTTCATGGACATGCGTCCTCGAAAGACAGCTGCCACTGTCAGGTAGCGCCCGTGGCGGGGGTCGCAGGCTGCCATCATGTTCTTGGCATCAAAAACTTGCTGTGTCAGCTCTGGCACTGTCAGGGCCCGATACTGTTGGCTACCACGGCTGGTCAAGGGGGCAAAGCCAGGCATGAAGAAGTGGAGTCGGGGAAAGGGAACCATGTTGACCGCTAGTTTACGGAGGTCGGCGTTCAGCTGTCCAGGGAACCGGAGGCAGGTAGTCACGCCGCTCATAGTGGCTGAAACCAGGTGGTTCAGGTCACCATAGGTAGGAGTGGTAAGCTTGAGGGTCCGGAAGCAGATGTCGTAAAGGGCTTCATTGTCAATGCAGTAGGTTTCGTCTGTGTTCTCCACCAGCTGGTGCACAGAGAGGGTGGCATTATATGGCTCAACCACTGTATCGGAGACCTTGGGAGATGGCACAACACTGAAGGTGTTCATGATGCGGTCAGGGTACTCTTCCCGGATCTTGCTGATCAGTAAGGTGCCCATGCCTGAACCGGTTCCACCACCCAGAGAGTGGGTCAGCTGGAAACCTTGGAGACAATCACAGCTCTCTGCTTCCTTCCTCACTACATCCAGGACTGAATCCACCAGCTCAGCACCTTCTGTATAGTGACCTTTGGCCCAGTTGTTACCAGCTCCACTCTGGCCTAAATGAGGCAGGAGAAGGCAAGAGAGAAACCATGAAGTTCAGGCTAAGGTAGCTAACTTTCAGCTCCCTCAGTTACAATCTAGCTATTCTTAACTTCCTACAGCCAGTTTCCAAGATAGTAATTCAGTACATATCCCTGAACTTACAGGATCAATTCCCCAATCCTTGGTCTATCTCACAATTTTTTTTAACCTTCACCAATTTTGACTGGGCTCATTTCTGCATTCAGGTTCAGAAAAGCTAAATACTGCAACTCCCAGAATACCCTAGCCAGCATGGTCCCTGCTTTGTGAACTACATCCTACCAACTGATCTCCTTAGAAAAGCTTAAGCACCGCCTGGTTCCCTTCTTTACTTCCACATCCATCAAATGTGTCTATGTAGCAATTAGTGTCAACTCACAAGTTAGTGTTACTTCTCTCAAGTTCACTGTAGGCTATTGGGAGAGACTCCCTTAATAGTATATTTCAGGGGAGGGACACACATGGTACTGTCCCCATGTTCATGTGTGAGTGGCCATGCTAGTTGCAGACTTCTGGGAATGAAATCTAAACTATTTAGATAGCCAAAAGTATCCTGTTCTCATACTAGGACATCCCAGTATGTTCACTGGGGCACTTGCTTAATGCTGCAACAAGGAATGTTTTAACAAGCATCCCATAATTCAGATGTGCCCAGGATTTGCTGGCATGTCAGTCACTATTGCATGTTTTGAAAGACAGCCCCCTTCATACTTGCTAAACCCAACTGTTTGGGTATAGTTACTATACCCATCTGTTTGGGCAGCCACTAGCCTTAAAGACCACCCTATTCTCTTCTGTTTCCCTTAACACCAGCAGAGCATGATGTGACATGTCATGGAAGACAATCCTGTACACACACACACACACACACACACAATAAAGCAGCAGAAGGGGCGGGACAGTATCTTACCAAATACAAAATTGTCTGGTCGGAAAATCTGGCCAAAAGGTCCAGACCTTACAGAGTCCATAGTTCCTGGCTCCAAATCAACCAAGATGGCACGAGGAACATATTTGCCACCTAGAGGAAAGAAGGAGCACATTATCTTAGATGCAACATTCTCATGCAATAGATATGCTTCTACCACCATCACCTCCTCCTCCTCCTCCCATCCCAGATCTTGATGTTGCTGCTGGTTTTTCATCCATACAAGTTTCTATTCTAATGAAGCTGTCTTTGCCAAGTCCTTTAGACATTTGTTTGCCCAACACATTTTGGCAAAAATGTTTTGAAAAGCAGAAGAATTCAACTTGTTCAGTTATTTTAGTATGGCAACACCTACCCAAGTACCATTTTGAGGCTACCTTCTCCCCTACATCTTATCTCCTCAACAGTAAGGACTAGATTCAGTTTTAAAAACAAAAAGAAGAGTTATTATTTCTTAAGATGGGTGATAGTGCTTACCAGTGGCCTCATTGTAGTAAACACTGATGCGATCAAGCTGTAGGTCACTGTCCCCATGATAGGTACCAGTGGGATCAATTCCATGTTCATCACTGATCACTTCCCAGAACTGCAGGGAAGAAGGAGAAAAACAGAAATGAAGATTTAAGTTAGAAAGGGAGAAAATAGGGGGGGGGGGGCATATATTCCAGAAGCAATAGAATTCAACTGTGGGGAAGAAATACTGAATTCTCCACTGCCATGTGGTTGGCTCATGTTTCCATTCATGAAAATAGCAGCTTCCTTTCAGTCAGAGGAAACCCACAGTGTTGCAACTACATCCCCAAAGAATTCTTACAATACTGTAGTCTGAGTACAATTGAAAGTTTTACTTCCTCAAGTTGCTTCACTTAAGGGAATATGTGAGACACAATTTTATATAAACAAGAGAACTGTTAACTCTCAGCAGCATACTGGAAAAGTTGTTGTCCAGCGATGTCTAGAGGGCTGCTTCTATATGTCTGAGACTACAACTCATCAACACTACCCACCATGGCTAATGGTCAACCATAATGGAAGTTGTAGTTTAAAATACCTGGAGGACACCATGTTGCCACACCTGCTCTACAAGATCGCTAAAAGAGCTGTCACCAGCTGAAACTTGCATATATCTGATGGACCTCAACCCCCATGACCCTATGCCATTAGCTATGGCAGCAGGAGCTGATGGAAATTACAGCCCAAACCTTCACAGGAATAACATTCATCCCCAAGTAGACATTACTGAAATGCTCTAGATACCCACTGAGTCCCCTATCTAAGTACTAATGTAATAGAAACTTTAAAATAATTGACCCAAAGTAGAGGACTTGATTTGTATGTAGCCCTCTGTGCATACATTGATTATGTACATCAGTATAAGCACACATTGAATCTATGAATGTGTATGTGAGTGTTACTTAACTGGGAGCAATTCCCTCTGTATCTGTAGCATGCCTCTTCACTTCTCCACCCCCAGCATTCATTTGGCCAGCTGCTTGTACACAAGCATGCCAGGCCTCTCTCCCCTCCTTTCTCTCACACACGCTTTAAACTGCATGGCCTGGACAGATGGCAAAGGACTAAGGTTAAGCTGCTTGTATCCGGCCTCTGCCGATCAATTCTCCACAGGGGATTAGAGATCTTTCTGGAAGCCGAAACTCCCAAGATCCAACCAACAGGGGAAGAAGAATGAGCTGAAGGCTGGGGCTAGACAACCAGACCTGAAGTGGCCATGTTTTTCCAGGAATATGAACACACAGTCCTTTGGAAGTACTCAATTCCAGGGATGGACCATATCACCAACTGGCCAGCCCCCTTTAACTGATGGCAAGACAAAGGCAAGACAAATTTTGAAAAGATTTCCAAGCTTCACAAGTAAAGATATAAAACCCCACAGGCCTATTTGGAGAAAGACAATAGAGTTTAACACTGGAAGGAAGTTTTTGTAACTATAAAAGACCATGTAATGTGGGGAGACTATCTGCTGCTTGTAAATTAAGAGCTCAGTTGCAGCTCTGTGGCCCCATGACTGTTCTTGCAGTCTTAAGCTAATTTTTTAAACCCCAAACCAGCAGTAGACTGCTTCCCAGTTTTGTTTTGATTTCCCACCCACCCTTGCCACAGATATAGGCATTTCTGGCAATCAGTATGGACCTTGGAGGGCATTTGGGGGAAAGAATGGGCCCATGGGCCCCTTGGAGATGCCCATCCTGACCTAAGGTTATAATTCTGGAAGAGAAGGATTAGACCCCTCCCTGGTCATCAGTCCTTTAAACACAAGTGCCATTTTATGAACGGAGTGAAGAGTGGAAGATAAAAATACTAATGCCCAGTAACTTTCCCCCAGAATAACAAGAAACTCCATCCCAGTATGAGGCTTTGGCAAAGACCTTTCTATTATGTGCTGTAGTAACTCAGGCAAAGCAGCCTACCTAGGCAGGATCATATAGGATAAATATTACCTAGAGTGCTAAATGAGGCTGGGAACGGAGCCAGAAAATGCTCCCAAGAGTCAAATTTGAATGTATACCTCCAGGTGCCTATCCCCAATCCCAATACAACAAGGAATTGGAAACTGGCCTACAGAGGTTGTCTCCTGGCTTACCTGTGATGTTATATGGCCCACCCTAAAGCTTCCAAGGACAATCCAGTATCCAGGACCACTACCAACTTAAGATTCATTTGGGGAGGAAGATTATTTAGATGTGTAGAATCTAGCATCAATGTCTGGGGGGGGGGGTGGAGGGAATGAGGAGAGATGCACAGGAATGGGAAAATCTGTTATACAAAGAAACTAGGTTTTCTTCTCCTGGAACAGACTAAATTGGGGGCAAAAGCAACCCAGAAAGAACCTGACACAATCTTTACTACTGTGTCAAGGGGTGCCATACATTCCTAGACCAGCAGGTCACAGCATCAAAACCCATAGCTTAACCCACTAATACCCTGCATAAGATTGTACCTACTAAAAGAAAGTGAGTCATCCCATATTTAGAGCAGAAGGTGGGAAGGTAAATGTTGGGGTTAAAACGAACTACCCAAGGGTTATGTACCCTTGTGCATTTGTGTGCACAGTTCCCTGATCCTGCTACACACACCCCCACATTAACACTAACCATGGAGGTTATCTGAAGATTATCTAAACTAAGCTGTACTGTGCAGGCAGAAAAGCCATTACACAGAAGAAAGATGCATTTTACAGGCAGGAAAGCTGGTTTCATGAACTTAAGCAGGCAAACGAAAAAAGAAGAAAAAGTGTGGGCACACCACTGGGGCTAACTCTTATGCAGACATACATTTTCACCAAGTATATATATATCAGATTTCTAAGAATTATAGCTGGCCCTGTCTTCCTTGCAGTGGCCCTACCTATATTGTACTTGGTTATGCCCATAGTCCAATGTTATGAGACTCTTCCCAAACTCGAATTAACATCCAGAAGCCAGAAAGTTTTCTCTCTGTTACCAGGATGATAAAAGGTCTGGAAACTAATACTCAGGGAGCTTGGTATGCTTAGTTTGTGGGAAAGTAAACAGAGATGACATGAGAGCCGTCTTCAAATATCTGAAGTGATGTCAGGGAGAAGATGGAGCAAGCTTGTTTTCTGCTCCTTTTGAGACAAGGAGGACCAGCTGATTCAAACTACAAGAAAAAATATTCCACCTAGACATTAGGAGACAGTTCCAGACAAGAGCTATTCAAAAGTTACACGAACTACCTCAAAGTGTGATACTCTTCACGTTTTGTTTTAAGTTACAAAAACCAAAATGCAAACAAAAAAGTAACCAATGTAGCAAGTGGCAAAAGTGTTCCCACTCCACCCAAGTAACAACAGATTATAGAGGAGGAGGGGAGGAAACCTTGTAACAAGTTAACATGATGAATTCCTTTCCTTTCCTTTCCAAGCTCTGGGTTTGCCTATGAAACATTTTGGGAAGGGAGCACTCTCTAGTGCTGGAAAGGAAGGGGTTAAAGGGTCCTTTGAGGCTGGCTAACAATACAGATCCAGCAAGCAAAAGGAACTGTTGTAGGACAGGACCATAAGCCCCTTGTTTCCATCATTAAAAGACCTGGCCACTGTTAAAAAGGGAGTTGCCCATCGGAGCAAGCAATCCACAAGAGAGTGACACAGTCTCACAGTTATTTTAATTAACATCATGTAGCCCTTAGCAACCCAGACATCCTCAGTCAAGAGAGCTGAAATCAGTGTTGTACTTCTCCAAGGCTTAACCAAGGATCCTAACTTTGTGTAGTGAGGAACTTTTGCTTTTTCAGATCGATGCAGACCAGCATCATACTAAGAAGCTGAATGAAAAGCCATTTCAGGCATCACCTGTGCCATCAGCTCAGTAGGTGGGATTAGGCAAATTATAATCTTTTACCCTCCCCTCAGTAATATGGGGCTCAACCTAGTGTTAAGTATCGCTGAGATAACGCAGGCAAGGCACTGCATAAACCTCAGGTTTTATCCTGCACATGGGGATGATCTAATCTCTCGCAGTAACCAGCGTTACATGCACCTGACCTCAAGAACATTCCCATGGAGATTAATATTTAACATGCTTCAACTGCCATTTTATTCTAGTAAGTTAGATTAGGGGTTATGATTACAGAAATATTTTTTATTTTATTTTTGATAGCGTCTCCATGAACCTATTTTAGTTGCAGCTTAATCCACCAGATCAGGTCAAAGGTAGATTCAGAAGCACTGTTCAACAGTGCAGAGAGCAGAAAAGCTGTAGCAAAAGGAGTTATTTAAATGTGGTTTGGGTGAGGAAGCCCCAAATTGGGTGCAGGCCTCGGGAAAACAGTCCGCATTCAATTTGGAGTTTTGACACTGCATCATGCATAAACAGGACACAGCAAGCCTAGGAGGAATTTGGGGGAGTAAATCTGCCTCCAGTCCCCACACAATTGCCCATCACTGCTGCAGATAATACTGATATAGATGGACCAAGGATCTGATTCAGTACAAGGTGGTCTCATGTGTTTCCAGTTTCATGACCAAAAGTGTTCATGAACATATTTTTGTGCCCCAAGAGGAATCTGCATTCCTCATCTCTTCTTGCTTTAATAACCAAAAAAGAACAGAAACAAAGCTTGTTTATGGCTTGCTAAGCATACCCACTTTGGTTATCAGTACTTCCCATCCAAGGAACCTTGTTGTTTGTGTTGCTGAGAATACTATGCATGATCCCCTACCCTATATTGTATTCCTACAATGTTCAGGCGCTTCTGGGGAAAGGACTACAGCAAAACTAGTTTCAAGTCCACAGCACACATCCCCTTGGACATAAAAGCACATTCACGTGCATATGCTCTTAGTTGGTAGTGAACTTCCGTTATGTGCTCTCTGAACATCCCTTTCTGCTTTAGGGAACTGGAGGTAGAACAAGGTTCACTTCTTAAGTTATTCACTGTATCTTCCCATTCAGACCCCAATCATTAAATCAAATACATGGTCTTCAGCAAAGCAGGACCTGTGATTCTCAAAGAGATCAAATTTGGTATCTGAAAGCACTAACATTGGGTTGTTTAGAATTATTCCCCAAAGAATATTATACCTTCAGGGAAATGCTAGTTTGCATGCTGTTGTCCTATAAAGACTAAATGATTTCCAAGTGTAAAGCTGCATCTACACTGCAGAAATAGAATGATAAGAGTTGGAAGAGACCGCAAGGGCCATCCAGTCCAACCCCCCTGCCATGTAGGAACTCTCAATCAAAACATCCCTGACAGATGACCATCCAGCCATCTGACACCATTTTAACTGACATGGCTCAATGCTATGGAATTCTGGGAGCTGTAGTTTGTTGTGGCACCAACACCCTGACAGAGAAGGCAAAATATCTCACAAAACTACAATTTCCAGAATTCCATAGCATTAAAACATGGCAGTTAAAGTGGTGTCAAATTGAATTATTTCTGCAGTATGAAAGCAGCCCAAGTTTGTAGAATTGATGGTATAACTACATGTTTACTAGGCTGAGAACAGCCTACAAAATGGAGGCCTCTTTAGAGGGGCATAATCACCACTCCTTTGTCTATTCCCTTTGGGACTTCCAGAAGACCTATGAACAGAGATAATAAAATATTTGATTTATTTCGTCCCTCAAAGCAAGGCAAAAATTGCACAAATAAAACTTTAAAAAAAAAAAGATCAAGGAAAATTATTTAGAAGCTTTAATTTTTAAATTCAGCCACTAGTTAACAGGAGTCAGCTTGTAATCCAAGCACAGAAATAAATCAAAATAAAGGGAGTGCAGAGCTGGTTTTGGAATGTTTTACTGAATGTGCTGATCATCCCCCGGGGTAAAATAGAACAAAATGCAGAAGGCCATAAAATGAGACCTAGTTCATCGCATCACCCTGTGCATCAGACAGAAGAAGTGCATACTTGGTAGGGAAGAGTAAGATTATTCTAGACTACAGCCTTTGCTTGAAATGGCTCCCTTGTTAGCCTCAGAATCAATAGACCAGTTATAGCTGGCCAGCTCTGAGCACAATGGCCTCATCAATTATGGGAGCCAAGAGGGAGGAGGAATACTTCAGGGAGACAGTCATATACTGCAAAGCTTTTCTTAGGCGTTTCCTTGAAAGAAATGTAAAATGAATACTGGTGTGTGGTTTTTTTTAATTAAAAAAAAACCTTCACAACATCCTAAAGGCTGGAATCAAAAAGTGCTCTTTCTAGAAGCACAGAATAACTTTACTGTAGCAGCAAATAGTTTTTAGATGTTTTCCCCAAAACGTTAACATCCCAAAGAGGCCAGATCTTGAAAACTAAGCAGAGTTGGCCCTGGTTAGTACTTGGATAGGAGACCACCAGAAAATACCATGTAGTGCAGGGTGCATTTCTGAGAAAGAACTGGCAAAACCACCTCTGAGTATTTCTTGACTAAAAAACCTAAAAAAATTAATGGGGTCACCATAGGTCAAAGGAGACTGGAAGGCACATACGTTAGAACCAGGTTGGCAAACTGACACATATCGTTTTAAGAAAGTGATGTCTGCTAGGTGTTTCGGACAACAAAACCTATAAGTCCCAACTAGCACCAATTGTAGGAGCTCAACAGTCCTAAATATCTGGAGGGTATCATGTTGCTTCTTCCTATTCTATGGAAGTTATGAAGTCAATCATAAAAGAACAAAGAACTCTCCATCAAACATTTAAGCATTTTTTCCTCCATAGCATATAGACTAATGTATAGTTCGGGTGATTTAGTTTTAGTGCTTAGACTGAGTGTTCATTTTTTAAAAATTCAAAAAAAAAAAAATAAAAATCAAAAGGTCTATGCAAAGTTCAGAAGATCCAGCAGTCTCCAGCATCGTATGGCTTATCCCACTCAAGGATTCAGGCTTCCTTTGTCTTAAAATCTATGCCAAGAAAAAAAATCATGCCGTCTGGCTGGCTTGGTCTTGCCAAACACACCCAAGGCACTGCAGATCCATAAATTTTTAAATACACGAGAGGGCGTGGAGTGGGGAGGCAAGCTTGGTCTGGTCTCACCAAAACTGCAGACCCAACCAGGCAAGAAACTGCAAACACTCACAAAAAAGAACCAACCTAAGCATTTTTAGGGCTGGTAGTGCCAATGGATTCCAGAGTAAGGGACTATATGGAGCTGTGGCTGGAAGCCTTTGTTCTGAGAATGGGGCGCATAGTGGGGGAAAGGAGAATGCTCTGAAATAAGGAATGATCCTGATTTTGTATAAAGATGTGGTAGCCATGTATCCAAGCAGAGTTCTCCTGCTCAGCTGTCTAGAAAACCCTTTTTATTCATCAGGTGCCACCAGAGATCTGCAGAACACACCCTCCTGCCTACTAAAGCGTGTGCCGCAATGTAGGTCATGCAGAGGTGAATAAGGGTGGGGCAGCTGGGAAATATCAGACACTGGATCACTGGGCTAGGGAAGATCTTTCCAAGCAGATCTCTGGAAAGCAAAACTCCTTTTCTAAAAGTCAGTAGTGGAAGCATTATCCTTGGAGTACAAACTGTTACTCTTTGTTTTAAAACCCTATGCAACATCAAAAGAACCACACCCACAATCCCTTCTCAACAAATACTACATAGCTACAAAAATGGAAAACCTTTGCCTGTAATCACATCCCTATAATTTGTCAAATCGTTTTTTAAACCAAACAAGAGTCAGTTGCTTACCACCAAAGCGTTGCCTTCCAATATTCTGTTGCATTATAATGACCAACCTCCCAACAAAACCCATGGATGGGGCTACAAAGGTAAGGCTGACTCCCCAAAGCAGGATGAAGCTCCTTTAGCCCCAATCCCAAAATATTTAAGACATTCTCCTATATAAAGGAATAAATGTCAGTAATATAGTGGTTGCAAAAGACTCAGCCTACCACAATGGTGTACCTCAGCTCTTACTAACAGGATTCTGATGCGATATAATATATGTATGCACAGATGATTTTGACCTTCAAAGGATCCATATTTAAGCCCTAGGATGTTACTTTCATCCCATCCCAAATGATGAGCCTTTTCCTTAATCTGCATTATATAAATAGTAACCACACAGGGAGATCTGGAGCATGAATAAACAGAGGCTCTTGAAAAAACAGCTCTTTGGGTTATTCCTGTGTACCTTCAATAAGAGAATAAAAAGTAAGCAAAATGGTTTCTCGGTTGGGAATGTGTGTGTTCAAGCTTTTGGGTGCCACATAATTCTTTCAAGGGAATAGCAGTGTCAGTCTGGAAAATCAGTGTGCATTTTGTATTAGTTTTACTCACAATAATTCAAGGTCCATATCAACTACCTATTCCTATCTCTAAGAAAAAAATATCTCAAGGCAAAGTTATGGTATATTCCTGTTATACATTTTTATCCATGATACATTATGCAGATAGTGAATGCACGAAATATATCCAGATAAAGGATCCAAACCTACACAAAGCTGAACCTGTAGACCCCTCTTCCCTCCCTCTATTTTTGCTGAGTGGGGAAAGCAGGCTGAAAAACTGAGTCCAGAATGTCTGCCATTGTTTAGACCAAGGAGACACGCCTTAGAGCTCTCACATACGCTCTGTATCCATGCCTTCAAGTCAGCAACCCCATGAATTTCATAGGATTTTCTTAGGCAAGGTATACTCTGAGGTGGTTCCTTTGAAATAGAGCCTACAGCTCCTGGGATTCACAGGCAGTCTCCCCCTTCAAAATAGCTACTTAGCTTCAAAGATCAGATGGGATCTGGTGCCTTTAGGGTATTTCCCTGCCTAGCCTATAAATAAAACTGTTATCCTTCCATCCACATACTTTGGAGCATTCATTTCAAGGAGGAGGAGAGTTTAAATGGGCCGTTGTAGAAATGCCCTGTACAGTATAAGAGCAGTTTAGTCTGGCTACAAGCCAGTTCAAGATCTATAGAGCGATGCACACATGCCAGCACTATTGGAGGAAAGGGGAGGGCGATTTTAGGATGGCTGTGAGCCAGTTTTAAGATAAATGGGCTTCATTTACTATGGGAAGTCTTGCAACAGAAGCATGCAAAATAAATAAATAAAAATTGATCAAAGAGTGGTTTAGCTCAGTACTCATGATCAGTGAATGCAAGCATCTACATTTTATGTCATGCTTAACCACAGGGTGACCAGATGCCCTATATGCAAAGGAAGGCATGTGGGGCATTCAAGAAAAATGTATGGCATTACAAAATAAATGCTAAGAACACTCATACAAATGTAAATTTATGCTTCTTAGTGATGTTCAAAATGAAGCACATTTTGGAATTCCTCTTGGGACAGAAGGCTGAAATGTAGGACACGTCCTGGAAGAGGAGGACGCCTGGCCG
The DNA here is from genome assembly GCA_023333645.1 of Sceloporus occidentalis. NCBI lineage: Eukaryota > Metazoa > Chordata > Lepidosauria > Squamata > Phrynosomatidae > Sceloporus > Sceloporus occidentalis. The sequence goes on from JALMGF010000001.1 coordinate 19,948,573, forward strand.
TCTTGCTGGCTCAAGTTGCCAGGAACAAGTCCTGCTAGGGCTGAAACCAGTCCTTTCTCTCTCTTTCTGCTGTTGAGTCCCACCCACCCAGCAGCCATTTTACACATACACACCACCACAAAGGCCAGATAACGGTCTCCGTATTTCTAGAAAAATTCTGACAGAGCCACAGTCTCGAAGAAAACTGCATCGCTTTAATAAAAAAGGGGGCAGCCTGAGACCCTAAAACAAGTAGGAGGTGGGGAAGAGGAAGGAAGGCTCCATGAAAAATTATTTTGAGCCAAGGAATGTGGAGGGAAGCAGAAACAGAGGGCTGGTCCCCGGGAGCCATGTGCTGCTGCCTGCAGACAAAGAAGGGTGGAAGGCAGTGGGCGGGAGAGCAAAGGGGACGGGCCTCTGGCGCCCAAAATGGCATTGGCTCAGCAGGCAAGGAGGGAGAAAAAGGGGGAAGGAAATGGCGGGGAGGAAAGAGCAGAAAAAGAAAATCAGAACCAGCCCTTTTCTTTCTCTGTCATGAAGCAGAGATTCCAGCTCTCTTTTCTTCGCAAGTGGAAGACCTTGCAACATAGTCACAACAGAAGGCAATTTTTGTAAAATGAAAGTAGCAGCACATAGTTACTGCCTGAGAAAGGAGGGAGAGGAATGAGACCCAGAAAGAAAGAAAGAAAGAAAGAAAGAAAAGAAAGAAAAGAAGAGGAATTAGATCCTGAAAGAAGGGAGAGGAATGAGACTCTGAGAGAAAGAAGGGAATGAGACCAAGGAAGGAAAGGAATTGGACCTTGAAAGGAGAGGAATGAGATCCTAAAAGAAAGAAGAGAGAGGTATGAAACCCTGAAAGAAAGTAGAGGAATGAGATCCTGGAAGAAAGAAGGGAGAGGAACTGGACCCTGGAAGAAAGGAGAGGAATGAAACCCTGAAAGAAAGGAGAGAGAGAGGAATTGGACCCTGGAATAAAGAGAGGAGAGGAATTAGATCCTGAAAGAAATTAGACCCCACACATTAACTTTGAGGTTATTACAGTAATGTATTGCAAGCATTGACCACAAAGTATTTTTCTTTAAAAATGAGGGGAACCAGACTTCTGCTCAAAGGGGGCTGAGGAGAGAAGCCATTTTGCCCTTGCATCCATTTGGGAGGAAGTGAGGGGGGTGAGAAAGAGCCAGTATTTGTGCAATGGGGCCCCTTTCAGGCTATGGTTACAAGGAGGCTTTTCAGTGGGTCCTAAGGGTGGAGGAATGGGCATGGATGTCAGCTGCTTTGGCTATAAATCTCCACCCCACGCTGCATTATGTGCATGTTGTGTGTCTTCAAGTTGCTTCCTAAGGCAAACTTTCCATGGGGTTTTCTTGGGCTGATTTGTTCAGAGGAGAGTTGCCACTGCCCTCCTCAGAGGCTGAGAGGGTGTGACTTGCCCAAAGTCACCCAGTGGATTTCATGGCCAAGGTGGGGATTGAACCCTGGTCTCCAGAGTCAGTCCAACACTTAAACGCTATGCCATGCTGGCTCTCCCATGCAGCATTACTAAACCACGTTTTCTTATTCTTCATCTGTTTCTAAGCTTCCGTGTGATGTTTAAAATCAGTTTTATAGTGTTTTAGTGTGGTCTTTTTAAACTAGTCCCAAGACTTCCTGTAAACTTTTTTAAATGGGTTGCTGAATCTGTCCCAGTTGGCATAGAATTAAAGTAAACAAATAAATAAGCACAACCCAAATATTTTAAAGAGCCTTATTGTGCTTGCAAAGGACATGCCCTGGAAAAGGCTTTGCAACCAATCCCTAAAGTAACCGGAAGGGTTACAAAGAGTTCCTTTTGTGTTTTTGGTTCCTCCTTGAACTTGCAGGGTGTTTTACTCCCAGGGGCTGCCCCTTGAGTAAATCAGCCCCCTCAGGGCTTGGGCTAAACCTGCCTAGTGCCCTTCCTTGGAGGGCAAGGAACAGGGAAGGAATGGCTGACCGCATGGCTTTAGGAATTGTATGGCTATAGGAATTGCATTCCTTCCACTGACCAAAAAGGCGGGAACTGAGGGGGAAATGAACCTTTTCATTATGTGGGGAGGTCAGGGTGACTGGATGTCCTCCTTTCCCAGGACATCTCCTCCATCATGTCAACCTTCAGCCCAGGAGAGAATTCCCAAATGTCCTCCATTTTGAGCCTAAGCAGCAGGAATTTCTATTGATATTTGACATCTCCTCCATTTGAACCTTCTGTCCTCTATCTTGAGCCTGACTACGAAGCATGGCTTTCACATTTCTATGAGCGTTTTGACCTTTTTCTTTGGTAACGCCCTGCCTTTTCCTTAGACGTCCTCCATCTGTCCTCCTTTGGGGTGGTGACCCTGGGTCACCTCTGGTCACCCTGGGAAGGGAGGGAAGTCTTTCATGGAGGGACGTAAGTTATTACAACTCCTTTTTTTCATCTAAATTTTTTGTTGTTGAGAAACGAACAACAGATTGTTGCTTCATTTTCGCTCTAGCTTTGCCTCCCACTTCCTTCTCCCTTACCTTTTCTTTTCTTAATAATAAAAACAGAATTGTTTAACGGTGCGTAAGAATAAAAGCCTATACTTTCTCCAACTGCCTCCTCCATTAAGAGGAAGCAAGCCCTCCTTCTTCAGCCTCATGGGGGAAGCCAGCCCCATTGCCTTGACCCAAAATTCAAACCCCACCTCCATGATGCCAAGTTGGCGCTAAAACCAGACCTCGCAACGGTAGCTAGATGTTATTTGGCGGGGTTTTCTGAATGGCGCCTTGCCACCCAAAGCAAAAGCCTAATCCTGCATTCACTATGCAATTATTATTATTATTATTATTGTTATTATTTTCCAGAAAGTGCAGGTGGCCTCCATTTTGAGCCAGGCTTAAGCAGCAGCATGATTTTCTATTCATGACAGGGTGCCCAGAAGTCCTCCTTTTTTCCCCAGGACATGTCCTACCTTTCTCCCAAATGTCTTCCATCTTGAGCATGACTAAGAAGAATGAATTTATATGTGTATGAATGCTTTTAGATGTTATTTTTCTGCCCAGGAGGAATTCCCAAATGTCCTCCATTTTGAGCATGGCTAAGGATGCATGAATTTATGTTCATACAGGGTGACCACACGTCCTCGTTTTTCCAGGACCTGTCCTACATTTCTCTGTCCAGGAGGGATTTCCAAAGTATCCTGCATTCGGAGCATGACCAAGCATCATGCATTTACATTTATACAAGGCGACCAGAGGTCCTCCTTTCCCAGACATGCCTACATCCCTGGCTTCTGTGCAGGAGGAAGTTCAAAATGTCCTCCACTAAGAAGCATGCATTTACATTTCTATGAACGTTTGGAGCTTTTGTTTGGTCACGCCCTCCTTTTTCCTCGAATGTCCTCCATTTTGCGGTGCCTTGTCCTCCTTGGCGGTGAGGACCATCTGGTCACCCTGTTAAGGAGCCACTTAAAAGGGGGGAAAACACCCTCCATCTTGAGAAATCAAGCAGAAAACTAGTTATTTTTTAAAAGATGAGGAAAGAAACCTAGCCCTCCCACCCAGATCCCCCCCCTTCCACCCAGACAAATTACTCTGCCCAGAGGCGACCATTTTACAGGTAACAGAAGCCGCGTTTTTCTTTAATCCCCATTTTAAATTAAATTTAAAAAATTAAAAACCCATGTGACTTTGTTTTAGGGCTACTTCCCTTCTGCCACGGTGGCACATGTTTTTGGAGGTCTTATTCCCCCCTCCATGCTTCTCTTTGGCTCCCCAAGCCCTCGTTACTTTTGCAAAAAAAACCACCTTAAGTTACACAGAAAAAAATGACACATCCTCACCTTTGCACCGATCTGGTTACCACATTGCCCAGCTTGAATGTGCACGATTTCCCTCATCTTGCCTGTCCTTTTCTCCTTTTAATTACTTTTAGTTACTTTTAGTTACTTTCCCCCCTCCCTCCCGTTACTTTGACGCTGTTCCTTTAACGATAGAACGTTGGGGAGCTCAAGGTTCTATCCTCCGAACGCGAAGAGAGCAGCTGGACCTTCTAAAAGCTGGAGGCTGGAGGCGGCCAGACAAAGGTTTTATAAAGGGGCCTGCAGCTCGCGCTCCCATTGGCTGAGACGCATGAGGAGCGGCGCTCTGATTGGACGGCGGCAACAAGAGACACGTGGAGGGATGGAGGGTGGGAGGGAAAGAGAGGCAGAGCTGGGTGTGGCAGCAGCAGCAGCCCCCATTGAGCCACTCTCCTTTTGTTGGGAGGAAATGGGCGCCATTGAGCCAGGGAGGGGGGGTTGTGTCCTCCTTTTCCCGGACCCGTCCTCCATTCCTAGCCTTCCAGCCAAGAGGGATTCCCAAATGCCCTCCATTTATTTATTTGGAGCAGGACTGGGAAGCATGGGTTTTATATTTATATCAGTGCTTTTGTTTTTAGCTTGTATTTTCTGCCCAGGAGGAATCCCCAAATGTCCTCCATCTTTGAGCAGGACTAAGAGGCGTAAATCTATATGAGTGTTTTTAGCTTTTATTTGGTAATGTCCTACATTCAGCATTGCCTTGCCCTCCATTGTGGGGAGGACATCTGGTCACCTTGGGCTTGGACTAGTCAGTATGGTGGTACTAGCCACGCCTTGCTCCGATAAGATCAGGGTTGTAGCCATCAGATCCACTTTCACTGCAACCACAGTGTCTTCCACAGAAGAAATGCATAAATTCAACCTAAACAATGGAGGAAATGAAGAGAAGTAGGAGTGAAGACAGGAGGAAGGAACATCAGCAGTCTTAGATGTGTGGATGGCACTGTATTATTAGCAGACAATATCACAGATGTGGAGCAGTTACTAAGGAAGGTCAAGGCAGGCTTAACACTGAATACAAAGAAAATAAAAATGATGACTTCACCAAAAAATGGTGAGCATGGAAGAAATATATAAACTCAAGCTAGATAATGAGGAAACTGAAACAATTAAAGAATTCCCATACGCTGAATATTGATCAGAACAGAGCTGCAGTCAAGAAACCAGAGAAAGACTAGGAATGGGAAGGGCAGCAGCTATGAAAGAACCAGACAAGATCTTAAAGAGCAAAGATAGGCATCTGAGCACTAAGATGAGAATTATCCAAGCCATTGTATTTCTCATCCCCATGTACAGATGTGAGAGCTGGGCAGTGAGAAAAATGGGTAAGAATAAAATAAACTCATTTGAGATGTGGCGCTGGAGAAGAGGCCTGAGGATACCATGGATGGCCAAAAAGACAAATGGGTCCTCGTACAGATCAAGCCTGAAATTTCCCTGGAAGCCAAGATGATCAAACTGGGGCTGTCATTCTTTGGCCACATAATGAAAAGGATGGATCACTAGAAAAGACAATATTGCTAGGAAAGGTAGAGGGCAGAAGAAGGAGGGGAAGACCACATGCCAGATAGCTAAACTGTGGCAGCAGGTTGGTCACAGGCATGAGTTTGCAGGAGCTAAACAGAGCAGTGGAAGATAGGGAGTCTTGGAGGTGTCTTATCCATAGAGTTGTCAGTTAACAACAAATAATGTCATCTTTTGGGGAATGCTGCCTGGAATTCAGCTCCAAAGTATCACTTTCTCTTATTGGCTAATTTTCTGCCCTCATGGCTGGCAGTTCATGTGTGTGTATAAGAGGGAGAGGGAGGAGGCCCTTGGTATCCACCGTGGTTTGGCTTCAGGATACCAAAATCTGTGAATGCTCAAGTCCCATTAAATGCAGTGGCATAGTATAATGGTGTCCCTTATATAAAATGGCAAAATCAAGGTTTAATTTTTCAGAATTTATATGTTTGTTGTTGTCATTATGTGCCTTCAAGTCTTTTCCGACTCGTGGCGACCCTAAGGCAAACCTATCAGGGGGGTTTCTTGGCAAGACTGGTTCAGAGGAGGTTTGCCATTGCCTTCCCCTGAGGCTGAGAGAGTGTGACTTGCCCAAGGTCACTCAGGTTCATGGCTGAGCTGGCAATCGAACCATTTTCCAGAGTCATAAACCAACACTCAAACCACTGCATCTCTGTGTGTGTGTGTGTGTCTATATAGACACACACACATATATACATATACTCAAGCCATGGCTGGTTGAATCTGTGGATAAAGAGTCTGTGGATATAGAGGACCAACTGTATATCTGTCAGCCTCAGAGGAAGACAAGGGCAAATCCCTTCTGAATAAATTCTGCCAATAAAACCCTGTGATAAGATTGCCATGGATCAGAAATTAATTGAAGGCACACAACAACAATGTAGGGAATGTTTGTGAGATCCGCCTCAGTTGTAGCCAGGCAGACTGCCTAGTATTTTGGAAAAAGAAAAAGAAAAAAGGGTGGGATTGAAATTAGTTAAATACATCACATTTTCCTAGGGATGGACAATTTGGAAAAAGTCAGAGATATTTTCTTCCACCAGACAGACCCAATGTAGGCTGCACCAGCCCTGGGGAAAGTGGTTAAAATATGGCCATGAGCCATGTGTGGCCTGTGGGTTGTGTATTTCTTACCCCGGCACTATAGAGATTCTCCTGTATAGTATGGTATATTTTACATATCATAGGCCTGTTACAGACAGGCCAAAATAAAGCTGCTTCGAGTCACTTTGGAGATATGGTATTTCAATGATGCATGCGTCCTAAGAGTCCAAAAGCCACACCAAAGCTGCACTCCAGTCCTTAGAACTGGCGCTTGGCTTTGGTGCGGCTTTTGGCCTCTTAGGATGCATGCATAATTGAAATACCATACCTCCAAAGTGACTCGAAGCAGCTTTATTTTGGCCTGTCTGTAACAGGCCATTGTAATTGGTAAATTTATAGTTCTATCCCTTGAGGCCAAGCAACAACTAGGCCAAGATGCCACAGAGCTTCAGGGTAAGTTAAATATCCACCAGTATGCAAAGGGCTCTTGCAGCAACTTAACTGAAAGAAAGTTGGTAGCATGTAGACTTGAACCTGCTTCACCAGATGCATGTAAATATCTAACAGCAGAATTATGTTATGCTGCAACCCCTGTACTAGCACAGTGCAATCTATGTGGATTGACTATCAATCCACATGAGTGGTAGTGTTGTGTGTCTTCAAGTTGTTTCTGACTTATGGTGATCCTAAAGTGAACCAATCATGGATTGGTTTTTTTGGCAAGATTTGTTCAGAGGAGGTTTACCATTGCTTTCCCCTGAGGCTGAGAACATATGACTTGTTCAAGGTGGGTTTCATGGCCAAGGTGGGAATTGAACCCTGGTTTCCAGACTCGTAGCCCAACATTCAAACTACTACATGAAAATGACTCTAAGTAACAGCCCAATTACAATGCTCAATGTGTAGAGACAACGCAGATTCACATCTTGCTCTCGTGCACTTTAATGTCCTACTATGCAGCAGAATTCTTGTGTGGCTGTTACACTGAGTAGCTGCAGAACTTGGATTATCATCTCTTTTGAACAATAAGGTTTTCATGAAGTATAGCAGTAGACTGTACTCCTCAGGCGCTGGTCCTCCAAATGCTTTGGGCTTCAATTCCCAGATGTCCCAGCCATATAGCCAGTGGGCAGAAACTCTGGGAGGTGAGGTACCAAACATCTAGAGGACCAAAAGTTGAGAAGCACCCTGCAGTCAATGAAGCTTGTTCTCAGGTACGTTTGTTTGTCTTTAAGGTGCCACAAAACCTTTTATAGTTTGGCTTTGGCTTTGGTGTGATACTGAACAGGCTAGCCACTATGGTGTAGTGGTTTGAGTGTTGGACGGTGACTCTGAAAACCAGGATTCGAATCCCTGATCAGTCATGGGAACCGACTGGATTATCTTGGGCAAGTCACACTCTCTCAGCCTCAGGGCAAGTCAATGGCAATGAGCAAATCTTGCCAAGAAAACCCCATGATAGGGTTGCCATAAGTCAGAAATGACTTGAAGGCACACAACAACAACCCATTCAGACACCCATTTGTTTATCCTCCTACCCGCAAGGTGCCATCACCAAGTTGCTTCACCATGTTGCACCAAGACAACATAATTCTGTCCTAATTATCTTCTGTGCTATTTCCCCTTATGACGGTTTCCACTTCTTCCTCTCTTCTCAAGTTCCCCTTTGTTGCCTTCCCCCACACAACAGGCACTTGTATTGTGTTCCTCCTTATTCCAAGTTGCTTCCTCTTTCTTTTCTCATGCCTTCATTCAATACCCATGCCTTCTGATCGTCACTTTCCTGACTTCTCCACTGCTGTTATTGTTATGTGCCACCATGTCAACTCCACGTTATGGCAATCTTGTGTTTTCTTGGCAAGATTTATTCAGAGGAGCTTCGGCATTCCTCTTCAGCTGAATGTGCATGATGTATGCAAAGCCACCAAGTGGGTTTCCACATCTGAGCAAGGATTTGAACTCTGGTCTCCTAGTCCAACACTCAAACCACTGTACCACACTGACTTACACTGCTGTCATTCTTCCACATTTTCATTATTTATAAGGCAATCCCTGGCCTGGCCCATTTAACCTCTTTCACACTACATAGTTACGACACTTTGATGCCACTTTAACTGAGATTTAGAGTTTGGTGAGACACTGTCTCACTGACAAAGAAGATGAGAGTCTGATTCCCAGCTTGGCCATGAAACGCACTGGGTGACCTTGGTTGAGTCACATGCTCTCAGCCTTTGGGGAGGGCAATGGCAAAGCCACTTCTGAACAAATCTTGGCAATAAAACCCCATGATAGGGTCTCCATAAGTTGAAAATGACTTGAAGGCACACATCATCATCATCATCAACAACAACAACAGAAACTACAAATCTCAGGGTTCTTTAGGGTGTAGCTATGGCAAGTAAAGTGGTACCAAACAGCTATAATTGTGCAATTTGAAAGACTCATTCATTAGGACCAGCCCTGCCATTAAACAGACTAAATCAAACCCCACAGGCAGCAGGTGCAATAGAACTCCCAACCTGACTTTCTCTTCTGTTGGGGGGCATAGCTGTATATGCTCCATGTCCTGAGACCCTAAAATTATCTCCAGCTGGAAGTTACTATCCCAGCACCAGTAGATTCATCCAACATCTCTGTCAGCTTCTGCACAGGCAAGGAAGCCATGTTGTCCCTCAGTAAGAATGTCAAACTGTCTCAACCCAGCCTAGTTACCCTGCCGGCATATGATTTCTCTCTGCAGGGAAGCTGCAGCCACCAAACCAGCAGTTTCCCTGTGGAGTAAGAAGGACCCATGAAAAGCAGGTTCTTTTTATGCCGCGGCTGCGGCGTAACAAGTGCACCACTGGCGGACTCATTATGCAAGCGTGGCATGGCGCTGTGCGGATGCCGTGCGGCGCTTGCGTAACTGGCAGTGCCCATGTTTACAGGGCGCCGCCATTTCGACACCCTCATCATACGCTAGGGTTGAGGGGCATGTGGAAGTGCCGCCCCGAGGCAACCCTAGCACGTGACAAGGGCGTCTTAAAGGGCCGTCTGTACCAGCCCCATGTAGTGTTCATGGATTCCTTCCTTGAAAGTAGAAATATACAAAGCTAGCTTGTGCTGAGTTTGGAAATTGGTCCATTTGGAGCAGCACTGTCTAGCCCAACAGGTAACAGCCCCCCAGGTCTCTCTCTTCACAGTCTTGCTGCCTGATATACCTTTTAACATGGGGAAACCATTCCCCCCTTGAGGCAAATGGACTGGCTTGACAGGAGAAGAGTGGGTGGAACCACATGCTGTCATACACAAAATGGCTGGAGCTAAAGCTCACATGGTAAATGACTCAGAGGAAGCTTGGTACCTGGAACAGGTTTATTGGTCAGATTGGTAAACCCTGTGGGTGTGAGCTGCTCACTTCTTTCCAGAGCTTAGAAATAAGTTATAAGTAACATAGGCGCATTACATACCGCCATAAGGGACGTCCTTAGGACGTCCCATTTTGAAAAAGGGGCATCTCTTCCAGACACCCCTTACCCTGTTATGGACAGAGTCCGTAACAAATGGCGGCAGCCGTTCCACACGGCCGCCGCCATTTTGACGTAACGGACGCTCTGCGTCCACACTTCGCAGCCCGGAAGTGACGCCGCGAGTGCGCACTTTGGCACTTGCGGCGTCTCTTCTGGGTTGCCGGACTTCTTTGCAGCGTGGAGGAGTCGCGCGATTTGGCTGCTGCGACTCCTCCGCGCTGCAACCAGCAGCGGCCCAAGACCGCCCCTTTTGGGCAGTCTGTAACGGGCCATAGTTTCCTATAACAAAGTTACACATCATAAGTAATGTAACACAAAGAGTGGAAACAAAGTTGCTCCCTTAGAGTAATAGCAATGATTTAAATTTATTTATTAAATTTTATTTTTAAAAGACATTTTAGAGGCATTGGACCTGTTCTCCCCCCCATTTTTATGTTATTATTTTATCACTCCTAAATTTTCATTGCTTTATAAACAAACAACAGGCAATTCAATGAGTAAACTTTTAACCTTCAGGGTGCTCACAAGTTATACTGTACATGGGTTCATGGTGGCTATATACAGGTTCATAGATCTGTATTCATTCATGGTTGGTATGTGGGTATAAGAATCTTCTTAAATCCAGATAATAATAATAATAATAATAATAATTATTATTATTATTATTATTATTATTATTATTTATTTGTATCCCACCCAATCACAAGGAATCAGGGCAGGTAACAACAATAAAAATACATTAAAAATACAATAAAATTCAAAACAATCCCATTTGTACAGACTGAATGTACAGCTAACATTACATGGAGATTTCTAGCAGTGTATAGATCAGCTATCCATGTACGCATGTTAAATGTATCCTGTAAAATGCTCTACCATTGCACAGTTTAATCATCTGTGTACATAGATTTTCCCTGTGTTGAAAGCAGTGTGTGAACATCCCTCTTGCAGTGGATAATGACAAATAAAATAAATTTTACTTTTCAGACACTAGAACGAATAATGGCAACAAACTGTTTTTAAAAATAACTTCCCAGCTCTGCCTCTGCCTTTTACGACGTGGGTGTCTTGAATTCTCTCTCTCCTCACTCCATATTCTGTTTCTTCAGACTTTGCTAGAGGATCTGATAAATAGTTGCTTTGACACCCACATATTTTTCACCTGAAGCCTCCAGTCAACATTGCATTTTGCCATTGCCCACTGCAGACATCTCAGGGTGAGGTCCCCTAATGACCTGGGCTGGGGAAAACTGGGCATCCTGGATACTGTAGTGGCGTTTGGAAGGCTTATTAGTGAATTCATTTGCATTTGTGTGTGTGTCTTGTAGGTGTTACAACCACCTAAAAAGCCCTTCTATACTACTGCTCAGGGTTGCTGTTTCTCAGGCCTGTTAGGAAGGACAGGAGGGGAACAAGCAATGCAATGAGCATCTTGAATCGCTGCCTTTTTGCAGAGGCCAAATGCCCATTGTATGGGAAAGGATGAGTCAGTGAATGACTGCAGCTTTTGTTTTAAAGGAAGGGGGGTCGTCTTCAACAATTCAGCAGGGAATTCCCTAAATCCTAACCACTCACCCCAGCCACCATCTCCTTCTCCACAACCACACCAAGGAATCACAATTGAGGATGCTACTGAGACCAGATTCAGCAGCTTTTGGACACAATCTGTTCCACCCTTGAGTTTTATTCATTCTGGAAGAGGACTTTGCCATACATACCCTATCCTCTTTGAAATAAATGAAGCATAGAGATGCTTCCCTTCAGACTCAGCTGTGTCCTTTGTTTCTTTCATGCGAGGCATGAGACTAAACTCAAAAGCCCCCAACAGTCTGTTTTGTTTTGTTTTTTCATGTTTCATCATGAACCTGGCAATGGCATTGCCTCTTGGTTGTGTACTGTAACATCCTTCTATTCAGTTGCAGGCTGTAAACAAATTACAAAACAAAGCAATACATAATGCTAGGGTATGTGGCTATTTAAACAGAAATAAACATTACATTAACCAAAGTTCTTTAATTAGGAAGTCTGACTCCAGTCAGCTCCCCCCATCTCCACTGAAAATCACAGCACCAAGTAATCCTGTATAGAGAGTTGGAACAGGCTGAAGGTAGCTTAGGGTAACTGTTGGCAGGCTTTAGGCTTGTTCTGTGTGAATGTGAATGAAAGGGGGGTGGGGAGAATGCTCAGATCCATTAACTAGAGACAAACAAAATTGTGACTCAGGATAAATGATGATGCCAATTCTGATGATCTTGGGTCAGCAGTTTGAGTCCCAAGCATTGTGTGAGCTCCCGTCACTAGTCCTAGATTCTCCCACCATAACAGTTCAAAAGCATGCAAATGCAAGTAGATAAATAGGTACCACTTCAGTGGGAAGGTAACAGCTTTGTGTGCAGTCATGCTGGCCATATGACCACTGGAATCACCTTTGGACAACGCTGGCTCTTTGGCTTTACCTTTATGCCCCATTAACTGCACTCTAGGACATGCAGTGGGCCCTTGGTATCTGCTAGGGTTTAGTGCCAGGACTCCTCATTGATACCAAAAATCTGTGGATGCTCAAATCTCATTATATACCATGGGCCAGTAAAATGGTGCCCCTTATATAAAATGGCAAAATCAAGGTTTGCCTTTTTGAATTTATATTTGTATGGAATCTTTTCAAGCCATGGATGATTGAATCAATGGATAAGAAAGCTGTGGATATGGAGGGCCGACGGTATACAATCTGCAGAATTTAGGAACTTTAGAAAAAATAGGACCAGGTCTAATCACTTTAAGTTATAAGAAAGGACATTTTGATTGAACTTTAGCCGGGTTGTGAATACGCTCCAGGTGATACTCTAAGAGTGGAAAGGAGCTATTGAAGGTGCTAGACATTATCCCTAAAATAGCTTCTGCAGCCTGAAATGTTCCTTTTGAATCTGGACAAAAAGCCCAAGAAGGTTCATTGTATCATCAACATAGAAGCCACTAACTTTAATGGTTAAATTACTGGGAGTCAGAAATACAGTACTTGGAAGATCTGCTATAAATGTCTTCACACCTATTTGTTGATGGTGGTGTACCTTCTGCCCATTCCACTTCACAGAGAGGCTATATGTTCTTTTGTATGAGTGGCACTTCCCTCTATAGAGATCAGCTCAAGAAATTTTGCTGTTGGGCATTTATATGAACACATTTTAAGGTGGCTAGGGAAGGTCGAAGACAGCAGAGTATGTATTCTCCAGATATTGTTGGATCCAAACTCCCAGCAACCTTATTCAGTGTAGTAAATGATGGGTGAAGATGGGTGTTGAAGCTAGATGATCTGTTCTCATGCTGGAGGCATGACCAGTGTTGACAATGGGCTTATTTTGGCACAGAGCTAAAAAATGGCTTTTCACCCATGTTTCTGGGGTTCAATAACTGTGCCTTGACGCTAGCCCTTTTGTTTTATCTTGTTAACTTTTAAAATCAAGCTGTCATTCTCTAAGTTTTGATTATTGTTGGTGCTTTACTCTGAGCTCTCTAGATCAGCGGTTCACCAAGACCATTGGAAATTGTTCCTCAGTTCCTAAGACCATATTTCCAATGGTCTTAGGAACTGAGACACTGCAATTTTATGATTGGGGGTCACCACAGCATGAAGAACTGTATTAAAGGGTCGTGGCATTAGGAAGGTTGAGAACCACTGCTCTAGATAAAGTAGGGTATAGATAGCTTAATTAATAAATGTAATAATTATTGGTAGGAGAGCCATACACTCCCCCTCTTTGGATTAATAAATGTATATAAGGGAAGATGTGGCAAAGAGAGACACGGCCTTTTCAGTTGCTTCACCAATATTACAGAGCAACTTGCACTATAAAATGTGGGTGACCCCTATTGCTAATTCTCTTTTGTTGGCTGACAAAGACAGTTTTTATTTCAGCAATAAAATATTCTGTCTAATAAGTGTTGGTGTTCTGTTAAAGCTATGTTTCATCAGTGATCTCTGCCTTCATATTTTATTCAGTTTTTATATTGTTTGGTATTTTTATTTAATGCATTTTTGTATTCTGTTATTTCATGTATTTTTATATTGTTATTTACTGGATTTATACCCTGCCTTTCTCCTCGGATGGGGTTCAAGGCAACTGATGATGTTTAACATTGTAAACACCCTGTAAGTGGTGCATGAGAAGGGTAGGACAGAAACCTCTTGGTCAGTAAATGAATAACAGACAACTGAAAAAGAGGCAAACTCTTCAGTATCATGCTCTTGTTAAGAATACCATCAGAAATCTCATATATATATATATATATATATATATATATATATATGTTTCAGTGATATTAATGTTTAAGAGAATCACTAAGGCCATCTGCCGATGGAATGAAGGCCTTAATCCTAGCCTTAGTTTATTGAAAAGTAAGTTACATTAACATCAGTGGTAGCTGAATAATTTAAGGGCCGGCTATGTCCATCCTGTTCGCCTGGGCTTTTAACAGCCATTAGGATTCATCTGTTGGAGCCCCTTTTGGTATTGCTGCTTCCTATACCTGCTGTTTTACTGGTTTTCTTGAGCTTGTTTTTAATTAGCGTTGTGATTTTATACCATCTGAAATGGATCCGTGTGCCATCTTTGGAGGCTATTATGCTGGAAGGGGAGGGTACATATTCAGGAGAGGCAGCATAGTGTAGTGGTTGAGCATTGGACTATGAATCTGGAGACCAGGGTTCGATTTCTAACTCCAGCATTAAAACCCACTGGGTAACCTTGGGTAAGTCACACTCTCTCAGCTTCAGAAGATGGCAATAGTGAACCCTCTCTGAAGAAACCTGGCAAGAAAATCCTATGATAGGTTTGCCTTAGGGTCGTTGGCAGTCTCCCATTCAAGTACTAACCAGGGCTGACCCTGTTGAGCTTCCAAGATCAGATGGGGTCTGGTGCCTTTAGAGTATTTATGCCTTTACTCTGCAAAAAAAGAACTTACAGTATTTTGTTTGTCCTGAATTTCTCACCATTCAGTGGCAACAAATTACTCCAGATCCTAGCATTATAAGACAAGAATAAAAGCTTCTCCCTATCTACTTTGTTCACATTGTGCATCAACGGATTAGTGATTACCTCATTGGGAATCTCAATGCAAATAACATAGTCTATCAATGAGAGTCACAGACTGAAAAACCAAGGCCATTTCCCTTTAGTCTGTTGATCTTGTAAAAAATATATGTACAGGCAAGGAAACACCATCTCCACTTCTAAGTTCAGACTGAGGTCTCTGCTTCATGTAATTACATGGTGGATGATAAGATAACTGAGCAGCTGGTTCTGTAGTCATTAGCAGGTGGTGTTTTATTTCCATGGGATACAAGGCTTCACCTGGTAATCTCTACTCCCCTTAAAGATACGTGAACAGGTAGGAAAACCATAAACTAACCATTAGTCCAGGAGTAGGCACACTCATATCAATACTCATATCCACACTTGTTGGAAAACATGAATGTATAGTTGTGTATGGATGTGGAGAGCTGTGCTGATCTAGATTTTGCTCTGTATATGCATGTATTATATTTGCAACCTAAGAATATCTAATTACTAATTTGACACCTACCCATCCCAGGATGCTCTGCATCATATATATTGCAAGCCGTCTGCTTAGTACCTCGGGGGAAGGCAATGGCAAACATCTTCTGAACCAATCTTACCAAGAAATCCCCATGATAGGTTTGCCTTAGGGTCGCCGTAAGTCAGGAATAACTTGAAGGTGCACAGCAACAGCAGCAACAACAACAACAGCACTCTTGACATAGACCTTTGAACACAAGGGAAGTGTACTAGCTTGAGAACATGTCCAGTAACATACAGACAGGCCAAAATGAAGCTGCTTCAGGTCACTTTGGAGGTATGCTGTTTAAATGATGCATGCGTCCTAAGAGTCCGGAAACTGAACCAAAGCTGTGCTCTAGTCCTTAGGACTGGATCATGGCTTTGGTGTGACTTCCGGACACATGCATTATTTAAACAGCATACCTCCAAAGTAACCCAAAGCAGCTTTATTTTGGCCTGTCTGTATGGAGCCCTAGGCCCTTTACAGACAGGCCAAAATAAAGCTGCTTCAAGTCACTTTGGAAGTACAGTATGGTGTTTCAATGATGCATGGGTCCTAAGAGTCTGGAAGCTGCACCAAAGCTGCACTCCAGTCCTTAGGAATAGAGCATGGCTTTGGTGCGGCTTCTGGACTCTTAGGATTATGGTTGCCATAAGTGAGGACCTCCAAACCAGGACAAATGTAGGGCAAATGTAGGACAACATTTTCAAATGTAGGGCATTTTTCTAAAAATGGAGGACGCGCAAAAAATTGAGGTTTTTTTTTAAAATGTTAATATAAATGCATATTTTTAGGCATGATCAAAATGGAGGACATTTGGGCATTATTCCTAGACAGATGGCAGAAATGTACTTGCCCTCGGGTTCAACTTTACTTCTCAGAAGTGTGTACTTGGGCAAGGGACTGTGGTTTTTCTTCACTGCGCATGGGTTTGTAAAAATCACAGCAAGTTACATAAGCAAGTTACATTGGCCGTGCCTCAGAGGCTTGTTGATATCAATATCACCATCATCATCATCATCATCACCACCACTATAATTGGCCAAGAAAGGCAGACTTGTTAGCATTCAAAGCACCATAAATACACAAAAAAATGCACTTGCATATATTTAATAATAAAAAATAATGAAAAAATAAATAAAAAACAAGGCAGGGGTGTATATATTTGATAATAAAAATTAATGTAATAAAACAAAAACAAGCAATAATAAAATTAATGAAATAAAATAAAACAAGCAATAATAAAAATTAATAAAATAAAAAGCAAAAATAAAAATTAAAAAAATTAAATAAAATAAGTATTTTATACTTTTAAATATAATTTAAAAACCCCAAAATACCAAGTCAGACCTAATGGCCACTGACTCAGCTTTCTTCCTCTTCCTCCTCCTCCAGCTCCTTCCTCCTCCTCCTCCTCCTCATGATGGCTGGTGCGCGCGCGCGGAGGGAAGCAGGGCAGGCGCGCGCGTGCGCGGAGGGAACCGGGGCAGGCGTGCTCACATGGAGGAAAGCAGGGCAGGCGCCCGCGCGCGGAGGGAAGTGGGGCAGGTGCGCGCGCTGCCACTGGTCCCTGCTGAGGCCTGGGCGGCGCGCAAGCCCTCACACTGCAGGCGCGGTGGCGGCGGCGCTTCTGCCGCCGAGGAAGAGGAGGAAGGCGGAGCCGGAGGAGGAGGTGGGTTGGCGCCGCAGCAGTCGCATTAGCGGCAGCGGCAATGGCTGGAGCGGGCACCCAAACCGGGAACAAGGCACGGGTGGGGGCCCAAACCGGACTGGGACCGGGAAGGGCCCCCCGAAACCGTGATTGGCACAGGGGCCGCCGGGTTATGGCAACCCTACTTAGGATGCATGTATCATTTAAACAGCATACCTCCAAAGTGGCTCAAAGCAGTTTTATTTTGGCCTGTCTGTATCAGGTCCTAGTTACTCTAATTCACTATGTAAGACTGAACTGGAGCACTTAATGCTTCAAAATTCAGTCTGTTCAAGATTGTGCTGCACCAGCTGTTGACCTACTGTACTCTTCTAGACTTTTGTGGGCTTCAAAAGTGCCATGTATGCATAAAAAATACCTTGCCCACTATTCCCCAATGCAGAAAGCAAGTACATCTGTTGAGAGTGAACTTCCAAGCCTTTAATACAGAACAGGGGAATCTGTGTCTTTCCAACTATTTTTGGATTTCAGTCCATCCAGCATGGCTGATGGTGAGATATGATGGCAGTTGCACTTCAAGTCTGGAGAGCCAAGTTTTCTCTATTAATTATTTAAATGTAATGTGGCAGGTTAAAAAAAGTGTGCCAGTTAAAACAACAGCAACAGGGCATATAGGAGAGGTTCCAGCTGTTTAATTTCTGCATATTAGTATTTTAAATGCATACAGGATTTTCACATTTGGAGGCCACATTATACCTATGGCTTTAGTTCTGGGTGCCTTGTTTTAAAAATGATATAGGCCACTTTGCAGAAGGGAACAAGGATGATAGGTATGGAGGGTAGGACCAGGTCTAGTGGCTTTAAGTTACAGGAGGGCAGTTTTTGATTGAACAGTAGAAGGAACTCCCAGAGGAGAGGATCAAAATTGAAAATGACCTTAATAGATGAGAAAGCTGGGCCAAAACTAACAAAATGAATTTCAACAGGGAGAAATGTAAGGTACTGCATGTAGGCATAAAAATTGAAATGCATTGGTATAGGATGGAGGACACCTGGCTTAACAAGACTACATGTGAAAGGAATCTTTAGGAGTCGTAGCAGACTAAAAGTTGAACAGGAGTTAACAGTGTGATGCGGCAGCTAAAAAGGCCAATGTAATTCTAGGCTGCAGCAATAGAAGTATGAGATCTAAATCGAGGGAAGTAACAGTATCACTCTATTCTGCTTAGGTCAGGCCTCACCTGGAAAACTGCATCCATTTCTGGGCTCCACAATTCAAAAAGTATGTTGATAAGCTGGAGTGTGTCCAAGGGCGACCAAAATGGTGAAGGGTCTGCAAACCATGCCTTATGACGAAAGACTTAGGGAGCTGGGTATGTTTAGCCTGGAGAAGAGATGGTTAAGAGGTGATATGATAACCCTGTTTAAGTATTTGAAGGGGTGTCATACTGAAGATGGAGCAAACTTGTTTTCTGCTGCTCTAGAGACTCGAACACGGAACAATGGATGCAAGCTATAGGAAAAGAGATTCCACTTTAACATTAGGAGGAACTTCCTGACAGTAAGAGCTGTTTGACAGTGAAACACAGTCCCTTGAAATGTGTTGGAGTCTCTTCTTTGGAGGTCTTTAAGCAGAGGCTAGATGGCCATCTGTTGGGAGTGTTTTGACTGTGAGTTCCTGCATAGCAGGGAGTTGCACTGGATTGCCCTTGTGGGCTCTTCCAAATCTATGATTCTTGACAGTAAGAGACGTTTGGCAATGGGACCAAATGCATAGGGAGGTGATGAGGTTTCCTTCTCTGGACACCTTCAAAAAGAGTCTGGACAGCTACTTGCTGAGGATGTTTTAGCTGGGCATCCTACAGTGAGCAGGGGCTTTGGCCTATGGGCACCCTTCTATATTTTATTGGACCTGGTGAAAAGACTTCCAGAAACCAATTTATACAATTTGTAACTCTTTTATCTTATTTCACACTGCTTATCTTCTGTCTTACTGCTTTATCTCACCAGGGGGCAAACAGGATTTAAATGAGAGTTAAACTAGAGAAAATCAGGAAATGCCTGATGTTTATCACATGACATTTCCTGGTTTTCTCTAGTTTAACTCTCATTTAAATCCCATTTGCTCCCTGGTGTGATAAAGCAGTTAGCCTTGTTTTTCAGGAAGTCGCGTACTCCCAACATACATTGTGTCTGTTATTACAAATGATAGTGGTACGTGGGTGTCACATGGGGATAAAATGTACGTTCGGACAGACTGGCTGCTGCCACACTGCAAGAACAACAGTTTGACAACATAGTTTTTGGTGGTGATTTGGGGGCTGTGTGGCCATGTTCCCCACAAAAAAACTTTGGATTCCAGCCATGAATTTTATATCAATTATCGTTCTACATATTGTAATATAAATATTGTGTAGATCTCTTAATATATGTATTTTATGTAATGACTGTTTTAACTATGTTGTAACCTGCCTCGAGCCATGAGGAAAGGCGCGTATGAAATAAATTATTATTATTATTATTATTATTATTATTATTATGAAAGCCTTTGATTTCACAGTTTGACACCACTTTAACTTCCATGGGTCAGTGCTATGGAACTCTGGGATTTGTAGTTTGGAGAGGTACCAGACCTCTCTGAGAAGGAAGGCTAAACAGCTCACAAAACTACAGATCACAGAATTCCACAGCATTGACCCACGACAATTAAAGCGATGCTTTATTTCTCCAGCGTGGCCACAGAAACAAAAAAGGAGGCGCATGTTATTGTAACGTGGCACAATGCGGCATAGTTGTTGTGTGCTTTTAAGTCCTTTCCGACTCTATGGCGACCCTTAAAAGGGTTTAATGGGGGTTTTCTTGTCAAATTTCTTCAGAGGAGGTTTCTAACTGCCATCCTCTGAGGCTGAGAGAGTGTGACTTCTTGCCCATGTTCAAGGCACACCATATGCCCACTGAATATACCATAGGGATAAGGAAAAAATGGAAAACAAAATATTAAAAATTTTCATACAAAATGTGATTTGAATTGAGGAAAAGGCCCTTGAACTTGCACTTTTAAAAAAATCATTACATGCTTTTTATTTAGATCAGAGTCTTATTGGGGTCTACAATAAAGATTTCACTTTTTAAAAAAAATGTACAGTATAATAATAATTGTGTAATAATAATAATAAAAATGTGTTTAAGCAACTGCAGTTCTGTATAAAAAAGTGTTTGAGCAACTGCAATTGTTACAGGCAATTTCAACTAGCATTTGCCATTGCTCTCTATATTATAGGCGTCTCATTTGCTTCCACCCCTTTGGAGGACCAACAAAATGGCTTCCACCGTGAAAAGTAGAAGACAGTCTTGAAACAACTCTATGGTAGCCGGGCTACTCTCTAGCCTTGCGATTCCTCCGCTCTATGGTCAATCCGCAGTCGGGTTACAAAAGGGAGCGGGGAAAGGATAAGAGCCGTTGACTCGCTATCAACCACCAAATGAACCAACCAATGGGAGGACGAGAAGCGTTTAAAACGGCAGCAGTGGCAGCCAATGAGAAAAATCCCCCCGGTGAAAGGCGGGACGCGCGAGGAGGCGTTGCTCAACAGAGAATGCTGCTTTAGGGGAGCGCTCAGGGAAGACTTTAAGTCCCTTCCAAGGGAGGGGGAAGAGGCGGAGGAGGAGGGGAGATTTAAAGGGACAGGCCCCCTAAAAATAAACTTGGGGGGAAAGGGGTGTGAGATTTCTGGGGGGTGTCATTATGTTTTGGGGGAGGATCTCTGAGGAGTAATGCAAGGAGAAATTAGGGGCAGGTGAGGTCTGGGAGGGCAAAGTGGGGCAGTGCCCTCCTGCCATAGCAGGGCTGCCATTGCTTCCTGTGTTACTGGTTATTACTTGCAGCATGGAGCAAACCCAGTTGCTGGACTGGGATGGGGACCCCTATGAGGCCCCCAATGGGTTTGAGGACCACTCTGGGGGTGACCCCAAGCCTGTGGGGCGCCTGCACCTCCTGAGCAGCAAGTATGGCCCTGAGAAAGGTAAGGATCCCACCCCCCACCCCCCCTCTGGCATTTATAGAATTAGATCTTTGGGCATTTATGCCTATTTTTGATTCACTGGGGAGCCACTAAAAGAAATTACAGCATTTGCCCATAGAGGAACATTGGAGAATGCTTGCCCATAGGAGAACATTGGGCAAGTAATGTTTCCCTATGGGCAAGTAGTTCCCAATGTTTCCCTATGGGCAAGTACTGTCATTTGTTCTAGTACCTCCCCACTGCATGATTTCTATTTAGATCACAATCTTACATGCTCACTGGCTTGGGATGATGGGAGTTCAGAGTTGTTGTTGCTGTTGTTGTTGTTGTTGTTGTTGTTGTTGTTGTGTGCCTTCAAGTCATCTTTAACTTATAGGTACCCTACCATGAGGTTTTCTTGGCAAGATTTGTTCAGAGGGTTTTTTGCCATGGCCTTTCCCTGAAGCTGAGAGAGTGATGTCTTGCCAGTGGGTTTTCATGGCTGAGCTGGGAATGGAACCTTGGTCTCTAGAGTTGTAGTGCAACTCAAACTATATAGCAAAGTACAATAGTATCCAAACTATAGCAAAGTACAATAGTATCCAAAATCCACCAGTGACACCTGGTTTGAGTGTTGGACTACGACTCGGACATGAAACACACTGGGTGACCTTGGGGGAGTCACACTCTCTCAGCCTCAGAGGATGGCAATGGCAAACCTTCTCCGAAGAAACGTGCCAAGAAAACCCTGTGATAGGTTCGTCTTAGGGTCACCATAATTCAAAAATGATTTGGAGGCACAGAACAAGAAAGGCTGTTCCTTCCCCTGAGGCTGAGAGAGTGTGACTTGCCCATGGTCACCCAGTGGGTTTTCATGACCAAGCTGGGATTTCGAATTTTAGAATATTTGCATTATACATAAGGAAATCTCTTGGAGATGAGAGCCAAGTTTAAAAAGGAAAATCCTTTATGTTTCGTATACACGTCATACACATAGAATCTGTTACAGACTGCCAAAATAAAGCTGCTTCGGGTCTCTTTGGAGGTATGCTATTTAAATGATGCATGGGTCCTAAGAGTCCGGAGGTCGTGCCAAAGCCACACTCCATTCCTAAGCACTTGAGTGCAGCTTTGGTGCAGCTTCCGGATTCTTAGGATGCATGCATCATTTAAACAGCATACGTCCAAAGAGACCCAAAGCAGCTGGGTTTCATGGTTGAATGGAGAATCAAACCCTGGTTTCCAGAGTTGTAGTCCAACACTCATACCACTATGCCACGCTGACCCTACCAATTGTTAATCCCCCCTCCCCTGTCGAAAATCAAAATTGGAAGTAATTTGATGTCCTTTCTGGTTGTGTTGTGAGTGCCAATGTGGGCCCTATAGGAGTGGAGAGGTGAAAATCCCCCTGCAGTTGCCCACCAATTGCCCTAGAACAAGGAGAGATATGGGTTCCTTTCATGTCTTGACTTCTTCCACCTCTAGATTTCTGGATCTATCCAGGAGAGAACATCATTGGGCGCCTAGAAAGCTGTCAGATCTGCTTGCCTGCTTCATCGGTTTCCAAAGCTCATGCTGTGATCGAAGTTCCCATCCCTGATGGGCCCCACCTTTTGTACGACAAGGGCAGCCTAAACCGCACCCGGCGCCAACGGATGATCTTGATCCCCCAAGTCCGCTACAGCCTTCAGGATGGTGACACCTTGCTCTTTGGTGACGTGGGATGCCAGTATTTCATACTATCTACAGAGGCTGCACCTGACTCTCCCAATGACTCCATGGAGGTGCCTCCCACCCAGACAAGAGTGGATGCCAGCGTCTTGACTATTGAGGAGACACCTATGCCAGGGAGGAAGATGATGGGCTTTGGTGGAGTCCTGGTTCAGGATTCTGACAAGGAGGAGGAAGAAGAGGATGTAGTGAATGGGGCAGGCAGGAACTTGTCTGTCCCTACAAGAGATGGTAAGTGGAAGTGTCCATGTTTGGACTTTCAACTCTTACAGGCCCCAGATGTTTAAGTTGTTGTGTTGGACACTGTTAGTATCCACCATGGGGCATCCTGTGATTCTTAGGGGATGCACAAAAATACAGAATGTAGTATTAGCCACAGAAATGAGTTTCTTGAGAGCCTTGGCTTTCATTTCTTTTCTTTTCATTTCTTTTTTTTTTAAACTGAAGTTTCATAGCTGGGAGAGTCTGGGAACTATAGTGCAGAACACCTGGAGGACACTAGGTTGGGGAAGACTATAAGAGAGACACTGTACACCAGTTGTATTTCAAGCCAGAGCTTGGAACAGTTACTTTTTAGGGTGGGTATAACTTTCTGGTTCCCCAAAAATTATGGCCGATGGATTCTGCGTGGCCAGGGGATTTGTAGACAAAAAGTAACATTTCCAAGCTCTTAGACAAACCTGTCTTGTTCCTGTGTTGTTTGTGATGCTTATTCACTTGACCAACCTTAGCTCTTCAGATGCTTGAGAAGAAGCCCTGTCCTTCCTAGGATCATTTAATAATAGTGGATGTTGTTTGAAACCAGAACTGAAGTTAAAGTATGGTTGAAACTCCCATCAGCCTTAATACCCTCAAGGCACCAGATCCCATTTAATCTTGGAAGCTAAGCAGGGTCAGCCCTGGTTAGTGCTTGGATGGGAGACTACCAATAAATACCAGACACTATATTTCAGAGGAAGGAAGTGGCAAAACCATCTCTGAGTACTTGTCTAAGAAACCCTTTGAAATTTGTGGGTTACCATACATCAACCAGCAACTTGAAGGCGCGCACACACACACACACACACACACAAACACACACACACACACACCTCCCATTAACTGTAGTCAGCATACACAATGATGAGAGATTATGTGAGCTGCACTCCCAGAACCTGAAGGGGTACAGTTGCCTACTGCTGTGTTAAAATATTTGCTATATACCAGAGGTAGATAAAGTGTGGCTGTCTACATTTCTCAGAAGGACTTAACTGTTGTTAGGAATGCTAAATACTGTGGTGTAGCCTAACTTTTCCCACTTTGCTCATTGGCCAAGCAATGCTCTTTTCCAGAGAGAGAGAGAGAGAGAGAGAGAGTTAGTTCATGGTGGTGAGGAAAGAGGAAATCCCTTCTGTGGCTGCTTCCTCTTTCATTTAATCTGCTTTCTCCACTAGGTTCTGCTTCCTCTGGCCAAGATGGCACTGGAGATCAGTCCAATTTGGCTTCCTCTGTATTTTCTTCTCCTTCTCCTACTGTTGTGCCTGAAAGGTATGTCTACTTTGAGTAACTAGTTTGGGGAGAGGGCTTAGGAGCCTTAAAGATTGTCATCTGTTGAGGGGGAAAGGTGTGTACATATATGCATTGTGGGAAGGATTCGGTTCTGGTTTTTATTGGGCTTGCTAAGTACTGAATAAATTATCTGTTATTCTTTTAATTATTGTTCATCATCATCATCTTTTTGGCCTTTTAATGATTGCTCAGAATGATAAAAGAAGCAGAAACTAGGGAGCATCCAACTGAATTCACAGAAGAAATATTTCAAGATGCCCGAAAGATGATTGCTTTATTAGTAACAAACAAACAAAAAAGCAAATAAAACAACTATGTTGAGACATGTCTCTTGTTTCTCCTGAGGAGATACTCACATATTTGAAGGGCTTTCAGATAGAAGCTGTAGCAAGCTTCTTTGCTGTTGCTCCAGAGATTACAACCAATGAATTCACATGGAAAAAAATTAATTCAGTTACTGTAAACATTAGGAGGAACTTCCTGATGGTAAGCACTGTTCACTAGTAAAAGGGACTCTCCTTCCTTGGATGTTTTCAAATAGAGGTTGGCTAGCCTTATGTCAGGGATACTTTAGTTGTGGATTTCCTGTATCACCAGGGGAGGTTGGACCACATGACTATCAATTCAATAATTCCATGATTTTATCTATGTTCTATGACTCTGGGAAATTCCTTGCAGTTCTCTCCATAGCATACAACAGGAGAGCAATTATTTAATAGTGCTAGGAGCCACTTGTGTGACATAGACCAGTGCGTCTCAGGCTACCCAGAGCTTAGCAAAGTTAGTATTTGGATGGCAGATCCTAGAATTCCTTATGGTGTGCTGGTCTGGAGAGTTTAATACAGATTGAGTTTCCCTTATCCAAAATGCTCAGGACCAGAAGGGATTTTGGATGTTTGGGGGTGGGGGGATTGGAATACCTATATTTGCATATGCATGCATAATGAGGTATTTTAGAGATGGGACACAAGTCTAAGCACAAAATTCATTTATGTTTCATATACACATAGCCTGAAGGTAATTTTATACAATATTTTTAAATAATTTCATGCGTAAAGCAGAGTTTGTGTACATTGAACCACCAGAAAGCAAAGGAGTATTCATTTCAGCTACTCCTGAAAAAAGGTTTAGGTTTTGTAATATTTTGGATTTTGAAATTCCTGATAAGGGAGACTCATTCTGTAACAGCTGTGCAAAAGCATAACTATTAGACGCTTTGGGGCAGTAAATTTTAGTCAGTTAAATTAAGTCGACTAAAACCCTCCTCGATATTCCTTAATTGACTAAGGATTAATGGTTATATTCCTTAATTGACTAAGGAACACATTTGTAAAAAGCTATTATAAAATATATATTAAAAAGTGCAGATAGCAAACACCATCTGAGAGGAAGCATCTTCCCTTTACTTTCACACAGGAGGGAATGCTTCCTCTCAAACGGAGCCTGATGTGATGTATGCATGTTTCACTGAAAAACACTGGAAGTATTGTCTTTCTATAACAAATGAACAAACAAACCTGTTGTGAAATCGAAGACTTTCATGGCTGTCATCCATAGTTTTTTTGTGGGTTTTTCATCCTATGTGGCTGGATCTCTTTCTCACACACACACTGTAGGGAGGAATTAGCAGACACTAATCCTCCTTTGCATATCCTCCCACCCTTAGGCCCTGCCATCAAAAACAGAACAATACACAGATTAACATGGAAATTCCTCTCCACAGTATATGTGTGTGTGTGTGTGTGTGTGTGTGTGTATACATACATATACACATACATACATACATACAGCTCTCTTCTATGCCAACATTCTCTGAAGATGCCAGCCACAGATGCTGGCGAAACGTCAGGAATAAACTCTTCTAGAACATGGTCATACAGCCCGAAAAACCCACAAAAAAACCCAAGCAAACCTATTCTTAGCTGCCTCTGTAGTTAATTGCTCAGTTACTCTGGTTTCTTTAACTGGCTCAGGAGCTTAGGTGTTAGAGTAGAGGAATCTGTCTTTAACTTTTCTCTTTGTCATTTGTCCCCCATAGTGATGAGGAAAGTGGAGAGCTCTCTGTCAGTGACCCACCTTGTCCTTCCCTGCGTCTGTGCTTTGAATGTCAGGATGCTGAATCAGTCCCTTGTGAGAATGGTGGTCCACCTCCATTGGACAAAGAGCAAGAGGCTGTAGAGACAAAAGCTACAGAGGTTGAAGCGACAGGCCTCCCAGGCATGGAAGAAGTAACAGCTGAGAGGCAGGGAACCGCTCTTTCTATTCCTAGCCTTGTAGAAAACGTCCACTTGGACAGTGATACTGATGTGGAAGATGAGGATGGAGCAGGTCGCATGGCTAAATCATCCAAAGCTGCAGACTTGACAGATTCTGACAAAGGCTTAGAAATGGACAGTGACACAGATGTGGATGAACCCGTGATGATGGATCCAGGTGCTGCCTGTCGGAAGAACCATTCTTCAATTATTGATGTGAGCAGTGATATTGATGTGGAGGAAGAAGTAGAGCCCATAGGTGTTCCAAAGGCCCAGAAAACTGCTGAAAACAGGGACAGTGACACAGATGCAGAGGGTGGAATGGAGAATTCCAGTGTTGGGTCTGATGCTCAAATGGAAGATGGCTGCAAAGGTATGGAAAAGGCAGAAGAGGATCCACATCCTGCACATCCTAAAGGTTCTGAGGCTGGTGAGAATGAAGACAGTGACACAGATGTGGAGGAGGTCAACAGTTACCCAGAAATGAAGGCTAAATCTCAACAATCTAGTGAAAATGAGAACAGTGATACAGATGTGGATGACACATCCCTCAAAGTGGAGAATTCAGGTGAGACTTTGAAGACCCATGAGGCTGCTCTGGTGGATGGTGATGGTGATACAGATGTGGAAATGGCTGACTTGGTGCTGGAAAATTCAGATGTTGCTCAGCCCCACAGTCCTCACCCTGTAAGCTCTAAGGAGAGTGATGCAGATCTGGAAAAGATCCCCCTTGAAGAGGCCATGCGACAGGATAGCAATCACCTGGAAGAAGAGAATGCTGTTGTTGCTGCTGCTGTAGGGGAGATAAAGAACCTTAATGTTCAACAGCAGAGCAGTGATGAAGCTGTCAGTGAACAGTCTGAGATCTTAGATGAGAAGGAAAACTCTGAGATCATTGAAAAGCGAGCCATCTCACTTCAGAATCAGTCTCTGCCTGTTCTCTCTATTGATAGTGATACAGATATGGAAGAGGAGGAGGTGATGGAAACTCAAGACATGGCCTCTGAGGAGAATCATAAATCCATTGTTGCTGCGCCAAGTGGAGGAGGTCAGGGGAGCTACCCTGAGAATCATGATATTGGCTTCCAAAATAGTCCTGGGCCAATTGAGGTTGAGGACAGTGATACAGATGTAGAAGTGGTTTCTCCACCCCATAAGGAATCTGTGGCTCAAGACAGTGATACAGATGTAGAAGTGGTTTCTCCACCCCATAAGGAATCTGTGGCTCAAGACAGTGATACAGATGTAGAGGAAGTGACTGCACCATTGCCAGGAAAACCCCTAGAAGAGCAGGATACTCAGTTATTAGTTCCTGTGAGATCTAGCCTGAATGGAGAGAAATCAACTGGCTTTGCAATGGAAGTGAGAGTCCACCATGGACCTTGTGAAGAAGATGAAGATACAGACGCAGAGGGAAACAAGTCCTGTTCAGGAGAGGACAGTAACACTGATGGTGAGGAGATGGGAAGGAGAAGGAAAGGAAGGCAAATTTTCTTTTCTTTCTTTTCCGTCAGTGGCAGATCTGCTAATTGGGGGAACTTAGGTGATGATCTTTTTTTTAATAGCACAGTCCTGTAATCTAGTTAGGCATAAAATATATGGATACACTGAGGACAAGGGACGATTAACCCTGTTGTTAAAATATGAGTTCTGGTGTCACAATTACATTTGGGAACTGTTAACTGATGTGATTGGATTACGGCTCCCCATTATTCTGCACTGTTTTCCCATCCCAGGAAAAAGGTGGGGTATAAATTAAATAATTAGATAAGTAATTACTCTCCCTATGCTGGCTAGGAATGATAGAAATTGCAGTGCAACAGCACCAAGAAGGTGTTGTCACTTTTTCCCTGCTGTCCCTACATTGTAGTGAAATATTTGAGATGTCCATTGAACAGTAAAGTTACACCTATGCCTTGTGCAGTTGCACTGAGCATGGCTATATGCTGGCCTGGTGTCCTTTAGAAGCTACAGCAGCATGTGCTGGCACATTGCATGCTGGAATATAAAGTTAACAAGTGGGAAGTGAAATAACATGTTAAGTGTGGATTGATTCTTTTTCAGCATTCAAACCAGCAAGCCCTGGCGTCTGTTGGGATACTCATTTCCTTTTTCTCTCTCCAGTAATCTGCCAGTGTTCTGTGTTGTTGTGCTTGTCGTTGTTAACTGCCCTCGAGTCAGTTTTGACTCATGGTGACCTTGTGAATGAGACATCTCCAATACCCCCTTTCCTCTACCACTTTGCTCAAGTCCCTGCAGTCTCAGGCCTGTGACCACTCTGATTGAGTCTAACCATCTAGCATGTGGTCTTCCTTCCTTTCTACTTTCTACCTTTCCTAGCATCATTGCCTTTTCTAATGAGTCATGCTTTCTGTACCCACTGAATATATTCAGTCCTGATTGTACTGTTTTTGGAGTGTACTGCCACCCTATCTCTTCCCAGCCTTTGGTCCTCCAGATGTTATGGACTTCAGCTCCTAGCTCCCATAATTCTTAACTGTTGGCCAACTTGGCTGGGGTTTCTGGGATCTGAGGTCCAAAACAAATGGAGGACTAAATTTGTGGTGTTTCTTCTAAAGGTATTTTGTAGTTCTGCGAACTTCAGGGTCCCCGTTAAACATACTGATACATTATGTATGGCAATGCCTATAGCCTTATTATTAATATTGATGCTCATGCTTGATCATTAGAAATATGAAGGTCCATTTGTCTGTTATTATTAACCTTTTATAAAGCGCTGTTCTATTTTTGTTCCCCAGATGATCCTGACCTGGCTTTCCAGACAACACAGTATTTTCTGTCTTCTGAGCCCTCGTCTCCCAGTACTGAAATGCCAGGAGATACCGCAGCAGCAGGTGAGGAATGTTGCAGGACTTCTCGATCTACCCAAAAAGGAGTGTTGTCTACTGGGATGAAGTTAGTAGGAACTGAGATTCCATAATTCCTAGGCTTCCTGAGAGAAGATTGACATACCAAATGCCAGGCTAAGAGCGGCAGCTTCTAGGTCAGGGGTAGGCAACCTGCGGCCTGCGGGCCGGATGCGGCCCAGCGAGGCCTTGGGACCGGCCCCAGGCCGGTCCTGCCGCCGATTGCCGCCGGGGCCTTTGGCCTCTCGCGCGCAGGGGCAATTGTCTATAGAAGCCTCAGAAACATGCATTTATAGTAACATTTTTAAAAAAATCAGCAAATTTTTTCACGTGTCCTCCACTTTTTTAAAAAAAGTGTCCACCATTTGAAAATTTTGTCCTACATTTGTCCCGGTTTATTTATTTATTTCAAATTTTAAAAAATTATTTAACTATTTATTTTTTGGCTTCGGCCCCCCAGTTGTCTGAGGGACAGCAACCTGGCCCCCGGCTCAAAAAGGTTGCCTACCCCTGTTCTAGGGCCTTTACAGGCACCATTTTGCTTCTGTGAGTTTTGTTGTTTCAAAGCACTAGCCTCATCTAATATCAGTGATACCACATGTCCCAGTCTATGAATGAGGAAAGTGTGGTCTGTAGCTGCATTTGTTCCCCTAAGGCTGTTCTTGCATGGAGGCTAGTTCACTCTAGTTCCCCACAAACCTTACTCTGGCCAGCAGGCCCAATTACCTTTGTTTTTCTCTGTAGTCATGCTCAAAATGTTGTTCGTTGTTAACTGCCCTCAAGTTGGCCCCACTTCATGGTGTCCCTGTGGATGAGACATCTCCAAGACCACATATCCTTCATTGCTTTGCTTAAGTACTGCAGATTGAGGTCCATGACCTCCCTAACTGAGTCTAGTCATCTGGCATGTGGTCTTCCTCTCTTTCTACCTTTTATTTTTCCCAGAAGCATTGTCTTTTCTAAAGAGTCATACCTTTTCATGATGTGGCCAAAGTATGACAGCTTCAATTTCATCATCTTGGCTTCCAGGGAGAGTTCAGGCTTGATCTGTTCAAGGATGCATTAGTTTGTCTTTATGGCCATCCACAATATCCTTAGCACTTGTCTCCAGCACCACATCTCCAATGAGTTGATTTTCTTCCTATCCATTTTTTTCACTGTCCAGCGCTGACATCTATACATAGAGATAAGTGAATACATAATGAAAACAATGACTTGGACGATTCTAACTTTAGTGTTCAGTTGTATATCTTTACACTTTACGCTCTTGTTATTGTGTCACTTCTGGTAGCCGTTTTGAGAGGTGTTAGAGAGGACAATGGAGGTATATGAGAAGAGGTAGGGTTCTGGGGGTTTATGGCTGGGATCAGGGTATTTTCATGAGTTTTCTTGCATTGCAAGTTGTTCTGCATACAGTGCTACCTCGGGTTACGAATTTAATTCGTTCCGCGGCGCCGTTCGTAACCCGATACATTTCGCAACCCGAAAAGGCGCTGGAAAGCCGCTAGCCACACTTCACATTTGAATTTCGCGCCGAAATGAATTTCGTAACCCGAAAAATCTTTCGTAACCCGGAACAGTTTTTTCCAATGTAACTTTTTCGTACCCCGGAAATTTCGTAACGCGGTGAATTCGTATCCCGGGGTACCACTGTATTTCAGAAGCAAACATTGTGAGAAAAACCTGCCTTTTAAAAAAATAAGAGGAGTGTTAGCAGAGTATGAAGGATCTGTGGCAGGGCCTTTAGGCATCACAAATGTGTGGTTCAGGGGCCACATGTGATGCTTGCCCCACCAAGACAATTTCACCATATCCTTTCTAAGACATATTAGGTCCAGGAGAGGCCAGTTGTTGTAGAAGGAAGTCAATTGGAAGTTGATTTTCTGTTACAGGGCTCAATGTGAATGGGTGTGTGTTTGTGTGGAAATATGGCAAAAGGCCCCCATGTTCCCACCACCTCCCGCACACAATTTTCAGATTCTGAGGGTGGTGCAGGAATTTCCTTTGAAGGTTCCATGGGCAATGCAACCCACCCCCAATCCTAATACTTGTCCAACACTGTCCTAGTGTAATTGTGCTTTTCGACTGTAAGCTGCTCTGAGTCCCAATTTGGGAAAAGGCAGGATACAAATAAATATTACCCAGTGCATTTTTAGCTCAGTGGGAATTGTGTCTCTGAAGTGCCATTTCAGCACTCTAACCAATATACTACACTAATTCTTATGTGGGAGAAAAGCAAGGCAGAACCCTCCAAGTAAAAGAAAAGAAAAGATTCTAGCTGGAGGGCTAGGGAGAGATCAGATTATGTAAAATGGGAAAGCAAGAGATAAGTGGAAGATTGGATTGCCTCCAGGACTGGAGATGTCACCGGTTGTTTCTGTTGTGGAACAGTTGTTTCACCAGTTGTTTCTGTTGTAGGAACAGTTGTTTCACCAGTTGTTTCTGTTGTGGAACAGTTGTTTCTGTTGTAGGAAAACTCATTAGCTCTTTTGGTTTTTCCTACCATCTCTATGCCGATGACACCCAGCTGTATCTTTCTGCCCCTGACCTTTCTCCAAGGCTTGAACAGCAAGTCTCGTCTTGCCTCACAGCCGTCTCGCAGTGGATGCGCCATCGGCGTTTGAAGCTCAACATGTCCAAGACGGAGCTTCTTGTCTTTCCCCCTAAGCCCACCCTTCAACACGCTTTTTCTGTCTCTGTCGACAACATTTCTATTCAACCAGTCCAGCAAGTCCGCAGTCTTGGTTTTATCTTTGACTCTTCTCTGTCGTGTATCCCTCAGATCCAGACCACAGCCAAGGCTTGTAGATTCTTTCTGTACAATATTGCCAAAATCCGACCTTATCTCTCCGCCTCTACTGCCAAGATCCTGGTCCATGCCCTAGTGATCTCCCGACTTGATTACTGTAACGTTCTCCTGGCTGGGCTTCCTCTTTCTCACCTCCGTCCTTTAATCTCTGTCCAGCATTCAGCTGCACGCATTATCAATTCCACCCACCGCTCTGACCACATGTCTCCTGTGTTGGCATCCCTTCACTGGCTCCCCCTCCCTTTCCGCATTCAGTATAAGCTCCTGCTGTCGACATTTAAAGCCCTCCATGGACTGACCCCTCTTTACTTATCAGACCTTCTTTCTCCTCACCTTCCCACCAGGGCCCTCCGTTCTGGTAGTCAAGGTCTGCTGTCCCAGCCCAGGATCTCCTCTGCCCCATCCCGGATTCGCCCCTTTTCACTTGCTGCCCCTCACTCCTGGAACCTTCTTCCCCCACAAGCAAGAGCCATCACTTCTTTAACTAGCTTCAAAACAGAGTTGAAAACCATCCTGTTCAGAGAAGCCTTCCCAGGCATTGCATAATTGTCGCTTACCATCTGATGTTCTTTTAGTGCCTGTTTATCAAACCATTTCCTGTATTGCTATGTACTGTATTTGTATTATCCTACTTGAGAGTATATATTTTCCCTGGATGAAGATTAACCTTCCATTTTGAAGCCAAGCCCTCCCTCAGTCCATCTGCCTTGGTCCAGGCCTCGGAGGTAGAGAGGAACTGCTGGACCTCTTACCCTCTCCCTCCACCACTCCCTTCTCCTTCTGTGTCATGTCTTTTTAGATTGTAAGCCCGAGGGCAGGGAACCGTCTAACTAAAAAGATTGCATGTACAGCGCTGTGTAAATTTACAGCGCTTCATAAATAAAGGTTAATAATAATAATAATTGTGCTCTTATCCTGCTTAGGGGCTTCCCAGAGGCACCTGGTTGAAACAGAAGCCTAGACTAGATAGGCTGTAGTTTAGTGTTAGGAATGTTCTGCTTATGTTAATAAGTGTCCACCTACAAAGGTATTTGCATTTCTTGAGGTGGACTTGATCATGATATCTAGCTGTTCACAACAGGTCCCTTTGCCTACTATATATTTATAGTGCCATGATTCCACTTTTACTACTATAGCTACAGTTTGCAGAATCCTGGGGTTTGTAGTTTTGGGAAGCACTAGATCTCTCTGTTTGGGAATTTAAGTATTTTCCCCTAAACTGCAAATCCTAGGTTCTCAGAGGGTGTTGCCAAGACAGTTAAAGTGGAATCATAACACTTATAAATGTGTGGTGTGCAAGGGAACTAGGAGTTCAGTGCCAAGGGTTGCAGTTTTTAATGCTTTCAGCTCCCTCTTTCAACTCTATAAATATTGATGCTGCCCCACTATGCAGCCACAAACTGGTTCTTTCTGATAGAGTTTTCATCAGAGATTAACACAATTCCTGTCTTTTCTTTTTTCACCACCATGTCAGTTTCCAGTGGCAACTTGGAAGAGGAGCCCACTCAGGACTTCAGATCCCCCACTGTTCCAGCCAGACTCCTACATGGGAAAGGTACTGTATGTTCATTTGGGACCTGTTTGCTTGACAGCTTCTTCTGTAATTCAGCTGGAACTCTGGTGCTATTCATGATTTGTTATTTGGACTAACAGGGATTGATACACTCTGGTCTGTAATTCAAAGATCTAGCAGTGTTAGTCTAGAATATCAGTATGCAAAAGGATCTAACTTTGAGACTAACTTTGTGAAATAAGTTACAGCACACCATGCATCTGAGGAAGTAGACCAAGTCTGCGAAGATTTACATTACAACTTCTGTCGCACAGTCTCAGAGGTGCTGCAAGATCCCTTTGCAGTCTGGTTTGGGATTACCTAGAATTTCTCATGGAATTCTTGCACTGAATCCATCTGAACAGGTTTTCATTCAGTTTATGTTTGTTAAAATATTTTAACGTGCTCTCTTGTACCATATCTTAGGGTGGATGACAATGAGTATCATTACTGTAAAAATAATTTAAAACTGTTTATAGGCTGAGTATCCATTATCCAAAATGCTTGGGAACAGAAGTGTTTTGAATTTCAGATCTTTTCAAATTTTGGAATATTTATATATTCATAAAGAGATATCTTGGAGATGAGACCCAAGTCTAAAGACAAAATTCATTTATGTTTCATATACACCATATATACATAGCCTGACAGTAATTTTATACAGATGGCCATTCAATCTCTGTTTAAAGACCTCCAAAGGAGGAGACTCCACCACTGTCGAACAGCTCTTACCGTTAGGAAACATTCTCCTAATGTTGAGGAGAAATCTCTTTTTCTGTAGCTAGCATCCATTGTTCTGTGTTCTACTCTGGGTAGCAGCAGAAAACAAGCTTGCTCCATTCTCAATGTGACACCCCTTCAAATGCTTAAACAGGGTTATCATATCACCTCTTAACTGTCTCTTCTCCAGGCTAAACATACCCAGCTCCCTAAGTCTCTCCCCATATGATATGGTTTCCAGGCCCTTCATCATTTTGGTTGCCCTCCTCTGGACACACTCCAACTTGCCAACATCCTTTTTGAACTGTGGTGCCCAGAACTGGAGACAGTATTCCATCACTGATTTTAGAACAATGGGCTAAGTCCCTCGGCTTTCCTTGGACTGCTACTTCCATTCCTTTATTCTTTTATCCCCAGCTGTATGCAGTCAGAGAACCTCTCTGTTTCCCTCTTTTGTGCCATGATAGTAGATGTGATTAAAGAAGGAAGTATACTGTCAGTGGGCAACCTGTGGCCCTCCGAATCAGAGCTTAGAAACAGCCAGACAAATCTGAAAATATCTAAATCCCCAGTCAGAATGGCTGGAATGATGGGAGGGTGCCTGGTTTGGGTCTGGCCCATTGTGAACATGTCTGAATTACACAGTTGTAGTGGTTTGGTACTACTGTGCTTTAATTGTCATGGCTGCATTCTACAGAACCCTGGGATTTATAGCTTGCCAATAAACTTAGATTTCTTTCTCCTGGAGAGTTGTGATCAGCTCTGCCGCAAGCTCTCCAGCAGAGATTTCAAAGAACCTCAGCATCCTCTAGAATGGGGCAGTGGCAGTTAAAGTAGTATCCAACTGTTGTAAATATTATGTACTGTAGTGCAAATGTGCTCCATGTCCACCTTGATTAGAAGAAACTGTCCAGGCTTTTTCAATCTGTTTCTCTTCTCTTTTAATTGGAGATGCTCAGGTTTGAACCCAACATAGTCTCCATGCAGACCATGTGCTCTTTTTTCTGAGCTGTCACCCTATTAGTAGGGCAACAGTTTTGAGGAAAGAGGCAGGCTGAGGTGAGTGTGAAGCCCTTCGGAATTGAATCTTCTTTTCTCCATACAGAGCACAAGTCCCCGTTCAAAGAGGAGGACTCAGATCCAGATGCTTACACATTGGAAGCCACTCAGCTATTCTGTAGTGAGCCTGGGCCTTGGCAACTCTCAGAAGAACCCACACAAGCCTTTGTTGTCAAAGAAGATGGGCACTCTGAGCAGGCTACGCAGGCTGTGGTTAAAGTTTCAACCACTACGGGGCAGCAGGCCACCAGTTCCTCCAGGGACAGCACTCAATCCATAGGATTGCCCTTTTCTCAGCCTGTCTCCCAGACAGCAGTGGATAAAGGGGCAGAGGAATTCAAGAAGGAAGAGGAAACACGGTCAGTTCAACCAGTGCAAAGTCTTACTGTGGGCAGCAGCCAACCCTTGACATTGCAGGAAGTGAAGAGGGAACAAGTGTGTACAGCAATTCCTGAAGGTGGAAGCATCACAGGACCATCACAGACACAAAGTGAGGCAGGTGAGCCATGGGGCTGTGGACCACATGGTTGTCTAGCAGTTGCACACTTGTCTGTGACATAGAGACATGTAGGAATGTAAGCATGACAGCCAGTGTGATGCTGGGATTTGAGTGTTGGACTGGTACTTGGGAAATCCAGGGTCAAGTCTTCACTCACAGAAGAAGCTGGAGACTCATCTCAAGGTGTTCATTTGATGAATGTTTTTGTTTTATGGACAAATGCTCTTCTTCTCTTGCCTCATTGGGGAAGAGGCCATCCCTCTCCCTTCCTAGGACAGGGAAGGCTGTTGAAAACTGGACAGAGAAGGCATTTGGAGTGTTTTCACCTCTTTTTCTCCTGGATAAAAGATGTTCTAGTTGTTCCATTTTAGGGTTTCTCTCTCTCAAGAGAGAAAACCATGTAATGAACAGCTAGAGTGTTGG
Organism: Sceloporus occidentalis; assembly: GCA_023333645.1. NCBI lineage: Eukaryota > Metazoa > Chordata > Lepidosauria > Squamata > Phrynosomatidae > Sceloporus > Sceloporus occidentalis. Next base: position 19,985,163 of record JALMGF010000001.1, read on the forward strand.
TAGAGCACTAGCTGTTTTACTGTGTAGTCTAGGAAGAGTCAGGAGACATGGATGATGATAATAATGATGATGATGATGATGATGATGATACCTGGCTGTGTTTGCAGTCAGATTTTTCATGCTAACCATTTGACGTCTCAGTGTGGGATTTGATACTTGTCTGTCACAGCAGTTTCCTGCAAACACAGGGGAACAGGGATAGTGCCCAAAGTGATCTCTGCTAAGTCAGATAGCAGATTGGGTGTGGGATGGATAAATGGGGCTAAAAAGGACAACAAATTCTAAATCACAAATTGGAAAAATAATTACAACAGCTCTGAGAATTCCTCAGCCATTATGGCCATCTTTCCTGAATAGGGAAAGTTCTGATAGTTGTAGTGCACAACAGTAACTATTCCAAGCTCTGGTCTAAACCTCAATTTTGTTTGAGTTCTCAATAATCAACAAGCTTGAGAGACTTGATTCCATGAGTCCTCTGAAAGGAGAGCAAGGTTTAGTCTGACTCCCTGTGTGTTTCACCCCAACCTGCATCAGCCATGGCTAATGAGGAGGGCAGTTGTACTCTTTCAGATCTGGACAATAGGCAGACAGATGGGTGGGGGGGGGAGCAGTTTTAATGGATTCCTGTGAAATTCTGGAAATGCAGTTCTTGTTTCCCAAACAGGTTATGGGGAAGGGAATGAAAGAAGAGGCATGTGTGTGGCGGTGTGTGTGTGTCTGTCTCTTTCTGACATTCTTTCCATTGATTGGGGTTGCCTCAGTGGCAGAAACAGAAGTTGCATCCTTCACTGCAAGCTGTTACTTTTTTTGTAGATGGTGAGCTGGAAGAAAGAAGTTCAGTACCTGTGAGAGAAGCAAGAGATATTGAACAGGTGAGCATGATATTGGTCTTAACTTTGTGAGAATGGCCTGTAGCATCCCACTCCTATTCTGGTGGGAAACTGAAAGTTCTGCCTTCCCTAGATTTCTCTTTTATCCCAGGAGTGGACAAGTGTAGCCTGAGGGTTCCTTGAGCTCATTTTTCAAGCCCCCCCCCCCCCCCATCAGTCCTCTTGAGACTTTCTTTAAGAATGAGTTCAGTCCTTGGGCTAAAAGAGATGTCCTACTATCATCTTACCTATATTACAGGTGCCAGAGCATTCTGAAGAAGATCCCTCTCCACTGAAGACCTCTGCCTCTGGGAAGCAATACAACCTGCGCTCCTTTTCTGCTTCTTCTCCAGCTCCTGTTCCACAAGGACGAAGCCTCCGCCGTCGTGGCCATGTGGAGTCTGGCAACACAGAAAGATCTGAAGAACCAGCAGCCCCTGTCTCCAGACGCAGGGGACTGCGACAACTCAGCAATGCAGCACTGCACATGGGAGAGCTGGAGGGAAAAACGGAACAGTCCAAAGAAGAGGAAGTGAGCCCTCATAAGAAGCTGAAGAATGGAGCACCAGCAGTAGCCACACGGCAGGGCCGAGCCAGGTACTTGCAAAGGGAAGCTGTGGCCACAGACAAGCTGAAAGGAGAAATGGAAGCAGCTGCAGGCAGCCCAGGAACCAGAAAGCTGACAAGGCAGGAGAAACAGAGAACTGCAACACAAGCTGTGGAAGAACAGCCGCCAGAACTCCCTCGAACCCGGTCCAAAAGATGGTCAAATTCTTCAGTGAGCACGCCAAGCCCAAAGGGTACTGGGAAATCTGTCAGACCTGGGCAGGTGGGTGGCAGAAGTAGTGAAAAGAAAACTTGACTCCTGAGAATTAAGAACAACTGTACAATGGATTCCTTTTTCAGAAAAAAGGCATATGTGCTTATCTCCCTTGCTCTTACAATTTACTTTCATTCCTCATGCCTATTGCCTTTGTTGTTGCATTGTAGCAGTTATGAACCATGAGTATACCAGGCATCTATAGACAATTTCCAATTGCTCACCCTCAGATGGCATCCATCAGAACATGGGCAATGGTCAGCTGGTGAACTTCATGACCATTCTACTCAGTAGCCAGCCCAAATCTGTAGTAAGCTTCCAGGAAAGAAAGAAAAAGTTACAGCTAGTGGGCACAAATATGGTACTAGTTTCTGGCATGTTAGGGGGGAAATATGGCTGGTCTTTCTATCTCAGACGGCCTGAGGTATGAAACAGACATTGGGCGAAAATGTTGGTTATGTTATTTCTTGCCAAGAAGCCCATTTGACAAACTATGAGGCTACTAGGTAAAGTGGAAGGTAAGAAAAGAGGAAATCCATATTACAGATAGATAGATTCAGTGAAGGAAGTCATGAAGAATTTGCAGGACCTGAACAGGGATTTCATGACCAGGATTCACTGCAGTCTCCCATACCTAGGGCCACTATAAACTAGAGTTGACTTGATAGCTATTAATTATAAGAACTGCATTAGTCACCTTGTTCCATTGTTGAAAATGAGACAAAACATGTGGTGTTAATGGCTTGCAAAAAACATATGTTGTTCTTGGAGGAAAACTGCCTCTCCGTTGTGTGGCAAGCTGGCATAGTGTAATAAAGCAACCTGTAAGGTGAGTCTAAATTGATGTAGGTGGCTCTTGGTAGCTTTCTGTAACCAGGAGGCAGTATGCCAGAGGGAGAGGCTTGGTATCCAAAAGACCAGCTAAGTCTGTGAGTCTTTCCATTAATGCAAACTAGTGCATGTTTTGTTTGGAGCTTGGAAGAGGTACTTTTTGGGTTGGAAGTTCTTTGGACTGTAATTAGTTGTCATTTACATTTCCCAAAATGTAAATAATTTAAGTTTCAGCTGTTTCTGACCTGTTCAGTTGTTTAATATAGTGGCCATCAGTATCCACGGATACTGCATCCAGAGGTCCAACATCCATGGCTTGAATATATATCCAAAAAGCAAAGCTTGATTTTGCCATTTTGTGTAAGGGACACCATTTTACAGCACCAATATATATAATGGGGCTTGCCACAGATTTTAGCATCCACAGGGGATCCTGGAATTAAACTTCTGCAGATACCAAGGGCCCACTATTCAAATCACATTTATTGTTTTAATTTTGTTTTAAACCATTTACATTGCTTTTAACTGTATGCTGTCATGAGATCCCACGATGTAAGGCAGGTCACAGGATTCAAAGATGTTTCATTTTCTAAGCTCTGGAACATATTTCCTCTTTCCCCCAGGACTCCCCAGCACAATCCACACCATCTTCGGGAAGGAGGCTACGGAGTCAGAGCACAGAGAGCAAACCGGTGGAAATGAGATACCAGCCTCGGAACCAATCCCAGGCCTCCAGTGTTCATGCTCCAAAGGTATCATGTGCATGCATTGGGTTGTTAGGAGGAACTGAAGCTGTTCTGATGAAATTGAACTCTTGAGAAGTCCTGCCTCTTGGAGTTTGGATTCCAAGGCATAGGTCAGCCTTAGATTGAAACATTGGTAGCCCCAGGCAGTCTGACATTGTGGGGGGGGGGAGGGGGGATTGAGTGAGCAAGCTAGCAAAGAAGTGTGATAATGGGCCATTCCATTATCTGAACAACAGATAACCTTCGTTTTAGACAACAAATGGTTAAATGAGGTGAAGAAGCTAGATTACATTTAGTGAGGCTCAGTGTCACAGAGGAGAAGAGGTAGTGATGGCACAATGAAATGAACAGTTGGGCAGGAGTGCAAAACTCTTCTGAGATGTTACTCAGCAGGGGTTATAAAAAGCCTGAGAAAGGACCAGAAGTGGACTCTAGGGGACTCTAAGACACTCTCAGACAAAGGGAGCTTGGGGACAGATCCTCCTGTCACACCCCTGGGGAAGGTGGTTGAGACTTGACAAAGACTCCCAGCTATCCTATGAACATCAAGAACTACAGATATATTCTGATCTTTGAGTAGACTAGGAAAAAGTTTTTAGCTAGTCATATCAGGGGCTTTTATTACTGTTCCTGGCTTGGCTGAATGATCTAATCTGTCTGTAATTTGTAACTTCTACTCTTGTTCCTGAGGCAAAGATGGTCCTTCATTTAAAAAAAAATAACCTTTTGCTATGGAGCTTTCTTACTTGGAATACTTTTTAAAGGAAAAGGTTTTATTGTAGCTCTCACACTGCTATTTCATGTACCTTTGCTTGGTCTGGTCCTATTACCAAACTTAGAGGAAGGACAGAAGCATCTCCACAGCATCAAGAGATGGGAAGTGTCAGTGGAGTCTCAACAATGTTCTGTTGGAGTTCAAATCAGCGGGTGTGGCAGGTAGGATAGGTGCTCTCTGGAGGTCTCATTCTGCTCAACAGGAACAGGACCTTAGGAATGTTACAGGAAGGATGGAACCCAGCATAGAAATCAAGTGGGCAGCTAAAAGAAAGAAGGCTCCTCCTCTGCATCCAGCACTGAAAAGCAGCAAGCTGCTGACTGCAGAAGAAACCAACCTTCTCTACCACTGGGCTTTTTTTTTTAATGAGTTTTTGCAGACTAGTAATTTTTGTGGGTTCACATTTCCAAAGCTGCTATGGGACTGAGTGCTGAAATGGATATTTGTACAAATTGGGCATGCTTTCTTGTTCTGCTCCTTGTGGTGACTGACCCTTTGATCTGTCTGGGAGGTGTCCTACCAGTTTGCTCTGGAACTGACTCTAGGCAAAATGAAAATATGGAGCTAGAATATAACTGCCAGAATCTCCCAGCTGGCATAACCAGTGATCATGCTGTCTGAAGATTTGATGAGTTGTGATTCCAAAAAGTAACTTCTGAGTTGTGGTCGGAAATAGTTGGGAAAGGAATTAGAGTAGTCATTTTTAAGGCCTCTCAGTTAAAAGGGGGTAGAAAATGCAGGTCGCATTCCAGGGAAGGCTAGGATTTTGAAGTAAGTGGTGCCTTTGTCCTCTGACTAGCTCAAATGCCAAAGTGAACTGGATATCCTCTCCACTAACACCACAAGAGGAGTATTGCTGATCCACATTGGATTTATGATTTAGAAAGAATGGTGCCAAAGAATGGGTTCCCAAAAGAATTTAATAAAAAGCCATGTTTTCACTTGGTGTTGGAATTACAACAGCATTGGCACCAGCTGGGCCTCTGAGAAGAGGGTATTTATAAGTGGGGTGCCACAGCAAAGAAGGCCCTCTCCTGTGCCCTCCCGTAATGTATTGGCTCTAGTGGTGAGGCACGAAGGTGACCTCTCCAATACATCTCAATTCTCAGGCAATGGAAAAGGTTAGCCGAGGACTGTGCTTTTGAAGTACTATGTAATTTACTGTGTGACTTTCTCTCTTCCTCTTCCAGGTACTGTTCACAGGAGTAATTGATGAAGAAGGAGAGCGGGTAGTGACGGAGCTGGGTGGTTCCCTGGCTGAATCTGTCTTTGACTGCACCCACCTTGTGACAGACCGTGTGCGTCGCACGGTTAAGTTCTTGTGTGCCTTGGCTCAAGGCATCCCCATTGTTACACTGGACTGGCTGGAGAAGGTAAGCTGCTGCCTTATGCCATGCTGTATTCCATACATTGTTTGACTTCAGCTCCCAGGAGCCATAGCCAGCATCGCCAGTAGGGAGAGATCATGCAAACTACAATCCAAAAACCTCTAGGGCCTCTTGTTCTCCAGCCCTATTTTAGGACAGGAATCTGCTACTCTACTATTCTCAGAATGAGGGTAGTAGATTTTAAGAGCTAAGTGACTATAGCCTACCCAGAAGGGAAATAATGTGCTGTAGCCAGAACTCTATAGTTTTGGATCATGTTTTAGTTTTAATATTTAGAAACCATCTCTATTCACAGAGGAACCCAGGGTGATATACAAAGTGTTATGAAAAGAAAAATACTATATAGCTACCATAAATTACAAAGTAAGCATGAAACCAATTATAACAACAAACAAAGCAATGCAATTACTTCTTAAATATTTACATTTGTTTTGTAACAAGTTGTTTCAAATTGTTTCTGACTTATGGTGCCCTTCGTTTTCTTGGCAAGATTTGTGTTCAGAGAGAGTTTACCTTTGCCTTCCTCTAAGTCTGAGAGAGTGTGACTTGCCCAGGGTCACCCAGTGGGATTCTGTGACTGAGAGAGGATTTGAACCCTTGTCTCCAGAGTCATAGTCGAATGCTCAAACCACTAACCATGCTGCCTGGGGTGGAATTGTTTTGGCTTCAAAAAGAGAACAAGATTTGCACCACTGATACGGTCCTTCCAACACAATCAGGGCATTGCTTACAAGTCCAGAGAGATGAGACACAACCAGCTGCAAGGAAGGTGGGATCAAGATGTTGGCCACCTTCCAATTTAAAATTTGGCAGTGATGCTGAAGAGCCAGATACTATAGGTGGCCTGCGTATTACACGGGGTATCTGTTCTGGAACCATTTGTGTAACACAGGCCCCATACAGACAGGCCAAAATAAAGCTGTTTCGGGTCACTTTGGAGGTATGCTGTTTAAATGATGCATGAGTCCTAAGAGGCCAGAAGCCAAGCCAAAGCCACGCTCCAGTCCAAAGGACTGAAGCATGGCTTTGGCATGGCTTCCGGACTCTTAGGACACATGCATCATTTAAACGGCATACCTCCAAAGTGACACGAAGCAGCTTTATTTTGGCCTGTCTGTACAGGCCCACTATTTCATGCATACTCTGCAACCTTATTTCTCTTAGCTGAAATGAACAACAAAGTGTTCTCTAGGGATTTTCTAGGTCTTCCAGCACAGTTTTGTGGCAGGATACAGACCTCCCGAAAAGGTCGGTCTGCCGCCTCCTCCTTTTCTGCCAGCGGGAAGCCCCAGCAGATAAACCATGCGGCTTCCCGCCGGCGGAAAAAGAACCCGGAAAAAGCGGACAAATGGTGCACTTGTGATCTCGCAGGCGCGACATGACGTGTGGACGCTATGCGTCTGTCATGTCGTAATGGCGGCGCCCATGTACACAGGGCGCCGCCATTTTGCCACTGTCAGTACGTACTAGGCTAACCCTATTTTTTTCTGATGTGTGAAATTGAACTCATATCATATGAACTCATGTATTATGTGGATTGACTGTGTATGTTCTATAGATCAGAAATGGTCCTAGGACAATTATTACATAATGGGTAGTCAGCTCCAGATGTTTTGGGACTCCCATAATTCTTCACCATTGGCTATCCTGACTACAACTGATGGGAGTTGTAGGCCAAGAGATTTGGAGGACCATAGCTTCCCACCACTATTGTACATAAAACCTAAGATGGTGGACACATTGGGCTATGTAGGTGTGTTTCTCAGTAGGTAATCCAAAGAAGAACTGGGCTATAAAGTACTTCCTAGTGACACAGTTGGCAACATGGAGCACACAAGTTGGCATAACTGAATTGATGGAGTGGACTCGGAGGTCAATGGAGGAGTAGAAGGTTTATATGTAGGAGAGCCCCTAATAACTCTAGTTTAAAAGATCTTAAATAGTTCAGCTGAAAAAGACTTTTGTACTTGAGCACCTCTAGCATCCACAATGCTGAGCTCATTTTTTTAAGTTACATTTATATTCCACCTTTCTTTTGTTTGGCTTAAGAGGGCAGCCATAGCTTGCCTACTCACTTTGTCCTCTGTGAGGTAATATACTGAAGGCTGTGGTCTGCTTTTTGAGGTCCTTATTTAGGAGACTGATTTAAAAGAAAAAAAGTGAGTAGATTTTGTTGTAGAACTTCCGTCTAAAAGTGGGAAAGTGGTTGAGTCGAGATATTGTAAGCTGCTTTGAGTCTCATTAAATCAAATAAATAATTATTAATCCTTTCCTCGTAAAGAAGTTACATAATTAATTAAAATAGCTAGTTGTATTAACATTTCTGGTTCCAAGCATTTTGATAAGGGAGAATCAACCGGTATAAGAGAACCAGAAGAACTTGGGCAGAGATCATAATAGTCTGGAAAAGATTTTCTAGATGCAATCTTTCAAAATGGCTGCTGCCAATTTTTAAAAGTATTATTATTTTTTAATTAAAAGCATTTGCTATTTGTACTGTTCTTACTATCCTCTTTAGTATTTGTCCAATTCTGTCATATTACTTGATTAATCTCGCTTCAATGAATTAACACATACTGTCATTTTTAATCTGTAGATCTAATAATTGACATTCCCCTCACATCTTAATCAGATATCCCATTATGTATTCCCATGTATTTACAAAATCTTGCTTGAAAGCAGAAATATTTTGGATTTCAGAGGGTTTTTTTGGATTTTGGAATATGTGTATATAATATTGAGATACCTTAGAGATGGGACCCAAGTCTAAAGATGGAATTCCAGACACGGGAGACTCAACCTGTAATAAGTGTCACCTACAGAGTTCAAGTTTCAGCAGGGCCATGAAAGTGTGGACCTCCCATATTCCTGTCTGATACTCCAACTACTAAACAATATTGGTTCTTACAAGACAGATCCTTGGGCCGACACTTTTAAGGTGATTCGTTTCTCTATCTGTCTGGTTTTTGTTGATTGGCTGAAGAGCACAGGCTCCTCCTCCTGCGAATGAGTGGTCTTTCATCCATTTTTTGCCTCCTTATATCCTATTCCTCTCCCTTCACAGAGTAGGCAGAATTCCTTCTTCCTGGCACCCAATAGTTTCCTTGTTTGTGATCCTGAGCAGGAGAAGAATTTCCAGTTCAGCCTCACCACATCACTAAGGATAGCACAGCAGGAAGGGGGCCTGTTCCAGGTAAGGTCATAATCTGCCTTTTTCACTAGGCTGTTGTGGTCTGCCCAAGAAACACTTCCAGTCAGTGGAGCTGCCAGAATCCAAATAGTGGCTCCTGTTTCAATTTCTCCCTTATTAGCAACTATTAAAAGAGGTTGGGATACCGCAGGTCTAGGGCCATATATGGTTGACCACCTCTTCTTCAGACCATCATTTTACAATAGCTCAGTTTTTGTGTGGGTTTTCCATCCTTCTAGAAGGTCTTGAGACTTAGTTACAGGCAGTGAGGGCTTCAGGTTGGCATTTTTGGTCCAACCTTTTAGCTTTGTCCCTGTGACCATAATCCTGCTCAGGAACCTCCTCACTGAAATCTCATCTGCAGGTTGCTCACCCTGGTGTTAAAGGACATAAATGGGTATTCCTAGCCTTCAGGCTGAGAACTGTAATGCCCTGGGTTGTGTTGATCAACACTCTGTTCTATTAGGGGTTCGCTTGGTAGCCTTGGTATTTCAAATTAATAGGGGATGGGAAAAAATGAGCTGCTCCTGAAATCAGGGGATCTTCATACTACATGGATGTTAACAAACCCTGTGGCATTAGCAGTATTATGGTCACCAACTTCACTGTATGTTCCATGCCATACAGATGTGCTCTCCTTGGTGAGGGGTGAATTATAGTCCATAAGACAGGGACTTGGGTTCACCAGTTTTTGATCCTTACCTGTATCATTTCTTGCTATGATTTGGTGCAAACACATACATACCATGCTAGTAAGCCACACTATGGATCTGTCTCCTTTCCTTCCAGGGCTATGAGATACATGTCACACCTAATGTCAAGCCAGAGCCTGAGCACATGAGAGATATCGTTAAATGCAGTGGTGGGATGTTCTTACCCAGAATGCCTCGAGCCTACAAGGTGAGCAAGTGAAAGTGTACTTTTACCAGTGTGGTGGTGGTTTTTGTTGCATCCCTTCAAGTACAGTCTGCTCTCCCCATATGCAGGGGATCCGTTCTGGATGCCCCCGTGTATGGGGAAAAGAATGTATGGTGAAGTCCCATAGAAAATAATGGGGCACGTGCTTGCATTAGCGTGTGCTCTTGGCGGCGCAGGTACACGCCCCATTACTTTTGCTGGGGCTTGCTTTCCACATAATCTCAAAGTCATGGAAGGCAAGCCTGCCTATGGGGAGGGCTGACTGTAATTCCCCATTTATGGCAACTCTATCATGGGTTTTCTTGGCCAGATTTGTTTAGAGGAGGTTTGCCATTGCCTTCCTCTGAGGCTGAGAGCATGTAACTTGCCCAAGGTCACCCAGTAGGTTTCATGGCCAAACAGAATCAAACTCTGTCTCCAGAGTGTTAGGTCAACACTCAAACCATTACATCATGTTGACTCTCACCAGTGATGTAATCAGGTCATTTACTCCAAGTCTCAAGTACTTGCATGATACTTTAAAGTAAAGTCTCAAGTCTGGGAGCCAATTTTAACAGAAAAAAAAGAGCAATTTTTCCCAGAGGGGAAAAGCAAGTAAATTAAGCAATGAGGTTGGGGCTGGGGTTAAGGTCTGCTTGACAGCCTGTGCAGACTGCACATCAGAGGAGCCTTCTAACGCTCTTCAAGAGGTTTAGAAGGATCCTTTTGGCTCAAGCCTATTGCCAGCAAGTCAATCACTGAAAATATGCAAGTCCTGAGTCAGACCAGCATGTCATTGGTTGCCAGGTCAAGTCCAGGTTGAGTCACTAAGGTTACTTCAGTCAGTTGACTGAAGTCTACATCACTGACTTACCCGGGGGGGGGGGGGGCATCGGGGATTGGGTGCACTGGCAGAAAGGATTGACAAAAAAAGATGGCTGTGAATTTTGTCAGATTATATATTAATCCTTTTTTTAAAGGACACATTATAGTTTGATTGTATTTTAACCCTTTTCAGGAAAAGCGTATAGTGGTTTCATGTCCTGACGACCTGCCTCGGTGTAAACCAGCACAAGATGCCAAAGTACCAATTGCTAATTCAGAATTTATCCTGACGGGTATATTGCAGCAGAAGATCAATTTGGAAGCCCATCGCCTGGATGAAGTGCGCACATCCTTGCCTGCCAGTCCTGTTGTTCCCATTACCAGGGCCAGCAAGAGAAGAGCTGTGGCACAAACAGCCCCCACCCCACCCACTACAGCAAAGAGACGGCGCTGATCCTGACACATAGTGTGGAGATGTTGCCTTAAAAAATTGTAAATACCTTTTTTTGTATCTCTCTCAATAAAACGGTATAAAAACGAGTTGCTGTTTTGAAACACAGTATTGGGACAGAAAGGCTTCTACTCAGTACCAGGAGAAACAAAAATCTTATCAACTGAGCAAAATAATTTATTGAAGTCTTTTGAAAAGTTGTGTTTCAACTGGTTGACATTCAAATTCACTTTGTTTAGAAATCACTTTAGAAGTTGTGGCTTTCTGAAATACATTGACAGTTAATACTTACCATTCATGCCTAAAGTGAAAGGCCATCACAAATACTTACTTTTCCTCCACTGTATCAGAGCCAAACCCCCCCCCCCCCCCCAATCTTGGCATAAATGTCTATATCCTAAAGCAGCATAGTTAAACTAAATAGTTGCTATTGAAAGTGGTGGTGGCTGGACCAGAAGTCATCAGGTGCTGGTTCACAGATTTCAAGGAAAGAAAGAAAAATGCAGTTGTAGACTACAAATATATTAGTCACTGGCATATTGCCGGGAAGTGGGGGAGTTGCCAGTTCCCCACATCAGATAGCCTGAGAAGCAGCACTTGCTTAACTAGATGACCTCCTAGGGACAGAAATGCAGCACTGAATAGGGAAGGAGAGATAGTACAGAAATATCTGGCTACTCTAATTTAATTCAGCTCTTAAGGGCCACATGAACTGCATCCAAGAGGCAGAAATAATTCCAGAACCACTGGCAGTAATCTTTAATTTCTGGAGAACAGGAGTAGGCTGGAGGAGGCTAAATGTCCCCATCTTCAAAAAAAAAAAAAAAAGGGGGGGGGGGGAAACAGGACCCAAACAATTGCTACCCAGTTAGCCTCACATCAATAATAGGAAAGATTCTAGAATATTTTATTAAACAGAGTCTGTAAGCACTTAGAAAGGAATGCCGTAATTGCAAAAAGGCAACATGGGTTTCTCAAAAGCAAGTCATTCCAGACTAATCTTATCTCTTTTTTAATATAAAATTACCACCTTGGTAGATGAAGGGAATGCTGTGGATATATCATATTTTGATTTCAGTAATGTCCGAGAAGGTCGCCCACAATATTCTTGCAAATAAACTAGTAAAAAGCTGACTAGGCAACACTACTGTTAGGTGGAATTGTAACCGATTGACTGACCTAACCCAAAGAGTACTCAGCAATGGCTCCTCTTCATCCTGGAGAGAAATGACCAGTGGGGTGCCACAGGGTTCTGTCTTGGGCCCAGGACTATTCATCTTTATCAATGACCTCCATGATAAAATAGTGGGTGCACTTATCGATTTTACAGAATACTCAATTAGGAGAAGTAGCAAGTACCCCAGAGAACAGGATCAGAAATCGAAATGGCCTCAACAGATTGGAGAAATGGACCAAACCTAACAAAATGAATTTCAACAGGAGAAATGTGAGATACTTAGGGAGAAAAAAATGAAATGGACAGATAAAGGATGGGGAACACCTGGCTTGACAATACATGTGAGAAGGAAGCTGAACATGAGTTAACAGTGTGATGCAACAGGTTGAAAAGCGAATGCAATTCTTCCCTGCTCAATAGAAGTATAGTGTCTAGAACAAGGGAAATAATAAAGGTAAGAGAAAGGTAGTCCCTTGACTTGAATATCTAGTTGTAACCAACTGTAGTGGGTGGTGCTCATCTCCATTTCTAAGCTGAAGAGCCAGCATTGTCCAAGGACTGCTCTGGCGGTCATGTGGCCAGCATGACTATCAAATGTGTCCCACTGAAAAATGGCACCTATCTAGTTTCATTGGCATGCTTTCGAACAGCTAGGTTGGAAGAAGCTGAGACTAGTGACAGGAGTTCACCCCATCATGCAGTACCTGGGCCTCGAACTGCCAACCTTCCAATTTTCCAATCATCAGAATTGGAATCTTAACCACTAAACCACTGCATCCACCCTATTCTGCTTTAGTTGGGACTCACCTAGAATAGTCAATCCACTTCTGGGCATCATAGTGGAGCATGTCCAGAGGAGGGTGACCAAAAGGTCTGAAAGACATGCCTTATGAGGAGAGGCTCAGGGAGCTGGGTATCTTTAGCCTGGAGAAGAGGTGGTTAAGGAGTAACGTGATCGCCGTGTTCAAATGTTTAAAGGGGTGTCACATGGAAGACAGAGCTTGATTTGTTGTTCCAGAGATTAGGACACAGAACAACTGAAATCAGGAAGAGAGATTCTACCACAACATTAGGAGGAACTTCCTGACAGTAAGAGCTGTTTGACAGTGGAACACACTCCCTTGGAGAGTGGTGGAGTCTCCCTCTTTGGAGGTTTTTAAACAGGTTGGATCACGATCTTCCTGAATGGCAGAGGATTGCACTGCATGATTCTTGAGGCCTTTCCAATTCTATAGTTATGTAACTCAGCCAAAACCAAACGAAAAGTTCTTGCATTTGTTACCACAGATTGTGCATCCCTAATCCAAAATGCTTTAAAATCCTAAACTTTTTAAGCTACAATACAAGTAGTGTAGTATATATTGTGTTGGCAAGGCTGGAGAGGCATGAGGATCTATGAAATAGCAGGAATCTGTCTCTCTCCAGCCTCATGTCTTGGATCCTATTTCCAAAATATGTCATGTATATGCAAATATTCCAAAATAAATAAATAATAAAAAGGAAATTTGAAAAACCTGCTCTCAAGCATTTTGTGTAAGGGATACACAGCCTATATGTTTTAACTGGCTCTCATCTTTCAATTAAACATCTATTTTCACATAGTTCAATAAAAATAACTGGGGTTTAGACTTCAGTTTTAATTGAAAAAACCATCACCATCTTTGAAGAAACAGCTTTAACATTTTCTTAAGGCAGGCTAATCTACATTTCTAAATACACATGAATATTTATGATTTCAGGCATTTAAAAAACACATTTTTATTTTTCTTTAAAATCCATCTGGTGAAATTTTCTTGGACACACCGTTCCAATGGAATAATTTATTCCACCTTGTAAATACTGATTCCATGTTTTAAAACAATCCAATTTGATTGAACGATCAAATTTTAACTGTATCCAAGCTGGCTTTAAGTCACTTTTTGAATGAGAAATTGTGGTATGTGTAAAAAAAATTTGATACAGATGAATGGAGACATATTATTTTAAACTACAAACTACTAGAGTTTGCATGTCAACATCAAACCCATTAACCCTCCCTCCCTTTAAAATTTTTAATGATTTTATTTACAAGGAACCTGACCAGAGGCCTATTCACACTACACTATTATTCCACTTTAGCTGCCAAGGTAGTAGTATCCCATAGTAGTATCCCATGGAATCCTGGGATCTGAAGTTTAGGAAGGGTTGTTTAGATTTCTCAGCTAGAGATCTGTAGTGCCTCACCAAACTACAGACCTCAGGATTCCATAGGATACTACTATGGGAGTTAAAATGGAAACATAGTGTTATAATTGTGTTGTGCGAAAGGCCCCAGATTCCAATACAAACATACAGGAACAAAGAAAATAAATAAATATAACCACAGAGAAAACAAACATAACAATGCATTTGGCTACACTGATTTCGGAAATGAGTTTTGGACCTACATTTCTTTCCTTCCCTGTTCTTTCACTCCCCTTAGTAGAGACACAGCAAAATAAATGAGATGGGGCTCTTCTGATCTGATCCGAAGTTGAGATTTGCCTTCAACACGTGGCACATGATCTTTTTTATGAACACATTCAAGGATCAGGAAGGTTTGAATTAAAAAAGCTGTATTAGAGCTGTAGTTCCTCAAAAGAAGCTTTTCCAAGCTGGGGTTAGAGTATATAATGTATGCTACTGACTTACATTTTTAAAGGATATAAATAAATGAGAAATAAGAATCATTCTATGCATGCTTATGCCTAGAAGACCCCATCCCACTTTGTTCTGAAAAGACTGAAAAGAAAGAAAAATCAAGCTGTACCAGGGATATGTACATGGAAGGATGTTATGATACAGGTGCAACTGGGTACCACTTCTGACAAATTGTCAAAGAGGCATCTCTTGGTGTGGATGCAAAATGACAGAAAAAAGGGTAAACTTTCTCTTTGAACTCGACCTTGTGTGTGCCAAGGTGAGACCCATAATTCACGTTATAAAAAGAGACTTGGCCTTCCTCATAGTCCAAGTACACTCCAAACCTCCAGCATGACGACGTAGCTTCAGGGCAAATACCTTTCACTCTAGCTAGCTCTATAGCCCAGATGTTGTCTTTCCAGCATTCTGGTCCAATCTGTGTTTTCTTTGTGATAGAGTCTATGGTTACACCGATAAACCAGGCTGTTATGTCTTCAGTCTCTATTTCCCAATAATGTTTACCCGCAGTGAAGCCATTTTTCCCGCAAACAGTCTGATAGCCTTGAAACCTCTGTGGGTCATTCCAATATTTCCGATGCTCTACCTGAATGATCAGATGCATTCCCTTGTCAACGATAGTAAAAATGGGATGAGCAGTGTCAAGGTCCAGCTGGACAGGTTCTAACTCTGGGAAGGAAAGGGGAAATTAATTCAGCAAGGTATTGTTCATCTTACTTGACATTTTTGTTCAAGTTACATAGAGCAAAAAAAGAGAAAAGGAAAAAAAAGCACACACAAAATTCAAACACAGATGGGTACAGGTTTCACATAACTTAGAGCAAACACTGAACAAAATGGAAACTGCAATCAATAGATAAGGAGAAGACTGGGAATGGGAAGGGCAGCTATGAAAGAGCAAAAGAAAATCCTAAAGAGTAAGGATATATAACTGAGCACTAAAGTTAGAATGGTCCAATGATGGTAGTACCCATCATTATGTATGGATGTGAGCTGGACAGTGAAGCAAGTACAGGAAGTGGGTAAAAAGAAAATCAACTCATTTGAGATGTGATGCTAGATGCTGAGGATACCATGGACAGCAAAAAAGACAAACAAATGGGTCACGGGACAGATCAAGCTGGAAATACACCTAGAAGCCAAAATGATCAAACTGAGGCTGTCATACTTTGGCCACATCATGAGAAGTGACAACTTCCTAGAAAAGACGTTAATCCTGAGAAAGACTGATGGTGGTAGAAAGGGAGGAAGACCACACACACCAGATGAATAGATTCAATCAGGGAGGCCACAGGCTTGAATTTGCAGAATATGAGCAGAAAAGGGGAGGACAGGGGGTCTTGGAGATGTCTCATCTGCAGGATCACCATGAACTGAGGTTGACTTGAGGACAGTTAACAACAACAACAACAACAACAGGTTATAAGCTTGCCACTGCAATGCAGATGCATTGTGGTCTATGGCTACTTAATGACACATCTAATGACATCAAAGTCTATGTATTTATTTGTTTCATTTATTTATATTCCACCTTTCTCCCAGGACAGGACTCAATATGACTTACATCAAGGTAAAAAGAAAGTTTTGTTAAGTGCCATCAAATCAACTTTGACTTATGGTGACCCTATAAATGAGAGACCTCCAGGTCACCCTGTTATCAACAGCCCTGATGAGGTCTGGAAGACTTAGGGCCATGGCTTTCTTGACTGAGTCTGTCTGGAATATGGTCATCCTTTTTTCCTACTGCCCTCGACCTTACCAAGCATTATTGTCTTTTCCAGTGGGTCATGCCTTCTCATGATGTGGCCAAAGTACAATAGTATCTGTAGTTTGTTGAGCTTTGCTCTGGTGCCACAAAAAACTACAATTCACAGAATGCCACAGCATTGAGCTAAGGCCGTTAAAGTGATGTCCAGATGCAGCCTCAGAAAACACCATTAAATAAACAGTGCTATTAAAAACTAAATTACAACAATTAAAAGCACATTAAAACATAGTAAAAAGATAAAAACACATATCTCCCATTATAAAAATTCCTCTGGCACAATAACTTAAACGCTAAAGGGATGCCTAAATAAAAAGGTCTTGCCTGCCAATTGAAGATAGTAAAGCTCTGGTGCCACAACCAACTGTACTTTCCAGAATTCCACAGCATTAAGCCATGGCAGTTAAAGTGGTGTCAAACTGGATTATTTCTGCAGTGTGGATGGACTCCAAATTACCTTGTGCAATGATGAGGCACAGTGGGTAACCTGCCAAGTGCTGGGTGGGGCCCTTGAACTTGCCCAGGCTGAATTCCTTGCAAAGCACAAGAAGATCATCTTTGTCTCCTCCAGGCTGAAGCCCGTTCTCTGCTGCCAATCTGGTGGGAAGAAATAAGAGCAACCATTAAACAATACTGGGAGGCTATAATGCAGGCTGGTATGCTGTTTAAGATCGCTTTCATTTTTACACTCAAGTACATGCAGTTCCAGTTGTGAAAGTTTTAAATCCCTCAACTACTGTGTTTAGAAGGTCAAAGAAAAACTTCTAGTGGCACCAATTCTTTAAAATGTCTCCACTATAAAAATGCAACCTTTCCTATCTGGATCATCTAAATTGGTCCAGTCTATGACCTCTTACAACTTGTGTAGGCCAATGCAATTTTAGGCAATAAAAGTATAGTGTCTAGATCAAGAGAAGTAATAGTGCCACTGTACTCTGCTTTGGTCAGGCCCCACCTGGAATATTGTGTCCAGATCTGGGCACCACATTGAGAAACTGGAGCGTGTCCAAAGGAGGGCGACTAAAATGGTGAAGGGTCTGGAAACCACATCCTATGAGGCACACCTTAGGGAGCTGGGGATGTTTAGCCTGGAGAAAAGAAGGTCAAGAAGTGATATGATAGCCCTTTTTAAATATTTGAAGGGATGTCATATTGAAGAGGGAGCAAGCATGTTTTCTGCTGCTCCAAAGAACAGGACCAGGAACAATGGATCCAAGCTGCAGGAAAAGAGATTCCACCTCAACATTAGTAGGAACTTCCTGACAGTAAGGACTGTTCAACAGTGGAACACGCTCTCTCGGAGTGTAGTGGAGTCTCCTTCCTTGGAGGTCTTGAAACAGAGGCTGGATGGCCATCTGTTGGGGATGCTTTGATTGAGATTTCCTGCATGGCAGGGGCCCTGTTGGACTGGATGGCCCTTGTGGTCTCTTCCAACTCTACGATTTTATGACAGCTAGACTTAGCAGAGTCCAGTTTTTGAGAGGGCCAGATTGGCGTAGTTGATTGAACATTCGACTATGACCCTGGAGACCAGGGTTTGATTCCCGGCTCAGTCATGAAAACCACTGGGTGACCTTGGACTAAGTTACACACTCTCAGCCTCAGGGCAAACCTCTTTTGAACAAATCTTGCCAAGAAAACCCTATTATATGTCCACTTCAGAGTTGTCATAAGTTGGAAAGATCTTGAAGGCACACATCAAGAAATTTATGATACTCTAGCTGGGTTTTGTCACTTTTGGCTACAAGCAAGAGTTTCTGCTTTTCAGTTCAGCTACTTGAGAAAACAAATCCTCTGTGACCACAGGAAAAAACCGAACATGTGTCACAGTTTTTTTTTAACTGAGCCCTTATAAGCATGCTAGCAAAGCATTTTGTTGTGGGTTTGGGGGTGCAATGGGGGAAGCATTCAAGCATGCCAACCTCCATCTGCAGCCTGAAGTAGTACAGCAGGGGTAGTGGTCTATGGCCCTCAATGTTTTTTGGTGTGCAGCTTTCATCATCCTTAGCTAATAACAGGCCAAAAACATATCCAGGGCCACATGTTCTCCACAGCTGGAAACACTGTTTTTTGAAAAAAAGTATTTGGCTCTATGAGCTTCCATTTTAATTTCCCCGACAGTACTTTGAGTTGACTTTCCATGGGAAAATAAAATGGTGACTCCTGGAATCAGTTGCGAGATCTGCTATTACAAGGGTGGGTCACACACAGCTCATGCAACACTCCCCCACCTAAACTTTTCCACTCCAAAGCCTCCCTGATACTCCTCTCTTGCAGCTTCAAAAACATTTTTGGTCTCTAAAGGAGAATTGTTGCTTGTGGAACACATCTAGGGGCAATTCTTTTATCCCTAAAGCAAGATGCAGGACATAGTTTGGGGAGGGTGGGCTTTTGCACTTATGTTTCTTGACAAGATTTGGACTTTAAATGCTGTTCAAGTTTTGTATAGAGTTTTTAACATTTAATTATTATTAACATTTAATGTTATTGTTTTGTATGGTTTTATTGTTATGACTTCTTATGTGAAGGTGGGAGGCCTAGAGGACTGGGGAGATTAAGGGAATGTTTTTATTATTGATCATGTAATTGAATCTGAACTCTTGCTGTTACCTGCCATGATTGTCAAAAAGGGAGAGACGGGATACAAATAAATACTTATTATTATTATTATTATTATTATTATTATTAATTTTTAATCTGTAATATTTTTAAATTTTTAAGATAGTTTGTTTTTTTAAACTTTGTATTTACATTTAAATACTTTGCATTGTTTTTAAGTTGTAATGTACAGTTTCAAATTTTGTTAGTCACCTGGAGTAAACCAGTAGAAAGGTGGTGTATATAATACAGTAATAATATTTAAATACATTTTGCCAGGTTGTTGTCCATTGGGGTCAAAACTAGCGCTTGGTTCTGCCATAAATAAGTGCTGTTGTGCTACATACTGGGTTTTAGCAGCTACTGAAAGAGAAAAATGCAAATAGTACTTACTTGCCCAAAAAGTGCCGGACGCCCTAGAGAGAAAGAGTTTAAAATGGTCAAGTTTTCTCTGAAAGTTAGCACATTTTTGTCCTCCACAAGACTTGTTTTTCTTCACCCTGTGCATCCTCTGAAACTGTTCCTCAGCCTTTCCTTCTTCCCACTGGGTGATTTATTAGCAATAAATACACTTTTCTCAGAGACACAGCTTACTTGATTCAATCAAGGCACATTCTTACACCTCTATTTGAATTACATGGGCCTGTTACAGACTGCCAAAATAAAGCTGCTTCGGGTCTCTTTGGAGGTATGCTATTTAAATGATGCATGCATCCGAAGAATCCGGAAGCTGCACCAAAGCTGCACTCCAGTGCTTAGGAATGGAGTGTGGCTTTGGCATGACCTCCAGACTCTTAGGACCTGTGCATCATTTAAATAGCATACCTTCAAAGAGACCTGAAGCAGCTTTATTTTGGCAGTCTTTAACAGGCCATAGCAAAGCATTACATCTCCTCCCTTAGGACCTCATAACACACAATTCTTAATGCAAAGTTTTAAAAGTTTGATAATAGCACCACCTCCCTCTTATTGCTGCCTTGTTCTGCAAGGCCCTTATCACACAACGGATTTTGCAGCTGAAATCTGAAGTCACTCCTGGTCCAACCATGTGAATTCAAGTGAAAACGTGACATGATTGCTTTCTATTGGGGGGGGGGGTCGTTTTGAGGCAGATCCAAAGTCAATCCAAAGTGACTCCTGATTTTGGTGAATTCAGAAACAAGTGAATTCACAAAAAATGTTTCCAAGTTCACCACTTTCAATCCAAATTGTTCTGGTGTGGAATGCAACTTTGCTTCGGCCCTGGTACAACCCCCAAACCTCCAAGGTGGCAAATTTCCCATGATGCGGTGCTGCAATTTTGCTCTATTTGTTTCCCGTGCTCCTTTAGGAATGGAGGGGGTGATCGGAGGCTGGGGGAGAGATGGGAGCAACGGAGGGGGCGATCTGAGGCTGGGGGGGGGAGAGATGACAGGAACAGTTCATGTGAGGGTTGCATTCACGTGAACCAGGAAGTGGCCCCCTTCTTCACCCCAGAAGTGCAAAGTTTCATGATGCGTTCAGAGCCCCACTGAGCATGCGCAAGGGTGCCAGTTTGAATCATTGAATCCGCATGGTATGTATCACTGTGATAATTTAATGTACACTCGCTCCGCTTTGACTCAGGAATGACCAAAATTTCGTTCTTCACATGTGATAATTCATCACATGAATTGCCTTAGATTAGAATTAACTCTGCTTCCCCTTCACTTCGAATTGGCTCTGGATTGGAGTTCCAGTTTCACGTGTGATAAGGTCCCCAGTATGGTTAGTCTGAACCTTGCCACTGATGAAGAAAAGCCATCAATAATCTCCCAAGTGCACTGATGTAACGCTAGTCCTCAGGTCCAATAAATGATGTTGTAGTAGTTCCAGGATTGTGTGGTCATGTGGTGTCAGTGTCTCCTCCTTTCTTCATTATTCCAGAACAGCTTTGTTTTACTTTTGCTTTTGGTTTTGTTAAATCAAATTAGCACAATTCTGGAATTGTGTTTAAAAATCCAAACGCACACACATAACCAAGAGCCATATTGGATGACAAATAGGGCAGGGATGCAGAGTTAAGAAGAAGGGCAGAAGTGAGCATGGGCGACCTGCAACAGCCCAGTTGAGCTAATGAAGGGACATGTGGTAAATAGTGTCCCAGTCTGGTATGGATGCACCTATTTTCATTCATGTAATCATGGCAAGAATGGGGGTCATATGATTAAGTTACTAGTGTGTCTTTTTAGCTTTAACTCTACACCAGCAGTAAGTTGGGTATTAGATAACAAGCTTCATCAAGAAAGGGCTACCTTACCATATGTAGGGTTGCCATAACCCGACTGCACCCGTGTATTTCCCGATTTTGGGGGCCCTGGGCCCCTCCCGGCACGGGTGCAGCCCAAAAACTGGGACCCCCCCGGTTGCAGCCGAGTTGCTGCGGCCTGCAGGGCCTCGCTGCCCTCCTCCTCCTCGGGGAGGCGGGGAGGAAGAGGAGGGCAGCAAGGCCTGCCTGGGGCGGAGGAGGCGCCTCCCCGAGCGCCCGCACCACCCTCCTCCTCCGCCCCCTCGCCCCCAGGCTTCGCGCCCGCCCGCAGCATGGAGGAGGCGAAGACCGACGGAGCCAGCGCCTCTTGCGCACGGGCGCGCAGGGAGGAGGAGAAGAGGGAGCGGAGGAGGCGGGGGAAGGTGGCGCGGCCGCACGGGGAGGCAGGGAGGGTGGCGCGCCCACGCGCAAGAGGCACTGGCTCCCTTCGCCTTTGCCTCCCCGCGCGGCCACGCCACTCACCTCCTCCTCTTCCCCAGGCCGCGCGGCCGCATGGAGGAGGCAAAGCTGGAGGCGGTTCGCCTCCTGCGCACAGCCGCGTGCCACCCTCCTCCTCCGCCCCGTCCGCCCCAGCCCCCAGGCGAATGGAGGAGGGGGAGAAGGAGAAGGAGGAGGTGGAGGAGGAGGTGGAGGGGAAGGAGGTGGTGAGTGAGTGGCCAGAGAGGCCTCAAGGTGGTTTTTTTTTTTTGGGGGGGGGGTGCTTTTAATGCTAACAAGTCTCCCTTACTTTGACAGTGATAGTGTGGTGGTGGTGATGATGATGATGAAGATATGAGTGGGTCAGCTTGAGAGGCATGCATGCACTGTTTCAAAAGCTGAGAGAGTGTGACTTTCCAAAGTGCCTTTTCTGTGTGTTTTTGGTTCTGAGGCCTGGTCAATGTAAATTGCTGTGATTTTTACAAACTCATGCGCAGTGAAGAAAAACCAAAGTCCCTTGACACACACTTCTGAGAAGTACACTTGGTGCAAGAACTGTGAAACCACCTTGACATGTTCAATATGCATAGCCATGTTAAACCATGCTAAGTGTTAAACCCAAGGGGTTTGGTTATGGAATAAGCCTCTGATGCAAGAGGCCATGTTCAGTGAAGCCATGTGAAATGCCCAAATGTGCTGTCGTGTGTTTTTTGGAATGGAGGTCAGGGGTGTTTTGCCAGAAAGGGAAGTCCATTTCTGACATCTATCTAGAAATAATGCCCAAATGTCCTCCATTTTGATCATGCCTAAGAAACAGGCATTTATATTAACATTTTTAAAAAAAAAAATCAATTTTTTTGTGTGTCCTCCATTTTTTAAACACGTGTCCTACATTTGTCCCGGTTTGGAGGTCCTGACTTATGGCAACCCTAACCATATGTAGACAATTACCTAGCAGCAGCAGTAGTACTCTGTTGTACTTTAGACACATCATGAGAAGGGAGGACTCATTGGAAACAAACAATAATGCTAGGAAAGGGAAGAAAGAGAGGAAGACTCCATGCTAGATGGATGGACTATTGAGGTGGTCACGGGTATGAGTTTACAGGAACTAAGCAACACAGCAGAGGACAGGGAATCTTGGGGATGTCTTATCCATAGGGTCACCATGGGTCGAGATTGATTCAAGGGCAGTTAACACCAACAACACCCTGGAGGTGAACCAGCTTCATCAGGAGCAAATTCTGGTGCTTTACTGCTCAAAAGGCTTCTCTTCTCTATTATCTCCAGCATTTGTTTAGCCAGTCAGCTAGAAAATCTCATTCCTCCTCCAGTCCATTCCTCATCCAATCCAAATAGTGATCTATAACTCTGCCTGGGGTTCAGTAGGAGATGTCACTATCCTACTGATCTCAGCCAGTATCCCTCCAAAGAGGAGGTTCATTCCCAGTCAGGCTAGTCACTGTTTTCCTTTCTTGATTACAAATGGGCAACTGGTTTTGCTAGTATCTTCCTTCACTATCTCAGCTCTTATCTTTATTTATAATTAGGTTGGCTCCATGCCCAGAACTAGCATGCGTCCATCTTTATAATATGCTACTATCTAATACACATCTATTACAGTGTCAAGTGCTTAAATGAGGCAAACAGGATGCTTAAAAGCTGCTCAGCCTCTTACAATAACCTCCAGCATTTCATAGTTGAAAACCCAGACAGCTTTGGTCAAGCGACATCAGAGTTTGGTCAAGAGGGCAAAAGTTATTAATGAGGAAGAACACACAAGCTAGGTTGGAGATGCTGCAGCAGTTTGCTTTTGCATGACCCAACAGGGAAAGGCACAATCCTGTGCTCTTATCTTTTCCTTGCTGTGTTGAGTAGAAACTACTTTTGCACTTTGAACCCAATTTGCAGCTAAGGAGGGAAGCTGAGGACAATGGGGGGAAGTGGGAGAAACTGGAACATTTCAAGAGCAGCTGAAAAAGTGGGATAGCAGGAAATTAATCAGGACAGCTTTCACTGACATCTCCAGGTCACCCACAAAAAGAGCGCTGAAGTCTACTGCTCAGGCTGCAAGAACAACACTTACTTCAGGCCATCTTCAGATTTGAGGGAATCCTAGTCAAAATCTCAGACTTCCAGGAGTTTTAGCTAGAATTCTGTTGGTTAGTTCCAACTAGAGAAGAGCTATTGAATAAATTGTGACCTAACACATAGATAAAACCCATTTGATTCCAAGGCGTTATTCTAGTCAAGATTCAGGTCTTGTACTTCAACTCCCAGGAGTCCTGACCATCAGCCATCCTGGTTGAGGCTTTTAGGAAGTGAAGACCCAAATTTTTGGACAAAGTTTGATTACTTCACTAGAGGACTCCTAGTGACTTACCAAGCTGTGATGACTGGTCCCAGTCACCTGAGGACTTCTCCTGAACTACAAAGGGTTAATCTGGGAGGAGGTACATGCTAATGAGAGATGACATCACATGCTAATGAGCTGTAGCATCATAGCTGATGTAAGGTCTAACTGACCAATCAGAGAGTAGGACCGCGAGATTCAAGAACTTTCTATGGGAAATCTTTAAAAGGCCCTTTGAGGCCATGCGCTCCTTTGTCTCTCCCTGGATCCTCTCCTGAGGGGGAACCAGATGATGTCTCTTGGAGTCTGGGAGGACCCAGACTCAGGAATGCAGGTAGAGTTGGCAAGGAGCCAGCTCCCTGGTTCCAAGAACTCCACAAGGACTACAAATCCCATCATTGTGTGAGTAGTTCAGGAACAGTGTTAGTCAGTACGTCTAGGTCTTTTTGTTATGTTTATCTAATAGCTTGCCTGAAATGAATATCTTTGTAACTGTGTTTTCTGACCTGCAAGGCAAGGAGGCCTGGCATGAGTGATACCTTCCTATTCTCTATTATTTCCTTAAAATAAACTCTTTCTTTTAAAAGCATCTGCTGTCTCTTTGCTCCTGTACACGTGCCTAACTCGGTTACTGATTGCTCTGGGTTAGTAAGAAAGGAAACTAGATCTCTCTCCCAAGCAAGTCTCAGTGTGTGCTTGGGAAATATAGTTCATTGACAATTCACTGAGTGGTGGCAGCGGAAAAATAGTTCTTTTAAGGGATTCCCTGAGAGTAAGGGCCACGCACAGGGCATTGCTCGCAAGGGGAACCATCACACAAGCCTTTTACCTTTTCCACAAAAAAATTCCTCTCCTCTCTCCCAATTCTGAAACGTAATCAAATCTGTTAAAAATGGCTTTTCAGATCGAAGTCTTACCGAGAGGAAGGCGCTTGGGTTGTTCAGTTCCTTGCAGCTCTTTCCCTCAGTCATCATCTGCTTAACAGCCTGGAGTCTCTGTCGGATCTGCTCCAAACGGTCTGTCATGTCCTTCTGGGCCACCTTTCCATCCCTATCCAATCTGGCAAGCATTGTAGATTGCCTCTGGTGCAGTATCTGGTGCAATTCAGAGAACTTGGCCTGAATGTCTGCACGAAGTACTGCCGCTGAGTTCTGAAATGTATTTATGGATCTGAGTATTTAAGCAGTAAATACTCAGTAAACAGATAATACATTAGAAGTGTACTTAGGTGTTGGAAAATGGGGGAGGTGTTCCTGGATATGTGGTGGAATAAAGTGTGGGACTTATGGTTACTTGAAAAACTGTCTAACAGAATGGCAGGTTATGCAGGATGACCAAGACCAGAGTTTTTCTTTGATTGATGGCTTTCATTCATTGACTTGGTAAATAAGGACAGGAACAGGAAAATACAACCTTCATCTCATCTGGATCTCTGGTCAGATGTTGAGGAACATATCCACATCCAGACAGCACTGGATTTGGAAAAGATCAAACGCTTCAAATAATACAGAATTCAAGAGGATGACTCTAAACATTGATTGTAATTGTGAGATTTGTTATCTTGTTTTCTTTTACTGTTTTGTTATTCTATGTCCATACCTATTTACAATAAAAATTACAAAAAAGAAGATGTGCAATCCCACATAACTCAATAGTTCACAAATTAGTGTCCCCTATATCATTCTCCCCAAATACTTCCTTAGTGGCCAGCAAGTCAGAGCATATCCACATTGCACAATTATAATGGTTTGATATCACTTTAATTGCCATAGCCTCATCTACAGAATCCTTGAGATTTGTAGCTTGGTGAAGTGCTGAGTATTCCCTGCTTGAAGAGCTCTAACCCAATTCCCTTGAACTACAGCACTAGAGCTTCCTCATCAAACTACAAATCCCAGGATTTCATGAAATGGAGCCACGCCCAGGGTGACCAGAAGTCATCACATAAAGGAGGATAAGTCAATGTAAAATGTAGGTCATCCAAGAAAAATGTAGGGCGTTAGAAAATAAAAGCTGAACTCACTAATAGGAATATAAATTTATGCCTTTTAAGTTATGCTCATCATGCTCCAGAAATTCTTCATAGTCAGAAAATTGAAATGTAGGGCAGGTCCTGGAAAAGGATGACATCTGGTCACCCTAGCCACAGCCATGAAAACATGAGCAAAGTGCTTGAATAGTGTCATGTACACACAGCCCTGAAGACCTCTCCAGAGGGTTTCATGGCAATTCTCCAGGCCCAGAGCATCAAAAAGTTATTTTTTAGGTAACAAAACTCCCAATATCTTCTAGCCAGCATGCCAAAGGGATTATGGGAGTTGTAAGGTTTTTCAAGCTCTCATGTTACCTTCCTCTGACTTGTTATTAGTTGAACCTTTACATTAAAGATACTGAAAAGTAAATATAATAGTTTCTTCATGAAGGCTTTCTTGTGTATCTTACCTACAACATGAACCATGGGTGTTCCTCAGCAATCTGTTGTATGTTCTAGCACCTTATTTACAGTGCAATGTGAGGATAAGAGAGGATGGAGGGAACAGCTGTTATGGGAACAGAACTGGGAAACATTTCAATTTTTTTTATTACACATCCCCAAATATTCCAGCTAGCATGGCCATTGGTTGTGGTGGCTTGAGGTATTCTGGGAATGATAGCCTAAACTAGCCCATTTTACCTACAGCCTAAGGACTGGAGCGCAGCTTTGGCGCAGCTTCTGGCCTCTTAAGGTGTGTGTGCCATTTAAACAGCGTACCTGCAAAGTGACCCGAAGCAGCTTTATTTTGGCCTGTCTGTTCGGGCCCAATTGTCTCCAGAAAGAATGAGAAGAAAATCAAGACAGAGAAAATGCATGCCCTTCTTCCATTGATCACAACCTCTGACATTATACAGATGAAAGTGAGGTAACATGTGTGGTAAAGTATGGCAAAAGTTATTAATGAAAAAGAACACACAAGCTAAGAAAGAATGCAGCAGTTTGCTTTTGCCTGAACCTACTGGGAAAAGCAAGATTCCACCCATTCCTCTCCTCTCTTCTCCTTCCTTTTGAGTTAGTAAACTGAGTGCAAACTACTTCTGTACAGTGTTACACGCTGGGATTTGGTTCCAAGATCCCCCGTGGATAACAAAATCCGTGGATGCTCAAGTCCCATTAAATATAATGAGATAGCAAAATGGTGTCTCTTATAAAAAAAAGGAAAATGAAGGTTTGATATTTGAAATTTATACTTTTTTTGAACATTATCAAACCGTGGATGCTTGAATCAGTGTATAAAAAATCCATGTATAAGAAGGGCCAACTGTACTTTGACCTCAGTTTGCAGCAGCTGAAGTAAACTGAGAAGGAAGAGGAAAATTGGGTGGAAGAAAAACAGAGGTACTGTATTTTAAAAGCAGTTGAAAATGTGGGTTAATAAAAGATAAATAAGGTCATCCCTGCCAAACTGGAACAGTTGGAAGGTATGCAGTAGTCTTAAACAACCTATACTGTGGTCTTTACAATGTACAAATATATTCAATGTCATTACTTAATCAATTCATTAAATAATATCTTAACCCACTGCTTTGTTTTTAATAGCTAATCTGGCTAACTTGTTTACTATGCATTTCAGCATATTTTACAGCAAAGGATTAAAAACGTCTAAACACCAACAAGCTATGGCCCCACTCTTACCTGGAGAGAACGTATCTTTTCTTTTTGCTGTCCTTTGTTTTTCTCTAGTCCCATAATTCTGGTTTTCAGAGACTGCAGGGCCTTGTCTAGTTTCTCCTAGGGAAGGAAGATAGATTTATGAGGTGAAGGAGACCTATGTGCTTTGCGGTGTTCCCCCTTCTTCACAGCACCTTTCTCTTGCCCACTCACCTTGTAAAT
Source organism: Sceloporus occidentalis (assembly GCA_023333645.1). NCBI lineage: Eukaryota > Metazoa > Chordata > Lepidosauria > Squamata > Phrynosomatidae > Sceloporus > Sceloporus occidentalis. The sequence goes on from JALMGF010000001.1 coordinate 20,013,099, forward strand.
CTGAGCCCCATCCTTCAAGGAGCTAAAGTTGTGTCCAGAATGAGCAAATGAGTTGATGCAATAAAAGCAGATTGGGATCTCGTCGGTGGTGCAGAAGAGCTCCAAACTCTCACCGTGGACTTCACAGTGTAGTTTATGCTGCCCATCTTCCTTTCCCCCTTTTGTCTGTCCATTCTCCCTGATTTCTGGAGTCTTCTGGGGAGTGCTGCTGTTTGTTCTCTCTTGCATTTCCCATGCTTTTTTGGCCAAGTTGCCCAGCAGCCGATTTGGGGTGTGTTGTCTATCAAGACAAGGTGCCCGGCACTCCGGACAACTACAAGCTCCGTTTTGTGCATCCCAAAAGGCAGTGATGCATTTTTTGCAGAAGCAGTGTCCACAACCAAGCAGCACTGGCTCCGTGAACAGATCCAGGCAGACTGCACAAGTGAGGTCCTGATGGAAAGCCTCTGCCATGTGTTCCAGATATACAAACAGTTTCTACAAGCTAAAGCACCAGCTTTTTCTGTCCTTCTTCTGCCCACACCTTTAAGGGAGGAACTAGGAGCTGCTGTAGCTTGTGAATTAAAGAACTGAAAGAAAGTCCAGGTGACCATATGTTCAAGAGGGTGGTGTCACCTCACCTGCAATAGTTTGCAGGTGTGATTTCAGCAGGTATAGCTTGGGGTATAAGCCACACCTGCTGACATTCTCTCTTCTGCACAGATATTAAAGGTGCATGAGCACCTCTTTGGAATCTGGCCATTCAATAACAGGAGAGCAAGTGGGAATAGACTACAATAACCATCATCCCCAGCCAGTATAGCCAATTATGAAGGACAATGAGAGCAGTACACCATCAATATCTGGACAGTCCCATACTCTGTATCTCAAGGGAATTGGTTTTGTGCTTTTAGCAGAATGCAAAACACAGTCTGGTCTGGTCTTTTCTCAAATGCATTTGTGAACTGAACAAACACCCTTGAGGTATCCATTTCCCTCAAATTAAATAAACTCTTTAAAAATGCAAACTGTAACATAGGGTATATTGGAACATATCTCAATATTCCTTAAGAGTAAAAGAGTGCATACTTTGGCTATAGTAGCAGACCCCAGTAACTCAAGTTAAAGGATCTGTCAACTAGGCTACAAAGAGTTTTCTGCTTGGGACCCTCTTGTAGAGAACATAATACTGTGCTTAGTTTGTTAAAGGTAAAGGTAAAGGATTTGCTATATAGCCAACATGGCTACCCCCAGATAGGGTTGCCATAAGTGAGGACCTCCAAACCGGGACAAATGTAGGACAAATGCAGGACAACATTTTCAAATGTAGGACACATTTTATAAAAATGGAGGACACTCAAAAATTGAGGCTTTTTTAGAAATGTTAATATAAATGCATGTTTCTTAGGCATGATCAAAATGGAGGACATTTTGACATAATTCCTAGACAGATCACGGAAATGTACTTCCCTTTCTGGCCACCCCCCTCTCCCCATTCCAAACAGCACATTTGAGCATTGAACATGGCTTTATTTTAACATTGCCTCTTGCATATTTCAGAGGCTTATTCCACAACCAAACCCTTTGGTCAAGGGACTTTGGTTTTTCTTCATTTTGGCTTGTTTTGTCCGTATTCCTCCCCACTAAATAAAGGAGACATGAAATGGAGTTAATGGGTACAAGTTGTTCAACAAAAAAGTCTTGTGAGACTCTGTAGGCAAGAGGTGCACCATGTTAAGAACTGCATTAAGCACACTTAGGCTGCTGCCACACTGCTTTCACTCTCATCACTCCATCCTATGGAATCCTGGGATTTGTAGTTTGTTGTGGTGCCTAGGCTGGGCTTTGAAATCTCAGGCATAAGAGAGGCAAAAGGCTTGGGCTGCATCTACACTGGAGAAATAATCTGGTTTGAGACCACTTTAACTGTCTTGGCTGAATGCTATGGAATTCTGGGAATGGTGGTTTGTTCCAGCACCACAGCAGAATGGCAGTTAACCCCTGGAAAGCTCTCTGACCAAGGTGACCAATGCCCTCTCCTCAAAATGTAGGGCACCCAAGCAAAAATATGTAGGACATGGCCAAAAATAAAAGCTAAAAACACCCATGTACTTATAAATCCATGCTTCTTAGCCATGATCCAAATGGAGGACCTTTTGAAATTTGACCGAAGAGGACATGTCCTGGAAAAGGAGGAGGATGCCTGGTCACCTTGTCTCTGGTCCAAAACACACTGCAGAAATAAAACAATGCTGGACTGAAATGCCCAGAGTTCCTCACCAAAGCTGCATCCACACTGAGGAAATAATCCAGTTTGAGAGTGACTTAACTGTCCTGGGTTAGTGCTGGGGAATGCTGGGAATTGTAGTACATTGTGGCCCCAGAGCTATCTCTGACAGGGAGTCCCATAACCCTCCAAACGTAGTTGAACTGCAGTGCCCAGAATGCCTCTCCAGGTGCAGCATCCACACTGAGGAAATGGTCCAGTTTGAGACTGCTCAGTGCTGGGGAATCCTGGGAATTGTAGTCTATTGTGGCCTCAGAGCCATCACTGACAGAGAAGTCTCAATGTCTCCCAAACACTAGCATTCCCAGGATTCCCTAGCACTGAGTTAAAGCAGTCTCAAAGTGGGTTATTATTATTCCTGCAGTGTGTGAGAAAGATATAAAAGCTAGGGACTGGATTCATTTGGAGGATCTCTGTGTCCAAAACACACTGCTTGGACTGCCAGGGCTCAGTGCTATGGAATCCTGGGAATGGTAGTTTATTGTGGCACCAGAGCTCTCTGACAGAGAAGGCCAAATGCCTCACAGACCCCAGAATTCCAGAGCATTGAGCTTTGGCAGTTAAAGGGGTCTCAAAGTGCAGAGGGGGGGGGGGGGGGAGAGAAAAGCCAGGGAGTGTGAATGAGCTCTGAGAGGAGGAGGAGGAGGAGGAGGAGGGAGGGAGCCAAGGGGAGTGGCCAGGACCATCCGGAGGAGCCCCTGCTTTTCCTCATCATCGCAGCCTCCTCTCTTCCACCGAAGACTGCTGGCAAGAGGCTCTGCCCCCAGGCAACGCCTCCTCTGTGGACCATTCCGCCTCCTTTTGTCAAAAGAGCTCTGGTGCCACAAGAAACTACAATTCCCAGAATCCCATAGCACTGAGATATGGATGTTTAAGGGGGGGGGGTGTCAAACTATTTCTGCAGCCTTTGCAACCCCAAAGCCTTCTATTATTTACCAGCAACTTGCAAGGCAAAATCTCTTCCTTCCAAGCCATTGAAAACCAACCCAAATGGAGGGCTGATTGCTTCTTTCCCATTGGTCAGCTTCCGGAGAAATTTGCATATTACAAGGAAAGGTGTTTAGGGCCTCAAAAACGACCCTGTGATAAAGAATTACAAGAATACTGAGTGGTAGACATTTAAAAGATGAGGCATTTAGACTCCCAGGGAAACAGGAACAATTGATGGACTTTTTTTCTTTGCTCACTGTAACCTGGAAAGTAATGCCTCTTGCTGGGTATATATACCAAGTGGGCTGGCAATAGCTCTGGGTGGCAGATGTCTTGAAGACCTGCTCTCTAGGCTAAGCCAGGCAGGGAGGCGGGGAGGGTGGCACACAGCCATGGGGAGGGATGGAGCTGCCTCCAGGGCCTTGCTGGGGGGGAAGGTCCCGGGGAGGGGCCAAACTGGGGTGGGACCGTGTGGCCCCGCCCCAAACTGGGAAAGTCCTGCCCCCAGGCGGGATATGGCAAGCCTAACTGGGACCTTGCCATCTGGGGCTTTTGCCTCCAACAAAGGTAAAGCAATTTCCCCCCTAATATCTGGACTAATTGGCATGCTTTGCCTCTACACTACCTAGAGTTTTCCTGATGCAAAACATGAAGATTTCTTGAGAAATTCAGTGTTCTCTACCTACATAGGAAGGAGACGTGCTGGATTTCAAGGAATCATCTTCTTTGAATTGCAAATGGACATAAAATTTCCTTGACTTTGAAAATCTCCCAGTGACCACATGGCCAAAGGGGGAGGTGCCAGCCTGCAGATAGCCTTCGCTACCGTATGAACTAGGACCAGAAACAGAAAATGCAGGCCTGTGACCAACATCTTCAATTTCTTTCTCCTGTTTGCCTGATGAAGAAGCCAGTGTGACCTCAAAAGCTTGCAACATGTAATTGTGCTTTTTGGTTGGCCCAATAAAGGTATCATTGTTTGGATGCTATTGGATTTGCTATATGACCAACACAACTCCCCCCAGATGTTTTTTAAAAGGTAAAGATAGCCTAAATGTAAGTACAGTGTTTCCTCCATTTTCGTAGCCTTCAAGTATGTGGACCATCAAGCAGGGAGGGTTAAAATGGTCCATGTGCCAAGCCGTGTGCAGGGCCATGCGGTCATTCAAGCCAATGGGGCTTGAATATGTGCAAATTTCCATTTTCAGGTGGGATGGAGGTCCAGAATGGATCCACTGCAAAAATGGAGGGACAACTGTATTGTTAGTTACATTCATTTGCCCCTTTTCCTCCAGTGAGTTCGTGGTGGTGTCCTCAATGCTCCTCTGAACTTTATCCTCACAACAATCCTGTGAAGTGAGTCTGGCTGAGAGGAAAGTGGTGTCAGACTGGATTATTTCTGCAATGCGGATGCAGCCTGGGAAGAAGAAATTTATAGCTGACGTTTTGCAGACTCAGCAACAGCAATAGCAAGCAAGTACATTTCTATGCTGCTTATCAGTGCACTTAAGAACTCCTTAAGCGGTTTACATCATGTAAGGTAATTGCCCCCAACAAACTGGGCATTCATTTTAGCAACCTCAGAAGGGTGCCAGGCTGAGTCAACCCAGAGCCCCTAGCTGGTATTGAACTCACAACCTTGTGGTTTGTGAGTGAGTGACTGCAGTACAGTGGACCCTTGTTATACACTGGGGTTTGGTTCCAAGATCCCCCGTGTATAACAAAATCCGTGTATGCTCAAGTCCCATTAAATTTAATGACATAGCAAAATGATGTCCCTTATAAAAAATGGAATATCAAGGTAAATTTATACTTTGTTGGAACATTTTCAAACCGTGTATGCTGGAATCTGTGTATAAAAAATCAGTGTATAAGAAGGGCCGACTGTACTGACATTTAACCACTGCATCACCAGACTCAGTTCACTTCATTAGATGCATGAAGTGCAATCTCTGTGGGCAGACATATTTGTAAGGGGTGGAGGAGTATGAAAAGTAATGGAAACACAAAAACACATGGCAGGTGTAATCAGTATCAGTTTATTGATGGTCTTGGAGAATACTTAAAAGGAGAAAGCTGGGAAGCAGCTATTTGCATACAAGTTCAGATAAGCAGCTAAGCATGATATACAGTAGATGAAAGTCATTTATGTAGCACATTGGAATGGGTGCAGGATCAATAAAATATTGTAATAAAGCAGGCATGTGGATAATCCTTTTTTGTGTGCAACTGTGCTGAAAACCAGAGTTGTAATACTTGCAGTGTGCCAAGAAACAATTATGTCTGTTCAAACCATTGCTAATAGATCTGAATTTATATATCTTAATTCAGTTGTTTTTCTGTCCAAATGTTTATTTTTTCCCTCTTTGTTTTGTTCAGGATCTGCTACAGAATGTACAGGAAGGTTGAAATGTTCTTGTTTTGAGGTATTCCCAAATACTGCCTCAACTGGAGTAGCAAAGGGTCAAAGTAGGTACATTGTTGTTCATAAAAACAGCAAGTGTTTGGCTTTCAGAAAAGGAATAACCAGTATGTCCCCAGTCTAATCAGGCTGGTGGTTTAGAGGAGTTTTAGACCACTGCCTCCTGATGTTGTTGTAATCTAGAATAGGCTCCAACACCTGCTATTTAACTCAGAAGCAGTGTGTTCCCCTGTTTATGCCAATGGGAAATGTTCTTCAAGAGCAAATGACAACATCTAAGTCGTCTGAGGAAATTTTGCAGTTGGTTTTCGACCTAGGGCCTTTCCATACCACACAACTAAAGCACTATAATTCTTCTTTAATAACCAAGCCTGTGTCCTATGAAATCCTGGGATTTATAGTTTGGTGATGCACTAGAGCTCTCCAGGAGAGAATTCTAGATGTTCCTTTCTAATTGTGACCCCCAGGGTTCCCTAGGATGTAGCCATGGCAGTTAAAATGGAATCATACTGTTATAACTGTGTAGTGTGAAAGGGCCCTGAATGTCAGATTGCACTGAGCATGTAACCTTGACTCCAAATGTAAGCACTATCCCAGTGGTTCTTAAACAGTGAGGTGGGAACACCAGGAGAGATTTGGAGGCCCAATCTGTCTTCCTCCTCTTCCCAAACCTTTTTATGAGTAAAATTTACACATGTTGATTTAAATACTGAATTTACTTAAATGAAACTGTTCTAATTTGAACAATATTATAAAATGTTAAAATATGAATATACATGAAAATATGCACATTAAATAAACAAAATATTTTTATTCATATATTATGGTGCATGGGTGGGGGTGGCACAATATCTGCATGTGGATGTAAAGAGGGGTCCCAAGAATAAAAAGTTTTGTCTACCACTGCACTATCCTAAAGGATCAAGGAGATCTGATATTCAACTTGAACTAGGTTATGAACTACACTACAAATATATTTTCATTTTATTTTTCATCTCTCTGTCTAATATGATTGGGGAGGGGTAGGAGGACTAATTGTCTTAAATCACTGAAGTAAAAGCTGCAGCAGACATTCCAGTAGCTGTGGACTGCACACATGGAAAGAGATTATACCAAAAGGTACTTCAGGTGTCCTATTTCTGACAAATGGTCAGAGACCCATCTTTAAAAGGTTTTGTTGCAATAAAATAGAAAAAGGGATAGACTTTCTCTTTGAACTGAACCATGAGTGTATACATATGAGACCCATCACTTGCTCTATAAAAAGAAACTTGACCTTTCTCATAGTCCAGGTACACCCCAACCCTCATATTAATGCCTTTCTCTCTTGTTACCGGTATAGCCCAGACTTTGCTTCCAAAATGCTCTAGCACAGTTTTTCCTTTCATGGACTCTACAGCTACACCAACCCACCACACTGGTTCACCTTCAACCTCTATTTCCCAGTAATGTCTACCAGAAAGGAAGCCATTTTTAGCAAACACAGTCCAAAACCTGTTCTTCGCATATTCTATACACGTTTTTAAAAGTCTATTATTCTCCATGCTAAAGATTACACGCGTTTCCTTGTTTGTGATTTCGAGCAAGGGATGAGCAGTGTTGCAGTCCAGCTGGACAGGTTGTAACCCTGGTAAGTAAAAGGAAAGAATTATATTCAAGAAGGGATTATCAACCCAATCTTCTTCAGTTTAGCATTCCCCCCCCCAAAAAAACAAACAAACATGATCTGGAGAAATAATCTGTGCCTGCTTCTTTGTCCTTTACAACCTAACACTTAATGGAGCAGACTGGCAGGGTGTCAGGATCTGAGTCCCTGGTGTTCCTGTCATGCTTGTTAATTAATTAGGCTTTGTCTTTTGCCTGCTTTGTTTCATGTTGGTGGATGCTAGGATATGTCATGCTGGTGGTGCTGGATGGAAGGGAACAGTTATCTATCCATGGGATGACTAAAGAGCAAATGTGAAGGAGAGGTGATAGGCACCAGGAAACTGTCAGGGATGATGGGAGTTGTAGCTCTTCACCTCTGGCTCGAACTCACCACCTTGTTACGCACCGGCGCTGACCAGTTTTGGCCAGTGGTTAAAGCTTTGCTCTAAAGCAGCAGAGTTACAGAGAATAGGCTGAAGACCCTGACAAACTCTCCAAGCCTTCTCACTCTTGCTTCCACAGAAGTCTTCACACTTCTTCAGGATCCAGCTGGCTCTTGTATCTTCACCCAAGACACCAGACAACTCAGTAGTCTTATATAAAAGATCTACTTTATTCTACTATATACAGCTCCAACAAAACTCCAATACTCCACTACTACTACCCACAAAATACATTGGGATTCATAGCCATTATTATAGTCATTGGAAAACACCACCCACTCTTGTCAGTTTCCACCCAGTGGGCGTGTACATCCATTCTCATTGGTTCTCTTGGTTCATCCCACAATTAATGATTTCATCATCTCACCTTGACCACTTAACAATTCTCAGGTGTGTTCAATTATCCACTTTGCATTTCTGTCCTTGGCATTTAGGACTTGCTAATTACATTACCTTTTACACCTGTGTGGCTTCTAATTGCTTTTGCTGAGTCATCCTGACTCTCACATACATGTTTTATTTCTTTCACTGTATATCCCATGTTGCATTTTCCTTAACAGGTCAGTTCTTTGGTTATAATAGAAAACAACTGGGAAAGAAAACGGTTTACTTTATGACAAATGAGATCTGTGTGAAAAAGTTTGAATTGCTTTGTGCTTTTAGTATACTGTGTAACCAAAATGCCTCAGTCCTAACAACATCACCATTCTGTGAACTCCTTTGGCTTCCGAATAAAGCTTGCTGCTTTACATTTTACATTGAAGTTTAGGGTTCATGAGTCAAAGACTGCCATTACATGGATGATAACGTCTCCCAACATAGGACCTGACACAAAATGCTGCAGTGTATTCTCACTGTTTTAATTATAATGCTCCTGTCCAGAATTTGCACTGGCTAGCCATATTCTCCATCAGAAGGAACCCTTCCTTTCACACTACACAATTATAGCATTGTGATTCCACTTGAATTGCCATGGTTCCATCCTACAGAATCCTGAGAACTGCACAGGTCCCATGTTTGTCTTTTTGGCCATCTATGGTATTCTCAGCACTCTTCTCCAGCACCACACCTCAAATGAGTTGATCCCCCCCCCCCCCTTATCCACTTTTTTCATTGTCCAGCTCTTACATCCGTAAATAGATGAGGAATACAATAGCTTGGATGATTCTAACTTTAGTGCTCAGTTGTATATCTTTCCATGTTAGGATCCAGTTTAGTTCTTTCATAACTGCCTTTCCCATTCTAGCCTTCTTCTTATTTCTTGGCTGCAGTCTCCATTCTGATCACTGTTTGATCCAAGATACAGGAACTCTTTAACTATTTTGATTCCCTTGTTATTTAGGAGGAATGTATGTAGATCCTTCTTAGTGGTTATTTTTGTTTTGTTTAGGATGCATCAATGGTTAGAGTGGAATCACAGTACTATACAGTAGGCCCTTGTTAATTGCTGGGGTTTAGTTTCAGAACACCCCACCCCCTGGATACCAAAATCCGAGGACGCTCAAGTCCCATTAAATACAATCACATAGTAAAATGGTGTCCCTTATATAAAATGGCAAAATCAAGATTTGCTTTTTGGAAATATATATATATATATATATATATATATATATATTGTATAGTTTCATGCTGTGGATGCTTGAATCAGTGGATAAATATCTGTGGATAACGAGGGCCAACTGTATAAAATGGCAAAATCAAGGTTTGTTTGCTTATTGGAATTTTTTTTTTAAAAAAAAGTATTTCAAGCCATGGATGACTGAATCAATGAAAAAAAAATCTGTAGATAAACAGATATATCCAAAGATATACAACTGAGCAGTAAACTGTAATTGCATAGTGTGAAACAGCCCAAGCTCTTTTCATTCTATCATTCCAATTCAGTTTTCCAGTTTCTGCTGCCATTACAGTCAACATCTATGGCTATTAAGCATGCATAAGAATATAGCTATGGGTGGCTAGGGTGGTGCTGCTGCAAGATGAAGACTTTATTCTGTCAAATATAAATTCTGCACTCAATAACATTTTCCTTCAGTATTCACATTTGTGGCATTGCAGAGAGTGAGGCCCAAAACACACTGCAGAAATAATTGAGTGTGACAGTGCTTTAACTGCCCTGATTCAATGCTGTGGAATCCTGGGAACTGTAGTTTGGGGAGACATTTAGCTTTCTCTGTTAGAGAGCTCTGGTGCCACAATAAACTACAATTCCCAGGATTCCGTAGCACTGAGCCAGGGCATTAAAATGGTCTCAAATTTTATTATTTCTGCTGTGTGGATGGGGCCTTCATCTTGTGGGTTTTTAATAGCTAACTTTCCCACCCTTGTTTTTACTTAGCTATCTTTCTGTCAGGTCTGTACCAGGAGAAGCAAAGTGGCTTCTTGTTCTGATAGGGATGACCCTGTTAAAGGAAACCTCCACCATAGTCCATTACTCATCCAGTTTAACCCCCTGCCAAGTGGGAACATGCCATCAAAGCACTCCGAACAGATGATCATCCATCCTCTGTTTTAAAACCTCAAAGGAGACTCTATCACACCTCCAGGCAACATATGCCACTGTCAAACAGCTCTTACTTTCAGGAAGTTCCTTCTAAAGTTTAGGTGTAATCTTTTTTCCTGTAGCTTGCATCCACTGCTCCATGTCCTGTTCTCTAGAGCAGCAGAAAACAAGCTTGTTCCATCTTTAGTATGACATCCCTTCAAATATTTAAACATGGCTATCATGTCACCCCTTCACTTTCTCTTCCCCTGACTAAACATATCCAGCTCCCTAAGGTGCTCTTCATAGGGCATAGCTTCCAGACCTTTCACCATTTTGGTTGTGGCCTTGTGATGGTCATTTAAACAAGTGCCTCATCTATCCGGAAAATAAAGATCTTAAAAAAAAATCAGAACAGAGAGTATGGTACTTAGCAAATATTCCCATTTTAGATAGTCTTGCTATGCAGGCATCAGGGTTTTAGGGACTAAAAATTCTAGAATTCCTCAACCAACACAGTCAACACAGTAGGGAGTTACAGTTTAAAAAAGGGAATGTTTACAAGCTCTCAGTACACCTTACATGTTAGTTTTTTCACCACAGCAAATACTATGTACTGTGCACAGTAAATGTATACTATCATTGCTATAATAGAGCTATACAACTATACATTATAGAGCAACTGCCCATAATCTCATGCCCCCCAGATGTGCGGACTAGACAACAAAGCATCCTCAATCAGTGTCATATTGGCTGTGGATGTCATACTGGCTAGAAATGGAAGAAACTGCACTAAAACACCTGTAGAAGGGAAGCCTGCTATACTGCAGGATAATGACATCAAAGCTGATCCTCCTGGATACCTTGTGCAAAGAGTGGAAACAGTGGTCTACATGCCAGATGCTGGATGGGGCCCTTGAACTTGCCCAGCCAGAGATTCCTGTGAATCACCTTAAGACCATCTCTGTCTTCTTCACAGTGGGTTGCCTTCGTTGCTACCAATCTAGTGTGGTGAAAACAGAAGGACAATTACACATTTTTAATGGTCTCCATTCTAGAAAAATGTTCTTGTATGAAGTTTTTTAAAGAAAATACAAAGAAACAAGAATCCAAGTCGAGGGTAGATTTGGGGGCCAAAATTATGGATTTTGATACGACCCATGAATAAGTTGAGGGTGAAATTTAGGGGCATGTAACAATGGATGTAAAGCAGAGGAAAACAATGTTTAAAAGCCTACAAAAATTGGGCAAGCATAACCATTTTGTGCTCACTTTAAAGGCTGGCTGGATGGGGAGAGAACTACAGTCAATGGTGGAAGAGACTACCAGGCGCAGACAAAAAGCACCACACATGCCAAAAAGGACAAAAATGCAAAACAAAGAAAAGGAAGACTACGTTAGTAGTGATTACAGCCTTTAACATCCTGGGGGTGTTGTACTGTTTTAAAGTGCATGGTTTTTAAGTGTTTTTATCTTGTTAAACTATTGTATTTTTAAACAAATACAGTCAGCCCTCCATTTTTGCAGGGGATCCATTCTAGACCCCCCCCCCCCCCATGAAAATGGAGACTCACCAATATCCAAGCCCCATAGGCTTGAATGGGGTGCATGCCTGCAAGCACATGCAGAGCGCGCGCAGTGGAGACACTCTCCATTGAAAATAACTGAGATTGCTTCTCTGTGAATATTCAAGACGGCAGATCTCAAGTCTGTGAGAACGAAGGGATGACTGTAATCTGTTTTAATATTGTAATAGTTTAATTCTATTTTAATTTTCACTGTAAGCTGCTCTGAATTCCAGTTTTGGGGGGAAAGCAGGAAATAATAATCTATATAAATAAAAACGTAAATGCTTGTTTGTCCAAAATCTTAAATCTCCGAAAGTTCTTCACGGATTGCTTTGAAATTTTGACACAACATTCCATTCAAATACACACATGTTTTTATATACATATACCTACTATTATATAGATGTCACACCTGTGACAGGTAAAAATATGTTTTTTTTAAAAAACAGCCATCTCTTGGATGTAACAGCAACAGACATTATACTAAATATTCGATTGGCATTTGTAATCATCATCAACAAAGCTCATCGCCAATCTTTAGAACTGTGCACTTTAGATCTAGACACGGATTGCTTCTCACATGGACAATTATATGCTGCGTGTTCTACAGTCAGCAAACCAGACAATCTCTATATCTACACAGACAATGGAACAACAAAAAATATTGTATACCTACAAGCATTGTGAAATTAAATATTTCAGAAATGTGCACTTTCCCTTTCCTTTTCCATTTAACCAAACTGAGCCACAGCAATGCGTGGCTGGGTACAGCTAACAACAACAACACTTTAATGTGATAACTTAGCCTGATTTTAACCCCGGAAAAACTGACAAACCTACACTTTGGAAAGAGTGGTGAAAGGTATGAATTTAGTCTGTCCTGAAAGAACCTAAAAGAAACACCACCCCCCTATATTCTCTTGGTGCTCCTTTGTGGAGAAGCACCAAAGATCTGTCACCACCACCATTTTCCTGCCCAGACATTGAAAAGGGCCAGAAATGGCACCGAAGTGGAGAAAGTAGAGGGGATCAGTGCTTCTGTTAGGTTCTCCCAGGACAGATTAAGCTCTTGCCTATTACTACTCTGCTAAGAGAAGGAGGTGGTTCCTTTTTTATATATATATAAGACCTCAGGGACAGTACTTACATTGGCCTGTGAATAAGATGACCCTGCTTTTTGAGGTCAAATTTTGACTAAAATTTCTTGACTTATACATGAGTATATAAAATGTAAAAGTAAAGGTATTCCTCTTTGACAAGAGGTTGTCAAATCACGTCTGACTGTAGGGGGTGGTGCTCATCTCCATTACTAAGCCGAAGAGCCAGCATTGTTGAAGATGACTCTGTGTTCATGTGGCCAGCATTTCTGCACAGAATGTTGTTACTTTCCCACCGAGGTGGTACCTGTTTATCTACTTTCACTTTTACATACTTTTGAATTGCTAGGTTGGCAGAAGATGGGACGAGTGATGGAAGGTCACTCCGTCATGTGGTACTTGGGCCTTGAACTGCTGGCCTGCCAGTCTTGCAATCGTCAGAGTCAGCGTCTTAACTGCTGAGCCACCACATCCCTACACAAGTATATATGGTATTTTTATTCCCCACACTACCCTGGGTATTATTATAGATACATAAGTATACAGTATATGATATCTATAATAACACCCAGGGTACTGTAGGGAATTGAAATTGTGGTTCATCATCTTCATGATCTGATTCTTGTATGAACTAGCAGCTTTGCAAATGTACAACAGAATCCAAGCAACTTGCAAGTAACACTTACTTTTCCAGCAACGGTTGGACACCCTAGAAAGAAAGGGTATAAAGTCAGACAGTTCAGTTTCCTCCTAGAGCTGGTACACTTTCTTCCTCAAGAAAGTGGAAATGTGTCCCCAGTATATTTATTCTTGTCTCCCAGGTATATGTAGATAACATGCTAAACTTTTCTTAAACCGCTGGACTCCAATAATAGAATTATGGAATCACAGAGTTAGAAGAGACCTCAAGGCCCATCCAGCCCAATCCCTTGCCATGCACTAAGACATAAGAGATTATTTCATGGAGAAAAAAACCTGGAATAGATTTGAGATTGCAACTCAAAAGTGGGCATTATTGCACAAAAATTGATGCTGCTGCCACCAGGTGACTACAACCCGAGTCCCAGCCACATCCAGCCAGCCGCTTTGTTAAAAATGAAAAGCTCCCGTTTTTGCAGAGTGCTTGGCTGAGTGCAGCTAGTACCTGGGTTGTAGTCACCAGACTGCAGCTGCAGTGATTTTATGTGCAATAATACCTGGTTTTGAGTTTGCAATCCTGAATCTATTATGGGTCTTTTTGTTCATGCGATAATCTCCTATATCAAAGTACTCCTGAAAGATGGCCATCCATTCTGCTCATCAGAACTCCAGAATGCTAAATTTAAGCACCTCTCTTCACCAATATTTCTCTAGAGGTACAAAGAAGCTGCCCTGTGCTCCTTTCCCCACATATTAAGGCTACATTTGCACTGCAAAAGTAATGCACTCTTACACCATTTTAATTGCCACAGAATCAAGAAATCATAGACTCATAGAGCTGGAAGAGACCACAAGGGCCATCTAGTCCATCCCCCTGCCATGCATGGCTCAGTGCTATAGAATTCTGGGATTTGTATCTGTTGTGGCATCAGAGCTTTCTGACCAGAAGACTAATAAATATCTCATAAAACTACAAATTGCAGGATTTCACAGCTTTGAGCCATGAGAATTAAAGTGGTGTCAAACTGCATTATTTCTGCAGTGCAGATGCAGCCTTAATTCTCTTCCCAAAGAATCTGATCACCTCTGTTTTTTCATGTTACTTTCATATTACATTTCCTTGTTTTATTATTTCAGTGTACATCCCCCTGAGAGCTTTCAATAAAAGCTGGCATGGAGATGTGTAAAATAATAATAATAAAAAAACATCAGTAAACAAAGACTGCAACCCTCACTGATGAAGTAATATAATAATATTATTATTAATAATAATATTGATTTTAGGATTTATTACTATGCAAATTGTTTAGATTGGATAAAAGAATGGATTATTTTGGAAAACAAAGAATGTTAAATTTGGAGGGATATAATATAAGATTTGGGTGGCACACATACCGGTGGTATGATAAATTAGATCAAAACAAAGACTTTAAGGAAGTCTATTATAAGGAAGTCTCTGCTGAAAATATGGATGAAATACAAAGATAAGATATATAGACATATCCCACAATGAGTGTCACTCCAAGAGGCATTTCTAAAAAGTGGGAAATTAGAAGGAAAAGATTGGCTGAGATATAATATTCTGCTAAAAAAAAGAAAAAGGGAAGTTGAAAAGTAAAGAGGAATTAGAAAATGAAGATATAAAACTAAACTGGTTCCCATATAGGCAGATATTAGAGAGATATAAAAAGATGTAATGCAAGAAGGGATCACCTTGGAAAAAACAGAATTAGATGAAATAATGAGTAATATTAAAGGGGAAAACATTGCAATATGTGCAAAAATAGAATTAGAAGAAGAAACAGTTAAAAATTGTATGACAGAAAGGGCAAAAAACATCGGGAGAAACATACAATTTGAAAGAGGGGAGAGGGTATGGGAGAAAGATTTAAACTTTACCTGCTGTATGGATATGAAAGAAAATTGTATGAAAATGTTACACAGATGGTACCTACCCCCCTCGAGAATAGCTAAAATAATAATAATAATAATAATAATAATAATAGTCAGAAACATGCTAGAGATGCAACAGTCATTATGGTTCATTCTTCCACATCTAGTGGACATGCCCTTATATCAAAAAGTTTTGGAAAGAAGTTACTAAAATAATTTTGGAAGTATACAAAATTAATGTAAGACTAGAACCAGAAATAATCTTGTTTAAATATGGTAGAGGGGAAAGAATTAAGGAAGCATTTAAAATTAATCCTGTACCTAATAACATCAGCAAGAATTATAGTGGCAATAAAATTGGGAAAAGTTTGGAGAAACAGATATTGAAGAATGGTTAAACAAAGAATTAGAAGCAATAGAAATGGATAAATTAACAATGTTGTTACGTGAGAATGAGAATTATGACCAGATAAAAAATGAAATGGGGAAACCCTTGGTAAAATATTGTGAAGGAAGATGGGGAGAACATATATGATAGAACTGCATAGAAAGAATCTCAATTATGTGATATCTTAATATTATGAAAGATATAACATTGTTTTGTCTATATCCTTTATTTGTATTTAGTGGCTGAGAAAATTTGTTACAGTTGTTTTAAGTATAACGTGGCTAAAAAGAGGAGGAAAAGACGCCTTCATCAAAAAGGAAATGAAAAGAGTAAGATGCTTATAAGGAAAACATTAGAGCAAGCAGGGAGAGAAGGAACGGATGCAAGAGATAAATGCACATCCATTCTCCTTCTCATCTGATCACCAAAGCCACTCCCAAAGCACCCAAAGCATGCCCACTGATCTCCCGCAAAAGGCACAGAAGCAGAACTGGACTATTGCACAGGGAAGCCTGGCAGAACAGTCATGGGAAAGGAGATCATTCACGTTTTCTTGTGTTAATATTGTGCTTGCTAAACAGTCTCTCACCAGGAGAAGAACAGAAGAGGAACAACATCATGTGATCAACCCCAACCAAAGACACTATTATCCTGAGACAATTGCGATTTTCCTGCTTTGTGTGATAAAAGTCCTGAGTTCAGTGGGGCTTATTTCCAAGGAGGCATGTATGTTGTTGAGAGCCACTGTGGTGTAGTTTGTCCGCTGCAGTTCTCTTGCGCTGCAAACATGGGCGCCGGCAGAGCACCCTTTTTGGGCGCTCTGTAAAGTGCCAGGGTGACCTTGGGTGAGACACATGCTCTCAGCCTCAGGGGAAGGCAATGGCAATCCTCCTTTGCACAAATATTGTTTGCCTTAGGGTTGCCCTAATGACTTGAAGGCACACTACAACAACATGTATGTGGTTGCACTAAATATCCTTTTCATTTTCCAGATAAAACCTCTGTTACTCCCTTCCTGTCCCAGGATTTTAATTCACTCTATTAAAGGGAACTCACCAAGAGGAAGCTGCTTAGATTGTTCAGTTCCATGAAGCTTTTTCCTTCAGTCACCACTGTCTTGACAGCACTGAGCTTCTCTTGGATCTGCTCCAAATGGTCCGCCATGTCCTTGTGGGCATCCTTTTCATCCTTATCCAATTCAGCAAGCATCTCAGCTTGCCTCTGGTACAGGATCTGGTGCAATTCAGAAAATGTGGCCTCAATGTTTGTGCGCAATGATGCAGCCAAGTTCTGAAATAAGAAAGGAATGTGCATGTCTTAGAACAGGGACAAAGTGAACTTATTTTAATGGTTCTGTTAATTGTATTCTTGGTCTTAGGAGAATGAGGGGATCTCTGAGAGATGAAAATTGGGCTGGCATCTGTGGCTGGCATCTTCAGAGAATGCTTTGCCTGGAAAAATTGGGTGTATATATACTGTGTGAGCCTGGGAATGCAAGAGTGATTTGCATGTGTATTGTTCTGTGTTGATGGCTGGCCTCAGCCTGGGAGGCTAATGCAAATGAGGATTAATGTCTGCTAATTGGTGATCAATTATCTGCTGGGAAAGTCCCTGGGAAACCATTCAGAGTCAGGGGCTCACCCAATTTTTCCAGACAAAGCATTCTCTGAAGATGCCAGCCACAGATGCTGGCAAAACGTCAGAAAGAAACTCTGCTAGAACATGGCCACATAGCCCGAAAAACCCACAAAAAAAAGCAAAGGACCTTCTTTCAACAGAGATACAGGTGGGGAACCCCTCCTATTTCAGTTTGAGTGTATTTTTCCACATAGTAGATTTAGGTCTATTTGACAGCATGCCTAGCACTCAGGGCAACTGGGCAACTCTCTCTTAGCTGTCCCAGAAGGACATTATGAATTTGTTGCACAAGTGGTGACACTGCAGCTAAGCAGTACTGGCTCAGTCAACAGTTCCAGAGAGACCAAGCAAATCAAGATCGCTGTGAATACCTAGGAGCTGCTGCTTTTTTTCTTTTTTTTTTACCTTCAAGGAATATATTTTTTCTTGCTGGGATCCTTCAAGTTTTTCTAGTTCCTTAATTCTTATCTCCAGAGGCTCCAGAGCCATTGCCAGCTCGATCTAGAGAAGAAATGGAGAATTTTTGAAACGCCGGTCTGCAATTGTGACAGCTCCCTTTACCCAGGTTGAACCTAACATTTTCTTGGATTGGGTCCCTGGGAATCCAAGTGACCTCAGTATGGACATGTTTATGTGTTAGCTTTGTGTTCTTTATGGTAATCATGACCACTCCTTAATTTGAGTTGGAGAGTCTGAGGGTGGGTGTATGCTTGCCAGAATTCTTCAGGCTGCCACAAAAGTATTTTCACCCTGAATCCCCCCCCCCCCCCCCAATTCACCCCTTCACTGCTCATTTTTGCTGTGGGCTTTCAGCTCTAGCAGTGAGCAACAGATGGCTGCCTTCCCTGCAGCCCCTGTATATTGTCTGGTGCTGCTGTTGAGGTCAGAATGAAGGGCCCAGCTATGTTACTGATGCTGGGTGCCTTGTGGCATCACCACAAGGAGCCCTTGTGGCACAGTAGTTAAACGTCTGTACTGTAGCAACTTGCTCACAAACCACAAGGTTGTGAGTTCAGTACCAGCCAGGGGCTCAGGGTCGACTCAGTCTGGCATCCTTCCGAGGTTGCTAAAATGAATACCCAGCTTGTTGGGGGCAATTTGCTCACACATTGTAAACTGCGTAGGGAGTGCTTGAGTGCACTGATAAGTAGTATAGAAATGTACTTGCTATTGCTATTCTGACTTCAGAGTGACTTGTGACTGCAGTAATAGTGCCAGACCAGGCAGTTCGCACAGACCACCTGGTAAAGCAGCCACTGCCATCACCGTGAAGAGAGATGGAAATCCTCAGCAAAAGGTCAGTTATTTAAACATGGGTTATGGTGAGGAAGCACTGAATTGGGTGTGGGAGTAATAAAGACAGTTCAGATCCAGTTCAGGGTTTTGGCTCCATATAAACAGGGCACAGTGAACCTGGTGGAAATTTGAGGTAAGTCACCCATGTAAACAAGCCCTTAGTCAAAATTAACAAAATATCAAGAGAATTAATGTGGTTTATTATGTTCTGTAGAATAGCAAATGCTTTAACAAATTCCATTACTTAGCTCCGACCATATAATGATATTCAACCTGAGCTATGTCAGACCTTGCCCTTCCATCAGGTCAGGCAACCAGTATACATTCAGTCCCCACTGACTTGCCCATCTGTCTCATCCAGTTGCCAGCTCTCAACCCAAAACACCACCTGAATTCCTTGAAACACACTCCTTCTTTTTATACTTTCTGATCCTCTGCAGCCCCCTTCATAGAAGCCATCTTGTATCCAAGCTTGTCCAGTGGCTTCTTCACAGCTATGCTCCTTCTTTTCAATGGCATCCCTAGAGTTGGCATCACATGGTGCAGTAACTCAGGGTATCACTTCCCACATATTGGATTCCTACGCCACACCATATAGAATCCTTAGTAATATCTTTTGTACTAATGTCAGTAGTGTAGACTCAAGTCAATTGATTCACACTTAAGTTGGACTCAAGTCATTTCAATGACTTGGCTTGGACTTGACTTGGCAAAAATGACGACTTGACTTGAGTCTTGTATATTTTTAGTGAATGACTTGCTAGTGCCATTCAGTTTGAGGCAAGGACCTCCCTCAAAACATAGGGCACATATCCCAGAAGGAAACAGCAAACATGTGAGGCAATGGGATTGAGGCTGAAGGAGCCTTCAAAAGCTTTTCAAAAGCCTCTGATGTGCAGGGGGATAGGGTTGACATAAATACCAGACAACCAGGAATATCCCAGAGAATCAAAGGCGGGGTACAGATGGGCAGGGGAAGACGTCTTGGAGGTGTATTCTGCTGAATACGGAGCCTCCAGACCGCCCGCCCTGGGGGCGTGGCTCAGGTGATGGGGCTTCCACATGGGGGGCAGTGAAGACGCCTCACCTGGGGCCGTTTCTGACCCGCAGTTTCCAAACCGCCGCCTCGGAGGACACTGCAAAAGAGAGGCAGCTTCCTCACGGGCGGCCAAAAACGGGGCTTTTTTTTTCTTTTGCCAGCTGGCGGATGCGCCGCTGCGCAGCTGCGGCGCTCAGCAGTGGCGGCAGAAAGCCTATGTGCACATTTAAAGCGCCCAAGCCCCTTTAAAACTTTTTCCCTCGCCCTGCCCAAGAACAATGGTGGTCTCCTGCCAGCTGGTGATCAGCTGGTGTTGGCATCCTTGTCTGCTTGCACGTTGCCAATGTCACCAGCATCATGGATGCCTCCTCTCCTTTGGTCCCCGCGCTCTTGCTGAATCTGCAATGCACAGCCACAGCTGTCGCCGCTGCCACCACTGTCCCCCTGCCATCCCCCATCACCTCCCTTGTACATATGTACATATTTAAAGTTTTAGGGGTTTTTTATTGTTAGGTGAAAATGGCACAGGAATGTGTGTAGGGGTTCACTTTAAATTCCAAACTTTCCCCAATTCTAGCAGCGCATGCGTACATGTTGCTCTAGGGTTAGGGTTAGGGTTAGGGTTAGGGTTAGGGTTACGAGCATTAAAATAGAGTGCAGCTGTGCTGCAGCTTCCACATCTGCATGGCATCTGACGCTCTAATTAGAGCCTCGGTGCAAACTGTGCATGTTCCAGGACCCCGACTCATTATGCGACGCAGCTGACTCGGAGCTTTTAAATGGGCAACTTAAATTAGCAGCGTAGCAATTCTGGCGTACCGGTGCAGCAGCTTACAGACGGAGCTGCGCAGCTGCGCAGTATATAGAAAAGAAGCGGGGAAAAGCAGCACCTTTTTGATGCCGCTTCTTCCCGCTTGGGGCGTGCGGGTGGTGTGTTCATGGCGGCATTCAGGTAAGGGCCGTCTGAAGGCTATACCTTCATGACGTCATGAACACACCCCTTTTTGCCCGTCTGTAATCCGCCTAAAAGATTGTCCCAGTGAGTTGGACATGTTTAAAGAAGCACATCCCAGATTCCTCCTTTGTTCCAGGCTGCATTTTGTCAGACACCTCAATCATAGAATCATAGAGTTGGAAGAGATGTCAAGGGACATTACGGCCAATCCCCTGCCATGCAGGAACTCACAATCAGTGCAGCCCCACCAGATGGCCATCCAGTCTCTGTTTAAAGACTTCCAAAGGAGACTCCACCGCTCCCTGAAGGAGTGGGTTCCACTGTTGAACAGCCCTTACTGTAAGGAAGTTCCTCCTAAAGTCTAGGTGGAATCTCTTTTCCTGTAGCTTGCATCCATTGCTCCAGGTCCTATTTTCTGGAGCAGCAGAAAACATCCATCCTCAGTATGCTCAGTATGCTCCATCTTCAGTATGACACCCTTTCAGATACTTAACAGGGCTATCATATCACCTCGTAACCTTCTCGTCTCCAGGCTAAACATCCCCAGCTCCCTAAGTCACTCCTCATAGGCATGATTTCCAAACTCTTCGCCATTTTAGTCACCCTCCTTTAGACACACTCCAGCTTCTCAACTTCCTTTTTGAATTGTGGTGCCCAGAACTGGATACAATATTCCAGGTGGGGCCTGACCAGAGCAGAATAAAGTGGCACTATTACTTCTCTTGATCTAGACACTATACTTCTAGTGATGCAGCCTAGAATTGCATTGGCCTTTTCTCCAGTCTTTGCACTAAAACGTGGATCTGAGTGAGGTTCCCTCTCTCCCCCTTCATCTCCTCTTATTCTTCTCTGCAGGGACAGCTAACAACACAATGAATAGAAAAGCCAGGTGATGCAAGATAACCCTTTAACAGATAAGCCCTTTGGCTAGTCTTGGCAGCTGTCTGCAAAGGGAAAAGGGAGCCAGCAGTCACCGCTTTAAATGTTGGATGGACAATGAAGTTGAGAGTGTATCTCTTTCACGCTTTCTTTCCCTCTTTTGTTGGACTTTCTGTCTGAGAGAGATAGAGAAGGGGTTAAAATAAATAAAGGCAGTTTTGGTTTTGGGTGGAGCTTGCTGAGACAGGAGGGCTGTGTGAGAGAAGAAGAAAAAAGAGGTGTAAGTTCCACATAGAAAAGGTAGTACATGCACTGGTAACCTCTCGTTTGGATTTCTGCAATGCGCTCTACATGGGGCTACCTTTGTATCAGGTTCGGAAACTGCAGCTGATTCAAAATGCTGCAGCCAGGTTAATTATGGGGACACCAAGGTCCGACTATATAACACCTGTTTTAAAATCCTTGTACTGGCTGCCTATATGTTTCCGGTCCCAATACAAAGTGTTGGTTATTACCTTTAAAGCCCTAAATGGCTTGGGCCCGGGTTACTTGAGGGAACGCCTCTCCCTACATAATCCTCCCCGCACGCTCAGAACTACAAGAAAACGTTTACTCGACCACCCTAAGGTGAGATTGGTAACAACACAGCAACGGGCATTTTCAGCTGTAGTGCCCTCCTTATGGAATGCCCTCCCTGAAGACATCCGCCACAGTGGAACGGTGGAAGCCTTCAAGAAGGCTTTAAAGACTTATCTCTTTCAACAAGCCTATCCTCCCAATTCCATCTAAGATTCTACCTCCCCTATTGTTCTTGCAGTTTGGTTTTAATAGATTGCTATGTTTTTAACAGTTTTTTATCTGATGTTTTTACTGTCGTTTGAATTTAATTCTATTTTAATATGTATTTTATGATGTAGACTCTTTTTATTGTTTTTACTGTTTGATTAATGACATGTACACCGCTTTGATCATTGGAAAAGTGGTTTATAAATAAACATTTATTATTATTATTATTATTATTATTATTATTATTATTATTATTATATCCTGCAAACACTTAAGCCTTAATGAGAAGATGGTAGAGACAAGAGGGGTGGGAGCGGTTCAGGATCTGGTTTGTCACCATTCCACACTGTCTGCTTGACTTGAGGCTTGACTTGAGATTTGGACTAAAAGGCATGAATACAACTGTTGTAGAAGAAACTGCCAACACGCTACAGGTTCTCACACCTTCCTCACAACAAGCCTTGGTCTGACAGAATCAGATAGGAGGGGACCAAAGACGAATTCGCCAAACACAGATTTATTTAAGACAGCTGTCACCCTGGGAGGAATTCACATTCCAACAAAGTTCCCAGGGCCCAGAACAAGAAAAAATGGCTTCTTTATATAGCCTTGAAACAAATGACTCCAGTTGGCATATCCCATTGGACATGGCAAAAGTTAACATATAGGATTTTCGTAAAATCAGAGTGCAGATAACGTGAATATATTAAAGGTACATTTTGGTCACGTCCCACTAGCCCATTAGCCTTATCTTTAGCCTAATCTGTCTTTGCAGAGCTTCAGGATTTAGGGCCCTCTGCTAACTTCAATTTACAACACCACAAACTCCAGATGGCCGCTTTGATCTCTCAGGCCATAAACCTTACTCTTTGCCTGCATTCCTGAGCCTTTCAAATTCCTTTCAATGTATGTTATGTACCCTTATTTCTACAAACTACATTTATATGCATACCAAATATGAAACTTTAAAAATCTTCTACTTCACATCATTGACTCATATTACTCATAAATCCTAATTCCTATATATCACTGAATGTTAATAGTTATGACATAAACAACTAACAAAATTGAAATGATATCTTTAAATTACAATATTGCAGAGCCTAAATGTGCGCACAGCTTAAATGCATTTACATGTACATAGTTTCATGTGATGAAAGTGAAAATGTGGTAAAGCATGAAGTTTTAAAAGAAAATTTAAAAAGATTATTTTTTTTTAAAAAAAATTAAAATAATAATAAAAGAAACCCTGAGGCTTCTCCTTTCCCCTTCCATTGAGCCTCACCCCACTCGCCCTATCTTTACCACTGAGGTTCAGTGTTTTAAAGGGATGAAGCTGAGCACCACAGCCTGTTTCTGACAAAAGGTAGATGTTTGGGGAGCAGTGGTGTGACGTCACCCTGCTTGTTAGGGTGTCACCTGGTGCAGTCTACACCTCTCACACCTCCTACTGATGCTCCTCCCCCTTTTAATACTGTAGTTTTCAAAGAATCTCTTGTAGCATAAAAAGGAGGAAGAGAGGGGAGGAAAAAGGAAAAGGACCCCACCTTTAACACTAACAGGCTTTTATTTTAGTATTTCATGGATATAAACTCACTTTTTCAGATGCAGTACAGATAATGTCTACTTGCTCACTCACCTTGCAACTCTGGGCCCCATCCTTCAAGGAGACAAAGCTGTGTCCAGCATGGACAGATGAGTTGATGCAGCAACAACAGATTGGGATCTCATCAATGGTGCAGAAAAGCTCCAAACTCTTACCGTGGACCTCACAAAGTCCCTTATGCTGCCTTTCCTCTGTTTCCACCTCTCTCTCTTCCTTCTCACTGATCTCTGTAGTGTTCGGCAGAGTGCCACTGTTTGTTTCATGTCGCATGTCCCATGCTCTTTTTGCCAAGTTCCCCAGTAGTCGACTTGGGGTGCATTGTCTATCTGGACAAGGTGCCCGGCACTCAGGGCAACTGGATACTCTCTCTTGGCAGTCCCAGAAAGAGAGGATGCATTTCTCGCAGAAGCAGTGGTCACAGCTGAGCAGCATTGGTTCCACAAACAGATCCAGGCAGATGGAGCAGGTGAGATCCTGGTGAAATGCCTCAGCCATTTCTTCTAGTGGCTGCTGTGGTGCATATGGCATCAGATTTCACTTTCCTTTCCTAGATTTTCTCCTCTTTCTGCCCACACCCTTAAGGGAGGGACTAGCAGTGGCCTGTAGCTTGTGAATTAAAGGCAGACAAATCTCAAAGAGGACATGGCGTCTATACATGCAATACAATTGGCCCTCTATATCTATGGATTCTTTATCTATGGATTCTAGCATCCATGGCTTAAAAATATTTGTAGATTGTGTGTGTGTGTATAATACATGAAGAAAAACTTGATTTTGTAATTTTATGTACGGGATACCATTTTACTATTCATTGTATCTAATGGAATTTGAACATCCACAGATTTTGATATCCACAGGGGATCCTAGAACCAAACCCCAGGGCTTATTCCCACTTACATTTAAACTGGTTTTGGATTTGCCTTCCCTCTATGTTGGTGAAATGATTCCAAAAGGTCCATCGTTCCCACAATGAAATCAGTTCTTTTCTGTAATCACTTCTTTTTTGGCACGATTGTCGTCCTCACTGGTTTGCACTGCTTCAAAATGAATGCCAATCATCCATGTGTCATCAGTGTCGTAAGCAGCAGCCCGGGCAGTCCGGCTTGGGAACTATAGGTTTTTTTAAAATTAAATTAATCGAAAAATCGATTCATTGGTATTGCAACTACACGTAGGAGAAGCATGGCAGAGGAGGGAAAGACACCCACAGGTCCCCTCCCGACTCTTGCCATCTCTGTATCACCCAATTCAGGCATGGCAGGCAGGAGAAAGATGTCCATGGGTCCCCTCTGGACCTCTGCCATCCCTAGATCACCCGATCCAGGCATGGCAGGGGGCAGAAAAATACCCATGGGGCCCCTCTGTACCCTTGCCATGCTTGGTTCACCCGATCCAGGCATGGCAAATCATGGCAGAAAGACCACGATGGGTCCCCTCTAGACCTGTGCCATCCCTGGATCACCCAATCCAAGCATGACAGGGGTCTGGAGGGGACCTGCAGGAGTCTTTCTCCCCCCTGCCAAGCCTGGATCAAATATAGATTTTTTAAAAAACAAATTCATAGAAAATTCGATTCCTTGGTTTTGCAACTACTTGCCTTTGCAAGAACAGTGGACCCTTGTTATACGGTAGGGTTTGGTTCCAAGATCCCCTGTGGATAACAAAATCCTTGGATGCTCAAGTCCCATTAAATATAATGACATAGCAAAATGGTGTCTCTTGTAAAAATGGAAAAATCAAGGTTTGATACTTGAAATTTATACTTTTTTTTGAACATTTTCAAACCGTGGATGCTTGAATCCATGTATAAAAATATCGGTGTATCAGAAGGGCCGACTGTAGTTGCAAAATCAATGAATCAAATTTTCTATTAATTTTTTTTTAAAAAAAAATGCACTCATAGACTGCACCACAAGCACAAAGGCAGTGCTGAGAGATGGAAAGGATGGTGGGTCTACCAAAAACTTAGGAGGGATGGTAAACACTCCTCTGCATTAGTTCCTCCTCTCCAGAATGATGCAATTCAGGTCCGTCATTCCCACTTACTCCCACACTCCAGAATTGATTCCTTCCAAAACCGCCAAAGTACTAGTGTCAGGAAAAAGCGGGTTTTTTGCATTTGCCTCACCTCATCACAACTGAAACCAATCATATCAGGATCAGAACCAGTTTCAAATGGGAAAGACAGTCATTTAAACCAATCAGCAATTTGCTTTGGATCGTAGTGGAACGAGACCCCAGGATACCAAGGGCCCACTGTAGTGTAAATTCCATGTAATCCATGACTTTCATTATCCATTCCTTTCAGGAGGGTATCGCTTCCCCTTTCCAATGTGCTGCGAGAGTTATGCGTGCAGCAGAGATCATATAAAAGAAGATTTTACCATATTTGGCCTCGAGACTATTATCTGTAATCATATTTAGGAGGAAAAGTTTAGGATCAAAACCAAAATCTTTTTTGACAATTAGCTTCATCTTACCATAAATCTGTTTCCAATACTTATTAACCATTTTACAATTCCACCACATATGAAAATAAGAATCTGGGCAGTTGCTGCATTTCCAACACATTGGGCTCTGATCTTTATATATTTTACAAAGTTTCATAGGAGTGAGATGCCATCTATTTTGCATTTTATGGTAATTTTCTTTTATGGCTATACACGTGGTATATTTAAGCCTAACATTCCAATTTTTTTCCCATTGCGATAGTGGTAATACTTCCTCCAGTTCCTGTGCCCATTTGATCATACAGGGTTTTATGGTTTCCTCATGCATTTCTAGATCCAGTAAGAGATTGTAAAACTTAGAAATCTTTTTCTTATTTACCCCCAGAATTATTTTATCCACAGTCGAGTATGTTGTGTAGATGTTAACGGATTTCAAATCAAATAAAAATCTCTCTCTAATCTGACGATATAAGAACCAACTAAGATTATAACCCTCTGTTTCCAATTCATCCTGTGCTTTCATAGTTATCTTATTAGTTTTTTTATCTATTAAAACTAAGTCCTGATAAGTTACCCATCCGTTATTACAAATTACATCATTTCTATGAAAGGCCTCATTAATTGAGGTCCAAAGAGGCAATTTCGGGTATAACATCAGCTTGAACTTATTCCATACACGAAACAATGCCTTTCTAATTGTATGGTTTGTAAATTCTTTGTTGGCGGTTAATTTATTATAAAATAGAAAGGCATGAATCCCAAACACCGTATCAGATAGTTCTAAATTCAAAAGCTGTTTGTTTTGCAAATTAAACCAATCGACCATCCAATCAAAAGCACAGGCGTAGAAATATGTTTTCAAATCAGGAAGACCTAAACCGCCCCGAGTCGGTTTATCACATAAAATTTTGAATCTGACCCTGGGTTTTTTACCGGCCCAAACAAAACGGCTAATATCCTTGTTCCAGTCTTTAAAGGGTCGGTCATTTTCTAAGATAGGGATCGTTTGGAACAAAAAAATAATTTTGGGAAGTACGGACATTTTAATCATTGCGATCCTACCCAACCAGGAGAGTCCCAACTTACACCTTTTGTTCAGATCTTTTTTGACATTTTGCCAGAGTTTAACATAATTATTTTTAAATAGTTCTGAGTTTTTATTAGTAAGCCACACACCCAGGTATTTTACCTTGTCTGTTAATTTATAACCAGAACGTCTGGATAGATCTTCTCTATCCGTCTTATCCAAATTAATGGTCAACCAAACAGTCTTATCTCTATTAACTACAAGTCCAGAAACATTACCAAATTGTTTAAACAATCTATTTGTTCTTTCAATGTCCTAAAAGGGTTTAGAAAGTGATAACATAACGTCATCAGCATAGGCTTTGAGTTTCATCGTATCCCCTCTTAATCTAACGCCATGTATTTCATTGTTGTTACAGATTTCTGTATTTAAAAGCTCCAGAACCAAAATAAATAACAAAGGCGATAGAGGGCAACCTTGCCTAGTACCCTTGAAAATATGTATTGTTTTAGACCTTTCACCATTAATAATTAAATTGGCTGATTGCTTCTGATATATCCGATCCAGCCAACTACCAAAGTTTCCTCCCAAACTGACCTTCTTACAAGTTTCCTTTATAAATTTCCAACTGATTCTATCAAAATCCTTTTCATAATCAACAAATAATAAAGCCAATATTCTATCACAACTTTTACCATGATAATCTATAAGGTTTAACACATGTCTAACATTATCTCTTAACCTTCTTCCTGGTAAAAAACCGACTTGGTCAGGATGGATATATTCTTTAAGTACGAATTTAAGTCTGTTGGCTAGAATGGAGGCAAAGATTTTATAATCCGCGTTAAGTAGAGCGATAGGGCGAAAGCTTTTAGGTTCCGGTGTTTCATCCTCTGTCTTTGGGATTAAAGATGTGAAAGATTCAAGCCAAGTTCGTGGGATGTCACCATGGGATACATTGTTCATGACTAGTTTTAAGGGGATAACAATCTTGTCTATAAAGGTTTTATAATACTCAATTGGGAAACCATCCGGACCAGCTGCTTTTCCCGATTTAGCAGCCAAAATCGCGGCTTGTATCTCCTGTGTTGTAATTTCTTTATTCAGCAGATCATGATGTTCCAATGAGATCTTTAAAAAGTTCTTATCATTCAGGTAACGTGTTATTAAATCTTCAGAAATATTATCTTCCTTGAATAAACTCGAATAGTAATTTATGAATATCTTCTCAATCTCTTTTTGCTTAGAAAAGATGCTGCCACCATGTTTTATCTTAGTTATTTGTTTCCTGTGTATTTCTTTTCTCAGCCTATACACTAAGAATTTACCTGGTTTATTAGCAGAGTGAAAAAAATATTGCTTATTGTATTTAATCTTTTTGTTTGTTTCTTCTGTCAGTAAGATGGAGATTTGTTTCTTAATTATATTCAATTCCAGAATAAGATTTTTATCATTTCTATTTTTAGAATATTCCTTCTCTTTTATCTGAAGTTGGTTTTGCAATTCGTGTAGTTCTCGCTCCCTTATCTTTTTAATTTCTGAACTCTTTTTTATGAAGAAACCCCTCAGGACAGCTTTTGAAGCATCCCAAATAATATCGATTGGGGTTTCTTCCAACATGTTCTCTTTAAAGTAATTATCCAATTCATGTTAACTTCATCCACTATTTTATCATCATTGAGAAGGGTTGTATTCATTCTCCAATTGAATTTGCGGGAGCCAAATGATAGTTCCATACTGACAGATTTATGATCAGATGTGAAATTAGTGGACATGTTTATATTTTTAACTTGTGTACAAAGGGAGGGAAAGTTACTTTCGAGTCCTGAGAGCTGTGTTTTGGTAGTGAGCAAGAGGCAGCATACCTGCAGTAGTTTGGAGGACATGTGGCTAGAGGGCAACAAAGCTGGCTGGAAGTCCTCCTGTTTCTCTTAACTTGGCAATTCCTCTAGCTTGTAGGCAATGGTTTATTTCAGAAATCCCATTCCCCTTGCCTCCATCTCTCTCCTGAGGGAACAGCCCCAGGGCTGCTGGAGAAGCATCATATATAATGCACAGCTGGGAACAGTTGAAGAAGTTAGGCTCTGTCTTTACTGGCCAGAATACTCTGGGCTTTCTTGATGTTGTTGTTCATATAGAATCAAGATGGAAGAGACGTCAAGGGCCATTATGTCCAACCCCCTGCCATGCAAACAATCAAACAATCAAAGCACCCCTGACAGGTGGCCATCCAGCCTCTGCTTAAAGACCTACAAAGAAGGAGATTCCACCACTCTCCGAGGGAGTATGTTCCACTGTTGTACAGCTTTTGCTGTCAGGATGTTCTTCCTTATGTTGAAGTGGAATCTTTTTCCCTGTAGCTTGCATCCATTGTTCCGAGTCCTAGAAGATTATCACACAGGGGACGGGATAGGGACAAGATTGCTCCCCCATCCTTAACCCTGATGGCATGAAAGGCTTTCAGATCATTGCACTGATCCCGTCATTAACTGACAATAACCCGTCACTGTATTAATGAGAACTTCCATTAATCAAAATTCCGGCCAATGTTGCTTTATTTGCAGGTTAATGACAGGATCTGCACTTCACCTGAAAGTCTTTAGCGCCATCGTCATCATTTGCACTTCCCAGATGGGATAAGCACAAATGCGGTGTGAAAGTCCTTCCCACAATCATGAGGGAAGGACGGGATAATGACAGGTAGGCACAGGACGTCCTTCGTGTGATTACACACTTTTCCCCCTTTTTGAAGATGTGGACATTTGATTTCTTCAGTCCATTGTGCCTTCTGTTCTCCAGTAGTTCTCAAAGATTATTGCCAATAGCTCTGAGATTACTTCTGCCAGTTCTTTTAATGCCCTTGGGTATAGTTCATCTAACCCTACAGACTTGAACTCATTTATATTAACCAGGTATTCCTGTACTACCTCTTTACTTATTTTGTGCTGTGTTGCCCCTACAGTGCTGTAATTCCTCCCATTTCCTGCATGATTCCTTGTTTAAATGTCTTGGGATGAGGTGGAAGAAAAGAGAGCTGCTACCAGGCATTTCAATCTGCTTGCTGCCAGGACTTTTCTGCCCCTGTACTAAGCAGGACATTGTGGGCAGAAATGGGTTGCTGTGACTTTTGGGATGTGCTCATCTGAAAAAGGGAGACTGGGTTGGGAGTGGGAATGCTTTCCACAGCCAAACAAGGCAGAGCCAGCATGGACCAGTCCATTTCCCAAGCTCTGTACCAAAACAGCTGCATGCAGTTTCCCCAACATCTGCCATCACTGTGTAAAGCAAGCAATCCCTGGGGTTGGATTAATAATAATAATAATAATAGGTTTTATTTATATACCGCCCAATCACTGGGAATCCAAGCGGTTTACAATAGAGGGGATAACAGACAGTTCCCTGCCCACAGGCTTACAATCTAAAAGACACGACACAAAAGGAGAAGGGAATGGTGAGGGGGGGAGGGAATCAGGTCCAGCATTCTTCTCTCCCTCTGAGGCCTGGACCAAGGCAGATGGACCGGAGGGAGGGCTCTTCTTCTTCAGGCTAGCCCCTGATGGAACTGGGCCAGCCTACTCTCTCCCCCAGAGGCCGAAAGATGACAGTTAGGGAGGGAGGAGCCTCTTTCTTCAGGCTAGCCCCTGATGGTACTGGGCCAGCCTTCTCTCTCCCCCAGAGGCCGAAAGATGACAGTTGGGGAGGGAGGAGCCTCTTTCTTCAGGCTAGCCCCTGATGGAACTGGGCCAGCCTTCTCTCTCCCCCAGAGGCCGAAAGATGACAGTTGGGGAGGGAGGAGCCTCTTTCTTCAGGCTAGCCCCTGATGGAACTTTTCCCAGAGAAATAAAAACACTGGCTGCACTGTAGGTGTAAGAGTGCACCAAAAGTGTGGTTGTGCTGAGAGCATGGAGCAAGGGGGAAAGATGGCGTTTGTCTACTGGGACAGGGAGGGGGAGAAAAGGCAACACAATGACCGATAGGCAATGATTTCCTAAGGGCTAGTAAGTGGGCATGCGCTGATTGGAGGATTCTGGGAATGATAACCCAAAAAAGCAGCTTTTACAGTTCAGACTTTTTGACAGTTTGCCATGGACACAAATCCATCCATTTGGAGAAAAAGCACCCTTCCATTGCAGAGCAGCACACACATTAAGGAAGTCCTCAACCCCGCTCCAGACCCAGGTTCTAATAAAAAAGCACACCACTGATCTTATTGTAGCACTTTATTCTAAGGAAAATTCTGACTGATTTATGCCTGTCCTCGTGTCTGTCCAGCCTGTAATTTAGAATTCAAAAAATGGGTGACTCAGTCATAAGTGGACACAAACTGGTTCATATTAGATCATGCAAGCGGAGGAAACATTTGGATCCCAGAGAAGGAAAGGAACAAGGTTAAGCTGTGTAGGAGCTGCTGATCCCATGTGCTGGAGGTTGTCAAGGGTGGCACTTCCAGGAGAGGTGTAATGGGAAAGCTCTGAGGATGGCTTGGTAAGTGTCCCATTTCATCAACTTTTCTTCTGCTGGACATTTCCAAAATTGTATTTCTTGTTGAATTTACTTCCCCTCCATCTTGCTCTTCTCACAGCTCAGCACTCCCTGTTTACTGAGTGCTTAGGAACCACCTAAGGACAAAGTTTGAACAACTGTCATTTGTTTCATCAGAAAGAAAGGTGCAAGCTCACCCCAAACTCTTGCAAAAAAAGACCCTTATCCCATTCCTTATACTCCACTTTAAACTCCACTTCCTTCCTGTCCCAATCAAGATTTTAAAGCCTTCTCTTCCCATCAAAGAGCCACATTTTAACTCCACTTTAACTCCCCAATCTGATTTTCAAACCCCTCCCCCAGTACCTGGGAAGTGGTGTCAGGTGGTCAGGAAAGGTCCAGAGAAGGAGAAGGAGGGATGGAAGTGACATTTTCCCTTCCATCCTTATAGCCCCCTAAATTTTACCTCTGGCTTATCTACAGGTCATATCAAAACCCATGATTTTTACCCTGAAACCTTCCCTTGACTTATACATGAGGTCAACTTGTACATGAGGGTATACGTTACTTTCTTGGACTACAACTCCCAGCATCCTACAGGCAGCTAGGTTATTTTGAAAGCTTGTAGTGCCAACAAAAGAACATTTCCAAGCTCTGCTATGGAATGGAGAAGTTTCCAACCACATCTTCTGGAACCTTCCTGATAGCCAGAAGCAGACACCACATTAGTGCAGGGGCTCTGACCTTTAGCCATAAAAAGGCCTAGGAAGATAGCACTGAATTCAACTGAGAAGTCTTGGAGAGAATATTTGGGAAGGGGAATCAAATCATGAGATACCCCTCCTGCAGCCTTTAACCAGTATAATTTGGAAACAAATTTACCATCACCCATAAAACTCCCACAAGGTTCTTGGGGGTATAAACCTTAGAATCATAGAAATTGAAGAGACCACAAGGGCCATCCAGTCAAACCCCCTGCCATGCAGGAACTCTCAATCAAAGCATCCCCAACAGATGGCCATCCAGCCTCTGCTTAAAGACTTCCAAGGAAGGAGAGTCCACTACACTCCGAGGGAGTGTGTTCCACTGTCAAACAGCCCTTACTTTGGCCCCAGACCTTCCACACTTACCCTAGTTTTGAGGAGGGATGTGTCCAAATTGCCTGTTCCTACTTTTTACTGTTATGGCTTCATAATACTGTCAAAAACAGTGCCTTCCAAAGTTCAGAAATTCCAGGTTTCAGTAGTAAACTCAGCAAACCTTTATTCAGTAACTACAGGTTTGCACCAAAGACGTTCACTGTCAGAACTAAACAGGAAACATGTGTAAACATTAATTAAAGCACACACAATTTCAAATCATTGGCAGGCAAATTTTCATTCCTTACCAAAGCAAAGCAAACTTGTTCCTCCCACATTTCCATGTCACCTCCTTCCTGGTTTCTTTCCTGAGGAAAATAACTGTAGTTATTCTCAAGCCAGAGGTACTCCGTTTTCTCTGTTATTTCGAAGGGATGTGATCAACATCCCCTGTCAATAAACACTTCACTACATGCCCCATCACATATTCCTTCTGTCCTACCCCATCCACCATCTAAACACGCCATTAACTAGCTAGTGCCTTCAAAAAGGATGTGTCAGAGTTAAGACCTTGCTACAGCCTCCCAGGCAATAGCTGTACTCTTGCGGTGTGGTCTTAATTCTTGTATTCTACCTCCAGTTCTTACGTGTCTAAACATGGGAGGAAAAGACACGCCTTCGAAGGAGATACCCTGGGTCTAACCTCATCCCCTTTCCTATCTGCTCAAAAGCCTTTAGCTGAAGCTGGAGCAAAAGAACCAGCATTTTAAACTTGCCGGAGCAGGAAACATCTATCAGTTTAAATGGCCAAAGGATTCCTTTCTTGAAAAATTCCATCCCCAAGCATACACCGAGCAATAGCCAGAGTGAAACATTTGACTCTATACAGATGACCCACAACTGCTCAGAAAAGACATTTTTATGAACTACACTCCCAGATTCCCTCAGTCGGCATGGACAATACTGGGAGATGTCATCCAAAACAGTAATTCAACCATTTTGGGTGGAAATAGCAATAGGGTATTGGCCTCTGAGTTCACCATAACTCTGTCCTTACAGAATCATAGAGTTGGAAGGGGCCTCTCAGTCCAACCCCAGCTCAGTGCAGGATCTCCAGCTAGAGCATCCCCAGCAGTACTTCAACCTCTTTCTGAAGATGTCCAGAGAAGGAGGCCCCATCACTTCTCTAGGCATTTGGTTCCATTGTCGAAGTGCTTTCACTGTCAAGAGGTTCCTTCTAATGTTCAATAGAAATCTACCCTCCTTTATCTTAAAACCATTAGACCTGGTCCTACCCTCTGGGACAGCAGAAAACAGGCCTACCCCCTCCTCTCTGTAGAAGCTTTTGCTCTCTGTGGCAGCTTTTGAGGTATTTAAAGACTGCAGTCATGTCACCCCTCAGTCTTCTCTTCAGCCACCTCCTTCAACCTCTCCTCATATTTTTGTTCTCTATATCTCTTATCTTCTTTGTTGCTCTTCTCTGAATCTGCTCCAACATGTCTATACTCTTCTTAAAATGAGGCATCTAAAATTGGAGGAAGCCAGATGAGGCCTGATCATCACAGAATATAATGCGACTATTACCTCCCTTGACTTGGAAACTATGCTTCTATTAATGCAGGCTAAAATCACAATCATCTTCTTTGCTGCAACATCACAGTGCTGACCACATGCCCCAAATCTTTTCTTGAAGCTGTAAAATGCACATTCACGCATAGCTAGAACAGTCAGATCTTCTGATCATTGAGCAATAGGCAAATATTTATCATTCCAGCCTTGGAATATAAGTCTTGGAGTGTACGTTACCCTCCTCTAACTTAAAATCATTTGATCTGGTCCTACCTCTGGGGTAGCAATGAACAAACCTGCAGCCCTCTCTGTGACAGTCCTTGAGGTACAGTATTTAAAGACTGCAATCATGTCACCCTGAGTCTTCTTTTCACAAGGCTGAGCATAACCAACTCCTTCAACATTTCCTCATATGATTTGTTCTCTCTATCTCTTATCTTCATTGTCTTTCTCTGAACTGTATCATGTGCATTAATATGTCCTTATTATGACTGATTCAAAGTTTCTCATTTTCCAGAAAAAAATCCAGGCAGAACAGTAGTCACCCCTCCAGACATCAAGAGAGAAAGCATAATTACCTCTCCAAAAGACAAGGACACTTGTGATACAGAGATTCAGGATTAGGCTCACTTTTCAGATGAATAAACAGTGACAGGATGAGTCAGGATATTGAGAACCTATAAATAACAGGTAACTTGAAGGCACGTACACATAGTATTCTTTTAGATGCACAACTTATAGGTGTTTGCCATAGACCATATAGCATAGACTTCTACACACCCACATTGCCAACCCAACCTGCAAAAAAATCTGGAGGCTTAAATCAATGTACGGACTAGCTGCAATGTAAATATTGTTATCTCTACACATACATTTGACTGAACACAAAAGATGCAGTGCACTACCGCACCTTTGCAAACATGTACAGACAGGGTGAGAATAATTCATAAGGGGCGGCAGAGGCAAATCCTTCTATGCTCAGATGCAGCCACAAGTAAATTCATCTGGCAGAGTTAGGCACATACATGAGCAGTCTAGATCACTGCTTCATATCTAGTTTGATCTTTCCAGTTCAATCCTGCCTTTGACACAGCAGTTTCCAGCCTTTGGTCTTCCATTTGTTTTGGACTTCAGACCCCAGAAGTCCCAGCCAACAAGTGAGGAATCATGGTAGCTGAAGTCCAAAACATTTAGAGGACCAAAGGTTGCAAACCACTGCACTAACCCAATCTTTTCAGGTCAGGTGCCTTCCAGATGTGTCATGCTACTCTTCCTATCACTGCCAGTCATGCTGCTGAGAATTATGGGAGTTGTAGGCCAACAGATCTGTAGGACACCAGAAATCTGCAACAAGGCCCAGCTGGTTTTGGGCAAATTTCCAGTGGGGAACTTCTTTATGACAAACATGGGCTCTAACAGTGGATCTCTATAGATGTGAAGGGTGTAGACCCATTTGTAATCCAAACTAGTGCCTGGTAGCCATTGCAGTTCAGATGAAGCACCAACACAAGCAGCCAGTCCTCATTAAGGTCCATTGTAGCTCCTCTAGTGCTTGAAACATTACAGTGGTTACATGCTCTGTCTCTCCTGTGTGCCAGCTGTAAGGGCACAGGGGGCATCTCGTCATTTAAATCTCTCTTAAGGTTCACTTTTTCTAAGTCTTGTATAGTAGTGGTTAGAGCACTGGACTTTGACTCTGGTGATCAGATTTCCCACTCGAGCATAAAAACTCACTGGATGGCCTTGGGCAAGTCACACTTTCTCAGCCTCAGAGCATGGCCATGGCAAACTCTCTCTGAATTAATTTGCCAAAAAACCCTCCGATCAGTTTGCTTTAGGGCCACAATAAGTTGGGAATGACTTGAAGGCATACAACAAAAACCTAGACTGTTCTTTTGACCCGAGAGCCACTTTGAGCTCCAGTTTATTTTGGGGGGGGGGGGGGGGGGGAAGCGGGATACAAATAAAATGCCATTGTTGTTGTGTGCCTTCAAGTCATTTCTGACTTGTGGTGACCCTAAGGCCATCCTATCATAGGGTTTTCTTAGCAAGATTTGTTCAGAGGTAGGGTGACCAGACACCCTCCTTTTCCATGATATGTCCTACATTTCAGCCTTCTGTCCAGGAGGAATTTCAAAACATCCTCCATTTTGAACATGATTAAGAAGCACAAATTTATATTTACAGTGAGTCCTTGGTATCCACTCTGTTTGGTTCCAGAATGCCCCCCCACCCCCGGCGTAGATACCAAAATCTGTGGATACCCAAGTCTTATATGCATTGTATAAAATGGCAAAATCAAGGTTTGGTTTTTGCAATTTATGTATTTTTAAATATTTTCAAGCTGTGGATGGTCGAATGCACAGATAAAGAATCTGTGGATATGAAGGGCCAACTGTGTATTAATGTTTTTAGCTTTTCTTTGGTCATGCCTTCCATTTTTCTGGAATGCTGCAGTGCCTTGTCCTCCTTTGTGGTTAGGCCATCTGGTCACCCTGTCTCTGACTTGTTGTTGTTATGTGCCTTCAAGTCATTTCCAACTTCTGGTGAACCTATCATGGGTTTTTCTTGGCAAGATTTGTTCAGAGGTTTGCCACTGCCTTCTCCGGAGGCTGAGAGTGTGTGACTTGCCCATGGTCACCCAGTGGGTTTCATGGCCAAGCTGGGAATCAAACTCTGACTTCCCGAGTTAAAGTCCAACACTCAAACCACTATATCAGTGGTTCCCAAACTTTGTTCCTCCAGGTGTTCTGGACTTTAACTTCCTGAAGCCAAAGCCAGCTTGGCCAGCAGTCAGGAATTCTGGAAGATGAAGTTCAAGGCATCTGGAGGAGCAAAGTTTGGGAATCACTGAATAATAATAATTGCTAAGCCATTAAAGTTGGCTTTAACCCAGGGTGACTAAATGTCCTCACCACAAAAGAGGAGCAGGCGCCGCAAAATGGAGGACACGACCAAAGAAAAACTAAAAAACACCCAGAAATGTAAATTCATGCTTCTTAGTCCTGCTCAAAATGTAAGATGTTTGGAAATTCCTCTTGGGAAGAGAGCTGAAATGGAGGACATGTCCAGAAAAAGGAGGATACCTGGTCACCACTCATAGAAACGCAAAGCCATGCTTTTTGCCATGGTTCAAAATTGGAGGACCTTTGAGGAATTCCTCCCCGGCAGAAAATAAAAAAAGCTAAAAACACTCCTTGAAATCCATGTTTCTTAGCCAAGGTTCAAAATGGAGGACATTTGGGAATCCTTCCTGGGCAGAAAATACAATCTAAAAATGTTCATATAACTATCGATCCATGCTTCTCAGGCATGCTCAAAATGGAGGACATCTGGGGACTTCCTCCTGGGCAGAAAAATGAAAAGTTAAAATGCCACTCCTAGAAATATTTCTATGCTTGCTTGTTAAGTCCTACCCCAAATGGAGGGCGTTCGAGGAAAAAAATGGAGGACGTGCCCAAAGAAACGCTACAAATACACACACACACCATGCTTCTTAGTCCTGCTCCAAACGGAGGGCATGGGGGGGGGAATCCCTCCTGGGGCAGAAGGCTGGAAATGGAGGACGCGTCCGGGAAAAGGAGGACGGGCCTGTTTCCCTCCCTCCCATGTCCCTATCTATACTCACCCCACTTACCAGACCCCACAGCTGGGGGGGCAACCCCAGGAGACTGGGAAACTGGGAGAAAGAGACACAAAATGGGGGCTTGGGGGTTTCAGGCCCTCTGCCCCCAAGCCTCCCCTCAGCCTCCTGGTCTGCCTCATCCCTGCCAGGCGAGGATGGCGAAGGATGCTCCTCTGCCAAAGCCCCCATATGGCCAGCTGCATTAATGGCCAAGCCTTTCCCTTGCGTTGCAAGGCATGCCGGGAAGCTGCCCAACTTTCCTCCCTTCTTCCCCTCCCATTGGCTGGAAGGAAGGGGCCGGGTGGGAGGAGGAGCTGCCAAAACACCCTCCAGAAATGCTCCCCTCCTCCCTCCACAGTTGCAGCTTTGGCTTTTGCAGATGTGGTTATGCACGGGTTTTATTAATACGTTTTCTCAAAGAATATCTAGGTCCTCCAACGCAATTCTGTGGTCAACTTTAACTAAAAGTTGCACTGAGAGAGATTCCTAGAGAGAATACTAGGCATTTGCAGCAGCACCTCCAGCACAATGTCTGGCAGGGGTTGGTCACAGAGTCATGGGCGGGATACAAACCGCCGCTTTGCGGCGCTTCCCCGCCGCCGCCGTTTGCTCCGCGTGGGAGCTGCAGCAGCCAAACCGCGCGGCTCCCGCGCAGAGCAAAAAAGAAGCTCCATTTCGGAGCTTCTTCTTGCGGCGCACTGATGACGTCGCGAAGCGCCGCTGGCGCATTCGCGACATCATAGGCGCTGCGACAGGTCTGGACGCTATGCGTCCAGTACGTAAAGATGGCGGCGCCCATGTGGAAGGGGCGCCGCCATCTTGTATGTATAGGATACGTACTAGGGTTAGGGGTGTGTGGAAGCACCGCCCCTTCCTAACCCTAGTATGTATCCTATACATACTATATGGCGGTTTGTATCCCGCCACAGAATCATAGAGTTGGAAGAGACCACAAGGGCCATGCAGTCCAACCCCATTCTGCCATACAGGAACTCTCAATCAAAGCATCCCCATTGACAGATGGCCATTGACAGCCTCTGCTTAAAGACCTCCAAAGAAGGAGACTCCACCACACTCCAAGGAAAGAGTGTGTTCCACTGTCTAACATCTTACTGTTAGGAAGTTCCTCCTAATGTTGAGGTAGAATCTCTTTTCCTGGAGCTGGCATCCATTGTTCCAGGTCCTGATCTCTGGAGCAGCAGAAAACAAGCTTGCTCCCTCCTCAATATGACATCCCTTCAAAGATTTAAACAGGGCTATCATATCCCCTCTTAACTGTCTCTTCTTCAGTCGCACCAGAGGACCTAGAGATTCCTAGAGAGGGGTTCTCTCAGGTTAAAAACATAAGTGTTTTTGTTATTTGTGGTCCTGTGGCCCTAACCCCATCAAATGTGGAGAGACGAGTGTAGTCCACTTTGAGACTGCTCAAACTGCCCTGGCTCAATGCTAGGGAATTCAGGGAACTGTAGTTTTGTGAGGTATTGAGCCTTCTCTGTCAGAGAGCTCTGGGCCCACCACAAACTACAGCCCCCACTCAGTTCAAGCAATCTCAAACTGAGTTATTGCTGCAGGGATGTTTCAGAGCTAAGCAGAGGAGCCTCTTTCTCCTCAGCCAGGGGGACCAGGTGTCCCAAGCGCAAAGAAAGCTGGACTTTTCAGAAAAAATGGAGGACGTGACAACATAGGAAAGTGAAAAACACTAATAGGACATGGAAAATTCATGCTTTTTAGTCATGGTCAGAATGGAGGACATGTGGGAATTCCTGGACAGGAAATCAAAGCTAAAAAACCACTCATAGAAACACGAATTCATACTTCTCAGGCATGTTCAAAATGGAGGACATTTGGGGATTCCTCCTGGGCAGAAAAAATAAAAGCTAAAACCATTAATAGAAATATAAATCCATGCTTTCTAGCCATGCTCAAAATGGAGGACATTTGGAAACCCCTCTTGGGCAGAAAATACAATATAAAAACATCCATATAACTATAAATCCAAGTTTTTTAGTCTTGCTCAAAATGGAGGAAATTTGGTAATCCCTCCTGAGCAGAAAATACAATCTAAAAACACTCATATGAATATAAATCCATGCTTTTTAGCCATGCTCAAAATGGAGGACATTTTGGAATCCCTTCTGGGCCAAAAAATAAAAACACTCATATAAATGTACCGTATTTTCCGGCGTATAAGATGACTGGGCGTATAAGACGACCCCCAACTTTTCCAGTTAAAATATAGAGTTTGGGATATACTTGCCATATAAGACTACCCCTTTTCCAATGCACACCAAATAAAAATTAAAAAAACATCAGATTTGATTTCAATATGGTAATTTTAATTAAAATGCTTATGACATGCAGGTACTTAGCAGGAAAACTTGTTGTATGCAAAGCCTGCTTGGATTGGTCAGCTCTCCCTGCCTGCCCAGCCCTCCCTGTCTCCAAGATTTTCTTCCAACGTACTTGTACAGCGCTGCCCTTGCTGCTTTCATACGGTCGCCACATACGGAGGGGATGAGGCCACAGCCATTTTTGAGTTCCCTCCACCATATGCAGTGACCACAGATTCTCCAGTCCGGCTCGGAGGTTTCAGCACCCGCCCTATAAGACAACCCCTGACTTTTGAGAAGATTTTCCTGGGTTAAAAAGTAGCCTTATACGCCAGAAAATACAGTAAATCGAAGCCTCTTCTTAGTCAGGCTCCAAATAGAGGACATTTTGGAATTCCTCCTGCGCAGAAAAGAAAAACTGAAAAACACACATCTCAATTGAAAAGAACAATACCATTAAAAACATACAAAAGTGTTGGGGGGTTTTCTGCAGTATTTAGCCTTAGTCCCACTCTCTCAGCCTGAGAGCATGGCAGGGGCAAAGAAGAAAACAGCAAAGAAAACCCAGAGGTAGGGCCACTTTAGGGTCGCCATAACTCGGAAAACAACTTGAAGGCACACAACAGCAACAACCACCACAAGTCAGAAACAGGGTGACCAGGAGGACAAGGCACAGCAATACGTAGCGTAGGTCATTCGAGAAAAATGTGGGACATTACAAAACAAAAGGTGAAAAACACTCATGGAAATCTAAATTCATGCTTCTTAGCCACGCTCAAAAGGGAGGATGTTTGGGATTTCCTCCCAAGCAGAAAATAAAAGCTAAAAACACCAATACAGTTGTAAATTCATGCTTCTTAGTCAGGGTCAAAATGGAGGAGATTTTGGAATTCCTCCTGGACAAGAGGTTGAAATGTAGGGCATGTCCTGGACAATTAGAACATCTAGTCACCCTGTCAGCAAGTACTCTGCTTAGGTCTTGCAGATTCAGGGCTGATTGTGTCCAGCCATCTGGAATGCAGTCTTCCTCTTTTCCTATTGCCTTCTATCTTCTTACAAGCATTATTGTCTTTTTTAGTGATTCATATTTTCTGGTGATGTGGCCAAAGTATGACAGCCTCAGTGTAGTCATCTTGGCTTCCAGGGAGAGTTCAAGCTTGATTTACTCATCAGCCCATTTATTTATCTTCTTAGTAGTCCATGGTATTCACATAGGGTTGCCATATCCCGCCTGAGGGCGGGACTTTCCCAGCTTTGGGCGGGTCCACATGGTCCTGTCCCGGTTTGCCCTTTGTCCCAGGATTTCCCCTGCCCCCGGGCTTTGTTGCAAAGTCTGCAACAGCGGTGGCGGGGGAAAGAGAGAGGCCTGTGTAGGCCTCTCTCCTTTGGCGGGGGGGGGCTTCCATCCCCTCTTTGGCTCTGCCGGAGCCGAGGGAGGGAAAGAACCCTCGCTGAGGCCAGACTTCTTTCCCTTCTTGGTCCCCGCCGCCATGGACGGAGCCCAGGCAGGGAAAGAAAGCCTCCCTGAGGGGAGGATTCTTTCCCCGCCTGGGCTCCGCCGCTGAGGACAGAGCCCAGGCGGGGGAAAAAACCTCGCCTCAGCGAGAATTCTTTCCCTGCCTGGGCTCCAACGCCGAGGACGGAGCCCAGGCAGGGAAAAAAGCCTTTCCTCTTCTTTCTCCTCCTCTTTATCTTCCTCTTCTTCTTCCTCCTCTCCTCCTTCTCCTCCTCCCCTTCTTCTTCATCTTCTTCCTCCTCCTCTTCTTCCCCTCTTCCTCCCCTTCTTCTTCCTCTCTACTTCCTC
Organism: Sceloporus occidentalis; assembly: GCA_023333645.1. Classification (NCBI taxonomy): domain Eukaryota; kingdom Metazoa; phylum Chordata; class Lepidosauria; order Squamata; family Phrynosomatidae; genus Sceloporus; species Sceloporus occidentalis. The sequence continues at coordinate 20,055,439 of JALMGF010000001.1, forward strand.
TTCTTCCTCCTCCTCCTCTTTTCCCCCTCTTCCTCCTCCTCTTTTTCCTCCTCTCCTCCTCCTCCTCCTCCTCTTCTTCCTCCTCCTCCTCTTCTTCTTCCCCTTCTTCCTCTTCTTCTCCTCCTCTTCTTCCCCCCTCCTCCTCTTATTTTTATATTATTTTTCCTATTCTTTCTCCTTCTTTTCTTCTTTCTCCTTCTCTTTCATTTTTCTTCTCCCCCCCTTCTTCCTCATCTGTTGTTGTTGCTGCTGTTCTGTGTGCCTTCAACTCCTTTCCAACTTATGGCGACCTTGGTTATAGAATAAGCAACTGAAATATGTAATAACCTATGTTAAATATATAACCATGTTAATGTTAAACCCAAAGGGATTGGTTATGCAATAAGCCTCTGAAATATGCAAGAAGCCATGTCAAATGCCCCAATGTGCTGTTGTGTGTTTTGGATTTGGGGGGGGGGGTGTTTGGCCAGAAAGGGAAGTACATTTCTGCCATCTGTCCTCCATTTTGATCATGCCTAAGAAACATGCATTTATATTAACATTAAAAAAAAAATCATTGAATTTTTTCACGTGTCCTCCATTTTTAAAAAATGTGTCCTACATGTGTCCTACATTTGTCCCGGTTTGGAGGTCCTGACTTATGGCAACCTTATATTCACAGGACTTTCCTCTACACCACATTTCAAATAATTCTCTTCCTCTTAGCTTTCCTCATTGTCCAGCTTTCGCATTCATACATAGAAACTGAGAATACAATGACATGAATAAGCATCTCTCTTTGGTATTCAATGCTATATCTTTACACTTGATTTCAGTTCCCTCATAGCTGCCCTTCAAGGTCCTAGCCTTCTTTTGATTTCCTAATTGCAGTCTCCATTCTGATTAATGATTGAGCTAAAGTATAGGCAATCTTTATTTCAATGTCTGCACACTTGCTTAGAGATTGCACCTCCCAGGCATGCCTAGCTAGCCAGTGGTGAAGGAAGGGGAGTTATTGGTCCAAAACACACTGCAGAGATAATCCAGTTTAAAACTGCTTTAACTGACCTGGCCCAGTGCTAGGGAATCCTGGGAATTGTAGTTTATTGTGGCACCAGACCTCTCTGACAGAGAGAGCCAGGGCAGTTAAAGTGGTCTCAAACTGGATTATTGATGCCTTTTGTTTTGGACCCTTGTCTTCTCTTCCCACAGTCACTTTCTCAATCTTCTGGCATTTCTGTTGCTATCAGTATTTTGTGAGCTGCTTTAACAATTGAGCACAAAGACAAAGGGCTTGAGCTGTTAGTGTAACTGAAGTGGCAGGGTTGAAAATGCACTCCCGCATAAAGAGACGTCCTCACTGCTGGCATTTAATGTAGAGTCATGTGTTTTAATTGATGAATTAATTTGCATACCACCTTGTATACAAATTAATTTATGTAATTATTTAATTAATATGTATACAAATTAATTTGCATGCTGTTGGCCACCCATGTTGAGGAAGAGGGGTCCTGTTTTTTGGAACTGTTCCAGGGCTCCTTGTTGTTGTGGATGTTGTGTTTCTGTGCTTTTGATCCCATATTAGGGTTAAGGGTGGTATATAAGTCAATAAAAATACAACCACACATGGCAAATGTTTGAAATTTGTAGAAAATTGGTTCCGACCATTGAGGTGACAGTGTTGTGGGATGTCTCCATTGTAGGTCTAATTCAGGTGGATTCTGGAATGGCACATCAGTAACTAAAATGTCTTTTAGTGAGTGAAGGCTAAATTCCATCACATTTTCTCCTCCCTCCCAAACCTCTGTGAAAAGATCACCAAAAGGAGAGCCAGCTAATGAGAAAAATGGCCATGTGTGGCATCACATAGCACAACCTGCATGTATCCCAGCCCCTCTGCATATTTTATTTTACTTTTTCTTTACTTTGTAATGTTGCAGCTTCTACTCCCCTTTCCCCCTCCCTATTCTTTCATTTCTTTTAGGCCTCATTCTTCTATTCTGCTTCATTTCCTTTGTCCCAAATCTGTTCAGAACCAACTGCACCTACTCTGCATTTTGCTGTGTCTTTTAGCATTGCTCCAGGGGGATCTGTTTATAACTCAAGAGCATCTGGGCAGATGAAGCGTGGTTTCAAAATTGCTACATTCCAGCTCTACCTCATATTTTTATTCTGAAAAGGATCTCTCTCTCTCTCTCTCTTACTCACCAAATATATACTGTATATTAGGATCACCATAAATCAGAAAGGACTTGAAGACAACAACAACATATATATATATATATATATATATATATGGAGAAGGCAGTAGCAAACCCCATCTGAAGAAACTTGCCAAGAAAACCCCATGATAGGGTTGCCTTAGGGTCGCCAACAACAACAACAATCATATCAACCCTCTGTCTTCTCTTCACCCAGCTCCTTCAACTTTTTCTTATATGTTTTGTTCTCATCTCCATTGCCCTTCTCTGAACCTTTTGTCAATTTGTTTATATCCTTCTTAAAATGAGGAACCCAGAATTGGAGGCACCCATATGAGGCCTGACCACCATAGAATATAGTGGGACGCTATACATTTATTAATGCAGGTTAAAATAGCATTCACCTTCTTTGCTGCAGCATCACACTGTGACCCATATGTCCTAAATCTCCTTTTCTTGAAGCTGTAAAATGCATATTCATGCATAGCTAAGCAAGATCTTCTGATCATTGAGCAATAAATGCTGAATGTTTATCTTTCCAGTTTTGGAAAAGCCTTTGTTCAGAATGGAGCAGATAAAAACATACAATGGAGTCGTTCCCACTACCATTCACTCCGAATCGTGATTCGAGGTATATGCCCCTTTCAATAAACCTTATTGAAAGATTGCTATATTGCTTAAGCAACCACTTGCAAAGACAAATACAGTGCGCCCGCATTATACGTGGGCGCACTATATGCGGCTTTGAGCGTATGTGCTTAAGTCATGTGGGAGCGTGCGGGCAAAAAGGGCAGTGCATCCCATTCAGATGAGCATTGGATTATGACTGCAGACCAGGGTTCGAATTCCTGCAAAGCCATGGAGGTGACCTTGGGCAAGTTACACTCTCCAGTTTCAGAAGGCAGAGCCAAACCCCCGCTGAACAAGTCTTGCCAAGAAAACCCCATGGTAGCTTTGCCTTAGTGTCACCATAAGTATGAAGCAACTTAAAGACACACAACACCAACAACAAGAAACAAATACACCAGTATGTCAGGACATGTAGGTCTGAAGAAAAGAGTCTTCAATATAGATCAGAATAAGTACAGTTGTGTTTATTACCGAAACAGCCACTTCTTTTCATTCTGTAAAGGAGGATGTATCTTACATATGTGTGTCTGTGGGTCTATGTGTAGGGTAAGGCTGGAAAGACTTTAGCCTTTCCAGTGTTGTTCCATTGCAGCTTCCATCAGTCTTAGTCAATACAGCCAGTGGCAAACTGCAATAGACATTATTGTCCTTCAGCCACATAGGGCACACGTTTTCCAGCCTTACTGTAAGGAGTACATTTGTGAGATGTTACACAGAAATAGCCACTAGATGTCCATCTCGGGCCTTCGTTTTGCTATTCATCTTCAAGGCACTTCTGAAAATTCCCTGTTGGAAAATTGCTTTCAGTTTCCTTTGTTCTTTGATACAAAGTTGAACCAAGGCTATCGCCTTCCTGGGCCATTCCTTTCTTGCCTCCCTCATCAGACTCAACAGTCCATCCAACCATTCTGTCCCAATGCACTGAATCCCAGGCCTTCAACATGGCCAATTATAAAGGACTGCAGACTCCAGGGTCATGCTAGAACATCTTAATGTTTTAAGGCTGCACTTTGCAAGCATAGAATTGGATGATTATCTTTCAGGGATACAGTCAGCCCTCTATCCACGGATATTTTCCCCCATGGTTCAAGTATCCATGACTTGAAAATATTCAAAAAGTATACACATTCCAAAAAGCAAACCTTGATCTTGCCATTTTATAGAAGTGCCATCGTTTTACTATCCATTGCATTTAATGGGACTTGAGTGGATTTTGGTATCCATGAGGGGCCTGGAGCCAAAACCCAGTGGATGCCAAGTGTCCTTTGTATTTTAGAGCCAGTGTGGCATAGTGGTTTGAGTGTTGGATTACAACTCTGGAGACCAACTCGGCCATGAAAGCCACTGGGTGACCTTGGGCAAATCACATTCTCTCAGCTCCAGGGGAAGGCAATGGCAAACCCCTTCTTAAGAAACATACAAAGAAAACCCTATGATAGTTTTCACTTTGGGTCGCCATAGTCCAGAAACTACTTGAACACATGCAATAACAATCCCATCCTAATGATGCAGGAAAATCCAGGTCTAAAGTATCTCTCTGTGTGTGTGTGTGTGTGTGGTTGTGTGTTGTGTGCCTTCAAGTCATTTCTGCCTTATGGCGACCCTAAGGCAAACTTAACATGGGGTTTTCTTGGCAAGCTTCTTCAGAGGGGTTTGCCATTGCCATCCTCTGAGGCATAGAGTCTGTGACTTGCCCAAATTTTCCCAGTGGGTTTCCATGGCTGAGCTGGGATTCAAACCCTGATCTCCATAGTCATAGTCCATTGCTCAAAGTACTTGCTGCTGGATTAGATGATCCTAGAAGTTCCATCTACATTTGCAATGCTGTGATTCTGACTCCATTCATTACACTTATCTAGACTTTTGAGAGAGTCCACTGTTATACCAATGCAATACAACAGTGGTTCTCAACCTTTGGCCCTCCATATGTTTTAGAGTTCAGCTTGCAGAATCGATCCCTGACCATTGTCACTTCTGGGAGCTGAAGTCCAAAACATCTTGAAGTCAGAAGGATGGGAACTGCAGCAATCAGAGTACAGTGGGATGGATTTGGTTTGTAACAGTAGCCTAGTAGTGCCAGGGCTCAGGGGGTTGAAGCCAAAGGACTTTTTAATTAGCATCGTCATGGCCTCATTTGTCAGACTCCAGTGTTACCTGAGCTTAGCCATGATCCCTACAGAAAGAGATTTTACTAGCAATAATGTATTGGTATGAGATGTTTCTCTTAGTACCCACATTATAAGTTTTTTAAAAAAATTATTCACAGCTACAAAAACAATTACATAAAAATAACAAAAACAAATACAAACCAGACACAACAGAACTGTATGTTCTGAACACCTTACCTCTCAATTAGTTGTTCAGTTTTATTTAGTTAGTTTTGGTTATTTAGTTTTACTTTCTCCTTCCTGATACTTTCTCAGATCTTCTACCTTAAATAAAATTTAATTCATCTTCAAAACCTAATATTACTAATTTCCCCTATAGTTGTCTGAAATATACTATCAATATATTCTAATCCTCCTCGAAATTCAACAGTGATCCCTCATTCATCAATCTTGTCAGCTTGTCCATTTCAGTGAGGTTGTAGAGCTTCATTAAACAGTCTCCTTGTGTAGATACTGTGTTGTTGTTGTTGTTGTTGTGTGCCTTCAAGTTAGATACTTAAGACTTATGGCATCCCTAAGGCAAACCTATAATGGGATTTTCTTGGCCAGATTTGTTCAGAGCAGGTTTGCCATTGCCTTCTCCTTAGGCTGAGAGAGTGTGACTTGTCAAATGTCACCCAGTGGTTTTCATGGTTGAGCTGGGAATCAAACCCTTGTTTCCAGAGTCATAGTGCAGTGCTCAAATCACTATTAGCTTTCCAATTTTGTGTGAATAAAAGTCTTGCAGAAGTTACCATGTATTGCAAATCTATCCAATATTTTCATCCTAACTGCTCTTCTATCATATCTAAGAGGAATTATTTTGTTCCTTTTGAATTTTAACTTTCAAAATTTCCTCTAATACCTTGTGAATCTGAACCCAGTATTTATTTATTGCCTTTTCACACAGCTACCACATGTGGTAAAATGTTCCTATTTTATTTCCACATTTCCAGCACTTGTTAGATCTTGTATATATTTTTGAAAATCTGTTGTTGTTGTTGTATGTCTTCAAGTCATTTCCAACTTATGGCAACCCTAAGGTGACCCTTTCATGGGGTTTTCTTGGGAAGTTTCTTCAGGTGGCGTTTGCCATTGGCATCCTTTGAGGCTGAGAGAGTGTGACTTGCCCAAGGTCATTCATGGCTCAGTGGGGATTCAGACTCTGGTCTCAAGAATCATAGGCCAACACTCAAACTACTCTGCCATGATGGCATCATCTCCTGCTAATTTTCTTTAAGACTGTAGCTCAATGTTAATTTAGTCCAAATTTTCTCCCATTATTCTAAGTGTATTGCATGACCAACATTCTGGGCCCACTTAATCATACAATCTTTAATTTATTCATCTTCTGTCTCTATTTTTAATAGCATTTTATAGAATGTAGCTTGCAATAAGGTGTTTTTGCAACCCATATTGTGGCTTGCTTTCACAATCTAGACCCATTAGCTTTACAAAAGACGTGCATCTAGGAAGGCAACACAGCTGCCTGACGTTTTGGATTTCCCTTGAGTTGCTGCTATAGAGACTGCCACTTCAGGATTTACCATGATACCACAATGACTGAAACCAATTCACATTTCATTCCCCAGCTGGTGTCTTGACCCCATTGCTGAAGCATCTGTTAGTGGATAATTTGCTTCATCTGACCCTGACACGAGAGAGCACACTGTGCCACCCAAGATGGCCTTTCATTCATGCAAGTCCAAGTAGCAACAAGCAGGATGAGAAATGAGTGGGAGAACTTCTCCACTAGGGAACAGGTGTGCATCTTGAACGCATGCCCCAGCAGTAATCCCCTAAACCCCTTTTTCCTCTCCAGAAAGGAGACGTTTGTGTAACAGCCAGGCCTGTCCTGTTCTATTGTAATATTTTCAGACTTGAACTAATTGCCTTATTTCCTTCAAAATGGGCTTAGGCCTTGCTTGTGCAATGGCTAGTACAGTGCAGAGTAATTAAATTATGAACAATATGAATAAAGGTCATTTTCTTTTTCTCATAGTAAGCCAATATGGTGGAATGATTAGACCAGCCTCTGCATACCTGCCATCCCTCCAAATCTATTGGATGACAGGTCCCACCATCCCCAGCCAGCTGGTGGTGGATGATGGGAGTAGCATGCCAGCACATGTGGGGATGCTGGCTTCAGGATAGCAAAGTTATATTGTCAACCCTGAGACAGTCAGAGTGAAGTCAGCTCAGCCATGAATTTGACTACATATCCTTGGGCCAACATACTCTCCCACACAGGGAAGAATGGAATGCAATGGGTTGGGGCTATATTTAGCAATATTTAAAGTAGACTCCCACTGTAATCAGTGAGACCTAGATCACACCAATTACTAATTTAAAACTCATTGATTTCAGTGGATCTCCTCTAGTGGATCCATCTTGAGATAGGAGCTCCCAGATGAACATGTAATCAGCCTCAGCAATCCCATGGCCTTTAAAAAGATTTATCAGCTTGTCAGGATCCTTGAGATGGTGGGATGACACCGACCCTAGTAATCCCACTGCCCCCCATTAGGATTCAAAGATATAGCATTGTTAGTCTGTGGATTCAGTATGTAGAGAGATCTTGTAACACCTTTGAGAATAACTGAAAGAAAGAAGTTGGCAGCATGAGCTATTGTAGACTTAAGTTTACTTTCTCAGATGCATTTAGCCAAATACATTGGAGGAAGTAGATTTAAGTCTACAAAAGCTCATGCTGCCAACTGCTTTCTTTCAGGAAGGCCCAAGACAGACAGGCAGGAAGTGGTGTGCCGGCACCGATTCTAGGGTTCAGGAGTGAGCACCAACCCTAGCACATAACAGTGGTGCCATGATGGTGGTCTCCCATCCACACAGGAGCCACCATCATGACATAAGCGACACACAGCATATAGACGTCGCTGCATGTTGCCTATTTTTTGCCCTCTAGATGTTATTGGGTTGCACCTCCCTTCAGCCCTAGCTGGCATAACCAATAGTGAGGCATGTGGAGTGCTGTAGCCTGACAACATCTACAATGCAAAGGGATCTTTTCTCAACTTTGAGACTAACTGAATCATAGAATCATAGAATCGTAGAGGTGGAAGAGACCACAACGGCCATCCAGTCCAACCTCCTGCCATGCAGGAAATCACAATCAAAGCATCCCCGACAGATGGCCATCCAGCCTCTGTTTGAAGACCTCCAAGGAGGGAGACTCCACCACACTCCGAGGGAGTTTGTTGCACTGTCAAACAGCCCTTACTGTCAGGAAGTTCCTCCTAATGTTGAGGTGGAAACTGAAAGAGAGAAGCTAGTAGCATGAGCTTTTGTAAACTTGAAGCTACTTCTTCACATGCACCATAAGACTGAGGAAGTAGTCTCAAGTCTATGAAAGCTCACACTACCAACTTCTCGCTTTTAGTAAAGGTGCTACTAGATCCCTTTGCATACTGATTTTCCAGACTAACACAGCTATGTCTTTGAACATCTTGAGAGCCACACTTCACCCATCTCTATCTTATAGACTTGTTTGCAACATAACATGGGAGCCAGCATGGTGTAGTGGTTTGAGCATTGGACTAGACTTTGGAGACAGGGACGTAGCCAGGATTTTAGGAAGGGAGGGTCCAGACTAAGCGCCACTATTATAATTGGGCTTGGGCGCGGCGGCGCAGCAGCACACACCTTTGATTTTTCTAATGGAAGGGGGGGTCCGGACCCCAAGAACCCCCCCCCCTTGGCTACGTCCCTGCTGGAGTCCACTGTTTGACTCCTAGCTCAGCCATGAAAACTCATGAATGGGCAAGTCACATTCTCTCAGTTTCTGGGGAAAGCAATGGGAAACGTACCAAGAAAACCCTATGATGGGGTCGCCATAAGTCAGAAATGACTTGAAGGCATATAGCACACACACACACACAAACACACACACACACAACATAACTGCCTACATAAGACTAGAGTGTATCTCCTGGTAGCCAAAATAAAACCCCAGTAATGCTAATTTAAAATGCAGAACAGCAGAGGAAAGCTACTTTAAGGCCAGGTTTGTAAGAACAGCAAGGAATTTGGCCAGCCATGCATAGAAACAGAATATTGGGCTGGGTAAATCTTGATCTATGCATAATCATTGTTGCCCAAAGTGTGCTGTCACATGTTTTCTGGTTCAATGTTTGCTACGCTTTCTGGTTTCCTAAAAGAAACGATTCACTCTGCCAAAACTCCCACAATTCCCTGGTGTATAATTTCCTTCCCTCTCTTTTTTCACAACTTCATGTGATCATTCTTAATGGTCAAACAACATTAAGACACATCAGGATACACATGTCTAAGAAATGCTTATGCTTATAATTGACGGTAAAATTTATTGACAAAGTTTCATTTTAGTCCATCTTTCATGCTGGCTTTTCTTATCAGGAAAGGGTCTGAGACAAGAACAAGAATGACATATAGATCAGGTTTATTAATGGAGGATTAATAACATGGTATCTCTGGGATTCTGAGAATGGTAATCCAAAAGTAACTTTTCCAAGGTATGGTTAAGAACTGGATTTATTTTTATCTCAAGATTATAATGTCTTCAATATCATTCTAGACAGAGACTGCATCTGCACTGCAGAAATAATGCAGTTTGGCATTACTTTAACCACAGTGGCTCAGTGCTATGGAATTGAGGGATTTGTGGTTTTGTACATACTTAGCCTTCTCTGAGAGTGCTCTGGTGGCACAACAAACTACAAATCCCAGGATTTCATAGGAATCAGAGCTCTCTGACAGAGAAGGCTAAACATCTCACAAAACTACAAATCTCAGCATTCCTTAGCATTGGGCCATGACAGTTAAAGGGGTGCTGAACGGCATTAATTCTGCAGCCTAGATGCAGTCATAGCTTCATCCTATGGAGATAGGAGAGGCATTCCAAGTTTTTAAGAAGGGGAAACAACACATACAAAAGCTAAGGAACTACCAGGCAATAGGAATGTGGGGAGTGGCATGGTGTGGACATCTAGAGACCTCAAGAAGACTCTGTTGAAGGACCAGAATTGGTCCCAAGGCCTGGGAGCTCCTGCCTCCATTTGACAAGGTAGTGTCAAATGTTAATGTTATGTAATGGGCCATCTTGAAAGATATTTAGTACAAAATTTAGGAAAGCACCAGTCAATAATGACATGCAGAAAGGGATATGGCTATCTGGAGAATCCAAGAAGGCCAGATTAGAGGATCAGATTCAGGTACAGAGTTTCCAAGGTGGTGTTGATGGCAATGGATTGGAGCATCCTGGGAGATGGCTTGGCTAATGGGCAGGATGGGGTTGTAAACTACTCCTAAGAGCAGCCTGTTGTGCAAAAATGGCCGCAGCCATGGTGGAGAATGAATGCTATTTGATACCACTTTGACTGTCATGGCTCCATCCCATGGACTCTTGAGATTTGTAGTTTGTTGTGGCACCAGGGTTCTCTGATAGAGAAGGCTACATATCTCACAAAACTACAAGTCCATGCAAAATTCCATAGCATGGTGCCATTGCAGTTAAAGCGGTGTCAAAGTGCATTAATTCTGCAGTGCAGACACAGCCATAGCTGTATGAGTCTGGAATATCAGTATGCAAAGGGATCTTGCAGCACCTTTGAGACTAAGTGAGAGAAAGATGTTGTAGCATGAGCTTTTGTAGACATGGTGTACTTCCTCAGTTTATTCCATGCATTTGAGGAAATCGATATATATTTTACAGGATACGGCTGCTGTGTTAAAAGTGCAGAAGCAAGGCCATTTTAAAAACGAAAAAGGTAATCCTCTACACTCCAACTGACATTCCTTGGACACCCCTTTGGCTCAAGTGTAGCCCTTAATGTTTTTAGCCTCATGGCTTGAATCCAGCAGCCCCAGCCGGCCTTGTAGCCGTGCGTTTGATCCCACTGACCTCCAGACAGCATCCATAGCAACCGCCCTTTTCCCATAGAGCTGGGCCTGCATAGCTCTCCATCAAAGCTTGCGGCCCTCATTAAACTATTAACTTGTTCTCTCTTTGGATCCCTGCCATGACTTTGGGCATGTCAGAAGGACTTATTCCCCACCCCATACACACACATTTTTTCCCGTCTCTCGCAGAATGCAGCGTATTCAAGTCACAGCTCAGTTCCTTTAAGTCCGTGCACCCTTTTTCTTCCCAGAGGCCAAATGCTAATTTGTGCTTTTCTGGAATGTCTGTCCCATGACTTGACTTCCCTTCTCTGCCTTCTTTCTGTGGGCTTGAAAGGGGAATGAGGTCTGCCTTCTCCTTGGGCTAATCTTGGCTGGGCGGGGAGAGGATTTTGTGGATTTGATCAGGTGGATGATTGGAGACCCAAGGACAGTTATGTCTTTGAGATCACAATTCTTAGGAACCCCTGAATCAAAAATGTAACTTCCGCCCCTTCAAACTGTGCTTGATGCAAAAATGGCCCTTCATTCCTGACCAAGGGGAAGTCAGGAAGGGTTCATTCTTTTTGAGTTTCAATGGGCAGCGAAGGCTGGTTTACACATGGACTTCATACAGCATGACCAGATGTCATAACTGCAGAGGAGGACAAGGCATTCCAAAATGAAAGACACTTGAGAAAAATGTAGGGAATGGCCAAATAAAAGCTAAGAACAATCATATGAATAGTTTTTTGTGGGTTTTTCGGGCTATGTGGCCATGTTCTAGAAGAGTTTATTCCTGACATTTCGTCAGCATCTGTGGCTGGCATCTTCAGAGAATGTTGGCACAGATGCTGGTGAAACGTCAGGAATAAACTCTTCTAGAATATGACCACATAGCCCGAAAAACCCACAAAAACCTATGGATGCCAGCCATGAAAGCCTTTGACTTCACAAATCATATGAATGTAAATTCATTCTTCTTAGCCATGCTCAAAGTGGAGAACATTTTGAAATTCTTCCTGGACAGAAGCTTGAAATATGGGACATGCCCTGGAAAAGGAAGACATCTGGTCACTCCACTATCATACCCTCTAACAGTCCCCATCACCCTTTTCCAGCTGCTTGTAAAATACAGTGAGCCCGCGCCATACGTGGGCGCGCCATACGCAGACTTGAGCGTATGTGTTTAAGCCGCAGCGCGCGCGCGGGGCGGAATGGGCGGTGCGTCCCATTCAATTGAATGGGCGCCCGCGCCTGTTGTGCCCTGCGCGCGCCTGTGCCGCCACGCCGCCGTGCACGAGCCCCATTGTTTCCAATGGGGCTCGAGCATAGGCGGAATTCGCCTTACGCGGAGGGATCCGGAACGGATCCCCCGCATAAGGCGAGGACGGACTGTATCCCACTTTGTATCTCCTCCTCTTGCTTTTCCCATTAGTCTTCAGCTTACTGTATATACTCATGTGTAAGTTTAGAAATTTTAGTCAAAAAATTAGCCCCCAAAACCAGAGTCGACTTATCCATGGCCTGTTAGACTGCCAAAATAAAGCTGCTTCGGGTCTCTTTGGAGGTATGCTGTTTAAATGATGCATGCATCCTAAGAATCTGGAAGCTGTACCAAAGCTGCACTCAAGTGCTTAGAAATGGAGTGTGGCTTTGGCGCGACCTCCGGACTCTTAGGACCCATGCATCATTTAAATAGCATACCTCCAAAGAGACCCGAAGCAGCTTTATTTTGGCAGTCTGTAACAGGCCCATGGGTCAATTTAAGTACTGTACTTTAACTCTTATTATGAAAAAGGTACCATCCCCTGTGAAAGGCAAGAGTGTAATCTGTCCTGGAAGCATTCTCTCATCCACCCAGCTTTTAGGAGGAGGACAAACATTTATGCCTGCTGGAATTTTGCAAGTTCTTTGGCATTGTTTTCCTTTGCTTCATCGTTTGGATCCTTTGTTACATGCCCCTAGGTTTTACCCTTGACTTACCCTCAGGTCATATCAAAATCCATAATTTTGGCCCCCAAATCTTCTCTCGACTTATACTACTTGAGGGGTTGACTTATAGTCGACTATATTCTACTTTTACTCCTCTGACATTCTGGGGTTTGTAGCTCAGTGAGGCCGAAGAGCTCTCTGGCTGAGATTTCTAAATGCCTTTCCCTAAATGGGAAATCCCAGAATGCAGCCAGTGGAGTTAAAGTGGAATAGCAGCACTGTAAGAGTGTATTGTGGTGACCTCCAAAGAGGTGTCAAACTGCATTAATTCAGCAGTGTGCCAGCAGCCTGGGTTCAAAGTACAGAGGTAATTCACATTTATTACCTCAGCAGCAAAAGGGAAGGAAGGGCTGAATCTTGCTCTCTCCAGTAAGGGCAAGCTGCTTCAGTCTCTCCTAGCTTGTGTGTTCTTCCTCATTAACTCAGCTCCCTCCCTCCCTGAGCCCTATCTTGGAGTCATCTAAAGCCTGCTGCGATGATTTTAACAACTTCTTTGCGGATAAAATCTCTCGGATAAGGGCTGATCTCGACGCCAGTATTTGTGCAGATCCTGTAGGAGAGGTGTCCGAAGCGTCCGTGGCCCCTGTTATACTGGATCACTTTGAGTTTGTTAGTACCGAGGAAGTGGACAAGATCCTTCGAAGTGTTAGGAAAACGACTTGCTCCCTTGATCCCTGTCCCTCATGGCTGACAGCTCAGGGGGGAGATGCGGTGCGACTTATGTTGCATCGCATAATTAATATATCTCTAAGTGAGGGTCAATTTCCATCTAAATTAAAATTAGCAGTGGTCAAACCCCTGCTAAAGAAGCCCTCCTTAGACCCCCTGATTCATAACAACTATCGGCCCATCTCGCTGCTGCCTTTTTTGGGGAAGGTGATCGAGAGAGCAGTCGCTTTCCAGCTTCAGTCGATCTTGGATGACACCGATTTTCTGGACCCATTTCAAACCGGCTTCCGGGTGGGCTATGGAGTTGAGACTGCCATGGTCGCCTTAGTTGATGACCTCCGTCTGGGCATGGACAGGGGGAGCGTGTCCCTGTTAGTGCTCTTGGACATCTCGGCGGCCTTCGATACCATCGACCATGGTATCCTTCTGGGACGCCTGAGGGAGTTGGGAATTGGGGGCACTGCTTTGCGGTGGTTCCGTTCCTACCTCTCGGGCAGATCCCAGATGGTGGAGCTGGGGGACTGTCGCTCCGACAGGAGGGCCCTGACATCTGGTGTCCCTCAGGGAGCGATTTTGTCCCCTATGCTATTTAACATTTACATGAAGCCGCTGGGAGAGATCATCCGGAGACATGGGGCGAGGTGTTATCAGTACGCTGATGACACCCAGATAGTTTTCTCTATGTCTCCGACTGATGCAGTAACTAAGGATGGCATCTCTCCTCTTGATGCCTGCTTGGCGTCGGTAATGGGCTGGATGAGGGAGAACAAACTCAGTGTGAATCCAGGCAAAAACGGAAGTACTGGTGATAGGTTCCCCGGCTTCGGGTAGTGAGATCTGTCACCTGGTCCTGAACGGGATCACGCTCCCCCTGAAGGACTCGGTGCGCAGCTTGGGTGTACTCCTTGACTCGTCGCTCCAGCTGACTTCTCAGGTGGATGCGACGATCAGGCGTGCTTGTTATCAGCTTCGGCTGATACGCCAGCTGCGTCCCTACCTGGACCGTAAGGACCTTGAATCTGTTGTACATGCTTTGGTAACCTCTCGATTGGATTTCTGCAATGCGCTCTACATGGGGCAACCCTTGTACCAAACCCGGAAGCTGCAATTGGTGCAGAACATGGCAGCCAGACTGGTCGCTGGTAGTTCCAGGTCAGACCATATAACACCTATTCTAAAAGATCTTCACTGGCTGCCTATTCGCTTCCGAGCTCAATACAAGGTGTTGGTTTTGACCTATAAAGCCCTAAATGGCTTGGGCCCAAGGTACTTGGAGGACTGCCTCTCCCCATATAATCCGCCCCGCACTCTCAGAACATCCGGGACAAACCTGTTGGAGGTCCCTAGGTCTAACCTTGTTCGGACCTCTCAGAGGGCTTTTGCCATCGCTGCCCCTTCATCTTGGAATAAGCTCCCCGCAGAGCTTCGCTCTGCCGCCTCACCAGCTATCTTCAAGAAAAATCTGAAGACGTATTTATTTCGGTTGGCCTTCCTGCCTTAGTTAGATTGTTTATTTCCCTGCCCCTTATTTTTCCCCTTTTGACCCCGGTTTGCTGTAAATTAACTCTTCTTTTTCTTTGCCCTTGACACGCGTATTTTATTGATCTCCTGTTCCTGTTTTTTGTAGTAATGTTTTTAACTTTTATATTTGAATTTTCCTTTTCTATTGTACTGTTTTTAAATTTTGTAAGCCGCCCTGATCATATCTATGGAAGGGCGGGGTAGAAACAAATTTATTATTATTATTATTATTATTATTATTATTATTAACAACTTTTGCCATCTTCACCACACTCTGATATTGCCATTGGATACATGTGCCCTGGTTTTCATCGGTGAAATGTTGGGAGGACATGGGCCTTTGATTCTAAAAATAAGGTCTGGCTGTTCTGCCTAGTTTGAGTGTCTTTTGTTTTTCAAGAGTTTTTAAGAAGCAAATGTAGTTTGCATTTATGTATCTGTATGGTTTATATTTTAAATATTTTTAGCTGTTGTCTATCAGGGCCAGCATGGCATAAGTGGTTTGAGAGTTGGGCTATGATTCTGGAGATCCAGGGTTTGATTTCCCACTTGGCCATGGAAATCCACTGGGTGACATTGGGCAGGTCACACACTCTCAGCCTCAGAGGATGGCAGTGGCAAACCTTCTTGGAAGAAACTTGCCAAGAAAACCTCATGATAGGTTCACCTTAGGGTTGCTATAGGTTGGAAATGACTTGAAGGCACACAACAACAACAACATCTTGGAGTCCCTGGTAGGCTAGCAGCTATTGAGGTCGGAAGGAAGGAAGGAAGGAAGGAAGGGTTGTGACTTGAGAGCAGCATTTTGAAGCTATGGTGGCTATACAAGGATAGCAAAGAGTCCTTGTTCCCTTAACACAGGAATAGGCAACTGTTGAGGGTTTGTTGTTGCTGTTGTTGTGTGCCTTCAAGTAATGTCTGATTTATGGCAACCCTAAGACGACCCTATCATGGGGTTATTTTGGCAAGATTTGTTCAGAGAGGTTTGCCATTGCCTTCCCCTGAGGCCGAGAGAGTGTAACTTGCTCAAGGGCACCCCTGGGTTTCCATGGCTGAGTAGGAATTCAAACCCTGATCTCCAGTATACACCCCCCCTTTTTTTTTTATAATAGGAAATGGCAGAAGACAAATTCCCAGTTACTTTTGGTGGTTAAAAAACAAAATGAAAAAAACATCTCTTGAACCTAAAATAAGAAGCAATAATGTAATGAAAATGCCCCTCATTCCACCTGGAGGCATGGGGGCATGTTTTGAACCTTAGGAAGCCTAGGGGGCCACCAAAACAACCTGGGAAGCTTCCTATGGCCAATGGGCTGTATTTTCTCCACACCTGCCTTAAAAACTCACTATTAATTATAAAACGCTGGAATCTGTCACTTAAAGACCATTATGAATGTATCGCAAGAAGAAGCACATCTTCCAGGAAACAGGTCAAACAAAGCCACAACCTGCTCTTCGCTTTTTCTTTTCTCGTTAATTTTTTAAAAAATTCCCCTTCCTCCCTAAATTCCACATGTCATGGGAAATTTCTCTCAATATATGCACACATTGTAAGGAGAGGTCACTTGATAGGGTTGCTGGCCAACTGTGGTGGGGACAGGAGGGAAGCCCAGCTGGATTTTGTTGTTGCTGTTGCTGCTTTTGGGCCAGTTGCCATAAGCGCAAAGGTCACAGTTACTTTTAAAATACGCTATTTTGGAAAAGAAAATCACTCCTATTTTACAGCCAATAACAAACCAAATGAACCACATAATTGCAGAATAAATATGTGTTTTAATGTCAAGAGTGGCTGTTTCATTCTCAATCTAGGACTGCAGAAATAGTAATATTAATAAAATCATAACAGATTGGGGAATTGTGTAGTTTTCCAGATGTTGTTCGGCTGCAACTCTCAGTAATCCTCACCAGCCCAGCTCCTGGTAGTGAATGCTGGGAGCCGCAGCTCATAAAGGGCCACATGATTCCCATCCTTGCTTTCCAAGATAATGTATAGTTTTTGGTAAAATGACTATATGGAATCTTTGTTAACACATGGTATTGATGCTGCCATTTTTCCTGCAAAGGAATCTGACTAGCTACACTTATCTGGTGGCCAATGCTGGCTGGGAAAGATAGGAGCTGCAGTCCAACCTACCCAAACAAGGCTCCAGATAGAAGTTGTGTTCAGTGGTCCCATTGTGAGACCGAAGTGGGCCAAGATCCTACACTTATCACTTATTTACAAATGCATAGCTATGGTGATTATCACACGGAGGCTTACTGTCCTTAAAGTGTGGCTTAATCATTCCTAAAGTGTGATGGTGTGATCACTGATCACTCTTGTCTCCTGTGATGACATCGTCACGGAGGTGTCTCATCATTAAAATGTTCATGGAGTCACCATGTCTCTGCATAATGGAAGTTCCCATGCCGATTTCCTCACGGGAGACAAGCGAGACCAGCGATCACACCCTTGTGCTTTAGGGATGATCTAGCCACGTTTTAAGGATGGTAAGCCTCCATGTGATAATCTCCTGGCCCAATCCTTAAATCTACCTTAACAGCCAGCAGCCATTCTGAATGATGGAGGTCAGTTTTGATGATGATCAAGGCACAACAGAATGACATCTCCATCCACCTTCTGCCAGCAAGTGAGATTGCAATGAGGAATTGTGACAGTGTCCTGTTATTAATTGTCACAGCCTCATTCGCTGGTAGAAGGGGACTAGAAATGTCATCCTGCTACACCCTGATTCCCAGCAGAACAGACCTCCATCATTCAGAGAGATTCCTTGGAGTGCTGTGATTGTGAATACAGCTGACCCTCTATATACACAGATTCTACATCCATGGATTCAACTATCCATGTCTTAGAAATATTTTAAAAGTGATAATTCCAAAAAAGCAAACCTTTGCCATTTTATGTAAGAGACACCATTTTACTATGCCAATGTATATAATAGGGATTGAGTATCCATGGATTTTGGTATCCACAGGGCCCCCAGGAATCAAACTCCAGTGGATACCAAGTGCCGACTGTCCATAGGACAAATGAACACAGCACAGTTACAGATCCATTACCCTGGGTTACAAATTTGTAACTGAAGTACTGACCATAGTTTGTTTTGAACAGCTCCTCCCCCTGAGATGCTTAAAACAGCACAAGCTTTACCTTTAGACTTGATAAAAATTGACCATCAAGATTAAATTCCTCTATCTCTGCCTCTCCGATCATGTCAGCACCATCCTAAAGTCATTTTAAAAAATAAATAAATAAACACTACAGCACTGGATTGGGGTGTAATATCTGTGCATTTAAAAGATGGGGCAACTTTCATAGTAACATCAGTCCCTCTGAAGCATCAGCATCCCTTTGCCACCACTTGAGACTATGGACTTTATGACACGAACTTCTGTCTCAGAACGTTATCAGACAAGGGAAATTGGAAGTATAATCCAGTGGCAATCCAAACGCAATCATGGGGTTTAACGTTATTGTGTGATAGACTACCACACGCAAATTTGGGCAATGGGAAGTCAGTCTGAATGAAATCATGGGGTTTCACATTATTGCGTGAGAGATGATCACATGCAAATTCAGGCAATGCCATGCTATTTTCAGGCAATGGGAAGCCAGTTCGAATGCAATTCGCATTCATGTAAATTCGCTAAACTAGCGAATTCATGTAAATGTGTTCTGGCCCCACTTTCTTTTCATTTGAAATTAAGAGAAATTCCTCACGTGTGATAACATCCCCAGTCTCACCACAATTGTATTATTTAAAGAGAACAGAAACATACCAGTTTTGGAGCTGTCTTATCATACCTCACTTCAATAGTGTGACGGGGGTGACTGATGACAGTCATAGCCCCTCGCACTCTCTTCCATATTCCTCCTTAACCCTGCCTTCCTGCCCTATGCCAGCATGCCTTTTTTTTTTTTTTTTTAAATTGCTTTGTAAGACAGTTCTGGGGTTATGTCACAATTTACTAAAAAAAGGATGAAGGGAGGGGGGTGAGTGAAAGAAGTTTTAAAAATAGAAAATAGGCCTCCTAGGAATAGTGAAAGAGAGGGAGAAATGGAGAAAAGAGGAGACTGGGACCACATGACTGCTTAATATTGGGACTCCCACAGATTGTCACTGAACACACCTGTGGAGTAATGGGGTGGCAGTGCAATTGGCCACTTGTTGATGGGTTTTCCCATCAATGAAAGATGCCTTCTACCAATACTTCAGAGGAACAGCAGCAATGAGTCAGGGGTGATGTCGTGTGATAGGAACTACCAAAGGTATGATTCTTCTGCTACAACTGCAGTTTAACATATGCACATTATTATCATTATCATCATCTTCATTATTATTATACTAGTATTTTATATTAGTGTTTTAGCATTTTATAGTATTGTGTTTTATCATCCATTCTGGATTGTAGTCAGCAAAGTCTCTGCTTCCTCTTCATTTGAGGGGACGCTGTCCTCTCCCCAATTGCCCTTCCAAATCTTGGGGTTGTCAGGGTAGTTATTTCAGTTTTTAAAAAATTAGTGGGGGGGCTTGATGCCTATCAGAAGATGCTGCTATCAGGGTGGGAAATTATTCTGCTCCCCTCTGTTTCTTTGTGACCTTATTGTTCTATTCCAGGTTGCCCGAAGCAGGAATCTGGAGCTTAGTGAGCTCCTCTGAGTCCTCCTTGCCTGGAGGGCTTCTTGGTTGAGCTGGAAACCCCCAAACCAACCTAACACCTTGGTAGGGGAGTGTATCTCGGCTCTGCAGTCCAAAACATGACTCGATGCTCCACCATTACCAACTGGAAGTCATCCATTTTGGATTGGGTATGTCTGATGTTTCACTCTTTGGTGGAAAGGGCATTATACGACAATGAAAATGTTGCTTGAAAAGTATTATTTGAAATTTTAGAAAGAATATAAATGGGTTCAAATTATATGAATTAGATAAAGAAAATGTATAATAAACAGAGAGCACAACATTATAAATGGGGAAAAATCGACTATTTTTGAAATACAAAAAGGAAAGGGTGTTTTAAATAAGCATTGTTACATGATAAAGTCTTATTTTTCACCAATGAGCCTCAAAAATCTCTGAGTTATTTTGCCTCCAGTGGTGGCAACCAAATCTGGTTAGGTCACCCCCTCAACACATTTCCAGTCAGAACAGTGATGTCAGACAGACCTCCTCCTTTGCAGTTAAGTCTGACCTTTCTTTCCAGCTGACCTTGATTTCCCATTAATCAGAGTTCATTGTTAGGGGTCAAGCTACTAAACAGGGCAGCATCTGGCTTGTAACAGATGGGCTCTGGATACAGCTCCCCTTCCATCATCATCACGATCCCATTATTCTCCATAAAAACATAAAAATAATGGCTCATTCTCATCTCTAAGGGATTATCCACCTGACTTCATCCCTCCTCTGGGATGGGAACATGACAGATTGAGAAATCTTAACTATCATTGTTCTTCGATTGGAGACAGTTTTTCAGAGAACTGAACATCATCTTGAAGAGCATGACGTTTCAACCAATGTGTCTATATTCATTTTGTTGCTCCATTTGCCCCTGGCCAAATAGGTTTTACAGGTTTCTGAAGCAATATGAAAACTTATTAACCCTGCTTTACCAGAGTTGAAAAGGGCAAGAGTGTAGACAGCATGGTTTTGTTCTTTCGATTCCCCTGAAAAATTGTCTGATTGTCCATTTCCATCCTTATAGGGAGAACCAGCATGGTGTCGTAGTTTGAGAATTGGGCTATGGCTGCATCCATACTGCAGAAATAATCCAGTTTGACACTACTTTAACTGTCACGGCTCAATGTTGTGGAAATCTGGGAATTGTGATTTGTTGTGGCACCAGAGCTCCCTGACAGAGAAGACTAAATGTCTCACAAAACGACAATTCCCAGTATTCTATAGCATGGGGGGAGAGGAAAGCGAGATATAAATGAATTAAATAATGTAAAAAAAATTGAAGCAACTTTGGCAATTGGCAGTCTGCTGCAAAAGGGGCTTTTAAAAAAGTACTGCACTTTTTTGAAAAGCTGATGTGTTTTCCAACTGCATTTTAAGTTAATCCTGTATTAATACCGCAGTTTAACTGTGACTTCATCTTCACTGCAGACATAATCCAGGCTGAAACAGCTTTAGCTGCCATGTCTCAGTGCTATGGAATTCTGGGAACTGTAGATTTGTAAGACATTCTGTCAGAAGGCTCTGGAGCCACAGTCAACTATAAGTCCCTGGATTCCATAGCACTGAGCCATGGTAGTTAAAGTGGTGTCAACCTGCATTTATTTCTGCAGTGCACATGCATCCTGAGTGATTATTGTTTTTTGTGATATTTCATAGGGGCCATTTTTATTTACCTTGCTGTGTGAACTGTCCTGGGTCCCACTCTGGGGAGAAAGGCAGCATATAAATAAAATAAAACAAGGAAACAAACAGGGGCTTGGAACCCTGGATTCCTGGGTTTTCTAATGAGCTCCAGCTTAGAAAAACTCCCGCACAGTAGTAACTTGTGTCATTTTTTCAGCAGGCCCAGGGACACGGATGAGGGATGGTGCATTGTTAGCAGTCAGACAGCAAACAGTGTTGCGTTATCTCTCCTCTGGGAACTCAACTAATGCTGCTGCTGGTGTGACATTTACTGACCTTGGAAACAAACAGTGTTGTTTAAGCTTGAATCAATAGGAGCATAGTGTTCAGATCTTCTTTTGGACTTCAGTTTTCAAAATCTCCCAGCCAGCATGGTATCCACAAATTCTTGCGTTGATGCATGAAACAATGCAGTTGGCTTCCAAGCAAATATGATATACCTTGTTTAAATGTGTTTTATTTTTCTTTTCATCGTAACATTGATCTTGTTTGATCCTGGTTGTAGCATGGTGTAGTGGTCTGAGCATTAGCCTGTGACTCTGGAGAACAGGATTCAAATCCCCGCTAAGACATGGTGATCCTGTGGAAGTCACACTTTGTCAGCCTCAAAGGATGATGATAGCAATAGCAATAGCATTTACTTTCTATACAGTGGACCCTTGCCTTACGCGGGGGATCTGTTCTGGACCCCCCTGCATAAGGCTAATTCGATGTATGCTGGAGCCCCATTAATTTTAATGGGGCTCGTGCGCGGTGGCGTGGCGGTGCAGAAACTCAAGGGGCGCCACGGGCACATGCCCCATTTATTTGAATGGGATGCGCCACCCCTTGCGCCCTGTGCACTCACCGCGGCTTGAGCGCGTACACTCAAGTCCGCAAAAAGCTCACCTGCATATAATGCAGGTGCACTGTGCCACTTATTAGTGAACTCAGCACTCTCTAAGCAGCTTACAGTCTGTAAGCCAATTGCCCCCAACAAGCTGGGTACTCATTTTACCGACCTGCGATAGGATGGAAGGCTGAGTCAACCTTGGAGCCCTGGGATCAAACTCACAACCTTGTGGCTACAGTACCGGCATTTAACCACTGCGCCATCAGGGCTCCTTATGGCAAAGCCCCTCTGAAGAAACTTGCCAAGAAACGCCCGTGATAGCATTGCCATAGGATCACCATAAGTCAGAAGTGACATGAAAGCACACAACAACAACAACGCCATCTTAGATTGTGCATCAGGAAAAGGCCAGCTATTCATAAAATGGGGATATTAATAAAATAAAATAAAATAAAAAATACGTTCAGCCACACTCGTTAGGAGATTTTGTAGGTTTCCCAAGCAGCCTTTCCAAGCCTCTGCTCTAAATATAAGTGAGGGTGATTCTAACAGCAGAAGGAGGTGTTGTGAACCTGACTTTTCTCCACAGGTCAACTTGGAGAAGGGGGTTTCTTCTTTGCTCT
Organism: Sceloporus occidentalis; assembly: GCA_023333645.1. Lineage (NCBI taxonomy): Eukaryota > Metazoa > Chordata > Lepidosauria > Squamata > Phrynosomatidae > Sceloporus > Sceloporus occidentalis. The sequence goes on from JALMGF010000001.1 coordinate 20,078,272, forward strand.
GCCTTTGACACCTCCTTTCCCACCTGTCTCCCTTTCAGCAGCAGTTGCCACTCTCAGGCAAATCTGCATTTCACAACTGTCTCCCATACAGTTGTCTCTTTATGAGAGGTGTTTGGAAACAGTTGTCACACACTCTCTCTCAATCTGGAGATTTGGGAGGAAGGCAGCTTTGAGACAGGCCTGCATTACCCCTCCTTCAACACACATAGAAGGGGGAAGATGAGCTAACCGGTCTCTTGAATCTGAGAATTAGATCCAGAGGCACGAACACCAGCCTGACTTTGTGAACTTGCACAGTTCTTATCAAATCATATCTAAAGCTCTCATCTTCAAAGAAACACACAGGGAGAATCACTCTGACAAATGAGTTAAGTGAAGAGGTAAGGCAAGGACAGAGTTCAAGGGACAAATTAGATAAGAAGGCCTTAAATGTATCAAACAGAGAGTGGCACTAGAGTCAAGTGACTAGAAGGAGGGTTTTTTGAATCACTAGGTGGTGGTGGAAGGCAGTGGCTTCCATGTCAATGACTCCACTCCAGGTTCTAGTCCAAACGTCAAAGGAGCCATTCAGTTTCCTATTATCTGCAATTTTTGCTATCCGTGGTACATGTGGGGATGTATTTCCCACAGATATGGGAGATATGGTAGGGAAAAGTGCTGAGGCTACTGTGGACAGACAAAAAGTCAAACAAATGGATCCTAAAACAGATCAAGCCTAAACTTTCCCTGTAAGCCAAGATGATGAAACTGAGGCTGTTGTACTTTGGGCACACCACGAGAAGACACTATTCAGTATAGAAGGCTAGGAAAGGTGAAGGGTAGCAAAAAAAGAGGAAGGATGCATACTAGAGGATAGACATACTGCCCTGGGCCTGCAGGAACTGAGCAGAGCAGCTGAGGACAGGGGGGCTTGGAGATGTCTCATTCACAGGGTCACCATGAATGGAAATCAACTTGAAGCTAGTTAATAACAACATCAAGAGGGTTGTATTACTCTGCTTGGGACAGAAGCCTTAATATGCAGGGTTATTTATTAATTAGTTACATTTATATCTGGCCTTTCTTCCAGTATTCTCAAGACTATGCACATGGTTCTTCTGTCCTTCCCACTTTGTACTCCTAACAACCCTGTCAGACTGAGAAAAGGCCCATTCAGTGAGATTGTTGGCACCATGACGACTTGATTCTGGATCTCCCAAGGCTTACTGTGGACCCCAAAAAAGAGGTCTAAAGGAAGCAGGAAGAATGCTGGAACAGATAAGGAATGGAGATATTGAAAGGTCTGTCATATGGAAAAGGACAAAGGCTAGTTCTCCACTACTCCTGAGGCCAAAGTCTCTATCATACTACACAATTACAGAACTATGATTCCACTTGAATTTCCATCTCTGCATCCTATGAATCCCAAATATATATAGTTGTGGATGGTTGAATCCATAGATACAGAATCCATGGATATGGAGGACAAACTGTATTTTAATCTGAAATGAGGAGGACAGAATTTAGATCCATTGATGAGATTTTCACAGGAATTATCTATAGGATGGGGATATCCCCTTCTTCCCCAGTTGACTTTTTTTTTAAAAGAATCACAAGTTTGAAACTTAACTTATATAAAACAGGGCTTTAGAGGTTATTGTATTGTTTTTTCCTAATGTAACTGTTCTTAACTGCTTTTTATTCTTTTCATCTGTAGGTTTTTAATTGTTTTAATATTGTGATTAGGTTAATTCTATTTTCATGATGACTTCTGCATGTGTGTGTGTGTGGTTTTTTGGGGTTTTTTTTAGCTGTATTGGACTTGTTTCAAATTGTAAGCCATCTTTAGTCCTAATTTTGGGGGAAGGGTTTGGTATAAAGTTGAAGAAGCAGACGCAGAAGAAGCAGCAGGTGTAAAAGCAGTCTGAAAAGAATTTTCTAGCCCGCAAGCAGACATCCAACTTCTCAAGAAGGGAACTGAAGGCCGCTTTTGTTTTAACTAACTATATAATGCAAGAGTGAGAATCATGTAGCCTCTGACAGGTCTAATATGAATGCTGGGAACCTCATTGATGGTCCCAATCCTCACACACCCCTGGAAAAGAAATCCAGCCCCCCCAAATTCTTCATAATGCAAGTGAGGTCCAGAATTAACTATTACAATTATTGCCAGCAACCATCTTAATGACAAGTACAAGAACTTGTTCTTCTCACTTTCCATGAAAAGACAGGTGGCTCCCTCTTCAAATATTAATCTACCGCCAGGGCTGGGCCCAAGACACTTTGTTGCCTGAGGCAAAGGGGGAAGAAATCCCCCTCATTCCATTCACAGGACCTGAGTGGATTGTCAGCTTAAATATTCTTTACCCCACAGTGATAACTGAAAAAGAATCTCAATTACCCCTGAGGGCAGCAGGTGTAGTGGTTTGAATATTGGACTGTGACTCTGGAGACCAGGGTTTGAATCCCAGCTTGGCCAGGTAAACCCACTGGGTGACCTTGGGTTAGGGTTGCCATAAGTCTGGACCTCCAAACCGGGACAAATGTAGGACAAAAGTTTCAAATGGAGGGCACATTTTTCAAAAATGGAGGACATGCGAAAAAATTGATTTTTTTAAAAAAAATGTTACTATAAATGCATGTTTCTTAGGCATGATCAAAATGGAGGGCATTTGGGCATTATTCCTAGACAGAGGCCAGAAATGTACTTCCCTTTCTGGCCAACCCCCCTCCCCCCATTCCAAACAGCACATTTGGGCATTGAACATGGCTTTACTTAATATGGCCTCTTGCATATTTCAGAGGCTTATTGTATAACCAAACTCTTTGGGTTTCACACTGAACATGCTATGCATTCATACTGAACATGTCAAGGTGGTTTAACAAGAAGTGGGTTTGGATTCAACTGTACTTCTCAGAAGTGTGTACTTGGTCAAGGGACTTTGGGTTTTTTCCACTGCGCATGAGTTTGTAAAAATCAGAGCAATTTACATTGGTTGTGCCTCAGAAGCTGGCTCATTTCATCATCATCATCATCATCATCATCATCCTCATCCTCATCCTCGCTAGCCTCCTCCTCCTCCTCCTCTTCCTCCTCGTCCTTCCTCCCTCCTTCCTCCTTCCTTCCTCTCTCCTCCTCCTTCCTCCCTCCCTCCCTCCCTCCTCCTCCTCTGCCTCCCGGGCCCAAGTGGAGGAGGCGGTGGGTGGCTGCCTGCCTGCTGCCTTGGTGTGCAGGCGGGGGAGGAGCGCGCCAAGCCAGGCAGGCACCTCCTCCTCCTCCTCTGCCTCGCGCGATTCTGCACGACCACGCTAGGCACTTCCTTGGGCTCGGGAGGTGGAGGCAGAGGAGGCGGCGGAGGTGCCTGCCTGGCTTAGCGTGCTGCCCCCCGCCCGCGCGCCAAGGCAGCAGGCAGGCAGCCACCCACCGCCTCCTCTGCCTCACACGCCTCCGCGTGACCGCGCTAGGCACTTCCTTTGGCCCGGGAGGCGGAGGCAGAGCCAGAGGACGAGGAGGAGGCTGTGGCTGAGGGCCCGCCGGCTGCATGAGCAGCTGCGCGCAGCCAGAACAAGAGAAGGAGGAGGAGGAGGTGGGTGGCCCTGGGCGGGGCAGTCCCGCCTTTGGCACAAAATTGGACCAGGCCCGGGCCCGGAGCACCAAAAGCGGGTTTGTCCCACCTACCGGCGGGATATGGCATCCCTACCATGGGTAAGTCACACCTCAGAGGATGGCAATGGCAATCCCCGCTGAAGAAACTTTCCAAAAAAACTCTTTGATAGGTTTCCATAAGTTGGAAATGACTCAAAAGCAAACAACAACAATAAAATATTGTTTGCTTTCTGCACCACACCACACTGCTGGGTCATGTTCAGTTTATAATCAATAATAATCCCTACTGCTAAGACAAGTATTCTGCATCTAAGTATTTCATTTTTGTGGCCTTAATATACAATTTTACAGTTGTCTCTGTTGAATTTCTTTATGTAGGTCAACCAAGTTTTCTGGTTTGTTGAGGTCTTTTTGAAGGCACACAACAGAAGCAGCAGCTGCAACAAAAAAGAGAAGGGAACAAGTGAGAGAAGGAGAGGCAGGCACAGTTCCACCATGCCTAGACCCAGAGGAAAATGAAAGATTCTCCCTTCATCTTAACTGCTATCACCCTTGTCTCAGACTAACACGGCTATATCTTTTAATCCTGGCCTCAAAGGGAGACAAGAAGTAGCAGACACAACTGCACCATGCCTAGGCAGAGGGAGATGAAAGGTCCCCCCTCCATCTTAACTGCCACCACCCTGGCCTTGGAGGGAGAGAAAAACCGGTAGTATATGTTGGACTTGATCCCCTTCCCTTCTCTTTTTGTGTCATGTCTTTTTAGATTATAAACCTGAGAGCAGGGAACTGTGAAGTTAACAATCTGTATACCACTCCAAGAGGCTTTGTGGCTGAAGAGTGCGTATAAATACTCAAAATAAATAAAAATAAAACAACAAGAAGCAGGCCCATTGGGGGCATTCAAGACAGGCTATGTGGGGAGAGGAATGACCTGAGAACACAGCGGGGATGGCTAAAAGGCTGCTTCTGCTGCACCCCAAACACCCACCACCTAAAGCAGCTGCCTCTCTCCAACAAATGATAAGGCTGGCCCTGCCTCCAGCTCACCAATGGGACTATGTGCAAAGCCTTTCCCATAGATCAGCGCCAAAGAGTTCACCTAACCTTAAGCGGAAGCATTCAGGAGAGACAGTTTTCTCTTTGTTCTGACTCTTCATGTAATAATTGGCCAACCAACCCCCTGTGTCTGAAACCCATTCACTCGTTCACTTCTGGCAATGTTCCATTTCCAAAAGTGGAAGAGTTCATCTTTCTCAGAACCCAAAGCTTTTCTTTGGAAAGCCCGGCCTCTTTTAAAGTCCCTGAAGGGTGATGCAGAAAGGTTGCACAGTCAGACACGGACTACTGGTTGGACATGCTCCATCATCTCACAGGTGAAAACCACGACCAAGAAAGCTCAGGGTGATGTTAAGATGGCAAATGTTGCTAGTGAGGAAGAACATACAAGCTAGAAGAGGCTGCAGCAGTTTGCTTTTGCCTAAGTTTACTCGGAAGGACTGGATTCTGCTCCCTCATCTCTTCTTCAAACCACTGAGTGAAATGGGTGCAAACTATGGAGCTTATGACTTGGTTTAATAATTCATCTTACCTCTCTCAGTTTAAATTTCAATTCAGGTGGCATTCTGATGTTATCAGAAGGGTTTTGTCGCCAAATTTACCACCCGAGTACAGCCCAGGTCCATCCCTGCTTCCCGGAGCTCTCTGTGTGGCTCTTTTTGCATCTGGGAGTTTTTTGGCTTAAGAAAATGGCTGCCAGAGCACTCCTAAAAGCGAGGATGGACCCAGTCCCAGGTTGTATTCAGGTGGAAAATTCAGCAGCAAAAACCTTCTGATAACATCAAGATGCTGCCCGAATTAAGCTTTAAGCCAGACAGAGGTAAGCCGAATTTAAAAGCCAAGCGATAAACTCCCACTTTTGCCCTCTGAATTCAGTTTACAGCAGTTAAAGCAAGCTGAGTACCAAGGGGGAAGGTAGGAGGAGTAGAGAGAAACTGGGACGTTGTAAAACTGATTGAAAAAGTGGGATGGCAGAGGGTTGTCTTGACAAAGAGGACATTCCCTGCCAAATCAGGGCAGTTGAAGGGTTTGTGTGAGGTGGGCATATAATGACACTGTTCTGTCACTCCGTTGCTTTGTACAGTGCAGCAGTACTGGCTGGTGGCAGCAGGGTTTTGGTAGTCATCTGCAGCGTACTAGTTTTACCACTCTCAGTTTGCTGCCTGACACAAGAGGTGTGTGGCTCTTTAGGCCACCTTTGGATTCGAAGGGCCAAGCAACCTCAGGGTGATGGCAAGATGACAAAAATTAGTAATAAGGAAAAACACACAAGCTAGGAAAGGCTGCAGCTGTTTGCTTTTGCCTGAGTTTATTGGAAAGGACTGGATTCCACCTTCCCTCGTTTTATGCAAAAATGAGTGCACTTTACACATTGAACTCAGTTTTCAGCAGCTGACGTAAGCTGAGGACAAATGGGGGAAATTGGATGGGGGACAGAGAAATCCAGACATTTTTAAAGCAGCTGAAAAAGTGAGAAGACGGAGGGTTTGTCCCTGCCAAATAGGAAAAAAGTTCACTGAAAGCTTTGGGGCCTGTTGTTGTTTGTTGTTGTTATTGCTGTGTGCCTTCAAGTCATTTATGGGCTATACTGGTTTTATCTTAATGCATTAATTTAATTCTTTTGAAGCTATCTCCTTTGAACTTGTTCAATTATTTTATATGCTTTTAACAATTTAAAATCATTTTATTTATTTATTTTTACCACTTTTAAAGCTGGTCAAGTTGATTTTATTATATGCTGGCTTGAGAGCATTAGATAGAGGGTGGGGCAGACATATTTTAATAAATCATAAGTAAATGATTAAATCATGTGGTATTAATAGGGGAAGAGTAAGAATGTTGAATGTACTTTCTACTTCCGGCAAACTTCAGTTTTCGCTCTCAACATCAATCTTTTAACACCTTAAAGACAAAGATGCGTAAATGGGTGCAAGCTTTCAGGGACTGCCAGCCCTTCATTGTCAGTTTATGCAGAATAAAATTAAATTTTATTTTTTAAAAAACTGGGGCCTTTCCTTTCTCCTCCCACTGAGCCTCATCCTACTCAAACTATCTCCAGCATTTTAATGGTGAATGTCACAGCTTCTTTCTGCCCAAAGGTAGATGTTTGGGGAGCAGTGGTTCACCCCCTCAAGGTGTCACCTGGTGTGGTCCACACCGAATACACCCTCTTGTGATGTCACTGGCCCAATCCACCCCCAAACCTGACAGAAAGGAGGTCCATTCTGCCAGCGATTGGATCGCAAGTAAATGATGCTTTCATTAGTTTGGGGAGGGATCAGGCCAGGAGAGGTTATACGTAACTAAACAGCCAATATAGAATACTGGTCTGCTGCTTTAACGTGGTGCAAGACTCTTGTTTGGTTTTACAGCAACAGACTTGCCCCCTTTCAGGAAGTTTTTCAATTTTGTTGTTGTTATATATTTTAAAAAGCATGTTTCTAATCTTTACATGTATAACACTATGCTTAGAAATGTATGGGGAATGCCCAATGCTTCCAAAAAGCCCGAAACCTCTGCTTTGTTTCTGACATTCAGATTATAAATGCTGTTGCTTATGTTTCCAGAACTGGATCACCCATGCACAGGACAGGAGACATCATTGGACTTGGGAAAACCCCAAGGTTTTCAACAGACCAAACTGCCCCCGCCAGAAAAATCCTCAAGACAAAAAGGCTGTGGGGCAAGGGTTCCAAAAATACCCCCAACAGGACTGGATATACTCCATGGGCAAGGAATGCTACTTGACTGTTCTGGGATGGGCTGGGGGTGATGATGGAATGGAGTGTGCTGAAAGAAGGCATGGCTGGCTGGAATCCTGACAAGCAACCACCCCCTCACCTGTACCATTTTGTTGAAAGCCCCACTTGTGTGATTTCTGTTTCTTGGTTCATGTGAGATAACCTCCTTTGTGTTTGTGCATACTTTGGAGGCCTTTTAGTTCCTATGGATCAATGGAAACAAACATTAGCTTGTTCTGAGATGGGTGAGACAAGACTGTTACTGAAAAGAGCTTTGATTTGGGTAAAGTCTTCCTGAGGACTGGGTGAATCAGAAATATTAAAGGATTTCTTCAAATGTTTGAATTTCTAGTAATCTTTGTGTATTTTTGTTGAATGACACTGTGCTTCAATTTTGTATTATATTCTGTTTTCTAGAATGTATGCCACTGACGGATCCATTTTATTTTATTTTAGTCTATGTTATGTAAAGAGCTTTATAAATAAAGATAATAATAATAATAATAATAATAATAATAATAATAATAATAATAACCTTAAATGTTGAGCCCCAGTGCATAAACTTTTAATTATAATCTAACTATTATCTTGGGGTTATTTGAAATTTGTTTATTACATGTTTGCTTGGTCTCTCTATACTGTCTTCTTATTCCCAGTGATTAATTTCTTCAATTTCTTAGTTAATGGTAGGTGGGAAGATAAACCTCCTTCATGTTCATCCATGCTAAAAATTTAGAGTAGTCAGAGATTTATGTTTCTGTCTTTTATAACACCTTGACCACATAATTTCCTCAAAAAGAAAAGATATGCAGAATCATTAATATTAATTCTTATTTAGAGTAGTGGTTTGAGTGTTGGATTATGACTCTGAAGATCGGGGTTCGATTCCCAGCTCAGCCATGAAACCCACTTGGTGATCTTGGGCAAGTCATTCTCTCTGAGTTTCTGAGAGAATGGTGAACCCCCTCTGAAGAAACCTGCCAAGAAAACGACATGATAGAGTCACCTTAGAGTCACCATAAATCAAACGATTTGAAGGCATACAACTACAACAGCAAAATATTATGCATGCTTAATTAGCAATATCCAAGCAGGTTGCAAGATATAGCTCCTAAACTTGCACAATTATCAATGTTTACTAATATTTCTATTTGGCTATGCAGAGGCTGTTGTACTTCGGCCACGAGAAGGCACAACTCATTAGAAAAGAGAATGATGCTGGGGAAGGTAAAAGGCAGTATAAAGAGAGGAAGACCACATGCCAGATGGATAGACTCCATCAGGGAGACCATTGTCCTGAGCCTTCACAACTTCTCCAGCATTTTGGATTAACATTGGTAGACATACAAGCCAATTTGACTGGGGTGAGTTACCATTGATGGACCAACTTGAAAGTATTCTCTTTAATGGCAATGGACCTAGTTTTAAATTGTAAATGAGTCCATATATTTTCCCAGGTCTTACTATCAATTGAAAGGGAAAGTTCTGCTTCCCATCCTGCCTTATGAAGCGTTGGTTCCCAAATGTTTCTTCTAGCAGACAATTATATATGCATGCTATTTGGCCTTTAGAATATATAGCCGAAGAGACGCACATGTTTTCAAAAAAAGTAAGTGGGTGAGGATATTCCTGTATCTGAAGCAGTTTCTTTAAGAATAATTGTATCTGTATTATTTGAGTTAGAATCATACAAGCCATTGTATTCCCTATTACCATGTATGGATATGAGAGCTGGACAATTAAGAAAGTGGATAAGAAAAGAATTAATTCATTTGAGATGTGACACTGGAGAAAAGTGCTGAGGTTATTATGGACAGCCAAGAAGTCAAAGAAATGGGTCCTAGAACAGATCAAACCAGAAATCTCTCTGGAAGCCAAGATTACTAGACTGAGGCTGTTGTACTTTGGCCACATCATGAGGAGGCATGACTCACTGGAAAAAACAATAATGCTAGGAAAGGTAGAGGGAAGCAGAAAGAGAGGAAGGCCACATGCTAGATAGATGGACTCTATTAAGGAGGTCATGGGTATGAATTTGCAGGACCTGAGCAGAGCAGTGGAGCATAAGGAGTCTTGGAGATGTCTCATCTACAGGGTTGCCATGAGTCGAGAACGACTCAAGGGTGGATAACAACAACAAACAAACATGAGAAATATCTTCTGAAACCTCAGGCCTCACTAAAAGTGATTTACCTTCTTTGGTGGTTTCTAACTCCCCTAATAATAATTTTAACCACAGAATAAATAGTTCAGAATAAAAAGAAAATATGCACATGCGCTTGACTGAACAAAACCAGTCTGTAGGAGTCAGGTGATTTCCTTGATGCAGAATTTGGATGACTTTGTATAGAATTCTGATTTCTTTATTGTGTAATACAAACTCCCACAGAGCTTAGGAGAGTCATATAGGCTACACCTACCAGAATTCCCCCAACTAGCAGAAGGTATCTGGGAGTTGTTGTCTGAGAATGTGACATTTTCAAGCTCTGATACATAATTGGGGTTTTATCAGTATACAAAGTGATCTTGTAGCACCTTTTAGACTAAGCAAAAGAAATTGTAGCACAAGCTTTTCATAGAATCATAGAATCATAGAGTTGGAAGAGACCCCAAGGGCCATCTAGTCCAACCCCCATGACATTCAGGAACTCACATTCAAAGCACCACCAACAGATGGCCATCCAGCCTTTGTTTAAAGGCCTCCAAAGAAGGAGACTTCACTGCCCTCTGAGAGAGTGTGTACCACTGTCAAACAGCCCTTACTGTCAGGAAGTTCCTCCTAATGTTAAGGTGGAATCTCTCTTCCTGTAGCTTGCATCCATTGTTCTGGGTCCTGTTCTCTGGAGCAACAGAAAACAAGCTTGCTCTATCCTCAATAGGACATCCCTTCAAATAGTCAAACAGGGCTATCATATCACCTCTTAACCTTCCCTTCTGCAGGCTAAACATACCCAGCTCCCTCAGTTGCTCCTCATAGGGCATGGTTTCCAGACCTTTCATCAATTAAGTTGCCCTTCTTTGGACATGCTCCAGCTTCTCCACATCATTTTGAACTGTGGTGTCCAGAACTGGACACAATATTCCAGGTGAGGCCTGACCAAAGGAGAATAGAGTGGCATTATTGCTTCCCTTTCTAGTAGACAGTATACTTCTATTGATGCAACCTACTTGATTTACTTCCTCAGATGCAGAGAGTGAATTGGTGCCCAGGAAGGACTGTTATAAACACTCTGTGGTGGTTTGAGTGTTGGATTATGACTCTGGAGACCAAGCTTTGAATCCCCTGGTCTTGGCCATGAAACCCACTAGGTGACCTTGGGCAAGTCACATGCTCTAAGCCTCAGGAGAAGGCAATGGCAGATCTTGCCAACGAAATCCATGATAGAGTTGCCCTAAGCTGGAAACAACTTTAGCTCACATGGCAACAAAAACACGAATAGCCAAAGAAATACACAACTTTGTGGGTATAGTGATAAGGTTTGAGTTTTAATTATGGTTGTTGAGAGACAAAGGCAGGAGGAAAGATGTTACCCAAGGCCAGGGTGGATGGATATCCAGATTCATATGGTGGAGGTAATTTTGGAATGTGGTGTGCACAGAAAGGAGATGTAATGAATTGCCAAGAGTGTCCTCGTGAAGCTGGGATATTAACCAGTGTTATAATATGTGTAGTGTGCCAGGAAGCCAGGAATCATGACAATAGTCAACATTATTGACACCACATAAGGATTGTAAATAAAGATCAGCTATGGATGCATACCTCCAGGTTACACATCTGTAAGTCTGATATGGAATTTCAGCCAATAATATTAATACCTGTGGTGGGAAAGCTTACAACAGTAGAGACAACCCACTTACAGCTCCCAGTCAAAAGAGGACTAATGACAGCTTCCATTAGAATGACAGGAAATCAATGCTTTAATCTTCATCCATATCAATACTAACTCCAGTCGAGATGATTGTATCACATTTTGGTAAGCAAGGCAACAAACCTGAATGTGGTGGGGGCTGGAGACAATGGATCAAAATGAAACATAAAGCAAGGGTAAGCATTCAGCAGCAAATCGAAAAGCAAAGGGCATCCCAGAGCTAAATTTAAATCAAGGCACTGCAGTTTCCTCTAATGCATTACAGGGAAGGAAAAGTTTTTCCCTCCAGATTATTATCAATATGTGTAAGCTTCTGAAGGAGGAGAGGAAGACCAAACAGCAGACACACATCCGGTAACAATATATAGCATTTTTACAAGTCAACACTGCTGGTATACCAGCTATTTTTATTATCAGCATGCCTCTGTAATGCTAGAGTTGTCAGCACACTGTAAATCTGCAGCTTTTAAGTGATTTTAAAAGCATAATGATGCTGAGTATTTGTACAACACTTGTTTAAAAAAGGCCTTGATGTTACGTGTCATACATAACAACTACCCTGTAAGGTATAACACTGCAGTTATTCCCAGGATTCATCTACACCATAAAAATAATGCAGTTTGACACCATTTTGCCATGGCTCCACACTACAGATTTGTATTTTTGTGAGGTACCAGCATTCTTTAGCAGAGAAGGGTTAAGTCCTTGTAAAACTACAAATCCTAGGATTCTATAGAATGGATTTATAGCACATAAAGTGGTATCAAACTGCATTATTTTTACAATGTAGATGCACCCTGACTATTAATGACTTCGGGTTGAGGCTGAGGCCAAATGTGCTTCTTAAAGTGTGTGGCTGGCACAGGATTTGAAAGAGGCCTTCATTCTGCTCCTATTTGCACTTAACTTACAGAAGCTGCTCTCAAAAATCTGATATGCTTTAATCAGTTTAGTAGTAGAATTATAAATTTATTGAATTTATATCACCTTTCTCCCAGTCCAAGATCCAAGGAAGCTTACAATTATTTAAAAACACAGTAAAAATGAAGAAAACAGGTCAAAACTATTAAAACAAAGGTTAAAATACAATCAAATCACAGTTCTGTTGAAAAAAGCACACAAATTAAAAACAGAATAAATTAGGAAAACAACACCCCCATTAAAAGCTCCACCTGCCACAACAAGTTAAAAACAAATGCCTGCCTAGATAGGAGAGGTCTTTGCCTCTTGGTGGAAAAGCACCAGGGACAACTGGAGGTCCGGTAAAAAGGGTTTCCACAATCTGGGAGCAGCTTGTGGAGCAGCCACCAAGAAGGCTCTCTCCTTTATCCTTGCCAAATGTTCCTGTGATGGCGCGGGACTGAAAGAAAGCCCTCCCTTTAAGATCTGAAAGTTCAGGCAGGCTGATATAGTTTTCCTGTTAAAACAGCAGGTATAACCTAGTAGACAGAAGAATTTTAAAAAACCAGTGCAGAAGAGAGATACAACTAACTATATCTTCTTAGAACATCATAAAATTAATCTTTAAATTGTTTTAATTATCATTTTTGTTAACATCTTATTAACACAACACTCTTGTCACCAGCATCAGCCGTAAGATTGTTTTGGTGGGTTTTGTTTTTGCTGTTATTTCATTTGGGAATTTTATGATTGCAAATCACCCCATGGGCATTTGCTTTTTGGGCAATGCGTCTATTGAATAAATAAGTTTGTACATTTGGAAATTAGGCTCATGTCTGCAAAAGCTTAAATTGGGGTGCTCTTAAATTGTGTGCTCTTCCAGATATTGTTGAACTGGAACTCCCATCATTCCCTACCACTGGCTGTTCTGGTTAGGACTGCTAGGAGTTGCAGTCCAACAACCTCTGGAGAACTACACAATTCCTGCAACAGGCCTAATTGCAGTTGCTAGCCCCAAACAGAGAAAAACCACTAAAGCAATGCAATTTATGTAAGCATAGATTAGAATCACATAAGTGCAGATTTCCTATTCAACAATTGATTCAATGAGTCTACTCCAATTCTAATTAGGTTTAGGCCATGATTTCTAAAAGTCTCAGGAATGCTTTTATTTATTTATTTATTTCTGCGCTGTGTTTCTCTCAGAAAGGGACCCAAGGAGGCTCACAGATAAAATCATTTTAATATGACATACTAAAAAATTAAAACAATTAAAATCATCTGGCTAAAAAACATCATAAAATTACATAAAACATACAAAAGTTTTTTTAAAAAAATAACCTCATATAAAAGCCTCTCTGACACAATTATACATTAAAAGCCTGCTTAAATAAAAATGACTTTGTCTGCCAGCGAAAGGAAACCGGGACGGGGGCCACTGAAAGCCTAAACATGATTAGGGCTGCATCCACACTGCAGAAATAAAGCAGTTTGACATCACTTTAACTGCAGTGGCTCATTGCTGGGATTTGTAGTTTGTTGTGGCAATAGACCACATGGATTTTTTTGGCATGTTTCATCAGAGGGGGTTTGCCATTACCATCCTCTGAGGCTGAGAGAATGTGACTTGCCCAAGGTCACCAAGTGGATTTACATGGCTGAGCCGTCTTAACTCTAAAAGTACATAAATGCACCACCAGACCATCTTAGGGGGTGTTCCCACTTGGCAGATAAAACGGATTATATTGGCGCGATTCTGATTTGGATTATATTCCGGGAATAATTTGAAGTTTTTTCCATCGTTTCCATTACGAAAAGGGGCAAATTACCTCGATTCATTTAGACGCTGTTTTCGTTCCCATTTATTTTAAATCGCTTTATTTTAAAGCGGATTAACTTGCTCCCCGTTCCCATTTGTGTCCACAAGCTGTCAATCAAGCGCCTAGGATTCAGACGTCACAAGTCTTGGTTTTTTAAAATTTTTCTTGGCCAGCCAATGAAAATCGTCTGCATCCGAGGCTCTTCTGTTGTGTCTCCCCAGACTAGAAGGAGCCTCTATTCGTCCTCTTCTGTGTTTCTCCATATTAACTGCCATAACTAAGTGCTAGGAAATCCTGGGAATGGTAGTTTATTATGGCACCAGCATTCTCTGGCAGAGGAGGATAAATGTCTCACAAACACAACAGTTCCCATAATTCCTTAGTACTGAGCCAGGGCAGGTTAAGGGGTCTCAAACTGTATTATTTCCACAGTGGGTTTGGAACTACAGATGAGTTTTTTTCATAAATTAAAAAAGTTGTTACTTTATAATTTACTTTAGAAACACACACACACACACACACACACACAAATATACATTCATATGTGTATATATATATGTGCATTCACACACACAAATATGTATGTGTGTATATACCTATATGTTTGTGTGTTTATATATATATATATATGCATGTGTGTGTGAGTATTCATATATAAACATATGTAAGTGTATAAAGATATATATATATATCTTTATACACACACATATGTTTATATATGAATACTCTCACACACACAGATATATATATATATATATATTTTCATCTATCTATCTATCTATCTATCTATCTATCTATCTATCTAGTGTGTGAGCGTGTGTGTTTGAAAAATCGGATCAAGGAGGAGAAGGCAGTGGGTTTCAATGGGTAGAGACTATCCATCCAAAGCTCAGACTTGGCAAATCGGATCAAGGAGGAGAAGGCAGTGGGCTTCAGTGGGGAAAGACTCTTTGGGGAAGAGAGAAGAGAAGGCTCAGATCCCCCCCTCAGATTCCTGGGCGTTCAGGCTCTACTGTGTCTTCCCATAGTTCCTCTGGAAGGAGCCTCCTTTCCCAAAAATCCCTTTGCCTCCCCCATTGCTCCCTGGGCTGTCTGGGGGGTGATCAAGCAGGCATGTCCTGCAAAGCCCATCTACTGCTCAGGCGCTCAGGCAGAGGCAAAAAAAGAAAAAAGAATAGTTTAAAATGGTGTTCACTGGCTCTTCTCACACATCGGTCTATGAATGTGGAGCAGAGGGGAGGTTGCAATCCACCGAGGTAAAGGCTATGCGAATGGAAGAAAATGGCGCTGGCGATGCAGAAAGAGAACAAAGAGGGTGACACCCCCAGGCCAATCCCTTGAGTGCTGCTCTTCCCATCTCCTGGTTCCCGAATCAGACACCCTTGTCGTTCCCATTCGGATACCGTGAATCGGACCCCGGGAGCAAAAATAATTCATGTTAAAACCTACTTTTTTTTAAACCAGTGTATAGGCATATAATCCGAATTATACAATAAAACCCAAATCAGATTTGAAACTGAATGGGAACAATTCCGGGGCAATGCAGATCAAATTTGGGGTTAGATGGGAACGATGCCCCCTTAATTCGCATCCTAATGCGTGTTTTGGGCCAGTGGGAACACGGCCTTTAGAGCAGATAGATCACAGAATCATAGAGTTGGAAGAGACCGCACGGGCCATCCAGTCCAACCCCCTGCCATGCAGGAAATCCAATCAAAGCATCCCCAATAGATGGCCATCTAGCCTCTGCTTAAAGACCTCCAAGGAAGGAGACTCCACTACACTCCGAGGGAGTGTGTTCCACTATCGAACAGCCCTTACTGTCAGGAAGTTCTTCCTAATGTTGAGGTGGAATCTCTTTTCCTGTAGCTTGCATCCATTGTTCCTGGTCCTGTTCTCTGGAGCAGCAGAAAACAAGCTTGCTCCCTCCTCAATATGACATCCTTTCAAATATTTAAACAGGGCTATCATATCACCTCTTAACCTTCTCTTCTCCAGGCTAAACATCCCCAGCTCCCTGAGTCTTTCCTCATAGGGCATGGTTTCCAGACCTTTCACCATTTTAGTCACCGTCCTTTGGACACGCTCCAGTTTCTCAATGTCCTTTTTGAATTGTGGTGCCCAGAACTGGACACAATATTCCAGGTGGGGCCTGGAGATCAGGCAAAGGAGGTCTGTTTAGCAGCTGATCAGGGCACAAGGAGGTGGATTTTTCCAACCCTCTCTCACAAGTAAGCAAGGCTGATACAATCAGAAGTCACAAGTAAGAAGGTCTTAGAAGCATTTGATTTGAAGCTGAATGGACCTCTTTGACCCGATCTGGATGGGGGACTGGGCCAGGTATCAGTGGTTATTTTGGGGATGGGGATGACAATTCCTCAGCCAGCATGGGACGCTGCTCAGTAGGCGATTATGAAAAATGTAGTCCAAAAGTAATCACCTCTAGCTCTGGCAGAAACAAACCACAAAGGTCCATCTAGTACAACAGCATCCCGTTTCTTGCATGGACCATCTGGTTGCCACCATGAGAAAAATAAGCAAGTTCCATTGACACACTGACCCTAGACATGGAGGTGCCACATACCCACTGATAGACTACTCTTTCCTAAATTTATCTATCCCACCCCCCACTTTTTTTGGTCTAATCCTTTCTTTTAGGAGACAAAGCTTCCAAGTCAAGACAATGCCATGCCGAGGCCCATTTCTTCCCCTTTAGTGAGCAGGCTGTGCATGAACAGAGAGGGACACTGGCAATTCACAAGCGACAGCAACCCAGTAACAGTATATCCGTTCTTGGCACATTCTTGGCTCTTTCTGCTGGCTCCAGGCGGGTGTCACCCGAGCTTCTTGCCTCCCCCCAGCCAGGGCAGAGAGCACTGTTTACTCCAGGCAGGCCTCCCTGATTATTATTAGCTCTCTCTGGTTTCTTGTTTGCATTTGAAGATGCAAAGGTCATCGCTGGAAAAGACACATGTGGTCATGTCTCATCCATCTTTTTCTCCCCCTCCTCAGTCCATTCCTGGTGGGAGGCTAGAGAAACTGGAAGCTAAAGTCCATTTCCTCCTCCCCCTCCCCCTCCCCTATCCCACTCCTTCTGCCATTGTTCTGTTTGGATGACACACGTTCCTAACCCTAGTTCTGGAATTCGCAGTTCAGATGATGTCCAGATGTTCCTCACCAGAAGCAGGGAATCACACCTTTAAATTGGTTTTTAAAAACATACCTATTACTCCAAAGCTTCTGGGTAGATCTAGAGCCCTTTGTTCCTGCACCATGATGCTCTCTGCATGGGCATCCCACTGAGCCACTTTTTCCAGGGAAGCATTCTCTGAAGATGCCAGCCACAGATGCTGGCGAACTGTCAGGAAGAAACTCTTCTAGAACATGGCCACATAGCCCGAAAAACCCACAAAAAACTATTTAGCCTTCTTTGACAGAGAGCTTTGGTACCACTTGTTGTGTGCCTTCAAGCTGTTTCTGACTTATAGCAACCCTAAGCATTTTCTTGGCAAGATTTGGCTAGACTGGTTTGCCTTTGCTTTTCTTTGAGGCTGAGAGAATATGACCTGCCCAAGGTCATCCATGAGTTTTCTATGGCAGAATGGGGATTCGATTCCTGGTTCCCAGAGTCATAGCCCAACAAACCACTGCACCACCCTGGAAATCCCAGAATTGAATAGTATTGAGCCATGGCAGTTGAAATGGTGTCAAACTGCATTATTTCTGCAGTGCAGATGCAGCCTCCAAAATCCAGATTCAGCACCAGACTTTTAAGAGCTAAGCACTCAAACC
This sequence comes from Sceloporus occidentalis, assembly GCA_023333645.1. Classification (NCBI taxonomy): domain Eukaryota; kingdom Metazoa; phylum Chordata; class Lepidosauria; order Squamata; family Phrynosomatidae; genus Sceloporus; species Sceloporus occidentalis. Next base: position 20,096,039 of record JALMGF010000001.1, read on the forward strand.
CTGCCTAGTTAAATCTGCCAGTTTTGATTTCTCCAACATTGCATTTAAATTTCCATCAAATACATGATGAAATTTGCACACTTTGAAAAGTTCTTATTTTTTAAAAAAACTTAGCCAAATAAAAAAAATGAGTCAAATGTTCCTAGCAGGATTTCTTTTGCTTGTGTATGGGGTAAAGTCTACTAAAATGGGGGTGAAGGGAAGGAATTTTCAGCTCACAAGCTGGAAAAAAGACACATAGTTAAGAGACAAGACCTTGCACCTGCTGCTCCAGAGGCAGCCTTGTGTTCATCTTTTGTGTATGTTTCCTATGACAAGAGCAAATGAACCATCCATAGAGTTCATAAATTGGAGAAAATCCCTGGGTACTAATATGCTTAAGAAGATGATGTAAGAAAGTCAATGGCACATATGGAGTCCAGTGGTGCCTGGTAGCTTCCATGTCCTCAACTTACCTCAACTGCTGCAGACAGAATTCAAAGCATGTAGTTTGCATAATTACATTAGCAGGGGGTAGAGGAAAGGAGGGGCAGTGTCTTGCCCTTCCCTGTAGGATCTGTCAAAAGCAAACTGTGGCAGCTTATCATATCTTGTGTGTTCTTCCTCACTAATAATGTTTGCCAACTTGACCACAATCTGATGTTTGTTGCCAGAAATGTTCCATTTTTCCATCTGTGACATGTTGGAAATTTTTTGACCACTCCTTGGAGACATAACTAGGGGGATATTCATGACAAGGGTAGCACCTCAGAATTTATTCCTCCATCATTGTACATTGGGAATTAGACAACTCATGAAAAATACATCTATCAATGGCTGCTAACTGGGACAGCCTTATATTGTGTCCAGTGTGAGAGACATCAAACTGAGTTCCTGTTACTGGGATCAACAAAAAGGGACTACTGCTGGTGGATTTTCTATAAGCAACTTGTTGACCACAATGGAAAGAAAAGGCCAGTCTGCTTAGGTCTTAGTCTGATCCAGCTAACACAGGTCTTCTTACGACTCCTAAGCAGGTTCAGCTCTGTCCTTTTTAAATTTGACACATTAACCACACAACTCATTATTGATTCTTAGCAGCTTCATCCCATGCTCCTTCTTAAATATGCAGGTAATAGGGGAAGAGACACAATATCACTTTTTGCCTACCACTACCCAGAATGCAGTAAGTTTTAGGCCAAGATTTCTCCCATCACCTGTTTTCTAACCACAACCTTGATGACACCACTGTGCTGTTAGATCACTGTCTATGTGTTTTTGAGAAGAGAGAGGAGCTGCAACATTTCACATATGGAAGTCAAATATTTCAGAGTCTGACCTTGCAGGTTTTCTCCCCTCGCCCTCCTTTCCAAAATATATTATAAGCATTCTAAATGATCCTGTTTATGGAGGCCTGCAAGGATATCATGGTTCTGTAGGAGGCGAATTGTACATGGCTGACTAGGACCATAAGACTGTCCAACTTGGTCAAAGGGAGAGGAGAGGCTGTATATTTCTGTATGATGAGCTAGATTTGCTAAAATAATAATAATTACAGTTGTCCTTCAGTTTTCACGGGTTCTTTATCCATGGATTCAAGCATCCACAAGTTGAAAATATGTTAAAAATATATAAATTTCAAAAAACAAACCTTGATTTTGCCATTTTCTATAAGGAAAACCATTTTACTATCCATTTTATTTAATGGGATTTCAGCATCCACAGATTTTGGTATCCACGGGGGTAGTGGTCCTGAAATCAAACCCCAGCAGATACAAAGGGCCCACTGTATTATTATTTCTGCCTTTTCCCCTGGTTCACAGCATACAAACATTAAACAGTAATTAAACCATTGTAAAATTTTAAAACAGTTAAAATAAATTAAAGTAACAACAAATACAGTAAGCCCACCATATTGATAGACTAGCCATCCATGGATTGGAGGTCCCATGGAAAAGCCTGTCCCATATTAGCCAATGGTGGCACTTATCCACAGGTGCACTGATGTGGGCACATGTACGTTGTTGCCCATTGACTAATATGGGCTTGAGGGCCCACATTTTTCCCACCCACGTTTTTTCTATCTGCCTCCCCTGAAAAAAATTAATTCTCTAAGGCCTGATGGAATATGTAGAATGCTCTTCTTTTAGAACTTTGTTGTGCTCCATGTATTCTTTCTTCTCAATGCCTATCAAAGTTACTTACTCTTTTCAATGCATGTTGAACACAATGTATTTCAGCAAGGCTTCTCTGAGTGTAGTTGCATTATCCAGCTATAGAGGTTTCATAGCACTTTATCATGGCTTCATCATATGCAATAGCAATAGAAACAGCAAGTACATTTCTCTACCATAGTTTTTTGTGGTTTTTTTGGGCAATGTGGCTATGTTCTAGAAGAGTTTATTCCTGACATTTTGCCAGCATCTGTGGCTGGCGTCTTCAGAGAATGTTGACTTGGAAGAGAGTGGGTGTATATATATAGAAGATTATCACACTGGGTTCTGAGAACGTTCTCATCACGTGATGAGAACGGAACACATTTGAGTATACCGCACGTATGTGTTCCAATCGGGTTCTCAGAACATTTAAATGTGTTCCAAATGTGTTCCAGGAGGGTACAGATTGAATGTGTTCCCAGCGAGCTGAAACGTGATGAGAACGTTCCAACAGAAGTGTGTGCAGTATTCTTATCCGTTCTCAAATCCGTTCTCTCATTCCTCCGTCTCCTGATTGGCTGAAAGAATGACAGGCAGGGAGACAGGGAGGCAGGCAGGCGAGCGACTGCAGTGAGGGAAGGGGTGTGTGTGTGTGTGTGAGAGAGAGAGAGCGAGAGAGAGGGGGGGGGAGAAGGAGGGAGGGAAGGAAGGAAAAAGGGAGGAAAGGTGGGACAAGGAAGAGAAGAGGAAAGCAGGGAAAGAGAGAGAAAGAGAGAGGGAAAGAAGAGACCAGAGCAGAGAGCAAGAGGGAGAGGGTCTGGCTGCTTCTGCAGGGGGCCTCTAGTGTCATGTCCAGTGGGGCTCCTGTGCTGTCACAATGCAGGAGGCAGGGATTCCCAGGACCTTCTCCTCCTTCCCTCCAGGAGGGAACCCACAAAAGCTCCTCTGTTTGGAGCACCACACAAAAGCACATATTACATGCACACACACAGGAGCAAAAGGGTGTCAAGCTGCCAAAAAGGGGAAATGGGATGACAGCAGAGGACTCTTCTTTTCTAACCGGTTTAAAGAGCTGCAATGGCTGCCGGGGCTCTGCCGTTGGTCCAGTCCCCTCCCTTTCCCTCCGCTTGAAGGGACCTCCATGGAGCTCCCTTAAAACCCAGGCTGCCAAGGAGGGGACTCTGCTCTTGGCCCATCAAGTTACATAGGTTTTATCCTATTTTCTTCAAACATATGCCAGCATATGAAGCCCCAACGTTTTATAGGGACTTGCCTTCCTTCCCTCCCAAGAGAATCCTCGGACTCCCTTCGGAGGGAAGACAAGCTGGGGGGGGCGGCAGCCAGAGTCCCTAGGCTTACTGAAATCCCCCACCTCCCTTCCCCTTTGGGTCTGCATCTGGGAGAGATTTTAAACTCCGTTTTTGGATTGATTCCTATGGGGAACGAGGGGAGGGAGAGAGATGGCAGGACATCCCCATAGCCAAGCAACCTCTGCCTCCCCAGATGAAGACCCATAGGGCTCGCTGCTCCTTTTAAACTCTGTTTTTGGATTGATTCTTATGGGGAAGGGAGGTGAGGGATTTCAGTAAGCCGAAGGACTCAGGAGAGGCGAGCTCCATGGCCCAAGCCTCCCTTTTTCCTCTTTCCTGGGAGCAGCGCCTCTCCTGAGCCGTCCAACCACTGAGTGGCGATGTCATCAGAACACAGCCCACAAAACGTAATACAGCAAACCGTTCTGAGAACAGTTTCAAGAAAAAGGAAGCGCTGTGCGGTAAAATGCGTTCCAATCACGTTTTGATCACGTTCCAGTTTACTCAATGCGGTAATATCCATTCCAGGAACGTTCTCATCACGTTACGTGCAGAACGTTCTGAGAACGATATGCGGTAATCTCCATACTGTGTGACCCCGGGTAAGGGGGAATGATTCCCATGTTAATCTGTGTATTGTTCTCTTGTTGATGGCAAGGCCTAAGGGTGGGAGGATATGCAAAAGAGGATTAGTGTCTGCTAATTGGTGATCATTGTCTACTGGGAAAGCCCCTGACCCTGAGTGGTTTCTCATTTGCATTTGCTGAGTCCTGGTTTTAGTGTTCTTCAGGACTGGTAGCCAAACTTTACTTATTTTGAGGGTTTCTTCTTTCCTGTTGAAGTTGTCCAAGTGTTTGTGGATTTCAATGGCTTCCCTGTGCATTCTGACCTGATAGTTATTGGCATGGTCCAGAATTTCAGTGTTTTCAAATAGCATTTTGTGCCCAAGATGGTTTATAATGTGTTCTGCTACTGCTGATTTTTCTGGCTGACTCAGTCTGCAGTGTCTCTCATGTTCTTTGATTCATGTTTCAACACTGTGCTTGGTGGTCCCTATGTAGACTTGTCCGCAGCTGCATGGTATGCGGTAAACCCCTGCAGCTGTGAGAGGGTCTCTGCTGTCCATTCGCTGAGCGTAGCATTTACTGGATTTTCTTGGTCAGTTTGTAAAGCATTTGGAGGTTGTGTTTCCTCACCACTTTCCCTATTCTGTCTGTGACTCCTTTGATGTATGGTAAAAATATCTTCTTTTTGGGTGGTTGCATGCCTTCACTCCTCTGGGTTTTTCTGGGTCTGACATCTCTTCTGATGCCTGAGTTGGAATAATCATTCGCCTGTAGAGCCCGGTCTAGGTGCTTCAATTCATCTCCCAAGAAGTGTTTTGCCTGCCCGCAGATGCTTTTTGCCCGGTCTACCATTGTTTTTATTGTGCTTCTTTTTTGTCTTGGGTGATGGTTGTAATCCTTGTACAGAACATGACCACATAGCCTGAAAAAGCCTTCAACTTCACATTTCTATACCGCTCATCAGCGCACTTAAGCACTCCCTAAGCAGTTTACAATGTGTAAGCTAATTGCCCCTAACAAGCTGGGTACTCATTTTAGCCACCTATGGAAGGATGCCAGGCTGAGTCAACCCTGGAGCCCCTGGCTGGGATTGAACTCACAACCTTTTGGTTTGTGAATGAGTGCCTGAAGTACCGGCATTTAACCACTGTGCCACTAGGGTTCCCTTAATCCTAGGATGTATAGTATACTTCCTAAAACTACACCACTGAAGCTGTCAAGCAGAGAATTGTAAGGACCTTCTAAAACTATAGTTCCCAGAATTCCACAGAAAGGAGCCGTTAAAGTTGTATCAAAATGTTATAACTGTGTTGTGTGGATGTACTGTCTGTTTAGCTCAACTTCACATTATTTTTTTGGATCTTATGAAAGAGGGCATTTGTTTATTTGTGTATATTTTCAGTCTTATTGACATATGGTGCTTTGATCTTGGATCTGAGCGGTACATGAATGAATACCCTCATCATAACCACCACTATCCCATGGTTAAATTCCATGTACGATGCACAGCATGTTCAATGACCAAATCCAAAACAAACATCCTAATCTGGAAACAAAAAGAGTACGTGAGTTGGGTATACCTTGAGAAGGCAGGGACCATGATTCTTCATTCTGTGAGGTGACACTGAAGCTTGGTGCAGCCTGAAGCGTGTGCATGTGTGTAAGTTCCAGTTTATCAGTGCTCTGTTTTGAGTCTCCTGGGTCCCATCTCTGCATATTGATTGGGCATGGGGGCATCGGAGCAATCTGTGAATAATTTAGTAGCCGACACCCTGCTCTATGCTGCAATCGTACCAGATGGGCCAGGAGGCTTTCATAACCCTGGTAGTGAATAATGAATGAATAAATCCCTGATAATGATGACTCCATATCCCAGGGGGATATGGGTGAGCAGGAGACATCTGCATGTGTAATGACGATACCTCTGGATGTAGGGAGGGAAAGGAAGATTTCTCAGTGGGAGCTCTCACTCCAGCCAGAAAAGGGCTCTCTTGTTCTGTTTCACTTTTCTTTGAACGACCTCAACACCCAACACCCTTCCCATTACCTAAGCCTGGGAATGAGGTGATGTCTTGTGTCACACACCTGAACGGAGCCAGGATAGAAGCAGAGAGATTCAGATGGGAGAGCTATTGGTAGATCACTGAAGAATTTGCAGTAGACAGCAAGAGTTTCCAATTCCCAGTCATTTTAGTACCAGCAGTTACTATTGACAAATACGTAGATCTTCTGGTGTTGTTGAGCAGTGAATCTGTTCTGGATTGTTGTCTGAAATTGTGTGCCTTCATATCATTTCTGTCTGATGATGACCCTAAGATGAACCTATCATGGGGTTTTCTTGGCAAGATTGGTTCAGAGGAGGTTTGCCATGGCCTTCCCCCGAGGCTGAGAGGGTGTGACTTGCACAAGATCACCCAGTGGATTTCAAGGCCGAGTTGGAAATGGAACCCTGGTCTCCAGGGTCATAGTCCAATACTCAAACCACTGTGCCATGCTGATGCCTGTACCCAATTCAGGGCTTCCTCCCAACTCATATTTAAATAACTCACCTTTCGCTAAGGGTTTTCAGTTCGCTTTGCAGAGGCAGTAGGGCTGCCTTCACTTGTGGTCCCTGAAAGCTGTCCAGCATTGCCCTTGTGGGCATGAAACACTCTGAGGTTAGAACAAGGTGCCCAGCATTGATATCATGGCTGGGCACCTTGTGACCTCAGCAGCGGTGCCAGGCAATGAATGGGGACTGTGTGGGAAGGCAGCCAGCCACCCATTGATTGCTGTGGCAGCTGAAAATCTCAGCAAAAAAGAGCAGGTAAGGGGCATATGTGGGGGGAATGTGGGGCCGGAATAATCCAGAAACCAAGGCAATAGTCCCTATGCCCCTCCCTTTTCCAAAAAGATCCTGGATACTCTTCCCAAATATTATGCTGAGATCACGTCCTTCCAGAATGTGGTATAAAAAATGCAAAAAGGCCCATGGCAGGGTTCCTGTTATGATAAGGGAAGGTAACTAGTGTTCCCTAAAGATGATGATTCCTTATCACGCAATAAAGAACATTGCCACTGCTCTGGAAGTCTGCCGGGGAAAGTAGTTCTCCACATTCTGTGATCCCATTGAGAAACAGAGATTTGAATCCCCCACAAATATTTATTTAATATCCCATCTTTCTCATGGAACCAGATCCAAGGCAGATCACAACATCTCTATGCTTGCTGTTGCTACCAATTATAATATAGTTGATCCTCCACATTTGTGGCTTTGACTTTTGTGGATTTGATTATTCACAGATTTGATTAATACGTTCTCTCTAGGAATCTTTAAGGCTGCCAGTGTGACTCTGTTGTCAAGTTCTGTCAAAAGTCACGCTGGAGGATCTAGAGATTCCTAGACAGGACATTTGTAGGTCCTCCAGTACAATTTCATGGTCTGCCTCTGGCAGACCTAAACCACAGAATTGCCCTGGAGGACCTAGGGATTCCTAGAGAGTTGTTCTCTCAGGTAAATAAATAATTTTTTTTATTTGCAGTTTTTCCACTTTCAAGGGGGTCCTATTCCCCTAACCCTAGCGATTGTGGAGGGTCCACTGTAATAGTAACAACAATAATATGCAACTGAATAATGTTACCAGATCTCAGGACCAGACCTCCAGGTTTTGTGGGATACCTCCAGGACAGGTGCAGACATGGGTGTAAATTCTCCAGTTTTGCCCCAGGCAGTTCCAGGGAAGAGGAAAGGGCTGTGTGCAAATCTCCAGCTCAGCTGGGAGAGCAGCAACTTGCTAGGATATGTAAGAAGAAACAATACCTTAATTTAACTTTGTTCTGGGAACAGCCCTTTTAGCTAAGGCTTCTCTCTTAATTTCCAAACAGGAAAATCTGTTTTCTTTTTCAATCTGTTTGGATGACAAGCTGTGAGCAACTGTGGTTAGTATGTAATGCAGAATGCTGAATGACATCACCAGGGGCTGCCCCAAGGTCTGAGGATGGAACCCGGAAACCTCAGGGCCTGGGACAATCTTCCACTGACAACCTTATAATAGAAAGATGTGATCAAGTCTATATATGACCCTCAGTGTCAGAAATATCCACCAAACACTAAGCATGGATTATATATCAGTCCCCAGACAATAAACAAATAGTATTTACTGGGGCTGCCCAGCATTTCAGGATTGCTTGGTATTTAAACAAAAATCTGATTTTTTAGAGTCTCAAGGTGTGAGAACATTAACTTACACTGAGAAATTAGAAGCAAGGGAGCATGCTATTTTTCTGTAGGGTATGAAAATGCCTGTTGTGTTTGGACCATCATGGCCCACTTGGACCTCATGTTGTAATGGCACCTGAAGCCATGTCTTACCTGTTAATTCTAATATATAGGAATGGAAATGAGAGAGTCTCTGAAGAAGAAGGTGCAGCCATGTAAAACTGTAAAGACACCTTGAATTTAGTAAAACGCATTTGACAAAGTAGACTGAAGTCTACAAAAGCTCATGCTACCAACTTCTTTCTTTCAAAAGTGCTATAAAATCTCTCTATATACTGATTCTACAGACTAACACAGCTATATCTTTGAATTCTACCACCTTGAATTTAGGTGAGAATTTACCTGAGAATATAGGTGATAAACAAGTGCTATGCACCTGGCTTAGCAGTTCAATCTATGTTCATCCCACCCATCCTCAAGTTGCCAGAGTCAGCTAAGCTTTGAACGCTCTATCATTTGGCCTCTTGTCTGTTGAAAAGTGTTGCATGTTCCTGGTGTGTTTGTCTAGAAGTTGAATGTGCATGATTCATGGGGGCGTGCTCATGTCTGGACCTGCAACTGCTCAAACATTTAGCTGCACCTGAGCAGAAAAACTGGATAAACAAGAAACATGAGACTCCAGGTAAAAGGGTGTCAAAACAGCAAGAGAAGAACATTGATATTCTTGGAATCCTGACCAATGTTATTTGGGAGTCGGTTTCAAGGGTATCTGTAAGATTTCATAGCAGTTAAAGGTGCTTTTATCATGGTGGAAGGGTGGCTGTGTAATCTTTATGCGGCACATTGTATTGTATTGTATTGCTTCATTTGTACCCCACTTTCCACCAAAATCTGGGAGTCAAAGCAACTTACAAAGAGCTAAGCAGTTCAACGATACACCTTGATTTCCACTGACCACCTCAAGTCCCATTTGTAGGTGAAAAGTGGAAAATAAATACAATAAATCAGTAAATAAATAACTAAAGGGAAGTATTAGACTTACTGGATCTACATTTTCCGAAAGGATAGCTATGTTGCAGCAAAATCAACAAAAAGACCTGCAGCACCTTCAAGGTTACGCATGCATGATATAATCGGAGCTTTTGTAAACTATAAGACTACTACATCAGCTGCATGGAGCAAAATCCAGTAAGTCCCAAGAAGAGTAGACCTGTGGAATCAGTAGGATTAAGAAAAATTGATTGACCAAGTTCCTATTGATTTAATGGGTCTATTGCACTTAATAATTGGATATGGCCATGTTCTCCAGAATTTTTGACCGGGAATTCATCAAAATTAATTGCAGAAAGTGCTAACATGACAATCTCACTATCTTCAACAGGGGTGAAGATCATGGGGCCTTCCAGGTGTTAGTGGACTACAAATCCCAGCAGTTCTGGCCAGTGTTTTGGACTCATGTTGAAGAATGCTAGGAGTTGCAATCCAACAACATCATGAGGGTCACATTATACTGTCCTTTGAGCTACAATCTCACTCCCAACCTTTTTTTACAGTATAAGTAGGTTGAATTCTGGATAACACCAAATGCATACTTTTGCTGGAGTAGGCTATAGAAAGTTAATGCTACAATACAAAAGTTAGGTAACCAAGGGTCTTATTTTTGGATCTATTTTGGATTTCAGTTTTTACAAGAAGCCAGACCGTATCAGTGGTAGAATAATGGGTCAAGTGGACAGACATACAGTGGTACCCCGGGATACGAATGCGCCGCCTTACAAAATTTCCGGGTTACGAAAGAAATTCAATTAATTAATTATTTCCGGGTTACGAAGGTTATTCCGGGTTGCGAAAGAAATTTTGGTGCTTTTCGGCGCGATTTCACCCGGAATCGCGGCTTTCGCTATTAAAGCATATGGGCTTTTTCGGCTAGCGAAAGTTTCCGGGTTACGAAGGGCTCCGCGGAACGGATTACTTTCGTAACCCGGGGTACCACTGTATAGGGTTTTTTTTAAAGCCCTACACTGCTATAGCACTATGGGCCTAGGGATGCCATAACCCGGCGGCCCCCGTGACAATCACGCTTTTGGGAGGCTCCTCACGGTCACGGCCCGGTTTGGGGGCCCCCCACGCCTTGTTCCCGGTCCGGGGTCCGCTCCTCCGCGCACGGCTGTGCGCCACTCTCCCCACCTGGCGCACTGGCGTAGCCTAGAGAGCAGCTCTTTAAAACATCTGCCACTCAGAGCTATTATATACCGAGTGAGCCCACTTGGTATATATACCCTCAGGAAGCCTTACTTTCCAGGTTACAGTGAGAAAAGAAAAAAAGGCCATAAATCGTTCATGTTGTCTGGGAGTTTAATTGCCTCATCTTTTAAATGTCTACCGCGTCAGTATTCTTGTAATTCTTTATCACAGTATCGTTTTTGAGGCCCTAAACACCTTTAATTGTAATATAAAAATTTATCCCGAAGCTGACCAATGGGAAAGAAGCAATCAGCCCTCCGCTTGGGTTGGTTTTCAATGGCTTGGTAAAGGAAGAGCTTTTGTCTTGCTTGTAAATAGGAAGGGCTTTGGGGTAGCAAAGGCTGCAGAAATAGTTTGACTCCCCCCTTAAACATCCATGGCTCAGTGCTATAGGATTCTGGGAAGTGTAGTTTCTTGTGGCACCAGAGCTCTTTTGACAAAAGGAGCCTGAATAATCCACAGAGGAGGCGTTGCCTGGGGGCTGCGGTGGAAGAGAGGAGGCTGCCCCGGATGGTCCTGGCACTTCCCTTGGCTCCCTCCCTCCCTCCTCCTCCTCCTCCTCCTCCTCTCAGAGCTCATTCACACTCCCAGGCTTTTCTCTCCCCCCCCCCCCCCTCTGCACTTTGAGACCCCTTTAACTGCCAAAGCTCAATGCTCTGAAATTCTGGTGTCTGAGGCATTTGGCCTTCTCTGTCAGAGAGCTCTGGTGCCACAATAGACTACAATTCCCAGGATTCCCCAGCACTGAGCAGTCTCAAACTGGACCATTTCCTCAGTGTGGATGCACCTGGGGAGGAATTCTGGGCACTGCAGTTCAACTACGTTTGGAGAGTTATAGGGCTCCCTGTCAGAGATAGCTCTGGGGCCACAATGTACTACAATTCCCAGCATTCCCCAGCACTAACCCAGGACAGTTAAGTCACTCTCAAACTGGATTATTTCCTCAGTGTGGATGCAGCTTTGGTGAGGAACTCTGGGCATTTCAGCCCAGCATTGTTTTATTTCTGCAGTATATTTTGGACCAGAGACAAGGTGACCAGGCATCCTCCTCCTTTTCCAGGACATGTTCTCCATTTGGATCATGGCTAAGAAGCATGGATTTATAATTACATGGGTGTTTTTAGCTTTTATTTTTGGCCATGTCCTACATTTTTTTGCTTGGGTGCCCTACATTTTGGGGTGAGGGCATTGGTCACCTTGGTCAGATAGCTTTCCAGGGGTTTAACTGCCATTCTGCTGTGGTGCTGGAACAGACCACCATTCCCAGAATTCCATAGCATTCAGCTGAGGCAGTTAAAGTGGTCTCAAACCAGATGATTTCTCCAGTGTAGATGCAGCCCAAGCCTTTTGCCTCTCTTATGTCTGAGATTTCAAAGCCCAGCCCTGGCACCACAACAAACTACAAATCCCAGGATTCCATAGGATGGAGTGATGAGAGTGAAAGCAGTGTGCAGCAGCCTAAGTTTGCTTAATGCAGTTCTTAACATGGTGCACCTCTTGCCTACAGAGTCTCCCAGGCCCCAGCGGGGCCCTAGAGTCCTCGAGGGGCTTGGGAGAGGCTGTCTCCCAGGCCCAGCGAGGCCTTGGAGAAGGTTTAAAAATGTAGGACCTTTTTTTTGGTTAATTTCCTGGCCAGGAAATTTTTAAAAAAATGTCCTACATTTTAAGCTTTGTCCTACATTTTTTCCCAGTTTTGATGTCCCCCGGGATGGCAACCCTATATGGGCCCGAACAGATAGGCCAAAATAAAGCTGCCTCAGGTGACTTTGGAGGTATGCTGTTTAAATGACACACACATCTTAAGAGGCCAGAAGTTGCACCAAAGCTGCACTCCAGTCCTTAGGACTGGAGCGTAGATTTGGCACAGCTTCTGGCCTCTTAGGACGCTTGCATCATTTAAACAGCATACCTCCATAGTGACCCCAAGCAGCTTTATTTTGACCTGTCTGTTTCGGCCCTAAGATACCACTTTAACTCGCATGTATGAAACCTTGGGATTTGCCGTTTGGGGAGGTGAAAGAACTCTTCTGCATTTGATGATTGATATGCAAAGTATTTGACATAATTGACAGCTACATGAGAAATACCTTCTGAAACTTCAGAATTCAGAGGCCTGGCTGAAGGAGATTTATTTTCTTTGGTGGCTTGTCTCTCTCCTAATACAGATTGTAACCACAGAGCAAATTGTTCAGAATAAAGAGAAAACATGTGCATGCATCAGAGTGAGCAACACAAAGCTTTAGGAGTCAGATTATTTTCTTGATGCAGAATTTTAATGACTTGATATCGAATTTTGATTTCTTTAGTGTGTAATACAAGCTCCCACAGAACTTGCGGAAGTCATATAGACTACAGCTAACTCCCCAGCCAGCAGAGGGTATCCTGGAGTTGTTGTCTGTGAAGGTGACATTTCCAAGCTCTGATACATAACTGGGTTTTATCGGTATGCAAAGAGATCTTGTAGCACCTTTGAGAGTGAGCAAAGGAAATTATAGTGTAAGTTTTCATAGACTTTGGGTTCAACTACACTGTAGAAATAATGCAATTTGACACCACTTTCAGGGCTGTAGCACCATCCTATGGCACCTTGGGATTTGTACTTTTACAAGCTCTTTAGTCTTCCCTGCCAAAGCATGCATCACAAAACTACAAATCCCAGGATTCTGTAGGATGGAGCCATTGCAGTTAAAGTGCTGTAATACTGCATTATTTCAGCAGTGTTGATACACCAAAAGCCTACTTCCCCAGATGCATGGAGTGAATTGATGCTCAAGAAGGACCTTTATGACTATATGAATAGCCATAGAAATGCAAAACTTTGGAGTATAGTGATAAGGTGACAAGGTCAGTATTAACTATGGTCATTGAGGACAAAGGCAGGAGGAAAGATGTTGCCTAAAGCCAGGGTGGGCAGATGACCATATGAATGGTTTTATGCAAAGGGATCTCTTGCAGCACCTTTGAGAATAACTGCAAAAGAAGTTGTAGCACAAGCTTTTGTAGACTGGGTCTACTTCCTCAGATGCAAGTCTATGAAAACTTATGCTACACCCTCTTTTGCACAGTCTCAAAGGTGTTGAAAAATCCCTTTGCATACTGATATTCCAGACTAACACGTCTCTGAATTGTACCCACATGAAGTAGAAGGAGTTTTGGAATGTGGTGTGTGCAGGCTGGGAACCAGAAAGGAGATATGATAAAGTGGCCAAGAGCTTCCTCTGGAGGCTGGGGTGTTAACTAGTGTTATAATATGGGTAGTGTGGCAGGAAACCATTATCCCTATACAAAGGTTGCATAGAAGAGGGAAGTTCAGCAAGTGTCATTTGTCATGTACACAGGTAACAAGCAATACCTCTTTTACATAACCATTAAGGATATAAGAGTCCTCTCCAGTTTTCAATCTAGCAACTGAATTCCATTGCCAAGTTAAAACTTGGCTTTTCCTACTAATGCCTTTGGGGCCTAACAGTCCCACCCCAAACTGTATAGGTACATAGTTTAAAATGGTTTTAATTTCTTTTAATTGCTAAGTTGTTCAATGTACTTTTAGACTGTTTACATTGTTTCCTTTTGGTTCTGTTCTCGTTTTAAATTTGATTTTATCCTACACCATTTTGAGATCTTGTTGATAGGTTTTTTTGTGCCTTCAAGTCATTTCTGACTTAGGACGACTCTACCGGGAACATATAATGGAGTTTTCTCAGCAAGATTTGTTTATTGCCTTCTGAGGCTGAGAGAATGTGACCTGCCCAAGATCACTCAGTGGGTTTTTGTGGCTGAGCAGAGATTTGATCCCTGGTCTCCCAGAGACTTAGTCCAAAACTCAAACCACTGCACCACACCAGCTGTCTCATTGACATAGGGCAGCATATTAACAATAAAACACATATGTTAATAAAGGAACAAACGATAAATAATAGCACGCAAGCTCACTACCAAATCTTTGTCTCTCTACCCATGTGCTCTTGCCTCTTTCTTCCTCTTCTGCTTTTTTCTTTGCCTCTCGCTTTCCCTTTCTCTCTCTCTGTGGCTATATTTAACCACATATGAAACCTCCTGGAATCACAGCAGATAAATCCTGCACTTCTCTCAGAGGCGCCTAGGCCTTGATCCCTGCCAAACTTTGGGCAAGAGCTTTAGTTTGTGGCATCTAAAAAGTCTAGGACAAAACAAAGCAGGTTATGGGCTGGCTTTAAGGAGGCGTGAGCTGTGAGCTTTCAGCAAAACTCTGGAGGAGGGTGACAGGCAGTGCCCCCCCTTGCCACCCCTTTACACCCTTAGAAGATAATCTCCCTGGGAAATCAGAGTCTCCTTCTGCCGACAGAAAAACCTCTCTGGCTGGCAACCCACAGCCCAGACGGTTTGGGAGGGGCTGGGTCATGCGTTGTCACATTTATGCACTTAGAGAGACGGGCAGAGACGCCAATGGAAAACTAATGGGCTCTGAGGCACGGCTGTTAGTGCCGCTTGGAAGTGTGGGTGTTGCTGTGGCCTCCTTTTCCAAGGCCCCTCTGGCTGTTTCCAGTGTCCTACAAAAGTCAGATTCAATATCAGTGTTCTGGAGAGGATGCCCTATTAACCGGGCTGCATATTACTCCTGTATGGCACAATGTACATTGATTGTCACGGCACAAATAAACTTCATATCAACTCACTCTCATAATCTACTAGGTATTATTGATGGGAAATTTGGACAATTAGTGATATGGAGTTTGTCCAAAAATCTAAGGGGTTATTTAGACATCTTTTTTGTTAGTGTGACTATGCCAATAATCTCACTCAGGCATTTTGGTTTTGTTGTTCACACTATTTTTAAAATCGGAATTGCATCTATGCTCATCTCTGCGAGTTGTTGGTCACATGTGTCAACACTGTGAATAAAGATGGAGTTGATGATACGGATGTATTCAAAACACGTTCAGGGCATGTAGAGTGTTATCTCAGTTTATCCTGGGTCTATTCGCATCAGTTATTCACATAGCCAACAATGCAAATCTTTTAAGAAAATGTGGAAAAAATCATGAGGTTGATTATCCTGGGATTTGTGGGTTTTTGGGTAGCCCCTCCCCCCCCAAAACAACCTTTAGCATATGAATTTGAAATGCATGTGATTAATCCCACGTTCATCCCGGATTTTTTTTTTCACCGCCTGAATAACCCCTAGGAATCAATGAGTAACAGGCAAATTGCAATTTCGGTTGCCCCAATTTACAGCAGTTCAAATGTGCAGTGTTTCTTCAGAAATAAATACTGTATATAAATGGAAGTTTCACCCTGTATAGTCCTCTCAGCACATATGTGCAGTTGAGCAAAATGGGAGGATGAGGCTGCTTCAAGTTTGAGCATGGTGCTTTGAGCAGTAAGAAGAGCCAACCGGACTGAGTTTCTTTCAACAGTATCTAAACTGGGGAAGTGGGAAGAGAGAGAGATCAATTGCAGTCTTCATATTGCTGGAAGAAAGGGAAATAATGCAGTTTGACAACACTTCAGTTGTTCATTCTGTGGAATCCTGAGATTTGTAGTTTGTTGTGGCACCAGTACTCTGGCAGGGAAGGCTAAAACTACAAATCCAAGAATTCCATAACATTGATCCATGCCAGTTGAAACAGTATCTCACTGCGTTATTTCCATAGTGCAGATGCAGCCTAGGTCTAGGCTATAAACTAATTGATTCAAATTACAATGCATTCTACCTAAACATTGTGAGAACCAGCTTGGTGTAGTGGTTTGAGTGTTGGACTATGACTCTGGAGATCAGGGTTCAATTCCCAGTTTGGTCATTAAACCTGCTGGGTGACCTTGAGCAAGTCACATGCTCTCAGCCTTAGAGGAAGGTAATGGTGAACCTCCTCTAAACAAATTTTGCCAAGAAAATCTCATTATTGGGTTGTCAGAAGTCAGAAACAACTTGAAGGAACGCAGCGACAACAAACATTGTGAGAAACTTCCTGACAGTAAGAGCTGTTGACAGTGGAATGGACTGCCTTAGAGGGTGCTGGACTTTCCTTCCTGGGAGATCTTTTTAAAAAGATGGGGTGGCTGTGTCTCGGGAGCGATTTAGCTGTATATGTGTGCATGAAAAGTGGTTGGACGAAATGACTCTTAAGGTACCTTCCAGTGAAATGATTCTATAATTCTATGTTTCATTTCTTTAAATACTCCATATTTTCATTTTCTTATTTTATCTTTCCTATCCCCTTTTCTTTTTTTCTCCTATATTTTTACCTCCTTCCCTACTAAGAATAATTCTGGATGAGCTTCCTATACCATTGAACATATCATAGCATAACTGGAGAGTTGAGGTTCAGCAACCTACTTAAAAGAATGGAACCAGAGAACCCACAAATGTGTCACAACTAATTTGCCACTTTTTTCTGGCAATGAAATAATTATACAGTGGTTTCCAATATCTTTTCCTCCAGGTGTTTTGGACTTCAACTCCCAGAAGCCCCACCAAAAGTTGGGAATTCTGAAAAAGTCAAGACAGGGAGGGATAAGTCAATCAAGTCCATCACTCTCCCTACAAGCCAAGATGACTAAACTGAAACTGTCATACTTTGGACATATCATGAGAAGAGTTGACTCACTAAAAAAGACAATAATGCTTTTAAAGGTAGAACACAGTAGGAAGCAAGAGCATTAGCGCAGCATACTGGTTTGAGCGTTTGACTGTGACTCTGAAGAACAGGGGTCATATCCCTACTTGGCCATGAAAACCAGTGGGTGATCCTGGGCAAGTCACACTTTTTCAACCTCAGAGAAGGTAAAGGCAACCCCCTCTGAACAAACTGTGCCAAGAAAACCCCATTATAAGGTCCCCTGTGGGTCACCATTAGTTAGAAATAACTTGGAGCCACAACAGCAGCAGTAGGGAGAGGAAGACTGAATACCAGATGGATAGACTTAATCAAAGAGGAGACAGCCCTGAGTCTGCAGGACCTGAGCAGAGTGTTGAAGATAGAATATCTTGGAGGAGCCACAGGATCGCCAGAGGGCGAAGTCGACTTGAAGGCAGATAACAACAAAAGCAACTGTATCTACTGCATTATGGCCCATGGCAGGTGGCTAGAAAAGTAACATCCATAAACAGAGCTGGATCAACCTCAGCATGCCGTTTCCCACAGTGGTCAACCAGATGACTCTGAGAAACCCACAAGTAAGACATGAATGCAACAGCAGCACCTTCCTGCTCACGTTCCCCAGCATCTCATATTGAGAGACCTACTACCTCTGATCCCAGAGATTACATATAGCCATCAGGACTACTAACCACACTGTTATCCTTATCCTTCACAGATCTGTCTAATCTCATATTAAAAGCTTTTAAAGTCTTCTAAGACTATGGCCATCACCCCATTTTGTGTGGAGGAGCACATCCTTTTGTCTGGATATGAAACTCAGTTCCATACATCTGTGATGTGCAATACATCTCCTGAACCTAAAAAAGAAAAGGAAAGGAAAGGGGGAAAAAAGACAGAGAAAGTTTAGGCATGTAACCTTCACTAAGCACTGTATTTCCATGCCTACAAGGTCTAAGACCTGAAGTACAATCCCAGGCAGTTCTTAATTTAGAACACGGTTACATTTTAGATACCAGCCTCAAGATGTTTTGGACTACACCTTCCCAAGCCCTTATGGCTGGCTGAGGTTTCTAGTATACCTGGATAGAAAACATGAAGATGACCAAAGATTCTCCATCCCTGACTCAAAAGACTCTCAGGAAATAAAGATGTGGAAAGCTCTAGTGTGATAACCTGGAAGGTGGTTTGAGGAACCAATGCCAGGTCCAGCTGACAACAGTCTGGCAGAGATTTGGTCGGTTTTGCATGTCCATATTTGTGGTGTTGATATGAATCTTCAAATTAACTCCAGCAATGGCAAACCCCCTCTGAAGAAACTTGTCAAGAAAACCACATCATAGGTACTCCAGACCTATGGTGCCCCTGCTGATGAGACATCTCCAAGACCCTCTATCCTCCACTGCTCTGCCCAACTTCTGTAAACTCACACTCGTGATCTCTTTAATAGAGTCCATCCATCTTGCATGTGGCCTTCCTCTCTTTCTACTTCCCTCTACCTTTCCTAGCATTATTGTTTTTTCCAATGATTCATGCTTTCTCATGATGTGTCCAAAGTATGACAACCTGATTATCTTGGCTTCTAGGGAGATTTCTGGCTTGATCTGCTCCAGGACCCATTTGTAGGTCTATTTGGCTGTCCATGGAATCCATAGCACTCTTCTCCAACATCACATTTCAAATGAGTTGATTTTCCTCCTTCTTAACTGTCCAGTTCTCACATCCATCCATGGCAATAGGGAATAGAACGGCTTGTACAATTCTAACTTTTGTGTTCAGTTCTATGTATATCCTTGCAATTTATGATCTTATTTAGTTCTTTCATAGCTGTCCTTCCTATTCTTAATCTTCTTCTGATTTCCTGGCTGCAGTCTCCATTTCTATCAGTGGTTGATCCCAGGTACAAGAATTATTTTACTATTTGTATTTCTTCGTTGTCTAATTCAAATTGGTGTAGGTTCTCTGTGGTCATTATTTTTATTTTCTTTAAGTTCAACAATAGGCCTGCCTTTGCATTTTCTTCCTTGATCTTTCTTAGTAGTTGTTCCAGGTCTTTGAGATTTTATGCTAGTATAATGGTATGTGTATCTCAGATTGTTGATATTCCTTTCTCTTATTTTCACTCCTCCTTCTTCTGTGTCCAAGCCTGCTTTTCTTTCAATATGTTCTGCATACAAGCTGAACAAGTAGGGTGATAAGATGCAGCCTTGTCTGACTCCTTTGCCAATTGGGAACCGTTCTGTTTCTCCATGTTCTGTTTGGACAGTAGCCTCTTGTCCTGAGTACAGATTTCTCATCAAGGCTATCAGATGTGTTGGCACTCCCATGTCTTTAAGGGCATTCCATAGCCTTTCATAATCTATGCATCCTAGGGTTGAAGGCACACAACAACAACATATGGCAAGATTTATTCTGAGGAGGTTTGTCATTACCTTCGTCATAGACTGAGAGTGTGTGACTTCCCCAAGGTCACCTAGTGAGTTTTCGCAGCTGAATTGTGATTCAGACCCTAGTCTTCATGGGATCCTAGTCCAATATTCAAATTACTATATCATGCTAACTCTAAAACTATTTTATTATATGAAGATGCCATGGGGCAGTGTTAATTACTTTGCCTGAGCTTCCCAGGCATTACCTTCTGTGGAGGGCAGAAAAGCTCAAGGGCTGCCCTTATCTCTTTCTTGCTGCCCGAGGAATGGGCGAGGTTACCATCCCATTGTAACTGCCAATCCAGTCCATTTCTGCCCACAGAAAGATAGGCTGGAATGCCATCTTGTCCTTTGCCTCAGGCAACAAAATGCCTTGATCTGGCATGGTCTCCAATCAGACAGCCTTCCTGTGCTGTTTGCTTTGTTGTCCTCCCGTCTTTTGCCTTCCCAAATCTTGAATTAGTCCCACACTCCCAAGCCAAAACAACCCCAACAATCTCCCCATTGTGTTCCTGTTCCCCCTCCTTCCCTTGCCTGTTTCAGACTTTAACCCAGCCATTTTTTGGCAGGGCCCTATGCAGAGTCTCCCCCATCTGCCATAATTCTCCATATGCCAAACATTTGGGGGGGGGGGGGGAGGAATGTGCCAGGCACAGAGGCTTGGCATTCTGCCATCTCCTTCTTTGGTTTTTCTGCTGGCAAAGGAGCACTTGCAAGGGAGTGGTTGCACAGGCCAAAGGCAAACATGGATAATTGCCATATATGTTAACTCCCTGCTTACTGAGGAACTTTGCTCTGTTTCTGGAAGTGTGCCATCTCTAAACCTGGGCATGCACTCCAAAGAGAAGGAGGAACTCTTGTTCTTGGGAAGAGCACTGGCTGTGCATGCAAAAGGTCCCAGGCCCCAGGCCCCAGGTCCCAGTAGTGGCGGATGGCCGTACTGTCAGTAGGAAGCAAAAATTTAAAAGCACCCCAAAAAAATCCAGAGGGAAAAAATTGGAGACATGTCTCAAGTTGCTCAATTTAAAAACAAATTTAATTTAGAAACAAATAAAATAAAATTCTTTAGCCTTAGTTCACGTTTCTTCTGATTGTCCAGTAAATGGCGTGAGAGGTTTAGCTCCAGAAATGTCTGAAGTTCAGTTTTAAATAGGTATGTGCAGATATCAGCTGTGTACAGATATAATAATGATTTAGTGTAATATCATTTATTTTATAATATATTTATGTGGTGTCTCCTTTTATGATTTTATATAGCCCTTGAAGAAGGCCTTTGAGAGCATATACAGGCCAAAATGCACTGAGCTTTTTATCAATAAATCTTCCACTGTCTGTGAATTTGCTCCAGGTTTCATGACAAACTTTAAAGGAACTGTCCATGGTGCTGAAGTTATTTGGAAGGACAGGTTTCATCCCCTTGCTCCTTTAAACCCATCTGGGGTAGCCACGTTGGCCATGTAGCAAAGTACCATAACATCCCAAATCCACAAAAAATTGATACCATTTTGCACAAAAAACATGTTACAAATTTTCAAAGCTCTACTTGCATCTTCATCAGGCAAAGATGTGTAAATCTACAGCGCTATATAAATATAGCATAATAATAATAATAATAATAATAATAATAATACAGGAGGGGAAAATTATAATGTTAGTTCCAAATCTGCATTTTGAGAGGAGACCCTGCTCTCCTGGGGCCCAAAAACAGGCTTGTTCTGCTTTGAAAAAATTCTCTTGGAGGCCCTGGATGAGAGATTCATTTCCTTTTGCACTTGGTAGTTCCACCCTCTAGTCTGTAGGCTACATGGGCTGAGAGAAAAGAGACTAATGTCATGCTTGGATTTTTCTACTGAAAGAGATGGAAACTCTTATTATAAACAGCATTACAGACAGAGTTCAGGACAGTTACTTTTGGGACTGCAACTCCCAGTATCCCCCAGCCAGTATTCTCTGGCCATGCTGGTTGTGGCGTTTTGGCAGTTGTCGTTAAGCTCTGGTTAAAGGCAGGGTTGTCAGCTTTCTTTTTTGGGCAGATCTCCTGTCTCTGTGGCAGAGAGCATGTGACTTGCCCAAGCTCATCCAGTGCGTTTCATGGCTGAGCAGGGAATCAAGCCCAGGTCTCCAGAGTCATAGTCCAACACTCAACCACTGTGCCACACTGGCTCATTATGTACATATATACAGATACAAGTATTTCAAAATCCAAATAAAATAAAATAAATCCAAAATGTGAAACACTTCTGCTCCCAAGCACATTGGATATGGGAGACTAAACCTGTAGCTTTAAGTTGGAAACAAGAGACATGGGGGAGTGGGACTCGGGGAAAGCAGGAGAAGAGATAAGCAAATCACAACATTTTCCTGAGGAAGATGACCTGGCACCCTTTTCTTGCTTTCTGTTTGCCTGGCTGCTACTCTTCCAGAAGATTTTGATTAATGATGTTGCCCCATCTAGCAAACCAAGTGGAAACATCACCTCTTATCTCTCCTGTCTGGGTTGTGAAGAGGAGCAGTCTGTCTGAAGATAAGTAAAGTCTGTGCTCAGGTGCAGGTGTTCCTCTGCATTCCTCACAAATGGCATGCTCTGCTAACTGTAAAATAAAGGAGAGGGAATGTTAGTTGTCTTTTTTTTTAAAAGATGAAACCAATTCACAGTCAAACACATGGTGGTACTAGATGACGAGCAACTAAAACTTTGTGAGGCTCCCGAGAGTCTCAATTTTAGGTTTCTAGTCTTCACTGTTAGGAGGGGGGGGCGGGAATCACTGATTTTGCTCTGTGGATCATCAGCAAGATTTTCCAGAAGCAACTGTAGCAGTGCATCTGTTTTCCTTACCTTGTTGTTGAGCACCTTCAAGATTTCCCAACTTATGGTAGCAATATAGCAACAGCAATAGCAAGTACATTTCTTTACCACTAATCAGTGAACTAGCTCTCCCTGAGCAGTTTACAATGTCTTAACCAATTAGCCCCAACAAACTGGATACTCATTTTACTGACCTATGAAAGGATGGAAGGCTGAGTGGACCTTGGAGTCCTCCTCTGGGATAGAACCTACACTATTGTGGCTGCAGTATCTGCATTTAACCATTTTGCCTCCAGGGCTTCCCTAATGAAGATCCTATATCATGAGCTTTTTTTTGATGCATCTAGGAGGTGAAATAGTGGTGAGACAATCATGTTATGTATGAGGCAAGTGGTGGAATGAAATGAGGTAAATCTGGTGCTTGATGTAATGGTTTGAGCGTAAGACTATGAGTCTGGAGACCAGGGTTCAATTTTCAACTTGGCCATGAAACCCAGTGGGTGATCTTGGGCAAGTCATACTCTCTCTCAGCCTCAGAGGACGGCAATGGCAAACCTCCTCTGAACAAATCTTGCCAAGGAAACCCTATGATAGGTTTGCCTTAGGGTTGCCATGAGTAAAAAATGATTTGGAGGCACACAGCACATATACAAATCTGGTGTTGCCTGCAGATTTACAGCCCTGTGACTCCCCTTTCTTCCAACCTTACTTTTTGTTTGGTTGTCCTTGACCTCTACCACCCGTTCTTTCTGCAGCTCCTGTTGTGTCTGCCTAGTAATGTAAATGCTAAGCATTGTAGAGAAGGGATGGGAAACATCTCGGTTGCTTACATTTATTTAGAAACAACAGAAAACATCAAGCAGAAGACTGCCCCGTATGCAGCTGAAATGAAATTATGCACCTTTTGGAAATGCTGGGAAATGTAAGAATATGAGTTCTAAAGATTCAAAATCTTGTTTGGCTGCAAAAAGTCAAAGTCAGAGCTGAACTCTTTCATTTTTAAAGCTGTTTAAGAAGAAGAAAATGTGGTGGGGTGGTTTCAGTGTTGGACTAGGACTCTGGGAAATTATGGTTTCAAGCCCCACTCATCCATGAAAATCCACTGAATGACTTTGGGAAGGTCATACTCTGAGATGAAGGCAATGACACCCTCCTCTGAATAAATCTTGAAAACCCTACAATGGGGTTCCTACAACTATGGAATTCTGGGATTTGTAGTTTTACAAGGCCTTTACCCTTCTCTGCCAAAGAGTGCTGTTGCCTCACAAAACTACAAATCCCAGGATTCTGTAGGATGGTGCCACAAGTTAAAGTGGTGTCAGATTGCATTATAAATGTGGGTTAGGGATAGGGTTAGATTTTAAATGTGAATTGTTTTAATATGTGTATATCTTGTTTTAACCATCGTGTTTGAATTGATGTTGTTTATCTGTCAATTGTTGTTGTTCCCCATCTCAATCCATAGGAAGAGGAGGATAAATAATAATAATAATAATAATAATAATAATAAATTTCTTACCTGCTTCTCCCCATGGATCAAGGTGGGGAACAGCAATAATAACTAGTAATTATTAAATTATTATTAAAACAATTATTAAAACATTTATTATTATTATTTCCATTCTGGTTTTTTTCCAGTTTGGGACACCAAGTGGCTTGTTGTTGTTGTTGTTGTTGTTGTTGTTGTTGTTGTTGTTGTGTGCCTTCAAGTCATTCCCAACTTATGGCAACCCTAAGGCAAACCCACGCTGAGGCTTTTCTAGGGCTGAGAGTGTGCGACTTCTTCTTCTTCTTCTTCTTCTTCTTCTTCTTCTTCTTCTTCTTCCTCCTATTTCTGCAGTTCAGATGCAGCCATAGAGCTAGCTGGAAGAGATCCGAAAGGCCATCCAATCCAACCCTCAGCACTCTTTGATTTTCAAATCACTCAGAGTAGAAAAGAAGTGGGCTTTAGCCAGAAAACACAGGCAGAATGATTGCAAGAGAGCCACAGTTTCTGCATAAGTTTCTGCATACGTTGTCCTCTCCTCTGAAAGGTCCTGACCTTTCCGGCAGTTTTCCATTTTAAATGCTTCATGTGGGGAAAAAAAGCCCTTGGTCTGGACCTGCTCATTTCCTTCGGCTTCTTCTCAACAAAAGGGGAGATTTTGCCTCACCCACAGAGAGAGTGCAGCTGTGCCGAGGTGAATCAATAGGGTTCCCTGGACTTTGCTATATAGAATAATCAGGTGATGCAGGAAGCTGTCCAGAGGGATTAGTCTGCCTGCAAGAGCACTATGAAAAGATGGGGTCACCGAGGCAGGCTGAGAATTCAATGAGTTCAATCAAACAGTCCCACTCCATCGCCTTCGATACACAACCCTCACCGCCTCCCCCCTCAGCAGGCCTTCTGCTTTCTATAGAATCCAAAGAGGACCAAGAGGCATTAATTTGTGGAAGGAGAGAGGGGGATGACAGAGCTTGACAAGCCAGAAGGATATGGGTCACTGGATTCACTGAGGCACATCTACTTTGGAGAAATAATTTGGTTTAATAGAATCCAAAGAGGTAAAAAGGGTCCCAAGGAGCCATCTAGTTCAACCCCATTGCCAGTGTACAACGGAACACAAGAAAACAGATTTATTATGCTAAACCAGACTATGGGCCCTAACAGACAGGCCAAAATAAAACTGCTTCAGGTCACTTTGGAGGTATGCTGTTTAAATGATGCATGCGTCCTAAGGGGCCGGAAGCCACGCCAAAACCATGCCATAAATCAGGACCTCCAAACCGGGACAAATGTAGGACAAATGTAGGATGACATTTTCAAATGTAGGACACAGTTTTAATAAATGGAGGACACACAAAAAAAGATGACTTTTTAAAAAATGATAATATAAATGCATGTTTCTTAGGCATGATCCAAATGGAGGACATTTTGAAATTTGACAGAAGAGGACATGTCCTGGAAAAGGAGGAGGATGCCTGGTCACCTTGTCTCTGGTCCAAAATACACTGCAGAAATAAAACATAGCTGGACTGAAATGCCCAGAGTTCCTCACCAAAGCTGCATCCACACTGAGGAAATAATCCAGTTTGAGAGTGACTTAACTGTCCTGGGTTAGTGCTGGGGAATGCTGGGAATTGTAGTACATTGTGGCCCCAGAGCTATCTCTGACTGGGAGTCACATAACCCTCCAAACGTAGTTGAACTGCAGTGCCCAGAATTCCTCCCCAGGTGCTGCATCCACACTGAGGAAATGGTCCAGTTTGAGACTGCTCAGTGCTGGGGAATCCTGGGAATTGTAGTCTATTGTGGCCTCAGAGCCATCTCTGACAGAGAAGTCTCAATGTCTCCCAAACACTAGCATTCCCAGGATTCCCTAGAATTGAGTTAAAACAGTCTCAAAGTGGGTTATTATTCCTGCAGTGTGTGTGAGAGATATAAAAGCTAGGGACTGGATTCATTTGGAGGATCTCTGTGTCCAAAACACACTGCTTGGACTGCCATGGCTCAGTGCTATGGAATCCTGGGAATTGTAGTTTATTGTGGCACCAGTGCTCTCTAACAGAGAAGGCTAAATGCCTCACAGACACCAGAATTCCAGAGCATTGAGCCCTGGCAGTCAAAGTTAGAAAAAATACACAGGGGCAACATAAATATTGAAAATGGCCACGCACCTCCTCCTCCTCATCATCATCATCACCATCCTCGCCTCGGTGCCAAAGGAAATGGCCCTCTCCCCTCTGCTGTCTTGTTGGGACCAAACAGAGGAGGAGCTGAGGCTCTTCCTTAGTCTGGCAACCTCCTGTTGCCAACAAGCCTCGAAGATAATTCCCCAAACGTTTGGCCAAAACTCACCAAATCCCCCCGTATCTCAACAAATATTCAGTCAAAATCCCTGAAAAGTCCCTGTAATGTTAATATGGCAATAAAACGTAGCCCTAATTGAATAAAAATAATTGGAACTTATTTCAACTCTCAAAATTACCATTAAAACCAACCACCAAAATCACACCAAAGGCTCTGAAAAGGACCCATTTTGGTGTGAAAGTCACCAGATTGGCTACACTTGGCCGGGAGTCAAGGAGGAAACCGTGCAGGGATGCCCCCTAGTGGTGAAAAACCGGGAATGTCCCGCCGGCAGGAGGGTTATGGCAACCCTAACTGGAGTGCAACTTTGGCGCAGCTCCTGGCCTCTTAAGATGCGTCATTTAAACAGCATACCTCCAAAGTGACCCAAAGCAGGTTTATTTTGGCCTGTCTCTTCGGGCCCTATATGACTCCTGACTTTGACTGGCAGCATCTCTCCTGGATTTCATATTTCATATCCTTTATCACAGATTACCCTCTCATATCAGGAATGGGGAATGTGTGGCCTTCTGGCCACTGCTGGGCTGAAAACCCAGTGGTCTCTCGCTATGATTATGCTGGATATGACTGATGGGTGTTGTAGTTCAGTATCATTTAGAGAACCATGTTCCCACCCTTGTTCCATACTGTTGTTGCTGTGTGCCTATATGTCATTTCCAGCTTATGGCAACCCTATCATGAGGCTTTCTGGGCAAATTTATTCAGAGGAGTTTTGCTACTGACATACTCTGAAGCTGCGAGTGTGTGGCTTGCCCAAGGACACCCAGTGCGTTTCATGGCTCAGCAGGGATTTGAACCTTGGTCTCAAGAGTTGTAGTCTTAACACTCAAACAACTATGCCACACTAGCTCTCTGTCCTATATATTACCTCCATTTTTAAAAAAATAAAAAAATATGCAAAACATAGAACTCAGGGAACTGAAACCCAGGGAGCTTAATCTTGATCTTTCTGCACAGACCTTGGAAGAGTTCCTTTGTTTGGACTACAGTTCCAATGGCCATAATGGCTGAGGGAGTCTGAAAAATAGAATCCAGTTTTTCTCTGTTTCTGCACACAGAGTATATGCAGTTGTTGTATGGCTTCAAGTCATTTCTGACATGTGGCAACCCAAAGATGAACTTATGACACATTGTCTAGGCAAGATTTGTTCAGAGGGGGTTTGCCATTGCCTTCCTCTTAGGCTGAGAGAATGTGACTTGCCTAATGGGTTTCACCCCATGGGTTTCCATGACTGAGCAGGGATTCAAACCCTAGTCTCCCAGAGTCCTAGTCCAACAGTCAAACCACTATACCATACCACCAGTCAATTTCAATTTTTTTTTACCTTTGTGACCCCCATTATATTTACATGTAGATGTCATCCCCTCCCACTAAACATAAGTGGACAGATAGCCACACATTCAGTAATGCGCATCCTTGCAGATACCCCCGTAAAAACCATGATTTCTTTTTCAGCAGTTTTTGGAATCTCCCCCCACCCCCCACCACAAAAAAGCCTGAATTCCCCCAAATCCTGTATGGCCGAATCACAGTATATTCAATTTGAATGATGAGTATTTTAATTGTGTAGACAAGCCAGTAGTCTTAACTCTCAGAGCATTACACCCTGCTGGCTTTGTGGTATAGTCAGAGAATCACAGAATTGTAGAGGTGAAAAGTAGCCTGAAGGGTCATCCAGGTTTCCCGCTGCTGGTGCATGAATTCCACAGCTAGAGCACAGATGATCATCCAATCTCTGTTTAAAAACCTTAAGCAAAGGGAAGCCCACCATCTTCTGAGCCATTTTCAGTCATTCCCCCCCCCCCCGCCCCCAAAGACCCTGGGAGCTCTAGATCTGGATGAGTAGAAGGAATCTGGAGTTGCCAGACTGAAAACTGGAGAGGACACCTGTACTTTTTCTTTCTTTCTTTCTTTCTTTTTTTTAAAGTTTATTGGTTAAAAACAAGCATAACAAACATAACAAAACATAAATAAACATAAACCGTATCATACTATCCATCACATATATATTACAACTATACATACAGTTACTACAACATACTACATTTAAAAACCCTTCCCCTCCCTCAAATCAAAGACAGCTGTCTATTATGTACTTTCCTTATTGACTTAACATTTACTTTATACTTGATCAGAAAAAAAGAAAAGAAGGAGAAACATATATATATATATATATATATCTTCTTTCGCACACTTCTCATCACCAGTATTATTATTTCCTTTGTGTAGAATCTGTCCCATCTTTATGACTAAACGTTGACTTATAAGTTTATATCAGCGAGCACCTTGTATATATCCAGAACTCACGTTACATTTTACTTTTTACTCAAATCCCCTTATACAGATCTATTTTGGTGCTTTCTTTATTTGTTCTTCACAGTGATTTATAATAGGTGCCCAGATACCCTCCCATCTCAATTAATCTCCACCTTGCAATGTATTTGTGAGTTTATCAGATTGAAACATATCAAATATTTTCATATACAGTACCAGTCCTTTAACAGTAAAGCGTCTTTGCTTTTCCATTTTTTTGCAATTACCATTCTTGCGGCTGTAATCATGTAAAAAATAATTTTACCATAGTCCTTTTCTAATTTTGAGTCATTTACCATCCCCAACAGGAAAAATTTAGGCTCGAATTTGAAGAATCTGGCAAAAATACAAACCTTATTTTGTAACTAAAATTCCCGTCTGGGCTTCGATAAACGAAGCCTTTTTTAGAAGAGAAAGGATGAAGGACACAGACTGGGTAAGATATAAAGATTTATTGAAGTTAGAAAATGGGCTTTTGAAAGTAAAAGCAATGGAGGAAATGATAGAAGAAGGTTTCAACGTAAATTGGTTTTTGTATAGACAAATTGTAGAGCGATTCAACCTGGATAATAAAAAATACCAAATAGAAAAAGAGGATACAATATTTGGAAGATTAATGACGGACGATACAACACAGATTATCTCCAAATTATATAAATTGTTATTAAAATTGGAAACAGAAGATGAAACGGTTAAACAATTCATGGTAAAATGGGCACAGGACCTCAAAACACCAATCATGATGGAAGAATGGGAGAGAAATTGGAAGGTTAGGCTGAAATATACATTGAGCACAGAAGTAAAAAAAATTATTTAAAATTACAATATAGATGGTATATAACGCCTGAAAAGTTAAGCAAGATAGACAAAAATAATAGGAAAGAATGCTGGAATTGCAAAGATAAAAATGCAAATTATATTCATATGTGGTGGGAGTGTAAAAAAATAAACAGTTTCTGGCACCAAATTCATAAGGAATTGGAGGTGCTTCTGAATACAAAAATAAAATTCGAGGACACCTGTACTTTTAATGGTTATGTGGAAGAGGGAATTTCAGCAGGTGTTGCTGGTTATCTGGTTGTGTGACCATGCAATACCTCTAAAATTCCCCCTTCTGCATGACCTTTAAAGGTACAGAAGCCTCTCCAGTTTTACTCTGATAATTCTAGTTCACATTACAGGGCTTCAGATTCCCCACCCTTAAGTGACAGCAAAAAAGTGTGTGTGTGTGTGTGTGTGTGGTTTTTTTGGCACCGCCAAATTGAGCAGGATTGGTAGCAATGGCAAAGATTGCTGGGAAAGGTACTCAAAACAGGACAGATGATCACATTCTGAACTCCACTGACATATCCGATGACTAGCGGGTGTGGGAAGATCCCTAGATATTAGCCCTAATTACAAGGTAATTCTTCCAGTTCATCCCAGGGCATTCAAAGGATAGTAGGAAATACAAACAGTCCCTAAGCCAGGGAAGGAAATATATCAGCCTGTTTCAACCAGAGATTTGAGCAAGGCAGGTTGAGACACTTGCTTCCCAATCCCACTTTCCCTTCCTCTTTGTTCTTTGTTTTCCTTTCTTGTCAGCGTTTTGGTGTTTCCCTTTAGCTAGAGTGCTTCCACTCTCTAATAAGCGGCTTTACAATCATACTGAATCAGCTAACCACTTTTTCCAGAAAAGAAGATTTAGTTTATTATATCTTCAAACAGGGGTTGTTCTAGACCTCTGTGAGCTCACAGGTCTTTCATCAGACTTCTCTTGATTGCTTATCACTGCTGTGAATCATTCAGCTTCTGGACAACTGAACATGGTTTTTCGTGTGTGTGTGTTTGTTTTGTATGCCTAGAAGTCCTTTCTGACTTATGGTGGTCCTAAGGCAAACCCACTGCAAGGTTTTCTTGGCAAGTTTCTTCAGATGGGGTTTGCCATTGCCATCTTCTGAGGCTGAGAGAGTGTGGCTTGCCCAATAAGCAGTGGTTACATTTGAATGAGATCCATAAGGGCTACTCATCTTATTTAATGATACAAAATGCAACACCAGATCATGTGATCAGGCATTGCATTTTGGATAACTTAACATGGCATGTATTTGCCATGACTGGAAACCATTTTTGGTAGCAACAAACCAGCTATGGAGAAGCCACTTCCTCATTCATTTCAGACAAGAGATATACTAATTCAGGGTTTGTCTACATAGGTTATTTACTCCAGATTCCCCCATGCTCACTGTGTCCTGTGTACATGATGCACAGCCAAAATCCTAAATTGAGCACAGACTGTCCTCATGATGTCTGCACCTGATCCTGCCTTTCCATCCCTTCACCCAAATTTTAAAACTTTACCATTTGCTGTTTTTTTCAGCTCTCTTCACAGCAACAATGGGTGGCTGCCTTCCCATGTAGTCCTTGCAAGCTTCCTGGCATTGCCACTGTGGGTGTGAGTTGCTCTGAAATCACAATGAATTGTCCAGCATTGATAACATGGCTGGGCACTTCATTGGGACATCAGCACTGACACTTAGTGAAAAAATGCGGATCATGTGAAAAGGCAGCTGCCTGTCGCTGCAGAGAAAGCACAGGCAATGGGGGGAATTTGGGGCCAGAATACTCTGGAGGAGGCCTGGCGTAATCTGCCCAATGAAGATAAACCCTAAAGGACACTTTCATGTGTTCTTTGTGGACTTCTTAGAGGCTATTAGGATGCCAGCCTATTTAATGGGCTTTTGATCGAATCCAGAAGTCTTCTTACATTCTCAGACTTCACCAGGCAGTGTTCTAAAACTCTGATTATTTGTGTGTTGTCTCTGGGAACAGAATGATCTGGACCAGGCCTGTAAAGTACTGTTCTGTTCTCATGCAGTTTCTGTCCATTTCACTGAATGTTGTGCAAGAGAATTGCCCCATGCCTTGTGTGTCAGAGCTAGCTATCTGACATGCTTGATAGCATCTTCAGGCTGTTGCTTGAGACTGTCTCCTCAACTTGCCTGCTGGCAGAGCTGGCACATTCCATCCATTGTACTTTTTCAGAGAACTCAACAAACAACCTTCTATCAAAGATCCCATGTTTATACATAAAACAGGCCATAAGGAATAATTTTTCTACTGACCACATGGAACCTTGTCACCCAGTTGGGCTGTAACTCTTCTCATTCCTCTCCTAGAAAACCCCACATATGAGAACTTGGTTTCTAACCACAGGTGAACCACTTTGCCCAGAATTACATTGAGTGGGTGAGTGAGAGATAGGGTTACCAGATCTCAGGGCCTTAGCCTTTGCAGGGCAGGAGAGGAATCTCAAGGCAAGAGCATTGTCTTGAAAATTATGTATGTGTGCATGCATATCTGTAGTTGATGCTTAAACTATCATGCTTAATTATATCACCAAGATCTGTCTCTTGTCATATCACCTATAGCATCCTGTGACATTGCAAGGGATCATCCCTAGGACTCAGGTTTTGGCCCTAGAATCTCAGGGCCTGGGACAATATTGACCTCACAATCCTATTACATCTGCTTTGACTGTGTATTCCTACATGGCACGGGATTAGACTGGACAATGCTTGTGGTCTCTTCCAACTCTATGAGTCTGTGAGTCTAGTAAGAAAAGAAGCACAGACAACTTGGTGTCTTGCTTCCATATACCAGAGCTTCCCCATTCAATTCCCTATACAACTCTCAGCAGAACAGTTTCTAAGGGCACATCTGCATTCCAGAAATAATCCAGGTTGACCTCACTTTAATTGCCATAGTTCAATTGCCATAGTTCATTGAGTCATGGGAGTTATAGCTCTGGGAGAGATTTAGCCTTCACTGTCAGAAAACGCTGGTGCCACAACAAACTACAATTTCCAGAATTCCATAGCATGGAACCATGACAGTTAAAGCAGTGTCAACCTGGATTATTTCTGCAATGTGGGTGCAGTTTCAGAAATCATATTGCCCTTATGAGACTGGAGAAGAAGAACTATACAGCTACCTGGAGTGGCTCTTCACTTCCAGGTAGCTGCCAGAATAGCATTTGAGGAACCATCTCGCTATGGGGAAAACAGGAGAAGACGTGCCAATGTCTTGGTAAGCTGCTATCATTCAGCTTTTTGAGGTGGCCTTCACTCGCTTCAATAAAAACAACTGCCAAAACAGCTCTTGAAAGCTGTCTTGCTGTGACGGAGAGGAAAAAATTCATGATCAGAATACAAAATGACAAGAGAAACATCAGAGAGAGAAGAAAGGAGGAAAAAATGCCAGCCCAGAACAGGAATGATGTCATGTAGAAACCATGACACTAGAAAGACCAGCATTCATAGAGTTCCAACTTGTGTCCACCGTCTCTGAGTCAACCATGACCATCTTGCTTCTTTCTATTTCTATTCTATATTTCTGATTTTCTCTTTCAGATTGTAAATCTCAGAGGAGGCACTAGAGAATAATTTATATATATTTGATAAGCTGCTCTGGGAGGCCGTTGCTGGTTGCAGAGAAGGGTAAACATTCTTTAAATATTTTTTTTAAATGCCTCCACCCCTACTGTGAATCTTCAATCTTCTCCCCCCTGTGAGATGGAGTCTACTCTTGGGAACCCAGGGAGTCCCATCTCTCTGCTTCTCCCCCCTGCTGCGTAACCCACTTGAAATTCCAGCTTCTGTGTCTCCCTCTCCCTTTCCAGCTGCTCACTGAGTCATTTTCAGTTAATCCAGGAGGAGACGTCTAGACCTGCCCTGCTGAAATCTTTGGTGCAATTAAATAAGTTGTTTAGGGTTGATGTTTTACCTGCTGGGGCCTGCAGCTAATGCCTGGGTGGCAGGAAACCTGAAAAAGGATTGTTATGAGTGCAAACCCTTAAGCACAATGTCCTTCCAAGTTCTAACCACTGGTTTAGGAGACCGAACTGGTTATCTCAGGACCAAACTGGGGCTGCTTTTCGAAGGATAGATCTTAGGGTGACTAGTGGAAAAACACAGTGGTGCGAATCTTTTCACGCTTCACAGAATTTCTTTGTTAACATTAAAAAACCCCCACAACTATGCTGGAAGAAAACATGAAAGGGTTACCAATGGAAGACAACAATTCCTAGATCCTCCATACAAATTAAAGCGTACAAACATATGGGGTGTTTTTGACTCAGCTCTCAAATTCCACCAACCAGCATGGCTTCTGCTGGAATTGTTGTGTGCCTTCAAGTTGTTTCCGACTTATGGCAACCCTACAGCAAATGGTGTTTTCAGGGTAAGATTTGTTCAGAGTGTGTTTACCATTGCCTTCTTTTGTGGTTGAGAGAGTAACTTGCCCAAGGGCACTCTGTGGGCTTCCATGACTGTGGAGGGATTTGAACTCTGGTCTCCTGGAGTCCTAGTTGTTGTTGTGTGCCTTCAAGTCATTTTCAGCTTATGGCAACCCTATCACAGGGGTTGGCAAGTCTTGTTGAAAGGGATTTTCCCCTCCCCATCCTCTGAGGCTGAGAGAATGTAACTTGCCCAAGGTCATCCAGTGGGTTTCCATGGCCAAGCCAGGATTCAAACCCTGGTCCCCAGAGTCTGTCCAGTGCTCAAACCACCATACCACACTGGCTCTCTGAAGTCGTAGACCAATGCTTAAACATTGCTGGTGTAGACCCATCCAATTCAATGTTTTGATAGACAAAACTACTTATCGGTGTGTGTGTGTTTGTTGCCTTCAAGTTGCCTGTTGACTTATGGCAACCCCATGAATTTAATAGGGTTTTTTTTAAGGCAAGGAATACTCAGAGGTGGTTGTGCCACTTCATTCCTCTGAAATACAGCCTACAGCCATTAGGTATTCATTGGTGGCCTCCCATCCAAGTAATAATCAGAGGTAATCCTGCTTACCTTCCAAGATCAGATGGGATCTGGTGTCTTTAGGGTATTTAATGTCTCCATTAAAACTGCATGGGAACAAAATCCCACAACTCCAGCTTGCTCTAATGCCAAACCTACTAAAAATAAGAAAATGGTTTCTGGGATAGAAACAGAAGAATGGCCTTGGAGAATCTGTCCAGTTTTCTTTCTCCCAGGGGGGCCAGTTAGATATTATTGGGAAGCTTGCAAGGGGAGGTGAAGGCAGACATCTATCTCCTTTTGGTTGTTGCCAGTATCTGTCACCTAAAGGCATGCATTGTCTCTGAATATATATATGCTCCAGTTTTAGCTGTCAAGTTAAATAGCTGCTGATAGACCTATTCATTTGCTCTAATCCTTTCTTAAGGCCATTGATAAGCTGGCCCCATTGCTGCATCTGGTGATGATAAATTTTGTAAGTTAATTATACTTTGTATGAAAAAAAATCCTTCTGTCTGTCCTGAATCTGTGGTGTTAGCATTCAAGACAGAGAATACTGTCCTCTTCACTCTCACTACCATACTTTGATAGTATTATGAACTGTATCACTCTTAAGCATCTCCCTCATTGTTCAATTATTATTATTTTAAAGCTTTAGGTTTTCTGGTCAGAGAGATGCTTGTTTCAGTAGCATCTGTACTGTATCTTCTCCAACATCCTCTTTGCAATGGGCAACCAGAACTGCACACATTAATCCAAACGTGTGAACACCACTGCACAAGCCTTCCTCAGCTGTGGGGCAAATGTGTTGGATATAAAACTCATAATTGACAGGGTTCCAGTGTATTGGTTGGCATTGGTTGTGGATGGTGGGAAATGTAATCTTTTCATTATCTCATTGCATTCACTTCTTTTTTGGCATGAATGTCATCCCCACTAGTTTGCACCACTTCGGAATGCATGTCAATCATCGGTGATGCTTGGGGGCTATTTTTCTTTTTTAAAAAATTGATAGAAGATTCGATTCATTGATTTTGCAACTACCTGCCCCACTGAGCTGCCGATCTCCCAGCTTGCCACCCAAGTATTTGCAAGTTGTTGCAAAATCAATGAATTGAATTTTCTATCAATTTTTTTTTAAAAAAATCATGCGCCCATAGGTCACACCACAAGCACAAAGTCAATGCAGGGGGGGAATGGTGGATCTACCAAAAACTGAAGCAGGATGGTAAACACCCCTCTGCCATTGATCCCTCCCCTCCAGAATGATGCAATTCAGATCCGCCATTGCCACTTATTGAACATGCTTTGGAATCATTTTTCCCCCAAAAGAACCGCCAAAGAACTAGTGTCAGGAAAGATTTTTTGTGTGTGTGTTTGCCTCACTTCATCACGATTGAAACCGATCACAGTAGGATTGTAACTGGTTTCAAATGGGAACTATGGTCATATAACCCAGTCAGTAATTAGCTTTAAATCATACTGGGAACACGGCCTTAGACTGCAGTTTCCAGAATCCCCAGCCAGCATGGCCAATGGTTTTTCTTTCCTTGGTATCTCTGCCATCACCTTGTTTACAGTAATTTTTCTGATTCTTGGAAAATCCTTGCCTATGTTCCCCTTAATCTTCTTTACACCTGTCCGGTCCGTTCAGCATTTCCTTCTGTTAATCATGCATTTCTAACTAGTAATAATCTATGCTGGTCTCCTTTGAATCACTTCCAGTATACAAAGAGCCAAATTAGACATAAACACAGATTCTCTCCCGTTGTCTCTCTGCGTGTGCTATGTAATTTGCAAGTAGCTGAGCTACACAGATTCCAAGTTGTTGGTGGTAATTTTTTTTTAAAATGAATGGACCTGACTAAAATGTTAAATGCTACTTCATTTTATCCAAATCTTGAGACATGGCCAACCCTACCATTAAGTATAATGAGATAGCAGGTTTGAAGTGGTATTAGCAGGAGAGCCAGCGTGGGGTAATGCATTGAGCATTGGACTACAACACTGGAGATCAGGATGCGATTCCTAGCTTGTCCATGAAACCCACTGGGTGACCTTGGGCAAGTCACACTCTCTCAGCCTCAGGGAAGGCAAAGGCAAACCTCCTCTGGATTAGTCTTGCTAAGAAAACCCCATGATAGGTTTGCCTTTGGGTTGCCATAAGTCGGAAATGACTTGAAGGCACACAATAAATTTAGAATTCACAGCCAGATTGCCCTAGTGCCTCACACACTCCCGTTCCCCAAACCATAGCACTATAATTGTGTAGTGTGGAAGGTACAACGCTTCAACTTCAACCCTGCTGCCACAGACTCTTGTGGCATTTTCTTCTTCCTAACTGTGGTCGTGTTTAAAACATGAAATATTTTCCCCAGAATCATTATAGTACAGAGAGTTTAAGGTGTCTAGAGAACCAAATGGAGATCCTCTACATATCCTTGAAGCTCACTACGCCAATCTCTCTCCTCTTAACCCAGTTGTTATTGTGTGCCTTC
This sequence comes from Sceloporus occidentalis, assembly GCA_023333645.1. Lineage (NCBI taxonomy): Eukaryota > Metazoa > Chordata > Lepidosauria > Squamata > Phrynosomatidae > Sceloporus > Sceloporus occidentalis. The sequence continues at coordinate 20,132,756 of JALMGF010000001.1, forward strand.
AAGTCATTTCTGACTTATGGTGACATTAAAGTGAAGCGATCATGGGCTTTTCTTGGCAAGATTTCTTCAGAGAGGGGTTGCCATTGCCATCCACTGAGGCTAAGAGAGTGTGACTTGCCCAAGGTCACCCAATGGGTTTCCATGGCCTAGCCCAGCCTAGCCCCAGTGTGTGGAAAATAGGCTGTGAAGGGAGAACAGTGTACAGTATCCTGAACTCTTTGGATGAAAATCAAGATAGTAGAGTTTCATCTGCTTTACTTCTGCCAACTGTGTGCATTTTCAGGGGTACTGTGCTTACTGAAGTTTGATTTCCGTTGGAAGTGGTTTGCTGGAGGTTCATTGGCATTTTGTAATATTTTCCTACTGTACAAAGACAAAAGCTGAGCATAGGTGGAGGCAGACAGTTTAAACACTCTGACAGCTAGCCAAACCCCACTGTTCCTACATGAGATCTCTAAAGAGATAGCTAGCATCCCAATGCTCACAGAGCCACAAAAGCTCTGGTATGTATGTGTGTATATGCATGCTTGTCCATACGTGCAGCGCATATAACTTCAAGTTGCCTGTTGATTTATAGCGACCCCATGAATTTAATAGGGGTTTCTTAGGCAAGGAATACTCAGAGATGGTTTTGCCAGTTCCTTCCTCTAAAATATAGCCTGCAGTACCTGATATTTGATGGTGGCCTGAAAACACTAAAACCTACAAAGTATCCCTAATCTGTGAAATGTGTGTGTGTGCGCTATGTGCCTTCAAGCCTGTTACAACTTATGGCGCACCTAAGGTAACCTATGGCATAATAATAATAATAATAATAATAATAATAATAATAATTTTCTTATGGGGTTTTCTTGGCAAGTTTTGTTCAAAGGAGGTTTGCCATTGCCTTTCCCTGAGGCTGAGAGCATGTGACTTGCCCAAGGTTGGCCAGTGGGTTTCATGGCTGAGCTGAGAATCCAACTCTGGACTCCAGAGTCACAGTCCAACACTCAAACCTCTATGCCATGCTGTTAAATATAGAACTAGGCAACAGGATAGGTGTGGACTGATCAAAACCCCTTCAACAGCAATGATGCATCTGTAACACGAATGACTGAATGCAAAGTAGTATGTATGTACACAATTGCAAAAGGCACAAACATGCAAAATTGTAGTTGTACCTGTTCTTTCCTGTCATTTGTTGGTGGTCTCCCATCCAAGTATTAACCAGGGCTGCCCCTGCTTTGTTTCTAAGATCAGATGAGATATGGTGCATTTAGGGTATTTAGGCCCTGCCTCAGATGTATGCAGTATTATTCCAAACTGCAGTATGAAATTTCTGTTTCCTTTAATGGCACCTAGATCACAACTTCCTCAGCTATGTTACCCTTTATTAAGGCTACTTTTCTTTTTAAAAAAAGAACAATGATCCAACTCAAAATTAAGGGAATTGGTATTGATGCTAAGTAACAAAGAGGATCTTCTCAGGGGCTGCCCCCAGGCTCTGAAACTCTCTTTGCAGAGGAGTGATACTGGCATGTCCTCCCTACTTCTTTTTCTGCAGACAAGTAAAGACTTTTGTGTTTAGACAGGTGTTTGATGATTGACTATATAAGGCCCATCCCATGAAATAATGTGCTGGATCTTGCTCATTGCTGTGCTGGTGTGCACACATTTTAATGATATGTGTTTTGATCTGATTTTAATCTTTTGATTGTTTAATCTCATTTTAACTTGTGTATCATTTGGATTTTAACTGTATGTTTTCTTAATGTGTAAAGAGCCTGTGTGATGAAATGGTTTGAGCACTGGACTAGGACTCATGAGACCATGGTTCGAATCCTGGTTCAGCCACGTAAACTCATTAGGTGACCTTCGGTGAGTCACATTCTTTCAGCCTTAGAGGGTGGCAATGACAACCTCCCTCTAAAGAAACCTTGCCAGGAAAACCCCATGATAGGGTTGCCATAAGTTAGAAATGACTTGAAGATGCACAACAAAAGAGACAGCATGATGTAGTGGTTTTAGCATTGGACTACGACTCTGGAGATCAGGGTGCGATTCCCCTAGTCAGCCATGGAAGCCCATCTTGAGCCAGTCACACACTCTGATGTGATAGATTTGCCTTAGGGTTGCTGTAAGTCAGAAATGACTTCAAGGCACATCAAGCCCTTTTGAGTCCCAAACTGAAAAAAAGGAAGGATGTAAATAACAACAACAACAACAACAATAATAATTGATCCCCCTGTTTTTCTGAGCTACAGCTCTTTCAGTGCCTCAGTTCTGAAACATAAAGCTGGTAACAAGCAAATAATAATAATAATAATAATAATGTGAGAGAAGGTGGGGCTGGTGGCTGAAAGAGATAGAGAGTTTTGTGGCATTTTGAAGACCAACAGATTTATTATGGCATAAGCTTGTGTAGACTAGAACCCACTCCATCAAACATATCATGACAGTTTATGTCACAATAAATCTGTTAATCTCTAAGATGTTACAGGACACTTTCTTTTTTTGTGTGCTTGATAAAACAAATGGACGCAAAGACCCTTCTTGTCAAAATAAGAATAGTTGTGAGAATTCGGAGAGAGAGGTGGGAAGGGAGGAGAACAGAATGCACCAATTACAACAGGATCCTGCCTCGTCCTGGCACATTTATATCTTTTCTCCATCCAAGCTGGCTCCTAGTAAAAGAACTGGCTGGTCCCTACGTTTTGCAAAATGTGCTCTCCCCAGCCCTTAAAGAAATGTAAAATATTCCACATCCATATGTACGAACCAAACTCCCAGACTCCATTCAGGCTCATCCATAATCAAGAGAAAACCTTTTGACCTTGGAAAAAGCTTTCATATTTGTGACGTGCTGATTTTCTCCAGGCTTGGCTTTCACTCTTATTAATTCTGTAATTTCCAGTCTGGAGAGGCACTGTGGAAATCCCATTTCGAGATAGAAGCAGGATCTAAATCATGCCTGAAGCCAGGAAATCCTGAGTTTGGTAATGGCATGATTCACTCCTTATGTCCAGAAAGTTCACTTTGTGCCAAAAAATTAAAACGGTGTAAAATTCTTTGATGGGCTCTGTGGTTGGCTCCTTCTTTTTCAGAATAAAACCAATTTTTTTTTGTTCCCAGGGGGGAAAAGATACTTTGGCTGCATCTGCACTGCGGTGTTTAAATTAAATAGAAAATGTGATAATATATGCAGTCTTGTCTGACTTCCTTGGCAAGTGGAAACAGTTGTGTGTCTCCATATTCTGTCCTCACAGTGGCCTCTTGCTCTGAGTATAGGTTAGGTATCAAGACAATCAAATATTGTGGCATACCCATTTTTAAAAGAGCTATCCATAATTTTCATAATCCACAATGAAAGGCTTTGCTATTCTGTGCTTTCAAGTTGTTTCTGACTTATGGTAAACATAAGGTTACCCTGTCATGGAGTTTTATTGGAAAGATTGTTCAAAAGGAATTTACCTTTGCTTTCCTTTGAGGCTGAGAGAGTATGACCTGCATCACATAGTGGTTTGAGTATTGGACTGTGCCTTTGGAGACCAGGGAGTGAATCCCCACTCAGCCATGGAAACCCACTAGGTGACCTTGGGCAAGTCACATGCTCTAAGCCTCAGAGGAGGGAAATGGCAAATCCTGCTCTGAAAAAAGATGCCAAGAAATCCCCATGATAGGTTTGCCATAGGTTGGCCATAAGTTGGGAATGACTCACTGTTGCTGCTAACTGCCCTTGAGTCAATCTCCATGTGGCGACCCTGTGGATAAGACATCTCCAAGACTCTCTGTCCTCCATTGCTCCCGCTTAGACCCTGTAAACTCATACCCATGATCTCCTTAATAGAGTCCATCCATCTAATATGTGGCCTTACTCTCTTTCTACTTCCCTCCACCTTTCCCAACAGTGAGTTCTCCCTTCTCACGATGTGCCTGAAGTACGACAGCCTCAGCTTGGTTATCTTGGCTTCCAGGGTGATCTCTGGCTTGATCATCTCCAGGACCGATTCATTTTCTCTTTTTGGCTATCCGTGGGATCCTCAGCATTCTTCTCCAGCACCACATCTCCAATGCGTTGATATTCACAACAACAAATGTACGTAGAGAGATCTTGGAGCACCTTCGAGACCAAGTGGATGAAAGAAGTTGGCAGCATGAGCTTTTGTAGACTTCAGTCTACTTCCTCAGATGCGTTTGGTGGAATATGCTGCATCTAGGAGAGTGGTGGAGTCTTTTTCTTTGGAGGCCTTTAAACAGAGGCTGGATGGCCATTGGCTGGGGATGCTTTGATGGTGAGTTCCTGCATGGCAGAATGGGGTTGGACTAGATGGCCTTTGGGGTCTCTTCCAATGCTATGAATTGAAGATACAGGTGGAATATCCTGGAGGGAGGTGGAGTCTTTTTCTTTGGAGGCTGGATGGCCATCTGTCACAGGGGATACTTTGATGCTGAGTTCCTGCATGGCAGAAGGGGGTTGGACTGGATGGCCCTTGGGGTCTCCTCCAACTCTAGGCTCCTGTGATCCTGAGCGCCAGTGCCTGCCAACAGCTGAGCCAAAAAAAGGCGTGGGTTTAATTTCAGGGAGGCAGGGAGAAGGATTGAAAGCCAAAGGGAGGCGAGGAAAGGAGGAGAGGGAGGAGGGAGAGAGTTGCAACCAGAGAAGAAAGAAGGAATAAGGAAGAGAAGGAGAGAAAGGAAGAAAGGAAGGAAGAAAGAGAGGAGGGGGGCCAGTGGGACCAGAGTCTCCGCCCCAAAGGGCTGGCAAGGTCGGTGGTGGGAGCAAGGGCTGCAAAGGCTGGAGGAGATCGACCAGGAGGAACTGGCTTGGCAACTTCAGAGGCTACTCTTTCTTATGTTGCAAGAGAGGAACCGGATTCACTCCTGGTTGAGGTTTCTCTTACTCAGAGGATCCTCTTGCACCCGATCCCCTTGGCCTGGCTTCCCGGACTGGATTACAAACCCAGCGATCGCCCCCGATCTTGGAGTGGATTCTCTGCCTTGCCATTCGGAGTGTATTCCTTGTCTCCTTTCCAGCAGAGAAGGACGCCCCAGGAAAGGTAATCGCCTTGTTTGTGTCACCTTCAACTGGGGCGAAGTGTTTGTCATTTGATGTAGGTCTTGTTGGGGAAAAGCAGGAGGGAAACACACACACAGAGGTGCATCTGCACTGTAGAAATAATCCAGTTTGACCCCACTTTAAGTGCTGTAGGCTCTATCCTATAGGATCCTGGGGTTTGCAAAGGACCATTAACACCCCAAATCCAGTTTTTGTACTTTATGATCAAAGGCAGCTGGCCCTGAATATATTTCCTGGGGCATGTAGTTTTACAAAGCCTTTATACAAAGAGGGCTGGTGCCCCACAAAACTACACATCTCAGGGTTCTGTAGGATGGAGCCCTGGCAGTTAAAGCGGGATCAAACTGCATTATTTCTACAGTGTAGATGCACCCTGAGTACCTGATCTTGCCTGGGCTTAGAGCCAAAGCCACCTGCTCCTTGGCTTACAGTACAGAAGTAGATTTTTGGACTTAAGGAGCCAGTGGAAACACCCCCCCCCCACACACAATTAAGTTAATTTTAAGTGTATGCATTTTGTATTTCATGGTGTATTTTCATGCTGTAACCCGCCTTGATCCTTTTGGGAGAGGCGAGATATAAATAAAATTATTATTATTATTAGAAGCAAAGTAGGACTTTTCCTTGACATGGGGCATACTAGTGTTTAGCCAATGAATCCTTCAGTGCCCTGTTTCGTCTTGGAAAAACAGGAAGTGGTGTTGAAGATGAGAGTACCCCTGACCATGGGCAGAGTGCCTTTCCCTCTCTGCCTTATTAAGCCCTTTCCTGTGGAAATCAGCCTGCAGTCTCCCTGTCCCCTTTCATGTTGTTCTGCACATGACATGGTATCTCTATGTGTGTGTTTGGTGTGGTTGTTCAGTCCTGTCTCTCCTTGCTTTTTTAGAGGGGTTTCTTCTCTAGAATAAATAATAATAATAATAATGGAGTGTTGAGTTTTCTGCAAGGAGATACAGCAAAAGCGTATTTAGTGTGGAGACATCTGTGCTACGTACTTATTTTGTACAGGCATACTGTGTACTGTTTTGTACATGGAGTACTTTCCCTGCAGGGTTTTGGTCATATCTCAAGCATTGTGAGGAATGCCGCACAGTTGCGTCTCTTTCTGCAATAAAGGAAAAGAACCTAAAGGCACCAGATCCTATCTGAACTTGGAAGCTAAGCAGGGTCAGTTCTGGTTGGGACTTGGATGGCGAGCCACCGGCGAATATCATGGTGCTTTAGACTATATATGAGAGGAAGGTACTGACAAAACCACCTCTGAATATTCCTTGCCTAAGAGAACCCTAGGAAATCCATGAGGCCGCCACCAGTCAACAGGTGACTTGAAAGCATATATGTGTGTTGTGTGCCTTCAAGCCATTTCCAATTTATGGCAAACCTATCATGGGGTTTTCTTGGCATGATCAGAGGAGGTTTGCCCAACTTCAGAGTCATAGTCCAGCACTCAAACCACTACAGCACACACAAACAAACACATTGCAATAAGGGACAAAACTGTTTAGGTGAGGTTCAAGTGCCATATCACCTTTTATCTTGGCCTGTGTGTATCTGCCTTTTAAGTTTCCTAGGCGGGTTACAGACTGCCAGTTTGAAAAAGGGGCGTCTCTTCCAGACGCCCCTAACCCTATCACGGACAGAGTCCGTGACAAATGGCGGTGGCCGTTCCATATGGCCGCCGCCATATTGACGTAGCGGACGCTGTGCGTCCGCACGTCGTGCCCCAGAAGTGACGCCACAAGTGCGCAACTAGTGCCTCGCGGCGTCTCTTCCGAGGCCCAGGAAGGAGCGCGATTTCCGTGCTCCTTCCTCAGAGCGTCCGGGAGCCATGCGGTTTGGCCACTGCGGCTCCCGGACACTGCAAGCGGAGGCGGAGCCAGACCGCCGCAGTCCGGCGGTCTGTAACGCACCCTAGAATCATAGAACAGAATCCTAGAGTTGGAAGAGACCTCAAGGGCCATCCAGTCCAACCTCCCGCCATGCAGGAACTCACAATCAAAGCATTCCCGAGAGATGACTATCCAGACTCTGTTTAAAAACCTCCAAAGTAGGAGTGACCCCCATGAACCTCATAGAGTTTTCCTGTGTGTGTATATGTTATTTTCCTTCAAGTCATTTCCAGCTTATGACAACCTTAAGGTGGACCTATCATGGGCTTTTTTTTGGGGGGGGGGGCAGTTTCTTCAGAAAGTCATGCCTCCCTGAGTCTGAGAGAGTGTGACTTGCCCATGCTGTCACCCAGTGGATTTTCCTGGCTAAGGGAGATTTGAGTCCTGATAGGGAAGGGATACTCAGAGTTGGTTTTGCCCATTTGAAATGTATCCTACAGCACCTGGTATTTGTGGGCAATCTCCCATCCAAGTACTAACCAGGGCTGACCCTACTTAGCTTCCACAATCAGATGGGGTTTGGTGCCTTTAGGCTATGTCGGCCCCTAAATACAGTTGACCCTCCATATCTATAGATTTTTTTTAATCCATGGATTCAAGCATCTGCTGGTTAAAAATATTCCAAAAAAGATATAAATTCCAAAAAGCAAATCTTGATTGTGCCGTTTTATATAAGGGACACCATTTTGCTATGCCACTGTATTTGATCTGAGTTGAGCATCCATGGATTTTGATATCCATGGGGGTCCTGGAATCAAACCCCAGTGGATACCAAGGCCTCCACTGTACTCGGGACTGGGAGTAAATTGGGAGCTTGTTTTGCCCACATTGTGAAGAACCTGGTAAAAAGTGAGATCATGTCTGACCCGTTGGATAATAATAATTCCCTTTCCTTTGAATCTGGATTTTCTTTTTGCCTGGACGAGGTATCCCAGGCAGGAGGCGCCTGAGACCCCAGCGTGTGCAACGTTGTCGCCCTTGGCTTCCCATTTTTCAGGGATGACGCCAGCTGTTCCGAAAGAAAGGCAGGTGGCCTGTGCGCTTTTGTGCTTCCTGCATATGTGCCAGGAATGTGGAGTGGCTCTGAACAAGTGCACTGGATAGGCTGATTTAACAAGAACAGCAGCAAATCATCTGCTGGCATTTATTTATATGTTTTTAGAGATCAACCATGCACTTAAATTTAAAAATTAATATTTTGTATTGAAAGGGTAGTAAGACTGAGGCTAGCCTCCTGGACAGAATTTCTGTAAGATTGATTACGGAGATTAAGTAACGGAAGCAATTGGAACACTTAGGAAATACACCATAGACAGTTATGCATTCTTGTTACTGCTAGCGGCAGCATTAGATCGGAGCCCAGTTGCTTGCTTGTTGTTATTTGACATCACATCTGCTTCGATTTATGGCAGCCCTGTGAATGAGAGACCCTTATGAGCCCTGGTTATTAACAATCCCGCTCCGGTCTTGCAGACTCAAGGCTGTGGCTTCCTGCATTGAATCAATCCATCTTTAATGTGGCGATCGGTACAGAGAAAATGGAATGGCACAGATGATTCTGACTTGGGTATTTATTGATGAGACGACCTGTTTGCTAGTCCTAACTAAAGTAGGCTTAATGAATCAATTGCTAGCACTTAGATAAATCCCATTGATTCAGTGGTTCTGATTTGAGCCTTAGCAATATGTGAGAGTCAGCATGGTGTAGTGGTTTGAGTGTTGGACTATGACTCTGGAGACCAGGGTCCGAATTTATGCCTGGCCATGTAAACCCACTGGATGATCTTGGCAAGTTACACTCTCTCAGCCTCAGAGGATGGTCATGGCAAACCCCCTCTGAAGAAACGTGCAAAGAAAACCCCATGAAGGGTTCACCTTAGGGTCGCCATAAGTCACAAACAGACTGAAGGCACACAACGGCAAACAACAAAATGCATCATATGTAATGACTGCGTACATGAGATCACTGTAGATTTGTCATCCCTTGATTTTTGTAAATACTTTGTCCTGTAATGAGTCAGCTTCAAGAGTGATAAGAGGCAGAGACTGGAAAGGTTATGTTTTGTTTTGTTTAGAACTACAACTTCCAGAATCCACCAACCAACTTATTTTGTACCTTTGGGAAATCTGCAGGAAGCCCAAAAGTAGTGGGTGTTAGGGCCACCCCAAGACTTCTTCCCACCTGAGGAAGAGTAGCAAATGATGCCATGCACCCATCCATCCAAGTCAAAGTGCATGTAGTACCCAAAGCTATTTTGGCACAGGAGAAAAAACAAACAAAAACAAAATCAGACAAGGACCTTTTGCCACCGAAAGTCAGTTCACTGGAAGAAAGGTGGAATATAAATGTAACTACTAAAATAAATAAATTATGTTTCTTGATGGTGTGTGGAAGTGTGCAGAGCACATCTCTGTTTTCAAAGGCCCACTGCACTTTTCCCAGACTCAGAGGAGGCTGGACCAGTCAGCATTTGAGACTGATGGAACAGGTTACTTGAGAGGACTAAGTTTCATGTTGGTGTCCTTGAACATGCACTTTCCCCCTCCCATATAAGTGAATGGCTGGCATTCATCCATAATGGAGATAATTAGAAAGCTCAGGACAATGAGATTTACTGCCAAGCAAGTTGTACATAAAATTATACCCTTAATTACCCTGGATTGCAACCCTTTGCTTACTTATAGGGGAATAAGCCCCACGAAAAACAGCAGGAGGATGGCGTGTGGCGTAGCAGTTTGAATGTGGGACGATGACTCTGTAGACCAGGGTTCGATTCCCAGCTTGGCCATGAAAACCACTGGGTGAGACACACTCTCAGCTTCAGGAGAAGGCACTAGCAAACCTCCTCTAAACAAATCTTGCCAAGAAAACTCTGTGATAGGTTCACTTTGTTGTTGTGTGCTTCCAAGTCATTTCTGACTTATGGTAAGTGGTGACCCTGAGGCAAAACTATTGTGGGTTTTTCTTGGCAGGTTTCTTCCTCTGAGGCTGAAAGAATATGACTTGCCCAAAGTCATCCAGTGGGAAGTTGAAGGCTTTCAGTGGGTTTATATGGCTGAGCCGGGATTTGAACCCTGGTCTCCAGAGTCCTAGTCAAACCACTACACCATGCTGGCTTTCATAGGTTCACCTTAGGATCACCATAAGTCAGAAACACTTTAAGGCACACAACAACAACAACAAAACACAGCAGGACTGTCATGGGAAAGTCATTGTATCAGAGTCAACATGGGGCCTGCAGAATTGGCCCAGTTCTGATGGAGCCAGATTGTTACTTGGACCAGTTGTGAGAAAAGCCCGATTTCTGATGCAGATAGGCCAGTGATCAAGTCAAACATGTTTTAGAGGCTTGTTTCTTGAATGCTTTGGGACTTGCACTATAAGATTCAAACTACAGGAAAAGACATTCATTAGGAATTAGGAAGAACTTCCTGACTTTAAAAGCTGCTCAAGCGTGGTGGAGTCTCCTTCTTTAGAGGCTTTGAAATAGAGACTGGATGGCCATCTCTTGGGGGTGCTTTGTATATTCTTGCACGGCAGGAAGTTGGACTGGATGGCCCTTAGGGTCTCTTCCAACTCCATGATTCTGTGAGAATTAGCCAGTTTAAACTAATTGGCCCACTGTAAAAAGAGAGAACAAGAGTGTCTTGTGCCACAAGAGTCACTGCAGGGGTGCTAACTTGGAGACGCTCCAGAGGGTCCTGTTTTGATTTCTTCAGAGTACAGTATAGGAGTTTGACACAGTTGCCCTGTGTTCATTGCCAGAAGTGTAACTGCTAAAGAGATTCACAATACTGTAATAGCTGTTGTTATCGTGTGCCTTCAAGTCATTTCCAACCTATGACAAGCCTAAGGCAAGCCTATCATACGGCTTTCTTTGGCAATATTAATAATATTAGTAATACTACTAATAATTGATTAAGTGGGAGTTGAAAAAAGTTATATTGTACACCAGTGGTTCTCAATCTTTGGTTCTGCAGGTATTTTGGAACTTCACCTCCCAGAAGCCCCCAGGCAGCATGTGCCCTTGTCAAGAATTCTGGGAGTTGATGTAATTGACATACATCAAACCAACTCATAAACAAACCAGAAAAATAATAAAAGAAGAACGTAACAAAACAAATTTATCATCCAACATCTCATATACTCCCTATAAACATACTCCTCCTATCAGTCAAACTCATCTTATCCACATGTAAAAATATCATCAAACCCATATTGATTTTGTCAATGTGTTAATTTGATGTACGATTAATTGAAATAAAGATTAATAAAAAAAGAATTCTGAGAGTTGAAGTCCCAAGCAGCTGCAGGACAAGATATTGAATACCATTGGTGTAAACTATTTCTGATCAGGATTTCAGACAGCCATGTCATCTTCCAGGTTAATCCATTGGGTTCCCCTCCCAAACATTTATCTCCCCCCATCTCCTTCTAGTAGACACTGGCTACTAGTGACTAGTGAGCATGTTGAAGCATGACAGAGTAGTTTGAGTGTTGGACAATAACTCTGGAAGGACAGGGTGAAATCCTCGCTTGGCCACAGAAAGCCACTGGGTGACCTTGGGCAAGTCACACTCTCTCAGCTCCAGAGGATGGCCATGACAACCCCCCTCTGAAGGAACTTGCCAAGAAAACCCCATTATGGGTTCACCTTAGGGTTGCCATAAGTTGGAAACTATTTGAAGGCACAACACCAACATCAACAACAAGACTACTCTGAATAAATATTGTCAAGAAAACACTGTGGTACGTTTAAGTCAGTGTTGATTTGAAATGTAAGTGCAACAAAAGCAGTAGTTCAACAAAGGAATGAGCCAAAACATGCTGGTATCTTAGCTAAGCTGATGGAATGGCCTTGATTTCTTTCTTTTCTGTACATCAATAAGCCATGATTCAGGAGTCGAATCTGCACTGCCAAAATAACGCAGTTTGACTTTGCTTCAAGTGCCATGGCAACTTATTCAGAGTAAGCTTGGCATTCCCTCCCTATAGAATTCTTGGATTTGCAGTTTGTTGTGGCACTCTGCTGTCTGATAGAGAAGGCTATTTGGGACATAAATTTGTAAATGTGGATTTTAACGTGTTGTAAGCCGCTTTGATTGTCTTGTCACAGAAAAGCGGGATATAAATAAAAGTTTTATTTATTTATTATTATTTATTAAGGCTAAATATTTGACAAAACAACCAATCCCAGAATTCCATAACACTGAGCCGTGGCAGTTTAAGCAGTGTCAGACTGCATTATTTCTGCAATGTAGATTAGACCAGAATTGTCTTGAAAAAAATATAACAACAAAATGGTATATGGTATGGGCTATTCTGAGTCCTCCCACCCCTAGCTGCAGTAAGATATTTTCCCTAAAGATTTTTTAAATGGTGTAGTTCTGCAAACTTTAGGTCCCTTGTGCCTGTTTCTGTTTTATGCATGGATGGTAACACTTGTGCTATGCACTGGAAAATGAGTGTGCATCTATGAGTGTGCATCTATCTGTCTATCTGAATCTGAAGCATTTTCATATGTATTTTTATTTTTTTTTAATTCTCTTAAAACAGCATACAGAAATAAGTATAAAACAATCCCTGCAATTAAGATTACAATCTAAATGACATAACACAAAAGGAAAAGGGATTTGAAGGGATGAGGGAAAAATTCCACTACTTCCACTATTAAATTATTATAATGATCAGCTAGAGCAGTGTTTCCTAAACTTAGGTCTTCCATATATTTTGGACTTCAGCTCCCAGAACTCCTGACTGTTGGCCAAGCTGGCTGGATCTTCTGGGAGGCAAAGTCAAAAAGACCTGGAGGATCAAAGTTTGGGAATCACTGAGCTAGATATCCAGCAGAGTGGAATGGTTTGGAGGTTGGAGTACATAAGAGCAGGGTTTGATTCCCTGCCCAGCTGTGGAAACTCACTGGTTGAATACATACAGGGGTAGCAGTGTTGGACATAGAATAAAATATAACAAAGTCCCAAATCCACAAAACAGCAATACTGAAAAGCATAAAATAAATATATCATGCAAGTTGGGCATATCAAATACTCTCTGACTCAGAGGAAGGCAGTGGCAAACTGCTTCAGAAAAAAGGTTGCCCACAAAACCCTGAGACAGAGTCACCTTAATCCAGAGTCAACCTGAAGGTTTATACTGTACAGTAAGAGCAACAAATGGGCATTAGAAAAGAAGAGAGCCAGCGTGGAGTTTGAGTGTTGGACTGTGGTTCTGGAAACCAGGGTTCATTTCCCAGCTCAGCCACGAAACCCGCTGGGTGACCTTTAGCAAGTCACATCCTCTCAGCCCTAATGGTAGGCCATGTCAAACCCCCTCTGAACAAATCTTGCCAAGAAAACCCCATGCTTTAGGCTCGCCATAAGTTGGAAATGAAGGAACACAAGAACAACAGTACGATGAAAGAATGAGCCACAACTTGCCTGCATCTCAGCTAAGTTGATGGAATGGCTCTGCTTTCTTTCTCTTCAGCACTATGCCTGATGGAAAAGCTACTGCATGATGACAGTTGATGAAGGAAGGAGCCCCAGGGGAACTGGCTTTTCTGCAGAACCCATGGTGGCCGTGGTTTCCTTCACTTCATCTGCTGTGCATGATGGAAACTGGAGATCTGTTTTTTGTATAGGAAGATTTTGCAGATAAGGGAACTGATCCCGTGATTTGTCAGAGGCTGCACTCTGTGTAGACGAGGGAGGCAAAATGAAATTAACAATGCTTTTAGACAACTTGTTGAATTGTTTCGAAATATTTAATAACGGTTTTATAATGGTTTTAAGTTGTCACTTTGAGATCTCTAGATAAAGTTGGGAATATAAATATTTTAAAATATAAAGTTAGCAGGGACATGCCCACTCATCAACTCACTCTGCTCTTTATTCTCAGTTCTGAAACATGTATGTGCCTGTAGAGTACACAATCCAGCCTATCTCTTGCCTTGCATTTTTGAATGTGAACATATAAAAACATTTTATGGGCACACCTTTAGTGTGACGTGACTCTGAGTTCCTAACTTGGAGGCAGAAATTATGCAGTCCTCTAGATGTTTTTGGACAGTATTTCCCATCAAAGCCCACAAGAAGAGGAATGGGGGACGTTGCTGTTTAACATCTACAATGCCTCATGATTCCCACTCTATTCCTGCCATATTCATTTTGCTAAAACATTTTTGTTCTTTAGTCCTCTGCCAGAAAGGCATCTAGAGGTATTATTGAAGATCAGGGATAGATGTTGTGCCCAGGTGAACAGTCTAAAAGACGTGGCACAAGAGGGAAGACTGATACAAGAAGAGATGTACAAGCAGATTGACACACTGCTTCTTAATATTGTGGACCCTTGGTATCTGCTGGGGTTTGGTTCAAGGGGTTACCAAAATCTGTGGATGCTCAAGTCTCATTATATACAATGCAGTAGTAAAATGGTGTCCCTTCTATAAAGACATAGATAGACATAGAATCATAGAGTTGGAAGAGACCACAAAGGCCATCCGGAATGGCCAAATCCAGATTTACTTTTTGGATTATTATTATTATTATTATTATTATTATTATTATTATTTTGTGGGGAATATTTTCAAGCCATGGATGGTGGAATCCATGTATGTAGTATCTGTGAATACAGACGGCCAACTGTACTGAAACTTCTTATCATAACCAGCTTGAATGGATACACTGTACCTGAGGAGATGGAGGAGCCAAATAGAACTGATCCATTAACAGAATCCATTGCATGGGTGTTGCTTTCCTTTTTGCCCTCTCCTATATCTAGGGGTACTTTTTGTTGTTGGTGTTGAGTGCCTTCAAGTCATTTCTGACTTATGGGGACCCTATCATGGGGTTTTCTTGGCAAGATGTGTTCAGAGGAGATTTGCAATGGCTTTACCCTGAGGCTGACATCATGTGACTTGCCCTTGGTCACCTAGTGGGTTCCATGCCTAAGTGGGGAATTGTACACTGGTTTCCAGAGTCGCAGTCCAACACTCAAATCACTACACCATGCTGGGTCCTTTAGCATTGCAATATTACAATGCTACAGTTCCACGTAGTTGTTGTTGTTGTTGTTGTTGTGTGCCTTCAAGTTGTTTTTGACTTAAGGTGACCCATGGGGTTTTCTGGGCTAGTTTTTCCAGAGTGGGTTTGCCATTGCCATCTTCATAGGCTGAGAGAGTGTGACTTGCTGAAGGTCACCCAGTGGGTTTCATGCTCAAGCAGGAAATTGAATCCTGGTTTCTGTAACTACCAAGGTCTTATCCTGTGAAATGCTGGGGTTTGTAGTAGGATGAGACACTAGAGGAGGGCTCTGAATTTGAAAGCTCCACTCTAAACAGCAGATCCCAGGATTCCATAGGAAAGAACCATGGCAGCTAAAGTGGAATTATTACACTATAACTATGCTGTGTGGAAGGACCCCTAGGTGAAATGGCAGTTGCTAGGTGGTAGTTAAGGGAATGAGAAACATGGATCCTTTCAAACAACACAATTATAGCTCTTTGATTCCACGTTAGCTGCCATGGCAACATCATATAGAGTCCTGGAGTTTGTAGTTTATGGAGGCTGGGATTCAAAATGTCCCCCCCCCCCCCCAGCTACAGATCCCAGGATTCCATAGGAGGCAGTCATGGCAGTTAAAGTGGAACCATAGAGTTATAACTGTAGTTTAAATGGAAACCTGTTTTTTTAATGGACCTAATGGGCTGGGCTTTGATATTCTTTTACCCTTGTGTAGCTCCCAGGTGGACAGCCAAAGACAGGATTGTGTGACAAATATTATTATTTGGAACAGTGGTGAGGCTGCTGGGAGGTGCAATCCAACAGCATATTCATTACTTGGACATATCCAGGCTGAAGTTCATACTAAGTCACGGAAGTCACTCCCTCTGTCTGATCTGCTTTCTAGTGTTGTAGTTGTGAGTAGCCCTTTGAGCATTGGACTATGACTCTGGAGACCAGGGTTCAATTCCCAGCTTGCCCATGAAACCCACTGGGTGACCATGGGCAAGTCACATACTCTCAGCCTTAGAGGAAGGCAGTGGCAAGCCTTAGGATTGCCATAAGTTGGAAAATGACTTCAAAGCACTCAACAAGATGAAGTTATGAGGATACAGCGGGGAGAAGGAGCTATTTATGCCATGGTTAGTTCACTGGAGAAGAAGTGGGGTACAGTAGGCCCTTGGTATCCACTTGGGTTTGGTTCCAGGACTCCCCATGGATACCAAAATCTGTGGATGTTCAAGTTCCATTAGATGCAATAGATAATAAAATGGTATCCCTTATATACAATGTCAAAATCAAGGTTTGTTTTTGTACTTTATATATTTTTAAAATATTTTCAAGTCGTGGATGCTTGGATATGTGGATATGGAAAACCAACTGTATATGGAGAAGAATAAAATAAAAAAATGGAAGGAGTGGAAGGGAGCTGGAGGAGAAAGACAGAGGGCAAAAGGACAACATTTTAAAATTTCTGGCCAGCCTGCTAGTCACTGAACCGTAATTGGTCTCGTCGCTATCTTAACTGTAAAGCAGAATAATTAACGAAGCTTAGTTGACATATTAATAAAGGCAATCTATTATTGATCAAGCAGTTTGCTCAGTTAGGCACCCCTACAAAACGTCGTTCTTCACAGCAGATGCAGCTGAGCCAGGAGTCTTTGAAATTAAAACCGACAGGGAGCTTGAACAAGGCAAAAATGACATTAACAGTGTGTCCAGTCTGAACACCCTAAGTGACCTATGAGATACTGTAATCATGCATAAGCACACAAGAGCTTAGTGCAGTTACATTGCTACAACAATTAAAAAGCCTCCTGGATAATGAACAAGTAACTGGTTCTGTATTTCGCATTGGCTAGAGGATTCACCGAGCCAGTGTGGTGTAGTGGTTTGAGCATTGGAGCTCTGGAGACTAGGGTTTGAATCTCGGCTTGGCCATGGAAATCTACTGCGTGATCTTGGGCAAGTCACACTCTCTCAGCCTCAGGGAAAGGCAATGACAAACCTCCTCTGAACAAATCTTGTCAAGAAACTCTGTGATAGGTTCGCCTTAGGGTCCCCCTTAAGACAAATCAACTTGAAGGCATACAACAAGAAGAGAGTTCACCACCCTTAGATTCTCAGATTTCCTTGTTTTTAAAAAAGTAAAATACTAGTCCTTATTATATCAAGGACAGGCTGGAAAAGGAGACTCAAAAGTGGGTACAGCATGTGGTGAGGAGGTTTCACATCTCTTTGGTTCTCTCAAAGACCAAGTAAAGCAAAATAAAGAAGCAACTTGTTTGTGCACATGTTTACTTACTATTTGGTCCCACTGTGTTCAGTCAATTCTACTCCCAGGTAAGGGTGCATAGAATCACCTAATGAAGAATCTCTGTAATATAAAAGGGTTACGGGCATAATTTTTCCCCCATGGAAAATAGAAGTTAAAAAATTAGGGAAGGATAGCACTGTATACGTTAGGGAGTAAGACTCTAATGCCTTTTCATTCTTGGTTACAGTTGCAACAAATGTATTCATAATGAACTTCCATAAATGTTTACTGTTTACAAACAGAGCCATTGAATCCAATGAGATTTACTCTCAGGTAACTGGATATAGTATTGCAGCCCAAACAACTTTTTCTTGGTGTGTGTGTGTGTGTGTGTATGTGTGCCTTCAAGTCGCGTGTCAATTTATGTGGCCCCATGAATTTCATGGGGTTTTCCTAGGCAAGGAATATTCAGAAGTGACTCTGAAATACAACCTCCATCACCTGGTGGTATTAGTTGGTGGTCTCCTGACTCCCATCCAAATAGTAACCAGGGCTGACCCTGCTTAGCTTTCAAGATCTGGTGCCTTGAGGTTATGATGTATTGTGGATAGTGAAATGTAGCCTCCATGTTCAGAAATTGTCTACTTCTGGTCACCAGATGTTAATTTTCCCCCTCAAAAAACAAAACACGAAGAAAGGAAGGAAGGATATCTTCATGGCTCCCTGCCTGTGACCTTCCGATCTGGCTAGCTACTGTCACTAGATGAAATTCTGAGATAAATGAATTGTTGGTTTGACCTGACATTGCAATTCTTGTGGTCCTGAGCAGGAAACTTGAGGCTGAGTATGATTAGGAAAGATTCAGCTTGAGGTCAGCGATTCACTGTCCTAGCAATTTGTTGCTGCTGTTTGTGTGCCTTCAAGTCACTTTCAAGTTATGGTAATCCTAAAGCGAATCTATCATAGCGTTTTCTTGGCAGGATTTGCTCAGAGGCAGTTTGCCATTACTTTCCCCTGAGGCTGAGAGAGTGTGACCTGCCCAAGATCACCCAGTGGGCAGTCCACCATCTGCCAAGGCATTTAACACTGCTACAGGACCTCTACGCACCAAGTGTATGACAGCAGAAAGCGAATATAGGCAAGCTATTTAAAGCATCACTTTGCACCATGGAGCTTCCTTCATCCACCACCTGCACTATAGAAATTTCTCCTGTAAGAGCCTTGGGGCAGGGATCTGAATATCTGCTTATGTTAGATTGTGCTGACTGCAGTGTTTTTCACTATGCAAAAGAAGAAAAAGAATAAGCTTGGTCTTAGGGGTGTTTCTTCTATTTAGAGACTAAACAGATGCTATGCCTAAACTTTGGCATGTGGTAAACTCATGTTCAGATGAACCATTGCTCAGTGCCATAATGAAAATCATGCAGCCCCTGCTGCCAGATGTTGTTGGTTTTAATTTACCACCATTAGTTCTGCTGGCTAGGACTTCTGGGAGCTGTAGTTCAGCAGCATTTACCCACTTGGCTAAATACTAAAGCAAGGGTTCCCAATCTGGGCTGCGAGGTGGAATTTTGGGGGGTACAACAAAGATACTTGTATTCATCTGGATTCAGTTTTCTTTTTCTTTTGTCAATCAAGAAAAAAACTAAGAATCGTCTGAATCCACAGGCAGACTTGCGGATCGCAGTCAGAAAGCTAGTTCCATGTTTTGACAAAATCATGAATGAGAAGCAGGAGGAAAGAAGTCAGTGAATTTTAGGTTCACAATTGGAATTATTTTACAGTTTACATTTTTTTCTGCATGATTAATTTAGATTTTTGGCTCAACTTAGATTTGCATTTTATGCACTGAGTTAAAAGCTTTTAAAATTCAATTTGTTCACCTTCAGTATTGCATGTGGTTCAGTTTGTGGCTCAAAAATTAGACTTCTTCATCTTCAAATGTGATATTTATTTTGTAGGGGACATGAACATTAATCAAACATTTCCTAGGGGTGTGAAGCATAGAAAAAGTTGGGAACTACTGCCCTAAAGGCACCAGATCCCTTCTGATCTTGGAAGCTATGCAGGGTCAGCCCTGGTTAATACTTGGATGAGACCACCAATGAATACTAGGTGCTGTTGTAAGCTATACAGATTGTTGGGGGCAAATTAGCTTACAGTTGTAAACTGCTTAGACACTGCTTAGGCGGTATGAAGCTGTATATAAATGAAGCTTGTTTGTTTGCTTATTTCAGAGGAAGGAACTGGCAAAACTACCTCTGATTATTCCTTGCCTAAGAAAGCCCAATAAAATTTATGGGGTTGCCAGAAATTAACAAGCAACATGAAGGTGTGCGTGCACATGCACGCACACACACACACACACACACACAGAGTTCCGATTCTTGACTCATTGGTACATCACATACTTTGCAAGCTGAATGTCCTAAATTAAATCTCTGGCATCTCCAGTTACAACATTGGTGGTGGAACTTTGCTTCTCAACGATCTAGGTAAGCAGCAGATGCAAGATATCTTCCTCAGATTATTGAGAGCTGTTGCCACATAGTACATCCATTGCCAGGCTAAGTGGACAAAATAATGTGATTTAATATAAAATTGTCTCCTGGGTAGTCTAACTGTTTGGCTATGGTGTGTTGTTCTCTATAGTGGATCTTTTCTTGGCTCCCAAACCTGCCAAAGTTGCCGACCCTTAATATTGCTAGAACAAAAATACACTACTAAATATTTCATGTTGTCATTTTTGCCAAGACTGTTATTGTTATTGGCATGCTTCATAGTTTAGTAGCAGGGACATCATTAGGGGGGTGCAGGGAATCCAGACAACACTGGGTGACACCTCTGGGGGGTTATCACCTGATGCGCTTGTGGGAAGGTACTAACCTCCCGGTCTACCTGCCGCACCTCGTCACAGGTAGACCGGGACTCTGAGCCTGAACGTCCTGAGAAGAACTCAGTCCAAACACTTGGTGGCAGCAAGGAAGCCAGGTGGCACGCTGGAGGACCCCTCCTCCTTGAATGGCACCTAGAACCCTCAGGAAGTTGCAGGCAAGGCGAGTAAACTAGAACAGCCTGGGAAACAGATGATCCCTTCAGGTGTCACAGTCTACCCCTCCTTTGTATCAAAGAGGCCAGTTTTTCTCTTCCACAGTGTCCCAATCTATTCCTTGGGGACCATTAACCTGGCTGGAGTATGTGCCAGGCAGTCTCAGGGTGCCAGCATGAGTACCATGCTGGTATAATACTAACTCAAATTATGCCACTGTTTAGTAGATATGTGATGTCACCAGTGCTTGACTTGCAGAAGGGATAGAGGAGGCCAACCCCCTTAAATGCATCTTATCTTTTGTGACAGCTGTTTTAACTGCTCCTTGCAGTATGCTATTAGCAATGGGAACGGGGAAAGACAATTTGGCACGGAATGTTATAATTGTTGTTATTATAATCAGTGGACTGAACTTTTTGGATTTCCTTAGACACCCTTGCTTTGCCCAGTTTTCGACCATAATGTAAGCACTTGTGGCTGCAGCTGTTTTCATTAGTGGTAATATTGTGGTTGAGTAGCCAGCATGATGTAGTGGTTTGAGCTTTGGACTATGCCTCTGCAGACCAGGGTTCAAATCCCCACTCAAGGATAAAAACTGGATGACCTTGGGTGACTCTTTCACCCTCAGAGGATGGCAATGGCAACCCCCCTCTGAAGAAACTTGCCAAAAAGTCCTTATGATAGGAATGCTGCAGGGTTGCTGTAAGTCAAACATTTTCCATATTTGGAGACACACAACAACAATGATACTGTGGTTCAATGCAAAGCTATTGGGGTCTCCTGTACCTTTCAGAAGAAGGAAGAGGGAACTTCACTGGATACCACTTTTCTCTTTTCTTCTAACCCCCTATGGTGATAAACTGCATTTGCTGGAATTTGCTCTTTTGGCAAATAGTTAATGGTACAGGAACTATATCCTCCTTTAGACCTGCATACTCCATCCCAGTGTTCATATCACTGCTGTGTCTGTTGCACCATTTGTGTGTGTCTATGGTAGTTTCTTTGTCACATTTTGTGGATTTAATGTGTGTCTTGCATATTGCATTTTTTTGCAACAGAACTTATATGGGTTAGAACCTGTATAGGGCTTTGGTTCACCATACAACTATGCCAAGCAGTCAGTTGCCTTTTCTACCTTTCACCTGGACCTTTTATAGCTGTACAATAGACAGAAACTCAGGTACAGTCTTCATCATTATTGCCATGCAAAGAAATACTGCAGCTATTGGATTTTGGGCTGGTATTTGCATACTCCACTTGTCCATTTGTTCAGTAACTTATCGTACAATTGCATTCTGAGTGGGAAAAAGAATTAAATAAATAAATAATAGGTTTTCTGTTTTTTCTTTTAAATTTTATATGGTTGGTATATGCTTGGCAGATTTTACATGGCTTATTATATTTCAGTGATGGAGAACCTTTTAGAAAATGAGTGTCCAAGCTGCAACCCAAAATCCACTTATTTATTACAAAGTGCCATGTCCCTCTGGCTTTCTAGTAACAAACCCTGGCAAACTCTGTGCTGGGGCGATGGCACATGTGCCCACAGAGAGGGCTCTGAGTGCCACCTCTGGCACACATGCCTTAGGTTCGCCATCACTGTTATATTTGATATGTTCTGTTGACTTAGTCAATAAATGTTATTTGCTTAATTCTGAGTATAACATATAGTTAAGATTGAAAAGGAAAATTATAGAAAGCAGCTGTCATGGTGGCAGCCTTTATTTGTTAGCCTGTCCATATTATAGTCAAAGAAATGGATTTACACATTTTAAAAAAACACCAGAAATGCTCCACTTGGTGATTTTCATTGCTGTTCCCACTGCTTTACTTTACACTCTGTCTGCATAAAATTCATCTTCAACGTGACTTGTTTTTAAGAAGTATTAGTAAGCTTAAATTCCATGCACACTTTTCTAGAATGAAGTCCCACCAAAACCAACCGGACTTAGTTTTGAGTAGACATAAGGACTGCAGCAACAATATTCCTGAAAGATACTTGGGAAAAGAGATGCAGAGTCAAATGTGCATTCACCTGTCGATGAATACGTGGATGCTATGTTTAAAAAATACTGAGAAAGAACAGTGGGATGAAAAAGGAGATGATAATCCATGAGAGACTACACTGCATCATTAATTTATGGCACCTTCCTAACCTTGGTGTTTTATCGGCTTAAAAAAAATTAAACATAAAATGAAAACATTCCTAATACTGTACTGATAAACGTTTAAAGCAGAAAGCTATTCTTCAGTTCATTTAATTTTTTCCACCATTTTCCCCATTTCTTTTTTCTTGCTCTTGCACTTTTTCTCATTGTTCATCATACTGATTGTCCCTCTCTCAGTGTTTTACCTTTTCTTGCTTCCTACCTGGTTTTTAATAGATAGCAAACTGCATTGTTTTCAGGTATTTTTCAGGATACTCAGCTACTCTTTAGGATTCAGATAATTTCCTTAATATGTTATATAGCAGCACTGCACAACTGAGCACCATGGGTTGGGTTAGACTACAGCTCCCATCATCCTCAGCCAAGCTGAGCAAGGTCGAAGTCACACTTCAACCCATGGAAAGAGCAACAGGTAGAGGAAAGTGGCTGTACCCAATAGCAAAGTCATGCTCTGGATATGAATCCTAAATAGTTAAAATGCTACCACCCCTAACAGAAAAAGGGGGTATCAGCAGATTTGGGTGAACTCCAAACTTTGCAGAAGTCATAAAAAGTTGCTTAAAGGAAGAACTGCATCCTGTAAGAGCCCAATGAGAACCAAGTTTTCAGTGCCATGGAGCCAGCAGTCTAAAGTAGTACAACCTATATTAAAGTAACATAAAGTCCAAAATCCACAAAACAGTCATGCCTTTATTGGGCCAACCAAAATGCACAATATACAGGTTGCAGCTTGTTACTGTACTTTGCTATATGGCCAACATGGCTACTCCTGGATATGTAACCTTTATCTAAGCTGGGGAACCTGTGGCTTTCCAGGTGCTGTTAGACTGCAGTTCCTGTGTTCTATCACCACTGGGCATCCTGGCTATTGCTGATGGGAGGTGCTGTCCAACATCATCCAGAGCTTGCTTGTCCCTATACAAGGATTCTATCAACTTATTTTCCTCCTATATAGAGATCCAACCTAACTGTAATATTTCTTGTGTCCACCTACTCAGAATTAAGTGCTGTTGAGTTCATGGACCTCACTGTTAGGTAAACGTGTACAAGAGGGGTAGTTGTGTTCCTTTTAGATGTTATTGGACTGCAGTTCGCAATATTTCTTATCACTGCTAAACTTGTTAGGGCAGTCTAGCCTCCAGTTCCTAAGAGTTGGAGTCTAACAAGATCTGAAGGGTCTGGATCCTAGTGTGTAGGACCAGAGCTTCCACAAGGTACTTTTTGGACCACATTTTCCAGAACATTCAGCTAGGTTGGCCAGGGAGGGCAAGAGTCTTGTTTTTGTTGTTGTTGTTGTTGTATGCCTTCAAGTCATTTCTGACTTATGACAACACTCAGGCAGCCCTATTATGGGATTTTCTGGATAAGTTTGT
Source organism: Sceloporus occidentalis (assembly GCA_023333645.1). Classification (NCBI taxonomy): domain Eukaryota; kingdom Metazoa; phylum Chordata; class Lepidosauria; order Squamata; family Phrynosomatidae; genus Sceloporus; species Sceloporus occidentalis. The sequence goes on from JALMGF010000001.1 coordinate 20,156,549, forward strand.
TCCGAGGGGGTTTGCCATTGCCATCCTCTGAGGCTGAGAGCATGTGACTTGCCCAATGTCACCCAGTGGGTTTTCATGGCAAGCCAGGATTCAAACCCTGGTCTCCAGTTAAAGTCCAATGTCAAGCCACTACACCACTACAATTCACGTTTCTTACAACTATGCTTGTTTAGTAAAAGTTCAGTAAAATCCTGTGGGATTAATTTTCATATTAAGTATGTACAAGACTGTAGTTTTTGAGACATGTGATGCTCCGTTTCTTTCCTTTTAAAAGACAAGTGACTGTGCCTCACCTCCTTCTCGCTCCTTTGAAACCATTAACAATCTGTTTGCACACTAGAGTATTTTTTCTCCTCCGCAGTCAGATAATTCCTGCAAACAACATGCCAAGAAAGTTTGTTACAGCAAACAATTTAGCACAGATGCATTTATGCAAGATAGTATATTCTTCTGAAAGTTTAAATGCCAGAAAGTATGGAATGCTACTGCATTCTTTTATTTTTAAAAATCTATTCTGAGAGTCTTTTCTCTTCTTTTCTCCTTCTCCTCCTCCACACTGCCTGCATTGTACAACCGACCTAGTTCTCCCATGTATGGTCAATAGCAGACTCTGGAGCCTATTGACTTTGGTGCTGGTGATTGACAGCTGGACTTGCATGATAACTCCCTACAGAAAGGAACACTTAACTCTTTGTTCATGGGGCTCCAGGAAATCTTGTATCCCCCCCACAAGCCATCAGCTTCAGCAGAATTTGAATCTTGTACTTTTTTTGGGTGTTACACAGGGTCCTTCTCTTTCCTCCTCACTGACTGGTTGCTTTGCCAAAGTTCTTCTCAGTATGTTCAGATTCAGGTATCCTTTAATGGGTTTTCTTCAGGGCTAACTAATGGAGAGCCAGTGTGGCATAGTAGTTTGAGCACTGGACTACAACTCTGGAGTCCCAGATTTGATTCCCAGCTAGGCTATGGAACTCACTGGGTGACCCTGGGCAAATCACACTCTCTCAGACTCAGGGGAAGGCAACAGCAATCTTTGGGGTGGCTGAAAACCAACTATAGTGGGAAGTCGAAGGCATTCATGGCCGACATCCATAGTTTTTTTTTGTGTTTTTTTTTTGGGGGGGGGGCTATGTGCCCATGTTCTAGAAGAATTTATTTCTGATGTTTTGCCAGCATCTGTGGCTGGCACCTTCAGAGAAAGCTGGCTGTGAAGAGGTCAGCCACAGATGCTGGCGAAATGTCAGGAATAAACTCTTCTACAACATGGGCACATAGCCTGAAAAACCCACAAAAAACCAACTATAGTGGGTTTTATACATCCGTGGGGCAGTTTTCAGAGGGCTTGGGATCTGTTGCAGAAAGGAAGTATAGTGCCTCTGGATTACACTGCATTACAGCTCTTGCAACCCGTATCATCACCAACACCGTCGTTATCATTCCCTGAATACTTCACAAGAACACACTAGAAACTGTTAAAAAGAGAACATATGAAATGAGTCTTGCATACTTTAGCATCAATCTAAGGAATTCTGCACTGCAAGGAGCTTGGGGTAGAATAATTCCTCATCCTTCTTTCCAAATATGTGAATCACACAGACACCTTGGGTGGAGCTGTACATGATGGGAGGGGATTTGAGGTTGGCTTTTTGTTCTTGGCACATGGGCCATGTGTTAAAGTAAAAAGAACTGGTAGTTGGCCAGATAGGTGGACACCAAAACACTAAAAAAAGAAATGATGATATAACTGACAGTGGTCTAAATATAACTGTGAGTTAGCATAATGTCAGTTAGCAATATCTGTGTATTTGTTACATTATGATATTTTAAAAATGGCCTTTTTACCACGTGACACCCAATAATAAAAAACACAGACACATATGTCTGATTTTAAAAGGCTTGTATAGCGACACCATCCAATTAAATTGGTTGTTGTTGTGTGCCTTCAAGTCTTTTCTGAGTTACGGTGACCCTAAGGTGAAGTTACCATTGGGTTTTCTTGGCAAGATTTGTTCAGATGAGGTTTGCCTTCCACTGCGGCTGAGAGACTGTGACTTGACCAAAGTCACCCAGTGGGTGTCCAGTGTCATAATCCAACACTCAGACCACTACACCACACTTGCTCTCTGCGTCCAATTAAAGATTGTTGCTGTATTCTGAGATTTAACATTAAACAAGGATTTAGCATCCTGTGCATAAGCAGTCATAAGACAAAGGTTTTATATACTTTTCTTGTGCATTGGGGAAGGGGGAGGGAGAAGCAGCTTCTGATTGTGAATAAAGGGAAACTATAGTTTGCTGTTGTGTGATAACCTTGGTTTGCTTAGTTTTACTATAACAGCAAACTCCGATTTGCCACTGATTGTAATCAAGCTTCTAATATCTTTTATTTACAGAAAGAAGGTGGTTAAGAGAGTATTTATTTATGCAAGCCTGTCACTGCTTATATGTCTAATGATTAAACTATATTTAACTTTACACTGGAATACAGCCAGTATCTGGCAATAATATAAATATTATTTTATAAGTCGTCAGAATTTTTTTTTCTGAGTGTGTTTTTGTAAAATTGGAGGTTCATGATGCACCTAAGCCTGTAATTACAAAATATTCTTGTAATTGACTGTTTCTTGTGATTGACTGTTTCAATCAAGTATCGGCTTCCTGGGTGCAAAAAGGGGGGGGGGGGGAACTGTAGCACTGCCATCTGTTTTAATCGTTTTCTAGCCCCAGTTTAATTCCCAAGACTGGATCCAGGAAAGCACATGGCTGCATGAATAGCAGAGGGGAAGGCAAGGGCTGAACATAGACATTATCCCAATTCAGTCCTTCAGTTTCACCTCCACATGCATAGACACACATGGCTTTGCCCACAAGAAAGATGCTGATTGTTGGGATTCCGCAGCATAATTTGAAATATCATTTTTTTTGGCTTCTTTTTTGCTTTCCATTTGTGCTGGAGAACATGTTTTTTCAGGTCTTGTCCTTGGAGAAAAATTGGAAAATAAATAAATAAATAAAATAATAGGTTCCCAAGGTAGCATAACTGAGCCACTGTGGTTCCACCCGCATTGCAGAAATAATGCACTTCAACACCATTTTGTCATGGCACCAGAGATTTCTGACAGAGAAGAGTGGTTGTTTAATAAAATGGAAAAATTAAATAAGATGGAAATGATGAAACAGCTCACAAAACTACAAATCCCAGAAATCCATAGCATTGAGCCAGGGCAGTTAAAGCAGTGTCAAACCACACTATTTCTGTAGTGTGGATGCAGCTTGTGTCTCATAGAATCATAGGCGGGTTACAGACCGCCAAAAAATACGTATTCCATACGTATTAGGATTAGGAAGGGGCGGTGCTTCCGCACCCCCCAACCCTAGTACGTATGGAATACGTACAAAATGGCGGCGCCCTGTTCATACGGGCACCACCATCTTTACGTCTTGGACGCATAGCGTCCAGACATCTCGCGGTGCCTATGACGTCGCGAATGCGCCAGCAGCGCCCCGCGACATAGAGGCGCCGCAAGAAGGAGCTCCATTTTGGAGCTCCTTTTTTGCTCCGCACGGGAGCCACGCGGTGTGGCTGCTATGGCTCCCTCACGGAGCAAGCGGCGGCGGCGGCAGACCGCCACAAAGCGGCGGTCTGTAACCTGCCATTGAATTGTAGAGTTGGAAGAGACCACAAGGGCCATCCAGTCCATGCAGGAAATCTAAATCAAAGCATCCTCAACAGATGGCCATCCAGCCTCTGTTTAAAGACCTCTAAGGAGGGAGATTCCACTACACTACAAGGGAGTTTGTTCCACTGTCGAACAGCCCTTACTGTCAGGAAGTTCCTCCTAATGTTAAGGTGGAATCTCTTTTGTTCCGGGTCCTGTTCTCTGGAGCAGCAGAAAATAAGCTTGCTCCCTCCTCAATTATGATTCCCCTTCAAATATTTAAACAGAGATATCTTATCACCTCTTAACCTTCTCTTCTCCAGGCTAAACATCCCCAGCTCCCTACGTCGTTCCTCATAGGGCATGGTTTCCAGACCCTTTAGCATTTTGGTCACCCTCCTTTGGACATGCTCCAGTTTCACAGCCACATACCATACTATGATACTGTAATGGACCTAGGTTTGGAGCATCTAGTGTAAATCACTGCATGATACAAAAAGTATCCATTTCCTTGCTTACATATTTGCTCCATTAGTGTGTGGTCTTGTGTAGGGTCTAATTTTAACTTCAGAAAGATTGTATGAATGAGACAAATTGAATTCTTCCCCATCTTTAGCTTCCTCCTTGTGACTTGTTTCCCCAGACACTGTTTTTCCATCCCAGTGTACAGTTTCAGTCTCCCCTATCCAAAATGCTTGTTTTGAATTTTGGATATTTTCGCATCTTGGAATATTTGTATCTACATAATGAGGTCTTGGGAGATGGGACCCAAGTCTAAACATGACATTCATTTATGTTACGTATGCACTTCATTCACATGGCCTAAAGGTAATACTGCACACACTATGTTTAATAATTTTGTGCATGAAACAAAGTTTGTGTGCCCTGGACATCAGAAAGTGGAGATGTCACTATTTCAACTATTCATGTGAACAGTTTTGGATTTTGGAATATTTTGGAATTCTGGGTAAGGGAGACTCAACCTGTATTTCCGGTATCAGAGGCAGGCAGAGGCAAAGAAGAAGAAAAAAGGATTTAAAATATTTGGGTGAGGTAAAGCAGCGATGAGAATGGCACATTTACCTCCCCTCACTCTCATGTTCTCTTTGATCCTAAAGTTAGATTCACCCATTATCTTATACATGAATAGGGCAGGCATGTGAACAAACAAACATGGCTGCCGCCATCATGTCTAGTCTGGCCTGGAGATATGTAAAGTGCTTTGAACAATCTGAAGCACTTCATAAATGCTAGTTGATCATTAACCCTACTGAGCCCTGGGCTCTCTGTTCAAATTCAGAGGAAACTTGGGTAACTTTTCCTGAGATGAACTGGGCAGGAGAGAGTGTTGAATAAATTCTGTTTTCAACACTTGATCTGGAGATGTTTTTAAAAATATCAAGGAAAATGAGTGGGGGAAATAGTTTTAACTGAGTGACTCCAAACTTGTGCCACTCTCTGAAGCTAGACAGCATCGCTGTATGAAATACTGTCCAGTCCAGAAACAGTGTTTCCAAACCGAATGCTAAGGCTACCTTCCCCGCCATGGGACTGCAAAGACGATCCTATAATTAGAGGGAGCGTTGCTTGGCAGTGACATTGGGTGGAGGAATTTTTATAGAAGTCACGTAATCCTATATGGATCAACCATTCCGAATTGCTTTTCTACAATTGATTTTCCAGTCGAGCAAACAAAAGGTGGTGGCTGAATAAGATGGAAAGGTTAAATAAGATGGAAATGATGAAATGGCCGATATGTGAATGCCAGGTCAGTCGGGAACTGAACATTATTTTTGTACACATCCCTCAAGACGCTCGTATACATATATTGTGGAGCCTGAAGATTAGTTTAGATGCCTCCAGTCAGAACAAGTGATGAGGAAATCTAGGGGTTATAGGCTCCTAAAGCTAGTTTTTTTTGCAAAATACAATAACATCCAAAATTCACAAAACAGTGATGCCTTTATGGGGACAACCAAAATACACAAAATACAGCCAGCATGGAATAGTGGTTGAGTGCAGTACGCTGGAGACCAGGGTTTGATTCCTCACTTGACCATGAAATCTACTGGGGGACCTTGAGTAAGTCACATGCTCTCAGCCTCTGGGGAAAACAATGGCAGACCCCCTCTGAACAAATCATGCAAAAACAAACAAACAAACAAACAAAACTGTGATAGGTTTGTCTTAGGGTCCCCATAAGTCGGAAACGACATGAAGGCACAAGAAGAACATCTTGCAAGCTTTCGAAGCTTCACTAGCATCTTCATCAGGCAAAGGTCTTAAAAATAATACAGGAGAAAGAAAAACATGACGATGTTAGTCACAGGCCTATATTTTGTCAAGATCTTTGTGCATTTAGGGCCAGCTACCTCTGGATATGTTTTTTGATTTACCAAATTATAGATTTTCCAGTTTCTTTCAGAAGCCTGCTTATGGGAGCTTAGTGTGCATGCATAGGCTGCTAAGCCAAGCATGTGCAGTAAGTGAAAATACTGCTTCTCACTTTTACTAGCAACAGATCGTTGTTAAAAAAATATCAATATTATTATTATTATAAAGAAGTAATGGTGGCAGAACTGGGAGTTTTTCTTCTTAAAAAAAAAAACCCCAACCTTTGTTTTTAACCTCTTTTCATTTCGTAACTCTGCTTACAAGAAGAAGGCATGCCAGTGCTAATGGCTGACTGACCTGTGATTGTCAAGAATATTTCTTTGGAGTTTATCACATGAAGGAGATTGGGAGTTTATCCTGTGAATATCCTGGAAAAATAATGTATTTACGGTAAATGATTTCCCACAACGTTGCACAAAACCTGCCATTAAAGTGGTCACAAAGAAGCATTAATGTGCATCTTTTTTATTTTAGGGATTTTAGCAACTAATCAGGGGTGAACCTTCTTAGCTTTCACAATCAGATGACATCTGTACCTTTAGGGTATTTGGGCCACTTACCAAGGGGTTAGTGGACAGGGAAATTATTTGCCAGTATTGGGCATCTAATACCTGTATAGGCTTTACTTTGGCAAGAAATTAAATTATATTTATTTATGGATAGCAAAACTGACTGTCATAGAATCATAGAGTTGGAAGATAACCTAAGAGTCATCCAGTCATGTGTCAGTTTATCTATTTCGGCAACAGTCTGAGGTATAAATAATAACCTAGAGGCAATTATCAGCCAGTATATCTCTGTTCCCCATACAGTTTTATCTGATAAGTTTCTGCATGAAGGGCCCGTAATGACACTGAGTGGCAGAGGTCAAAGACATAGGAAGAAAAGTTGAACAAACAGGAAGCAACCATTTATTGAGGTCTGTTTATCCTAATAGATCATATGTGGTGTAGTGGTTTGAATAATGGACTACAACTCTGGAAAGCAGGGTTCGAATCCCACTTTAGCCATAGATACACCTGGGTGACCTTGGATAAATCATACTCAATCTCAACGGAAAGCACAACATTGTGATAGGGTCACCATAAGTCAGAAATGATGCAAAAACACACAACAACAGCAATTTATTGGTGTATGCTAGTTATATGTTCTGGTTAGCACTATCTCTCAGAGAATTAAAGCACTACTATTTTTGTTTTGTTTTCTTAGCCCCAGGGTCAGTGGGCTTTTTTAGTGGAAATGGAAGAAACTAAACCTTGGCCCTTGGGTATACAAAAGATTCCCTCTACCATTGCACAACTTTTGGCTGTCTTTATTTGGCAAGGACTGTCCCGATTAATCCTCTGTCACCCCGCTTTTCAGCTGCTTTTAATATGTCCCAGTTTCTTCCTCCTCCTCCCGCTTTCCTATTTTGTCCCGCGCTTATTTCACTTGCTGCAAACTGAGTTCAAAATGCAAGCGTATTTTGCATCCAATTAACTCAGAGGAGTAGTGGTGTAGAAATCGTGTCCTTCCAAGTAGGCTTAGGCAAAAGCAAACTTCTCTCCTGGCTTCTGTGCTATTTCTCATTAATACCTTTTGCAATATTAGCAACACTCTGATGTTTCTTGGCTACACCTATCCTGCTTTTAAAATCTGTGAAAGGTTTTAGGGTCTACCATTGTGCTTGGAAAAGTCTCATTTTCGGACTGCAGTTCCAAACTAGAGGTAGCCCATGCTAGCTGTTGGATTCTGGGAACTGTAATGCAAAATAATGCTTCAGTGCTCTACAGCCCCTTCCTAAATGTAATTCAAGAGGAGCAAGTATCATTTATACCAAATCCTGCTCATCCAAAGTGGCAAACTATACCTCTGCTTTCTAAGTGTTTTTTCTTACCTTCCCAGGTTCTCTTTTTCTCATGTTATAAATCAGGAAATAGCAAGTGGGCTTTATTTATTTATTTATAGTAGATTCAGAATCAGAAGGAACTGACAAAACTACTTCTGAGTATTATTCACGTACGTAAATCCTATGAAATTAATGGGGTTGCCATAAGTTGACAGGGACTGTGAAGGTGTATATACATACATACACAAAATTCTTGTTCATGAAATACAGCTGGCAAGAAAAGCATTGCTTGCCTCTTTTCCAGATTTTGCAGTCAGTGTAACAGGCCAAGTTCATCTGAGCAAATGAAGACAAGATGAAAGAGCAAGTTGAAAGGGCGATCTAATTAAACCGATGATATATATGGGCATTTATGTTCTCATTGGCTGGTGGTTTATGTGGCCAGATCACGAGATATTATGTCACAATTTCTGAGTTTTCAGTTTATTTTTAAAAAGGACCTGTTAGTAAAATCAGGACTGAACTTGTGCCGTTTGGGAAAGGAGGAGGAAGAAAAAACAGGAAAAAAAGCGTTTTGTAATAGGTTTGGTCATGGTGTCTAATTAAACCACTCCGTTGGTGACAAAGTTGCCAACTTTCTTCTTGGCAATTTAAAATAGTTTTTAAAAATAGCATCAGGAACAACAAAAAGTAGCTGCAGTTGTATTAAAAAGAAATAAAATGGGAGGAAACATTCAGTATGAAATTATCAAGTATACGGAAGAAGTCATAGTACAGAAACATCCACGTGGCTTCAATAAATGTATATACAGTACTCTCCCTCACTAACAACTTTGAGCAAGTCAGCAAGCATTTGAGAAGAAGTGATATTTGACACTTGGCTGCTAAGTAAATGTGGTAGTATGTGATCATGCTAGCTGGGAGATTTGTGGAGTTAATACTTCTGAAAAGGATAGTTTTCCAGTTCTGGTCTTGGGTCACCCAGTGAAGCTGAATAGTGGGATTTTCAGAACAGACAAAAGCAAATAATTCTTAATTAATAGCTTATTCACAGAGAAATAGATAATATAGGTGATTTCGGAATGTACTCGATACATTGTTATAATTATATTGTTAATCATAGGGATTGATCTGTTTGTCACTGCTGAAGTTTTTAAAAGTACAGGTTGAGTCTCACTTATGTGAAATGCTTGGGACCAGAAGTATTTTGGATTTTGGAATATTTACATAATGAGACATCTTGGAGATGGGACCAAATTCTAAACATGAAATTCATTTATGTTTCATACATACACATAGCCTGAAGGTAATTTTATACACATATTTAATTATTTTGTGCATGAAGAAAAGTTTGCATACATTGATCCATAAGAATGTCAAAGTTTCACTATACTGAAATCCAAAATTTGGGATTTTGGATTTCAGAATTCCAGATAAGAGAAACACAACCTGTAATATATACAGGGATGGGGAAGAGCAATCAAACAGGTTTTTAAAAGAAACAAACACAAAACCTGTTAAAGTTAAAATGTTTACATTCAAACAGTCATTGCTGTTCCAGTAGAAAATAGTAATAATAGTCAGAGGTTTTTAAAAATCTGAATAATCAATTAAAAAAAAACAGGAGTGGTTTTTTTTATAAAGTTATTTGGTTTCAATTAAGGTTTAAAGAAACCAGCCCTGATATAGATAGATGGATATAACGTCATATTGAATATGGAGTCTCCTTCTTTGGAGGCTTTTGGATAGCCATCTTCGGGAATGCTTTGATTGCGTATTCCTTCATGGTAGATGGGAGTTGTATTGGATGACCCTTGGGGTCTCTTCCAACTTTATGATTCTATTATTCTATACAGTGTATTTCTCACAATGCTTAGCTAAGCTGTGGAATTTGCTAGTGTCAACCTAGATGTCTTTAAAAAGGGACTAGAAAAAATCATGGAGGATAAAGTTATCAAAGGCTATATAGTCAGCCCTCCATATCCACAGATTTTTTTCCACGGATTCCAATTTTAATAATCTATAAATTGTGAAAAGCAAACCTTGATTTTTACCATTTTATATAAGGGACACCATTTTATTATCCATTGGTGTATTTAATGGGACTTGAACATCCACAGATTTTGATATCCACAGGGGTTCTGGCACCAAATTCCAATGAATACCAAGGGCCCACAGTACTAAAAGTGATGGCTAGTGATATTTCTAAGTACAGGGGCAGTTTCCCACGGATTCCTAGTCACTGGAAAACAGCAACAGATGGCTGCTGTATTCATTGTCTTTCTTATGCAGTTCTGTGATGGGTCTCTGTGGGAAATGGATTGCTTGCAGTGATCGACCTGTGATCTTATCTAGTAGGGCTCCTTTTTTAGTCTTCTTAAAAGAAATTAAACTGCTTGAGATGTGGGAAGTGAGTAACAGAATGAAGAGGGAACTAGGCAGGATGTTCAGCAGCTGTGTGTTCTTCAAATACAGCAGAATTAAAGGTAAAGAATATTTATTTTATTTTATTTATACCTGAGAGTTGGATTCACTGGGAGAGAGAGAGAAAAGACTCCCTTCTCTGGGTCATGAGATACAGATTTAATGAGCTGCATGATAATATAAGTCACACCGAGGTGAAAAATTGATCTCCCACAAGTAATTCAGAACATTGGTGAATTGTAGTGAAACATGCAATCCAGGTTTCACACTTGATACTGGTTTCTAAGGAAAGAAAACCTCAGATTCTTTTTCATAGAGCTTGAACTGACCCTATAGTTCATTTCATGGTAAAATCCAGCATTCATTCACATTGGAAAGTGAATTCTACTTGCCTGAATTGTACATGAAGTTTTGTCAAGAAATCAGAAGACAATCAGGACTTGGAAGGGTAACTATGAAAGGAACAAGACAAGATCCTCAAGTTTAAAGATAAAATGTTGAATACTGAAGGCAGGATTGTCCATGCCATCATATTTCCAATTTCTATGTATAGTTGTGAAACCTGGATGGTGAAGAAAGCTGATGGGAAGAGGATCAATTCAGTTGAAAATGTGGGCCTGGAGAAGAGTGCTAAGGATAGCATGGACAGCCAAAAAGTCAAACAAATGGATCCTTGAATAGATCAAACCAGAAATCACCCTGGAAGCCAAGATGATGAGACAGAGGCAGTTGTACTTTAGCCATATCATGAGAAGACATGATTCACTAGAAAAGGGAATAATGCTTGGTAACGTAAAAGGCAGTAGAAAAAGAGGAAGAATGTATTGCTGATTGATAGACTCAATCAAGGAAGCCATGTCCAGAGTCTGCAAGACCTGAACAGAGCTGTTGAGGAAAGGGTGACTTGGGGGTTATTCACACAATTTGTTTTGCAACGTGACTTTGCAAATAATCTGTGCATTCCCAAATTGTTGTTCACACTATTTTTTAATCGGAGCTGTATCTCTGTATGTTCTGTTGCCCACACATGTCAGGACTGCAAAGAAAGATGAAGTTGAAGGTGTGGGTGTATTCGAAACACATTCAAGACATGCAGAGGTTTATCCCAATTTATCTCAAGTCTATCTGCATCGGTTATTCACACATCCGACAATGCAAATCTTTCAGGAAAGTTTGAAAAAGGCCCCCAGATAAATTATCCCAGGTTTTGTGGATTAATCTTAATTGGATGCATTTAAAATTCATGTGAACAACACCAATTCAACTCATGTTCGACTGGGATGATTTACACTGCCTGAATAACCCCTTGGAGGTCTCATAGGGTCATCATAAGTCTGAGGCTGCATCTGCACTGCAAAATTAATCCAGTTTGACACCACTTTAACTGCCATGGCTTCATCCTATGGAATTCTGGGGATCTGTGGTCTGTTATGGAACCAGAGCTCTTTGCCAGAGAAGTCTAAATGTCTCACAAAACTATAGATCCCAGAATTTCATAGCATTACACCATGACAGGAAGTGATGTCAAAGTGGATTATTTATGCAGTGCAGATGCAGTCTAGTAAGTCGACTTGATGACAGTTAACAATAACAGAGATGAGGTTTCTTCACAGTTGTTGTGAACTTATAAAGTTTCTGATTTTACTTCTGTGAACCTGAATGAGTTTATCTGGCGTTCTTACAGCTAGAACATACTTTTGCCTTTAGCAACAGGTTTTGTCCATTAAAAAAAATAGCCTTGTACATGCATATCTTTCCCTTTCTCTCTTCCTTGTGAGGAATGTTCTGTGCTCATGGAGTTAAACATATTGCTAGAGGTCAGCTTATCTGTAGCTGTGGGTGCTGGAGGGTAAAAATATTTAAAGAATAAAAAGGGAGTAGTAAGTTATGTTAAGTGGAGATTTTTTGCATGTGGAGCAGAGACAAGTTCAGCGTGTCTAAGAAGCTGGCAAAGTATTTGAGTGAATGCAAAGGGGTAGGGGTGTGGGAAACAGCAGTTTATGAGATATTTCTTCTCAGATCAGCACTTTCTGAAGTAGACAGAATCTGTTCAGACTGGGAAAAAGAAAGATAGGGAAAGTTGTGGTACTGGTTGGGTGGATGCTGATACAGCTGACTGCTTCACTGTGCAAAGTAAAAGAATTTTTCCCCTCCACCCCACTTTTTAATAATCTGGTTGCGAATGGTGAACAATAAGCATATTTTTAATGAGCAGTTTGGCTCTTTGTGTATCTAAAACTTATCTTGACATGCAAGTCACGCCTCCCTTCCAGGGCAGAGTCTGGCACCAGTTTTGTTGCCACCCGCACAAGAATGTGCATAAAGAGAGTTGGAAAGGCACCATTCTGGGGGGACACAGGGAAAGCCAAAAAGTATGAGACAGGGTTGAGAACAGGCTGTTGGATCTGTATATGTGTTAGCCTGTGCAGTTGCCAAAATTGGATCCTTTTCCCTTGAACCAGTGGTGTGCATGTGTACGCATCATCTGCTTAAAAATCAGCTGAAAGGTAGTGGGAAGGCCTTGCTTTTTTCATTCCCACCTTCTCTTCCAGCATGGCATAATAGTTTCAGTGTCGGACTATGACTCTGGAGACCAGGGTTCAATTCCCCACTTAGCCATGAAACTCACTTGTGACCTTGGGTGAGTCACATGCTCTCAGCCTCAGATGATGGCAATGGCAAACCTCCCTTGAACAAGAAAATCCCAAGGTCTTAGGGTTGCCATTTGTTGGAAATGAAGGCACACAACAGCAGTAACTTCTGCATTGGGAAGATGGTGTGGTTAAGTGATATCATCTGTTAATATCGTCTGTTCATGCACAGTTGATTAAAAATATTGTTTATAAAATTACTTTCAGGCTATGTGTATAAGGTGTATACGAAACATAAATGAACTTAATTTTAAGACTTGGGTCCCATCTCCAATATGTACCGTGGGCCCTTGGTGTCTGTTGACATTTGTTCCAAGGCTCCTTGTGGATATGAAAATCCATGGCTGTTCAAGTCCCACTAAATACAATGAGACAATAAATTGGGGCCCCTTATATAAAATGGCAAATTCAAGGTTTGCTTTTTGAGATTTACATATTTTTTAAAAAATATTTTTGACCTGCGGGTGGTTGAATCCATGGATAAAGAATCCGTGAACATGGAGAGCTAACTGTATATGCAAATATTCCAAAATCCTAAAAACTCTGGACTCCCAAACACTTCTGGGGCCAAGCATTTCTGATAAGGGAGACTTAGCTTGTATACTCAGTGGGTTCATATATGGTACCAATCTCTGGCATATTGGGAGAGGGGGGAGACCCTCCCAGTCTTCCACATCAGACAGCTTAAAAAGCAATGATTTAAAGTATTTAAAGTATTGTGGGGAAAAAATCTTACAGTATAAGTGAAAGGCATGGACTTTGTAGTTGCTTGTGCAGCCCCAAATCCACCTCTTCAAGTGGAGCCTACCCTATATAGTCTATTTAATCTAATGGTTAATTTATTACTGGCAGCCAGTCAGGACTGTAGGGCATCCGCTGGGTTTTGTAGCCCTTCACAGCAGGCCAGTTAATCTGGGCTGGCACTGGGATCCCAGCTGCCATACATTCCCACTGCATAGCTGGGATTCCTTTCCTTCCTTGCCTCTTCCCTGCATTTTGCTTCTCTGTCTCCAATACAGGAGGTTCTGGGACATCTCCAGTTTGCAGGGGGTTAAAATCCAGCTGGGCAAATTGAGGACACTCTCCTCTATTGCAGCCACAGCTAAGGAGAAAGGGACAAACACCTGATGAGTTAAGTGCCAGTCCTTCATATTACAATGGATGCCCCTTTCTCTTTACGAAGTTTAACATAAGCCAGACTTCAGCCAGTCTCAGAAAATAATTTTAATGTTCAGAGCTCACCCCAGGGATACCATTTCAGATTTAAGTAGATTTTAGTTCAAGGAATTTGGATGGGGCATAGGAGATGCATTTGTTGTTGCTGTATGTCTCCCAAGTCATTTTTAATTTAAGGCGACCTTAAAGAAAGCAAACCCACAAACCCATCATAGGGTCTTCTTGTCAAGTTCCTTCAGAGTGGGTTTGCCAATGTCATGTTCTGAGGCTGAGAGAGTGTGACTTGCTCAAAGTCACTCAGTGGATTTTTATGCTCACGTGGGGAATCAAACCCTAATCCCCATAGTCATAGTCCAACACTACGCCATGCTGGCAAGGTTGAAAGTCCTACTCTTGGATATATTCAGAACTCTTACAGTGTTCAAGCTATTATTGCGATTTTGTTATTGGTGTGTTCCTTCAAGTCTGACTTATGATGACCCTAAGTGGTTTTCTTGGCAAGAGTTTTTCAGAAGAGGGTTGCCATTGCCTTTCTCTGAGGCTGAGAGAGTGTGATTCGCTCTGTGCCACCCAGTGGGTCTGCATGGCTGAGTGGGGATTCAAACTTTGCTCTCGAGAGTCATAATCCGATGCTCAAACCACTACACCACACTAGCTCTATTACTACTACCGCTGCTGCTGCTGTTACTATCGTTATTTCTGTCCCAACCTTCTTTGAACAGCCTTTGACTTCACTCAGTGACCCTGTGTTGTTGCTATGTGCCTTCAAGTCCTTTGTGACTTAAGGCAACCCTAAGGCAACCCTTCATGGGTTTTTCTTGATACGATTTTGTTCCGAGGAGGTTTGGGATTGCCTTCCCCTGAGGATGAGTGTGTGTGACTAGCCCAAAGTCACCCAGTGGGTTTCATGACCAAGTTGGGAATCGAACCCTGGTCTCCAGAGTCATAGTCCAGCACTTAAACCACTACTCCGAAAATCATCTTTTGGCTTCGATGTCTGCTCCTTCTCAGTTTTGATCAGCACTAGTCCTTCCGGTTCTTCTATTATTATTTCTCCCGACAGGGGTTTTCAGATATAGGATTGATTGGGTGCAAAGTGTGTGTGTGTGTGTGTGTGTTTGTGTGTGTGTGTGTGTGTGTGTGTGTGAGTGATCAATGCCTTAATTCATCCCCTTCTTCTTTCACATTGGCACCCCCATCCATCACACACACACACAAACACACACTGGCCTGTCAGCTGCTGTTTACTCGCCTTAGATCAGGCAGCTGTTGGAAGAAGGGACATTCCAGCCATGGATTATGGGAGCAGCTGGCCCCCAGCCCTCTCACACTCACACCCACACACTTTCCCCCCTCATGGCTGGTTAAGAAACAGAGGAGGGAGGTGGACTTCGTTCCTAGGAAACAGCGGGTTTGGATTCTTGTGTCTGCTTCTTGGGGGCACTGTGCAGAGAACAGTGGATGGGCTGCGGGGGGCATTTGTCCTCTCTTCTTCCAATAGGAAAACATTGTCAGTGAGAAATGCAGGTTGGCATGTGGACAGGGTGACCGGATGGTCCTTGCTGCAAAGGAGGACAAAGCAGCACAAAATGGAAGGCATTCAAGAAAAATGCAAGACCTGACCAAAGAAAATCTCAAGACATTAATAGAAAAATAAGGAATTCATGCTTCTTCATGGTCAAAATGAATTCCCTCCTGGACAGATGGTTGAAATGGAGCACAGGTCCTGGAAAAGGAAGACCTTTGGTCACATTGCATGTTGGATGTCTTAAGAGGGAACTGCTTGCCTTTGGAAATGGCCAAGGTCTTGTTTGCCCTCAGTATTTGGTCATCTGGGATTGCATCCACACTGCAGAAATCATCCAGGTTGACACCACTTTAGCTGCAGTGGCTCAGTGCTGTAGAGTCCTGGGAATTCTACTTTTGTGAGACATTTATAATATTGAAATAAATAATAAATAAAATAATAATAAAATAATAAATTTAGCCTTCTCTGTCAGGGAGCTTTGGTGCCACAACAAACTACAGTTCCAGAATTCTATAGGATGGCATCATGACCATTAAAGTGGTGTCAACCTGGATTATTTGTGCAGTGTGTATGCAGCCCGAGTCACTGGTAATGGGAGCTTTTCAGTTGTTGTTTTGGGCCCAGGGCCCTAATTAAAAAATAATTAATAAAATTTAGTGTATTCATTAAATATCAAGTAATATGATCAGGATACCAGATGACCGTAACAGATTAGAAAGCAGGGGCAAAACCAAGAAAATGAATGTCAACAGGGAGAAATGCAGGGCAGTAAAAATGAAATGCACAGATATAGGGTGAGTGACTTCAGAGCAGTACATGCAAGAGGGATCTCGGAGTCTTAGAGGACCACATATTGGACCTGAGCCAGCAGTGTGATGCAGCAGCTAACAAAGCCAATGCAGTTCTTAGGTGGAGCATGTCCAGAGGAGGGAGACCAAAAACACACAACAACAACAACGGAACAGTGTACTCTGTGCTCACAGAATGATGGCTGAGTGTGAGAGGAGGGGATGGAAACTAAAGGGGGAAAGGGAATGGAGTATCCTGAAAGGTCCATGGCTGGCTGAATGCTAAATGAGGACATACTGGAGTGCAGCATTTCATTGCAGGTCCTACTTGTATGACTGTATATCTCAGAACCACTTGATTACAGTCTTAGACAAAAGTTCAGCCACTTTATTTTAGGTTATCTTATCTTTAACTGCTTAGTACATAAACCAATGGGGTTGGAATCTCCACTAATTTATCACATCTCAAGTTGATCGCTTGTTATTAACCATGACTAAGTATTGTGATGGATACATCTTCGATAATCATATCATCATGAAATAATTATCTTTCTATAAATGCTGGTTTACCTTTATAATTAGTGCTAGCCAGAATTACCCAATGGTGGGGGATGCTTGGAGTTGCAGTCCAATAACATCTGGAGGATCCTAAGTTGTCCAGACAATATTAACAGTTAACTTGCAGAAGCTAAAGAGCTTTGGAACTGGTCATTACCTCAACTGGTAATTTCATGTGAATGCTATCTATGTGCTGTGTTCTATGGTGTAAGCAAAGTAATATTTATATTTATATTAAATATTTGTAAGGAAGGAAGGAAGGAAGGAAGGGAAAAAGAGATATATTCCCACTTGCATTAATAAATTACATCCAGCTGGGTCCGAAATGTTCACTTATCCCCAATAAAAAAGGTTACACAGAGAAGGAGGTTAAATGCTCTCATCTTTTTCACCCCATTGTTCTAAATCAGTGTTTCTCCACCTTTGGTTATCCAAGTGTTTTGGGGTGTATCCACACTGCAGAAATAAAACATTTTGACACCTTAACATCCATGACACTATTCTACAGAATCCTGGGATTTGTAGTTCAGTGGAGCACTAGAGCTCTCTTACAGAGCAGGCTGAATACCTCACCAAACGACAGATCCGAGGCTTCTGTAGCATAGAGTCATGGCAGTTAAAGTGGTGTCAAAGTGGGTTTTCCCCCCCTGCAGTGTTTTTCCTTGCAGAAGTTCTAGCTAGTTTGGCCAATGATCAGGAATTCTGAGAACTTTAATGATTGTGGAGAAGAGGGAATTTCAGCAGGCATTATTTAACCTGGCATCTCGATGAAAGGTAATTGGAACCTCCATGTTCAGAGGCAGTATACCAAATGCTGAGAGCAGCATGGTTTAGTAGTTTGAGTGTTAGACTAGAACACTGGGAGACCAGAATTCAAATCTCCATTGACCCTTGGAAACCCTCTGGGTGACCTTGAGCAAGTCACACTCTCTTAGCTTAAAAGAAATAAAAGGCAAAGCCCTTTGGAACAAATCTGTGATAGTTTCACCTTAAGGTAGCCATCAGTTGGAAACAACTTTAAGGCACAGAACAACAATAATGGCTATTGGGGGCAAGAAACAGGTATGCCTGTGGTTGCTGGGACTTGCAGTAACATCTGGAAGGCCATATAATTGCCAGCCCTGGAGCGAATCACATTTTGCAGATTTTAGAAACATATTCATTGTTTCATGTGCATTTCCGCAGCATGTTCCTGTTGTAGGACACCTCCTTTCTTTCATGGAAAGCATCACAAGACCGGGAATGTATGGTTGCCCAGTTGGATGTTGCATCTGTTTCTGTGTTTGATCTGGCACGTGCAGACCTGGGGAAACCTGTAAAAGACCAAACAAACCAAGTCTACATTTGACAGAGTGGAGGTCACATCTCCCTCTTTGGGGCATCTGGTTAGCTTCTACCAAGAAGCAATGTGCCTGAGACGAGAAAGAGAGAAATGCTTTGCTGGATCGAGCATAGATTGTTACATTTTTTTGTGAACTCATTGGGAATCAAACAGTGAAACTTTTGCATTCCAAATAGTAGCGTGGCATATCAATATTTGTGCGCTTGCTGTCATGAGCATGAGTCTCTTTGTTTTCTTTCTTATAAATCACTCCATTGTTTTGACCCCCTCTGAGTCTATTTCACCAATATTTGACCTAATTGAACCAAGCTGTTTGTTTTGACTGATCCAATGACTGGCCCTCTTGTTCAGTCTTGGGATCTCCCACATGCTCAGCTTACGGCCGAACCACAGGTTTGGCTTGTAGCCCTCTTGGATGGGTGATGATGACAAAGATGTGTCACACTGCTTGCTGCCAGTTTGTCAACCCCTTTTCCCTTTCTGGCCCAGATAGGAAAGTGAAGACAATGGCAGGATGCTTGTGAGTTCTGTCCGTGGAATGTGTGCTATTCAGTCACAAGTTGGGAAAGGGCCTGAGTTGGGGAAAAGGAGGAGCAAGGCTGCCCATTCCCGTTGACTCACTCAGCTGTGGCTCTCTCGCTCCAACACATGGGTATGAGAGACCCATGTGCAGCTAACTGCTGTTTTCTATCCTTTTGAAAGGCATGACTATTCAACTGTCGGTGTAGCCGGTCAGCCCAGAAAGGATGATGGGACCCATAACACTTTGCTTCCTGGTCTTGGCATCTGTTGGCATAGCTGAGTTGGAAGAGCACTTTGACCCAGGTAAGTTTGTTGGTTTGTTTATTTATACAGTTTATACTCTGCTTCTCTCCCATCAAGGCACTCAAGGCAGCTTGGAAAATTTTAAATAGAAGTTGGCTAAAATGTTACATTACATAAGTGTTTTTTTTAAATTAAATCATAATTCTGTTTAAAAAGCCACATGGCCGAAACAATTTAAAATACATTTAAAACATAATTGAAAACATACAGAATGATGATGTTTATGATAGTATTTATTTCTCACCTACCTCTCCTCATGGATCAAGGTGGGAAAGAACAGCAATTAACAAACACATCTCATCTGTTGAAACCCATCAGTTAAAATACATATCAGTTTAAAAGGACAAATAAGACATGCACATTAAAACAATTGACATTTAAAATTCATTATTTAAAATTTTCAATTTAAAACACACCACACCACTATCAATGCTATCAATTTAAAAATTGCCTAAATAAGAAAGTCTTAACCTGCCTCCTGTGGAAGGGAGGTCCACAGCCTGGGAGGCTTTCTCTTGTGTCCTCACCAAACATGTTTGTTATGGTATTGGGACCAAAAGAAAGCCCTTTCCCAAAGATCTTAAAGATCTTCAAACTTGGGTAGGCTTATAAAGAAAGATTTGGGTTTTCAGATAGCCTGGACCTGAGCTGCATAGGGCCTTGTTGGCCATAACCAGTACTTTGAATTTTTCCCAGAAATGGATCAGATTGTAGCCAGTAATGCTGTTTCAACAGAGTAGTTCCATGATCCCCTCATACATTGGATCCAGGTGAACAAGGCCATAGCTGTGACCCCTTGGAGAGAAGGAAAAACAGCTGTTACTAAGTGCCAAGGTTTTTGTTGCTGGGGCTCAGCCCTGTTTTTATTCACCCTCAATATGTGAGGGGGCTGTTAAAGCAAAATATCTTGGAATATGTTGTCACTTGCTTAGTGTTAAGCACAGTTGCCTCTTAATGCACAGAACAGAATGGTGAGAGCTTAGAAACAACAAGTTGCAAGTAACGTGGTTAGTTGTAACTAGTTACCTGAGGAGTAATGATGTAGTGAAGTGATATTTCAGAAGTGGTGTAACAAGTTAAGAGTGGCATTGCTTTATTGGTTCAATCACCAATGGTTTCTAGTTACTTTCAAAAATAACTTTTAAAGGGCCTTTTAAAGAGGTATTTTAACAAAAATTGTTCATGTTTTGCTCATGTTGTTCTCTTGTCTGGGATTTTCCAGCCCTCGTCAAAAAAATAAAAAAGGTAAGAGAAAATAATTGAAAAGTGATGAGCAGCAACATGAAATGCAGTCTACCTTTTCAGCATGTGATAGCAATAAAATAATGCAATAAAATAAAATAATGGGAACAGCCTATTTTTAAAAAGTAACTTTCCAAATTCTGAACATGGCTTTCTGAATGAACGTCTTGACTCATGAAATGCAGTAAATTAGAGGCAGGGCACCTATGACAACTCCCATCAGCCACAGCCAAAATGACCAGTGCACAGGGATGGTTGCAGTTGTCGTCAACAGAACTTGGAGGGGGGCATAGAGTTGGAAGAGACCTCAAGGGCTATCAGATCCAACCTCCTGCCATGTAGGAAGACATAATCTAAGCATCCCTGACAGATAACCATCCAACTTCTGTTTAAAAACCTCCAAAGAAGGAGAGTCCACCACTCTCCAAGGAAGTGTGTTCCATTGTTGAACAGCCCTTACTGTTCTTACTGTTCTTCCTAACATTGAGGTGGAATCTCTTTTCCTGTAGTTTGAATCCATTGCTCCGGACCCTGTTCTTTGGAGCAGCAGAAAACAAGCTTGCTCCATCCTCAATATGACATCCCTTCAAATATTTTAACAGGGATATCTTGTCACCTCTTAATCTTCTCTTCTCCAGGCTAAACATCCTTAGCTCCCTAAGTCTCCCCTCATAGGGCATGGTTTCCAGACCCCTCACCATTTTAGTCACCCTTCTCTGGGCACCCTCCAGCTAAGAAATGAAGTTTGTTGGACTAGCCTTGCCCCCAGAAACTGGTGGTCTTTAGGAGTGTATGACCTCTGAATAATGAGCGGCAAATTCCAAAAATGAATTGTACATCATGCAACAAAATACTGTACTTACTCCTGCCTGCTCTGAATTTTACCCAGCCAAATGTGTTCTGCAACCCCAAAATTAAAAAACAAAACAAAACAACCCCCCCCCCCAAAAAAAACCCCCCAAAAAACCTAACATTCCCAGAGAGGAAGAAAAAATACATCACTGCTACCTTTCTCCACCCCATACATAATTTTATCAACCTTAGTTGGGTGGGAATCCTGTAGCTCTCCAGATGTTGTTATACAGCCAGTCCAATCAGGCCTTGTCAGCATAGCTTCAATGGTGAGGAATGCTGGAGTCCAACAACATCTGGAGGGTTTCATGATTTCCACCCCAGCTCTATAGCATCCCTAATCTTTTTTTCCAAGGTAAAATCTGCAAGTGCTTGCAATAACATCTTTTTTATTCCCTTTTCTGCACCTTACCAGCTCTTTGATATCCTTGTTTGTTTGTTTTTTTGAAGCAGAAGAAGCAGTATTCAATTCTAAATTAAGGGTAGAGGACAAGCTTTTTTTTTATTTGTCAGAAAATTCTAATATGGACGAAAATGAAACTGACAGATTTAGCCCTCTCCTCTCTTCCATATTTTGCTAGAGCAACTAGAGCAAGAGTAATGTATGAAGGCATGACATCACTAGCAGTCTATTCTCAGTGTCTTTTTAAAATCATCCCTTGCAGGGATTTTGCACTTTTAACTGTAGAGTGGTCCCTTGGTATTTGCTGGGGTTTGGTTTCAGGACCCTCCTTGGGTACCAAAATCCATGGATATTCAAGTCCCATTAAATATAGTGGTGTAGTAAAATGGCATCCCTTATATAAAATGACAAAATCAAGGCTTGCTTTTTGGAATGTATATTTTTAAAAAATATTTTCAAGCTGTGGATGGTTGAATCCTTGGATAAGGATTTGGAGGGCTGACTATATTCTAGAGCAGTGCTACTCAAATCAGTGATTCATGGCCTGCTGCTGGTTTCTAAGCCATTGGTAGCTGGTCCCTGACAAGTTTCTAAGAAAGTAACACATGCATTCAGTGGATACAAGTATGGTACTGGACCCAGGCACACTGGGGTAAAAGTTACCATTTCCCATCAGATATCTTAAGATGCACTGTTCTAGGCACTATCCAGCTTTGCAGACGAGAGATCAGTGACTTGAACACCTGTAAAATGTTTTAACTCCTAGGCTGACTCTAGTTAAGCACAGCTTAGTGTTTTCAACTTTTCAGTGATCCTCCCTCCATGTGTGAGATTAGACCACCATCTAGTGGAAGACATTGGCACAACAGTATTAAATGGTTTTATGGGTTGCAAGGTAACTCCTTTTCTACATGTATGTCTGTGATGTTTATCACACTATACTCTTAAAGTGCTACTATTCCACTTTGACTCCTCTAGCTGCCTCCTGTTGCATTCTGGGATTGGCAGTTTTAAGGAGGGGTATTTAGAATTCTCAGGCAGAGTTCTCTGCCTGAGAATTCTAAATACCCCTCCTTAAAACTGCCAATCCCAGAATGCAACAGGAGGCAGCTAGAGGAGTCAAAGTGGAATAGTAGCACTTTAAGAGTATAGTGTGATAAACATCTGTTTCATGGATTTTTCAAAAGTATGATATAATGTTTACCCCCCTCCCCCAAAACTGTTCTTTTCAACACTTAACTACTACTAACTGCTTACTAATACCTACTCATTTGTCCATTTCTAGTAATGTTGTTGTTCTATACCTTCAAGTTGTTTCTGACTTATGAAGACTCTAAGGCAAACCTATCATGGGAGTTTCATGGGAAGATTTGTTCAGAGGAGGTTACATTGCCTTCCCCTGAGGAGGCTGAAAGAGTGCGATTTGCCCAAGGTCACCCAGTGGGTTTCATGGCCAAGTGGGGAACTGAACCCTGGTCTCCAGAGTTACAGTCCAATACTCAAACCACTATGCTAAGCTGACTGTCTTGATAGTAACTAGCTGCTGGTAATTAATACACATCCCCAAAAACAAACTGAGGCCCCATACAGACAGGCCAAAATAAAGCTGCTTCGGGCCACTTTGGAGGTATGCTGTTTAAATGATGCATGTGTCCTAAGAGTCTGGAAGCTACACAAAAGCTGTGTTCCAGTCCTTAGGAATGGATCATGGCTTTGGCGTGGCTTCTGGACTCTTAGGATGCATGCATCATTTAAACAGCATACCTCCAAAGTGGCCCGAAGCAGCTTTATTTTGGCCTGTCTGTATGGGGCCCGAGTTACATTATGGTTGTAATTGTAATATAATGAAGGGTGGCCTGATTCCTTTAGTAGTGTAATGGTTAGATTTTAGTTACTTTGATAGTTACATAGGTGTGCTCTCACTAAACAACAGAGGCAGAATAGATAGTTACATAGGTGTGCTCTCACTAAACAACAGAGGCAGAATATTGCATGGTCAAAACACAGACTTCTTCTGTACTTCTGAGATAATCACAAGGGGAATGAGAAGAGAGCCTGTTTTGTACAAGTGACATGTTGCATTCGAATGTGTGGATTTTTTTTAAAAACAACTTTGTTGTTTGTTGTTGGGTGCCCTCAAGTCATTTCCGAATTAAAGAGATCGTAAGGCAAACCTATCATTGGGTTTCCTTGGTAACATTTGTTCAGAGGAAGTTTGCCTTCCTCTGAGGCTGAGAGAGAGTGGCTTACCCAATGTCACTAAAAGTAATTATTTTCATTACTTCTGAAAAATGAGAAAGGGTTACTTCTTTTAAAAAGAAACCCCTAACGGTAACAGATTACTTTGTGGGATGGCCTTTTAATTACAACTGTAACTATTTACTTGGTGAAATTAGCTTTCTGAGTTCTGGCTTAATATATGGATGGTGCGATTTTTATGTTATTGCTTTTGTCGGATTTCAAGTTGACTTCAAATTAAATACCCCAAAGGCTCCAGGTCCTGTTCAAGCAAAATTAGGCCTGTATGCAAAGGGATCTTGTAGCACCTTTGGGACTAACTACAAGATCCCTTTACAGACTGCTATTCCATACTGGTATGGCTATGTCTCAGGGTTAGGCTTTGTTAGCACTTGGAAGAGAGATGGCCGGAGAATACCGAGTTGTGTTAGATATGTTCAGCAGAAGACAATAGCACACATTCCTTGCCTAAGAAAGCCCGGTGATAGGATCATCTTGGGTTGGAGTTGACCTGAAGGCCCAGAACCACAACAGAGCCCTTACAGCAGAAATATATGCAACTCTGAGGCCTGGTACAGACGACCCCCGAAGGACGCCCTCATCATGTGTGAGGGGCGCCCCGCCCACACTCCCCTCACCGTTTGCACATGACAAGGGCGTCCTCACTGCGTGGCGCCGAATAGTGCATAGTGATGACATCACTGCTGCTTGGCCTCCAGACATGCTTGCGCCGCCGCCATCTGTTTGCAACAGCGCAAAAAGGTGCCACTTTTTAGCGGTCCTTTTATTTTTGCGTAACAGCGTCGTGCAATATGGTTGCGGCGCTGCTACATGGCAAAGAGAGGCAGCTCCCTGGCCATCTCTTCCTGGTGCTCTGTACCACACCTGAGTTTGGGAATGGGGAAGAATGTTTCTTACTGTCCTAACAAACTAGGGATCAGTTAATATAATAGAGACTGTAGAAAGTACAGGAGGCAGAAGAGAAGCATGCTTAGGGGAGAGAGGTAGAGTGTCCTGTTCTCTAATCAGCCTGGTGAATCTGTCCTCCTCCCATCCGTTTCTCTTTCTCTTCTCATCCCCTTTGCAGAACTCCTTTCTTCCTTGTTTTTCAGGGTCAACACAAGGCTAGATGCTGCTTGAGGGAAATTAAACTTTTGCTCCACCACTGCCCTCAGTGTTTCTCATCACAAGTTGCACAACATAATAATAGCACATGCAGTGATCAAGGGTTGACCAGAATACTGTTTATTCTGCTTTCCTTCACTTCTTGGCTTTCCTGCCCTTTAGGATGGAGTTTACATGCCCAGGGCAGACAGTAATACTCAGGAAAGCTCTGGAGGTCCTTTGGGATGCTGTGAATCTAACCCATTTGAACTCTGAAGCTGCCTCTCTGCTTCTCCCATCCCATCCCATCCCACCACCCAAAAACTTGACAGGCAGTGGACTTTCCTCCAAGGCATTTAATATAACTAAGGCAAGTGCTCTGAGAGTTTTGGTACCTTGGGTAATGGCAGCTTTTGCTTGCATGGTGAGTTGGCCCTGCACCTACAGCTAATGATAGCCCAAACCCCAGGCTCAGGCTTTTCCAGGTCATTTGTCAGGATCTGAGTCCCTTATCTTCCTGTCATAATTGTTAGTTAATTAGACTTTGCCTTTTGCCTGCTTTGTTTCATGCTTCTGAATACTCAGATTTGTCATGCTGGAGGTGCTGGGTGGAGAATGGTATCCTGGGGATACCCAACAAACAGATGTAAAGGGGAGTTGATAGGCACTGGGAAACTGCCAGGGTCAGTTCTGTGGGTATGCCTGGTACAAGGGAAAACAAGAGGGCGGTCAAGGAAAAGAAATGTTTTGCTTTTTGACAAATGAAGCACACAAAAGGGTTTGAATTGCTTTGTGTTTTTATTATACTGTGTAACCAACATGCCTCAGTCCTAACAACATCACCCTGCGGTGAACTGCTTTGGCTTCTGAATAAAGCTTGCTGTTTTCATTAAGTTTTGGATTCCCAAGTCAAAGACTGCCAGTACATGACAGTGTTACTCTACAACTCTCAGCATCCCCTGCAACCATGCCTTGCTGCCCAGGGATAATGGGTATTGTAGCACAACACACATGAAGAAACTCTGGTTGGGGAAGATTGGCATAAAGCATTAGGGGCCAGTGTACCCATCTGAAAGAGCAGATAGTGCTTGAGTGGTAATTTAAGAGTGGAGTTGGTTATCCCAACAAGGGTCTTGATCCTGCTTAAATGAATCATGACATGCATTGTGACACTATGCATCTTTACTCAGAGGTAGCAATACCACTGGATTTGGTGGGGCTCATTTCCAGGTAGGCTTGAGCCTGGAGTAACCTAGGAGTAAGCCTGATTGAGCCAATCAGTGTAGTGTGGTGGTTTGAGTGTTGGACTATGACTCCGGAGACCAAAGTTCAAATTCCAGCTCAGCCCTGGAAACCCACTGGATGACCTTGGGCAAGTCACATACTCTCAGCCACATAGAATCTTAAGAAACATGCCAAGAAAACCCCATGATTGGTTCATCTTAGCATTGCCATAAGTGAGAAACAATTTGAGGGCACACAACAACAAACCTCATGTTAGGAAGTGATGTACACCTTGTTATATTATGAAATATGCTGCCACATTTTTATAGTGGACACCATTCCCCCCCCCCCCCCCTACTTCCAATGAATAGACAGTTTTGAGGACTCTGGAGGCAAATGCAAGCTGGAGTCTGGAAGAAACTCAGTTGTGGTACACAAAAAATATTTAAGGTTCAAAATTATTTTAGCACTGTTGAAAAAGGAAGGCCAAGACATACATTAGAGGCAGGACCTCTTAGGCAGAGCTTAAAAGAAATAAACTTTTTTGTCTTGCAGAATCTGCCAGGAATTCTGGGAGATGGGACCCAAAAATAACTTACCCAAGCTCTACTCCTAGTACATTCAGGCTTCAGCATATACCTCCAAATATCCCTCTTCGTGGCACAGAGTCTGATTGCAAGTTCCATTAAAGGCATTAGGAGGATTTACGTTAGCCACAATTATCTTTAATCCTCTTTCCCTCGTTACAGCCAACCTGAGCTGGATCACAACAGTAGGCATTGAATGACATTGACACTGTTATGGAAGTCTCTGTGTAGTGCAGATAGCAAAGGAGCAACTTTCACTACAGAAAACATTCTTCACTCTGTTCCTTTTCTTCCCCCTCACAGCTAAGTGCCGCTATGCGCTGGGCATGCAAGATCGTACCATCCCAGATGATGCTCTCTCAGCCTCCAGCTCATGGTCTGACTCGACTGCTGCCAAACATAGCAGGTGAGGAGGAGGAAGACAAAGGCCTTTGAACCATCACTGTAGAACTTAGCTGGGAACCCACATTTGGATTTATCCATTATACTTATGTAGGAAAAGGAAGGAGTAATGCAAATATACACTGATACAGTACAGTTATAAATCAAATTATCCAGATATAAAACAAAAACCAATATATTATAAAATAAGGCATACCGGCAAATACGTATAATTGAAATAGACAAGATTATAAAACAATATTAAGTTAAAACTCCAAAAGCTTTGAAAAACAAGAAAGTTTTTCAATTGGCTGCATTAACACTGACACTACTTCAACTGCCAGGGCTCAATGCTTTGGAACTGGGAACAGTAGTTGTTGTGGCACTGGAGCTGTCAGACAGAGAAGTGAACTTTGTAGTTTGTTGTGGCACCGGAGCTGTTGGACAGAGAAGGTTAAATGTCTCACAAAACTACAATTCCCAAAACAGAGAGCACTGAGCCATGGCAGTTAAGCCAATTGATACTTCCAAAAAAGGAGGGAAGGAGCTGTCCACAAATGTTCAGAAAGGCAATTCCAGGAGTATTTTCAGCAATTAGATGTGAATATAAAATGGGTGAGTGCTTCAAAGGGAATTGAAATATTATGTTTAAAGGCCAGGCCCATGTTATTTATGAGTGATTGTTGATTATCAGCTTTCTTCCTCTACTTTTCTTCCTTGCTGTCCAGGTTAGCACTGAGTGAGGGAGATGGAGCCTGGTGCCCTGCAGGACCTGTGTATCCTAATGATGCTGAATACCTGGAGATTGACCTGCGTCGGCTACATTTCTTAACCTTGGTGGGGACGCAGGGCCGACACGCAAATGGCCATGGCAAAGAGTTTGCCCGTGCTTACCGGCTCCATTACAGTCGCGATGGACACCGTTGGATGCCTTGGCGGGACCGGTGGGGCAATGAGGTAAGTGAGGGACCAAACTGATTTAGTAAAGGCAGCCCATCTCATTTAGGAAGGCCTTTCTCAGTGGAAAGAAGGGCTAGAAACATATTTATACAATTAAACAAACATTTTTTCAAGATTCTCCAAGAGAAGTAGTTGCCAATGAGAAGGAGGACACATTTGCTTCATTTGGTGGAGCAAGGATTGCTAGTAGTCTTTGCCAGTTACATATTTCTGATCCAGCCTACTCCAGACTGCACATGCAGGCTTCCATTGGAAACTGCTTGGAGAAGGCCATTCAGTCAGCATGGCCAGTTGAAGAAATTTAGGGAGGTATAATCCAAAAAGTAATTTTTCTACACTATGGTCCACATGGAAAAGTATCAGTAGCTTGTCTTGCTGACCTATATAGAAGAGTTTGGTTGTGAGTTTTATTCAGAGATTCCTTCTTTTATGAACCAGTGCAGTATGGTGCCTTGAGTGCTGGACTAGGACTCTGGAGACCAGGATTTGAATCCCTGCTCAGCCAAGTAAATCCACTGGGTGACCTTGAGGAAGTCCCACTCTCTCAGCCTCAGGAGAAGGCAGTGGCAACCACCGACTAAACAAACATTGCTTAAAAAATGCTATGATTGCTCTGCTTTAAGGTTACCATAAGTCGGAAATGAATTGAAGGCAGAAAACAAGTTCCTTTCTGCTGGCCTCTTTGCCATGCTTCTGAAGAATTTACCTTTGGAAAGTTACTTTTAAAAATAACTTGTTACAATATAGTTTTGATTAGAGCTTGCAAATAACTAACTATAATTAATAGGTTAGTTGTAACTTGCTCCTTTCCCAATAATGAAGGCAAAACTACTTTTTAAAACTGATTTTTCAAGCCCTACTAAAGCGAGTTTGCCCAGCCCTCTGTGTGGCCTGGCTCAAAGTGCCTTACAAATAAGAGAGTTTTCCTCGCATGCATCAAGCTACTAGATTAAATACTATTTCAAAACCTGGAAAACATAGCTTTTTTTGGAGCAGAGCTCCCAAAACATCAGTAACTATGTTGACTGTGGATTCTGAGAGCTTTTGTACATATATATATATCCAAGCTCCAATCACTTCTCAGGTGTTTTTCTGTCAAAGCATCATGCATTGATTAAAGACCTCCATCCTACTTTTTACTCCTTGTTCCAAATTAGAGTTGTTTTTATGGATTCTTGAGAAATGAGAGAAAAATAATGACCCTTCATGACTACTGCCTGTCCCTTAGGTGATTTCTGGTAATGAAAATACAAAGGATGTGGTACTGAAAGATCTGGGACCACCAATCATTGCTCGATATGTCCGCTTCTACCCACGTGCAGACCGCGTCATGAGTGTCTGCCTGCGTGTGGAGCTCTATGGTTGTGTCTGGAAAGGTGAGCAATCAACTTTTGTATTCTTGTCTACATATAATAAAGTTCAACTCTTTTTCTAAACCATGGACCAGTTACTCCCAACCTTCCTGCAAGTTGCTCCCCCTCACTAATCCCAGCTAGTTCTCCTATCCTCTGCAGTCCCCCTCAAAATGATGTCTGGAAGTAACATTGCATCAGCTCATACCACTATTTTGAGAGGAGCTGGAAAGAATACAGATGATTTGGGTGTGTTAACATGGGGTTCTGTATTTGACTCATTGGAAAAGACAGTAATGCTGGGTAAAGTGGAAGGCAGCAGGAAAGGAGGGAGATTGCACTACAGGTGGATTGATTCAATCAAGGAAGCTACAGTCCTGAGTTTGCATGACCTCAGCAGGACAGTTGATGACAGGATCTCTTGGAGGTATCTCATTCATAAGGCCAGTTAACAGATAAGGATCAATTAACAGATGTTGGGGAAACCCTCTCTCCCAAGAGCGTGGAGACCCACTGCCAATCAGATTATGTTCAGATTATGCCAGGCTGCGGGGGCCTGTAGTTTTGACTCAGCATAAGGGTGTTTTAGAAATTTCTATTTTGCTTAAAAATATTTGGCATGCATTGCCTTTGTGTTCTCTTTACATACAAAAACACCTTTGCTGTATACAGAGTATTATCCTTCCCAGGTTCCAAGCTGTAGGTTTTCTACTAAATGTGTTATGTGTCTGCTTATCTCTGCCCACAGATGGCCTTCAGTCATACACAGCTCCGCTAGGCCAGGTCATGCCTATTGTCCCTGAACCTGTCTACCTGAATGACTCCACCTACGATGGGCACAGCATCCACAAGTGAGTGAGTGAACCTGCGCATTAGCCTGTTCTTGCACCCTGTCACTCAGCATGATTATTTGGGCTAGAATCTTCAGCTTCATATGGCAGGTTCAGGTGACCAAGGTCAATGCATGTTGACCACAGTCATCACATGATAGCCTGATTAACAGACATTTTTGTCAGCTGTTGATGCACAAGGTTATGATGGACCATACTTTTATCTCCTGAGACTACAGAGGAGGAAAGCTCCTAGCTGGTCAGATGGTGAATGGAATTGTGTGAATCTACCCAAACAGAGGTTCTCAGTCCCATAGTAGGATTAGGGGACTAAGAATGAGTTGTGAAGTTTAGGGGGTATTGTTTCAGATAAGTCACTTCTTCAGCCTCAGTTACCTTTCTGCAAAATGGAAGTAATTGTGAGGACAGGATAAGATAAGGATAAGGAAGGGATTTCTACTAAAAAATCTGTAGGGATGAGTGTTCAGAAGGCGACCTCTGCATTCTCCAGTGCAGTTGTAACATTTAAAGGCCAGCAATCATGTTGGAATGTGTCTGTCTGCATACATCCTTTCCCTGGATTATCATTTCCTTCCTGCTTACACAATCAGGGCTGCTGATACATTGTAGGCCTTGAAATCAAGGGTGGCTGATACAGGGTCTGTGGACTACAAACAGTCCCCCCACAGTCATTTTTGTTTCCCTTGCTGTCCTGTTTGCTGCCACTTTGGATAGAAACAATAACATAGGCGTCTTATTCTTCTTCCTTCCCTTCTGGAAAGGAAGGAGATGCTCTGCCCTGTCAGTCATAGAATCATAGAATCATAGAGTTGGAAGAGACTATTGTAGTATTTTATAATTCAGAAGGGCACTTTGGTACCCTCCAGTGCCAAAGAGAGCCATAGAAATTGCTGAATTTCAGTGGCAACTACAATGGCAACAGAACCTGGATAGGGGCATCAGTGGTGCAGCCACTGGGAGGTTGGGCTCCCAGTAGTAGAAATTTGGCCAGTCCTTCTTCAAGTCATACATTAGCTTTATTGGATCAATCCATATAAACACATCCTTCATGTGGAATGATTCAGGGTAACCTTTAAGGGACATGTCATGTGGATCCAGAAGTGAAAGCCCAATGGGATTCTCCCTTCCTTCTTGTCGACCTGCTAGTAACTTAGCCTTTCATTCTCACCACAGGTTGCACTTTGGGGGTCTTGGACAATTGACTGATGGTGTTGTAGGCCTGGACGATTTCACCCAAACCAAAGAGCTGCGTGTTTGGCCAGGGTACGACTATGTGGGCTGGAGGAACAGCTCTTTTCCTGGTGGCTTCATCGAGATGGAGTTTGAGTTTGATCAACTCAGAACCTTCACTTACATGAAGGTAACACAGGGGACAGCTGAGGATACTTCTGGAAAGATCTGTGGGGCGTAAATGAGATGGCAGGAATGATGAAACAGTCCTGTCAGAAGCAGAAATAAAGTCATGTGTCTGTTGGTAGAAGGAAATTAATCAATTTGTGCAGCTTATAAAAGAAGGCTTTTTCTAGGACTGAGAGAAGGATTGCCAGGAATCTAAGGGCCTGTACAGACAGGCCAAAATAAAGCTGCTTCAGGTCACTTTGGAGGTATGCTGTTTAAATGACACACGAATCTTAAGAGGCCAGAAGCTGCACCAAAGCTGCGTTCCAGTCCTTAGGACTGGAGCATGGCTTTGGTGTGGCTTCTGGACTCATAAGATGCATGCATCATTTAAACAGCATACCTCCAAAGTGACCTGAACAAGCTTTATTTTGGCCTCTCTGTACAGAGTCATAGGTGCATTACAGACCGGCGAGAAGCGGTGGTCTGCCGCCACTGCCGGTTGCAGCGTCCGGGAACCAACGGCGCAGTTCCCAGATGCTGCCAAGAAGGAGCGCGAAAATCACGCTCCTTCTTGCGGCCCGGAAGAGATGCCGTGAGGCGCTAGTTGCACACTCGCAGCGTCACTTCCACTGCGTGACGTGTAGACGCACAGCGTCCGCTATGTCAAAATGGCAGCAGCCATGTGGAACGGCCGCCTCCATTTGTTACGGACTCTGTCCGTAATAGGACAGACGCCCTCTTCTAGACGCCCCTTTTTCAAACTGGGACGTCCTGAGGACGTCCGAAATGGCGGTCTGTAACCCGCCATAGTTTCCAAAAATGTGGTGAATGTCAACATTTGGGCATTCACACAATCCATGTGAAAAGAAATAGATCTTTATTTGTTTTTTGGACATATACCATTGAATGGCTTTAAGGAAGTCTCCTGCTCCCTTAAAGAGCTCTGCTCTTTCCCCCTTGATGCCTTTATAGCTTGTCCCCTTTTCCTTTCTTCTTTCAAATGTCCCTTGAAAACCCAGATAAGGATTAGAATGGTTGAGGAAGGAGCTGGTTTCAAAGTGGTCTCTCATTTGTCTCCTGTCTGCTTCCTACATTTTCTCCCCTCCTGTACCACTGCATCCTCTCCAGGTTCATTGCAACAACATGCATACGCATGGGGTAAGCATCTTCCGGCAAGTGGACTGCCTCTTCAAGCGCAGCCTGGCCACGGCCTGGGAACCCATCCCTGTCTCGCAACAGCTCGCTGTGGATGTGAAGAACCCCAGTGCCCGCTCCCTCACAGTTCCCCTCGAAGGGCGCCTGGGTCTGTTTGTCCAGTGCCATTTTCACTTTGCTGGCGAGTGGATGCTTTTCAGTGAAATAGCTTTTCTCTCTGGTGAGTTGGTGCTCCCTTACCCCCTCTGATGTTCTTAATCTCCCACATCATGGTGATTTCCTTGCCAGTAGCTAATCCACTGGATTTTACTCTGAACTATAAACAAATGTGAAATCAAGCTCTGAAATACATTCAGTATCTTGAATAGCTCCATAATGAGATATCTTGGTGATGGGACACAGATCTAAACTTAGAATTCTCAGCTAGAGAACTCTGGAGAGTATTACATAGGATGCAGTTATGGCTGTTAAAATGAAGGTGGTTGTTTTGTTTCTTCAAGTTGTTTCCCATTTACGGCGACCCTATCATGGGGCTTTTTTGGCAAGATTTTGTTCAGATGGGGTTTGCCATTCCCTTCCCCTGAGAATTAGAGAGTGTGACTTGCCAAAGGTCACCCAGTGGGTTTGATGGCTGGGGATTCAAAACCTGGTCTCCCACCACTGCTGACCTCTCACTCTTTCCCTGCTACTGTTCCACTGTGTTTTGCCCAGTGCGCATGATTTTCCTATTCTTTTCTCTTTTACCATTTTTGGTTTTTTACCTTCCAGACATTGTGGATGATCCCTCTCTCTCAGTGTCAAGCGGCCGTCCCCCAGTAGTGGCCCCGCGTCGACCCTCAGGCCGCAACAATCCGATCTCCCCAGCCCTGGGATCTGCACTGAATGAAAATGCTGGTGATGCCTCAAACTTTACACTCCAAGGTGAGTTACCCACAAAACTGTATAATCTCTCTCTCTCTCTTCCTCTCTCCCCCCTCATCTTTTTCTTACACACACGCCCAACACTTCAGAGTACCATATGTTTTCAAATGCTTGATTAGAGGCCATAGTTGGACTTCTTTTTCTATGTTTTTTTCCCTCCAAGACCTTGAGAGCCAAGGGGAACCGAAATCAGGCCAGCCCATTGCAAAGGATGATAACAGTAATACCTCCATCCTGATTGGATGCCTGGTAGCCATCATCCTACTCCTGTTGGTTGTGATATTCCTCATCCTTTGGCGGCAATACTGGCAAAAGATCTTGGGGAAGGTAAGTGAGTCTGGGCCATAGGAAAAATGCTGTTATACTATTTGATTGTGGACGTCCCTAGGTATTTCCCTGGATTGGAATAGTGTTCTTTAGCCACATGTCCCATTGGCAGAGAGAAATTTCCAAGTGTTATTTTATTGGTGCAACCAAAAAGATGTACTTTTATGTAGGGGAAGAATAATCCAATTGTACAGGGACCCATCTTTGTGTTTTGGCATGGTTCATTGACTAGGATAGGACTACAGTTCAATAGCAGAGTCTGTGCTGCAGGTTTAGAAAGTCCCAGGTTTCATGTCTGGCATCTCCAGCTAAAACCACCAGGGGTTGGGAAGACCAGGGGTAGTAGCCCTTGACCTGAACTCATGTAGCCCTTGCTATAATTTCAAAGCCCACTTCCAGTGATCCCAGCTTAATAGGCAAGTAGGAAGAAATGGCAGAGAGACAGAGAGATCTGATTCAGTGAAGGAGCAAGTGTAAAAGTGTAAAATGGAGTGAAAGTGGAGAAAGCATTGTAGAAAACTTGGACATGAGAGGTCCAGGTTTTAATCCCCACTGAGCCATAAATCTCACTGGATTACTCGGTTTGGAAGTAATTTATTACTGTAACAATTACAGCAATTACCATTACATTAATTAACATTGCTCCTGTGAGTTGCAACAAGAATTCTTTTCAGGAAAAAAAGTAACATCTTTTTTTAGGAATGAATAATGTTTTATGTTAATTTGTGAGATCAGGGAGGGAAGTTACCTCAAAACTTAATTGTTTATGAGGTGGTGAGAGGCAGTGTAGTATAGTTGTTTAAGCATAGGACTAAGACTCTGGAATTGAGGTTCGATTCCCTGCTGAATAGTGGAAACCTACTTGGTGATCTTGGGTGGGTTCCACCCTCTCAGCTTCAGAAAACCCTGTCATAGGTTTCCCTTAGGGTATAAGGCAGGGGTAGGCAACCTGCGGCCCGTGGGCCGGATGCGGCCCGGCGAGGCCTTGGGACCGGCCCCAGCCCGGTCCTGCCACCGATTGCCGCCGTGGCCTTTGGCGTCTCACGCGAGGGGCATGGTGGAGCAATTGTCTATAGAAGCCTCAGAAACATGCATTTATCTTAACATTTATTTAAAAATCAGCAAATTTTTTCGCGTGTCCTCCATTTTTTATTTAAAAAGTGCCCTCCATTTGAAAATTTTGTCCTACATTTGTCCCGGTTTATTTATTTATTTAATTTTTTAAAAATTATTTAATTATTTATTTTTTGGCTTCGGCCCCCCAGTTGTCTGAGGGACAGCAACCCGGCCCCCGGCTCAAAAGGGTTGCCTATCCCTGGTATAAGGGAAAGTCAGAAAGTCAGAAATGACTTGAAGGTGCACAACAACAATATGAGGTGGCCAGTGGTCCTGTTGTATCTGTAGAGGAGGTTGGTTACAGGACCACACAGAGATTTTAAAAAAACATGGATATTGAGTCCCTATTAATAATATGGCATAGGTGACAACAAGGCCTGGCTTCCAGGGAGCATGCCAGATACCCTCACATCTCTCTGCAGCCTGTCCAGCCACATAAATACAGCACTGTACATACCACACTACTTGTGCTGTGTAAAGTATTGTGTATTGTGTTGTGTACAGTATTGTAGTTTGAACCTTCTATTGGTTGATACTGCAGATCCTGAGCCTGCAAGTATGAACAAATACCACTGTATTTGTTGTTTTGTTTTGTTTTGTTTTTTGGTCTATTCATATGGGCCCCATGCTGCAGAGCAGCTCTGGACCCTGCCCCTTGCTTGTACTTGAGAATAATCGCCAGCAGACCTGTACAATGTGGGAAGTGTAGATGGCCACACTTTCTTGAGATTGCTGAGAGCCTGTTTGTCACTGATTCTTTGGTCACTGTTTCTCCCTTTGCCTTTAGGCTCAACGCCGAATCTCTGACGATGATCTCACGGTTCACCTCTCTGCACCTAGCGACACTATTGTCATCAACAACACAATGGGTTCCCACAGACACTCCAACCGCTATGAGCGCATCCACTCAGGAGAGACGGAGTACCAGGAACCCAATAGGGCTCGTATGAAGCTGCCAGACCTGCCACACAGTGCTGAGAACTCTGGTGAGAGAGCCAATTGGGGAGTGAAGCTAAATGAAAGAAAGGGAAAAGGAAAAGGTGAATAGATAAACCATTGGAAAGGTTTGTTGAGGGTTGGCATAAAGCAAAAGTAGTTAACCTCTGTGTTCCTGGAGGTTTTAGTCTGGGGACAATCCAGATCCTTCAGGAATGAAATAGGTAAGTGCAAGCCTCACAGGTACGTGTACTTGGGCAATACATGTTTAAGATCAGCATAGGCAGAGAAATAAATGTAGTTTTGCTTACCTTCCACAGCCAGGGTATTAGCAAACTGTAAGGCGCTCTGAGAATCTTTGTGGCTGAAGAGCAGGATATAAATCCTGTAAATAAATAACTATCAGCAGCCCTTTGTTATTTCAGAATGCTCAGTGCAGTAACATTCCCATGACATACCTATAGAAAACTATTGTTTCTTGTCCCACAAAATGAAACCATAAGGAAAATTATTTTGCATACTGTGACTAAAAAAAATTGATATGTAATCCAAAAAAGTATTTTCCTCAACTCTGATAATATGATTTGATTTAAATAGATTGAAAACATTTCTGCCCTCTTTCTTCAAAGGCTCCTAGAGTGGTTTATATAAGAGATGGGCACCTGTGTGTGTGTGTGTGTGTGTGTGTGTGTACATGTGTTAATTATTAGCATACACACACACACACATTTATGCAGTCGCACAAATTCTCTCACACACATAAAGCTGGTGGCTGGTGGTTGAAAGAACCAGATAGAAATTGTGGCCAGTCAACATCTTCATAGTTTTGATTTTTCTAATATTTTGCTTGCATGGAATTATCAATATACTAATGTATTCTGCTGTGAATTAATAGCAAGCTGTGGCTTATGGCTAACTCTGAAGGATGAAAAGGAGGGAGCCAAGCAAGACAATGATGAAATGATGGATGAAATGCTTAGCTGTTTACTTGGTCCTGAAGGCATTTTCCCCAGCTAATAAGAGTAGGCTGATTTATATGGCTAGCAAAATCAAGTAAAACCAATTCATATTGCAGATATGCAGGTAGCTGGTTCACTTTTTCCCATTCTTCACCCCATATGCCAACCTGGGAAGAGAAGCAAAAGGGGAAAAATAAAAAAATGTATTGAATGAAAAATGTGGACAGTGAAAGAAAGGAAGTGTGTCAGATTCTGTCTTGGTTTTCTCTCATTTGCAAGTGTGGATGGTGCTTTCCCACCTGTCTTTTATTGCATTTGTTCCTTGCCCCTATTTTGTCTTGTGTGTTTGTTCAGCCTGCTCCCAAGATGGCTGTCAGAATGTAAATTTCTGACACCTACTTCAAAGCCAGTCAAGTCTTGCTCACAGCAGGAACAACAGAAAATGCAGCAATACTATTCTTTCGACTTCAGCCTTCAACAAAGGATTTCCATTCCTTTGAGGGGATGGAAATTTCTGATCATATTTGGGAGACAGTTGGTGTAAAATGCTGCCTCCTGACATTTAGTTTTCTGTGGACTCATTTAAAAAAAAAATGGAAGAAAATTCAATGATTTAATTTTTCCACCTCCAGCTAAAATGATTACAATCCAAGAACATTTATTTTATTTTATTTTATTTTATTTTATTTTATTTTATGTGTAAAATATTTACAGGCCACAATTTATCATATGGTACAAGGTACAATAGTTTCAAAAACCCTAATAAACAGAGACAGAAAGATGCATTATCTAACTCCATAAACTAATTTGAAATTTAACACTACGCAGCAAAAAGGGGCTGTCTTCCCGTCTGTCTTGACCCTAGGATTGGTTATGGATTGCAAACTGGGGATTGAAATGGGGAAATAAGTGTAAAACTCCTGAGGATTCGTTCAGAAAGAGAGGACATAGTGAGTCAGAGGAAGAATGCTTGAATAGCTTGGATTCCTGGGCTCCTTCCTTCTATCCGAAGTGCTGATGGTGGGATAATTCCATCTTTATACTGTATGTCATTTGATGTCTGTGTCTCTTGCTGCTGTGTTTG
Organism: Sceloporus occidentalis; assembly: GCA_023333645.1. Lineage (NCBI taxonomy): Eukaryota > Metazoa > Chordata > Lepidosauria > Squamata > Phrynosomatidae > Sceloporus > Sceloporus occidentalis. The sequence goes on from JALMGF010000001.1 coordinate 20,194,755, forward strand.
GGATGAGAGGCCTAAAAGGGGACAGGAATCCCTAAAGCGCTGCCTCTTCTCTGTGTCATGCCTTCCCTTCCGTGTGCGTTTCTCCATCCATCTGTCTGTTCCTCATCCGTCCGTTTGTCTTTTCCACCCACCCTCCCCTTCTCCCGACAGCTCTGCTGCTCAGCAACCCGGCTTACCATCTCTTCCTGGCCACTTATGCCCAGCCAATGGGAAGGCCTGCTTTCCCGCCACCCAACCGGGTTAAGCCAATCAACACCAATGGTAAGGAGGGCGCTGAGCTTTTGTGTGGCGCAGCTGGGAAACCTGGGTGGCCCACATGCCAAGCTAATACGAGAGCATTTTGCCTTCTGCAGTTTCTTTCCCTCCCATCAGGGGTGCTGTCTGTCTCCATCTCTCTTTTTTTCCACCACGTCTGTGCTCCCAGTTCATCTCCCTCTTGTCTATCCTGTGCATGGCTAACTCCTCTGGCTTAACTCTTCGGCTTTGCAGGTTCTGCGATGCGGCAACTTCTGGGGTGGATGGGATGGTTGGGGGGGGGGGGAAGTGAGAATTTATACAGGGTTCCATTTCTCCAAAGCTGAGATGCAGCTGGCCCTGAGCTTGCAGAGGTTGCTGGGTTCCTACAAAAGCAGCCACACTTGGGGTTGGAGCATATACCACACTAGATGATCTTCCAAAGTCAACTCAACTCTTGTTTTCCTTCTTTCCATCCACAGCATGTGGGGTTGACTACATGGAGCCAGAAACCACAGGCTGCCAGCCGGGCTTCCAGAACAATGTGCCACATTATGCCGAAGCTGATATCATAAACCTGCAGGGGGTGACTGGCGGGAACACATACGCCGTACCAGCAGTGGCAGTAGACGCCCTCACAGGGAAGGACATGGCGTTGGGCGAGTTCCCCCGGGACCGGCTCATCTTCAAGGAGAAGCTGGGAGAAGGACAGTTTGGAGAGGTGAGGAGTACCATGCTGCAGCGGTAGAAGATTTTAAAGACTTGTTAATGGAAGATTCATCCTTACTTTTCTAAATCAGACCTTGGGTAAAAAAACTGGAGGATCACAGCTTCCGGGTTTCACTTATGTCAAGTGGAATGCACATTTTAAACTAAATTTTCTCACTTAGTTACAGTTATCCCTCCATATCCACAGATTCTGTATCCATGGATTCAAGCATCCACGCTTGAAAATGGTTCAAAAAATGTGTAAATTTGAAAAAACAAACCTTGATTTTGCCATTTTATATAAGAGTCACCATTTTATTATGCCATTGTATATAATGGGACTTGAGTATCCATGGTTTTTAGTATCCATGGGGAGTCCTCAAACCAAATCCCACACGATACCAAGGGCCCAATGTATTTACTTATTTTTACATCCTGCCTTTCTCTTGAAATGGGGCTTGTTGTTATTATTAATTGCTTGACCCTGGCTCATGGTGACCCTGTGGATGAGATATCTCTAAGGCCCCCTTTCATACCCATGACCTCCCTAAATGATTCTATCCACCCAGTGTGCAGTCTTTCTCTCTTTCTACTTCTCTTCACCTTTTCTAGCATTATTGTCTTTTCTAATGAGACAATTGTAAAGGCTTACAAGGATGAAATAATATAAAGCCAAATATTTGAGGATACAGAAATTTAAAATATAATTAAATAAGGTATCCTGGTTGAGTCTCCCATATTCAAAATACTTAGGACAAAAAAGTAGTTTGGATTTTGGATTTTTTTCAGATTTTGGAATATTTGCATGTAGATAAGTGATATCTTGGAGATGGGACCCAACTCTAAACACAAAATTCATTTCTGTTTTGTATAATTCTTAAACACGTAAGCTTGAAGGTAATTTTATACAAAAGAAAGTTGTGACAAAAGAAAGTTGTGTACAAAAAAAGTGTACATTGAACTGTCAAAAAGCACAGGTGTCTATCTCAGCCATCTATGTGGACAGTTTTGAATTTTGGAATATTCCAGATTTTGAAATTCCTAATAAGGGAGAGTCAATCTGTAATTCTAAAAGGCATATAATAATTTTAAAAACATAACATTAAACATAGCATATATACACACCACAAAAAGACTTAAAATAATATATAACAGCAGAACACAGTGACTGATACACTAAAGTTCCATATTTGGTCAATAGCAGTGTATGAAAAGTTACTTTTCAAAAATAAGTTGTTCCTGTTAATGTTAGAGTTATGTAACATTAACATCTTGCAAATATTGATGTTCTTTATTAATTTGTTACTTTTTAAAGACAGAAAATTTTAGGATTTTTAAAGATAGAAAATTTAGGATTGCTTGATGGCAATTTATAACTGGAGGATCAGAGGAACTGAGACTGGAAAAATCTTGGGAAGCAGCTAGGATAAACATGTCTGCTTACCAAACCTGGAACCAAGATATTGAATTGATATGTTGAAAATATTGAATAGATATCTAATCTAGATACCTCTAAAATACTTGACCCTTGAATTTCCAAGTGTGGAAATGTTTCAGGCTACCCTCACCAGAGGGTGGAGAGCCAGAGTGATGCAGTGGTTTGAGCATTGGACTATGACTCTGGAGACCAGGGTTCAATAACTATGATTCTGGAGACCAGGGTCTAAACCAAAGCTGAGCCATGGAAACCCACTGGGTGACCTTGGGTGAGTCACACTCTCTTAGCCCCTGAAAACCCTGTGATAGGGTTGTCTTAGCATTGCTGTAATTCAGAAACAAACTGAAGGTACACAGCAGCAGCAAGTGTTATACAGCCTGACTCCTTCCAGATGTGTTCGACTGTAAGCCCTTTCATCCCTGGACAGCATGTGAATATTATCACATCTGGTAGATGTCAATTTGTATAAGACAACTGTCTGGGCAACCCTGCTGTTTTTTGAACTCTAAGATGGGGTTGAAAGGAGCCTGCCTCCTTCACAGCAGTATAATGGGTCCTTGTTATCCGCTGGGGTTTGGTTCCAGGATCCCCCATGGATAACAAAATCCACGGATGCTCAACTCCCATTAAATATAATGGCATAGCAAAATGGTGCCCCTTATATAAAATAGAAAATCAAGGTTTGCAATTTGGAATTTATACTTTTTAAAATATTTTCAAGCTGTGCATGCTTGAATCCGTAGATTAAAAAGCTCCATGGATAAGGAGGGCCAACTGCAATTGGTTCCCCTTCGTTGCTCTTTCCTTTTGTTTTACGGGGTTTATTTTCTCACAAGGTCCATTTGTGTGAGGTGGAGAATCCTCAGGACCTGCCGAACTTGGAGTTTCCCTTCAATGTGCGCAAGGGGCGCCCCCTTTTGGTGGCTGTGAAGATTCTGCGTTCCGATGCCACTAAGAATGCAAGGTGAGTTTACCACTTTCTCTGCCTAGATAAATAGGTATGATATGCAGTTTCAAGGAGCAGCCTGTTAGTCAATCACTGAATCATAAATATAAAATTCATCAGAGGCCACCACCTGCTTTATTCTGTCATACAAGAACAGGATTATTAACATGACTAAAGCCTTCCAAGTCTAGCCCAATACAGTCTGTGTTATACTCAGGAGCAGTTCTCCTGTGAGAATCTGGGGACAGATGGACTGCCCAAAATAGTACAAAACACTCACTCTCATACACCAGAGGTGGTCAGATGTCCATTTCTTGTTATCAGTGGGTGGTGTTTTGATATTAAATAGTAACGGTTGAGGTGGAGTTATCCTGAATCACCACTCTTGGAGGCTTCTGCAGGTAACATTTTACCCTTGCCCCCCTTTTTGGCCGAAAGAAGGGCAGCTCAGGAGCTAAAAGGGATTGAAGGCCACAAAAACAGGCTTTGGGAAACTATCTGGAGCTTCAGGAATGCAGTCTCCCATTCTTGATCTATTGAAATGGGCTATGGCTCTCCTGGAGCTCCTGTGATATTCCTTCCCACTGGACATGTGCATGACTGACAGAACTTATGCAAAATGTTTAATCCTACCTTTTCAGCAAAGCCAACATGATTCAAGGGGATTTGTCTAGCACTGTAGGCCTCTGAGTTAGTGAGGGAGCCTCACAGCTAGAGCCATCCTGTCACTGTAACAACACATTTCATCTCTTCTCATCAAGGCCAGAAGTAGTGGACACTGTTGCTGCTAAGCATTTATTTGCTCAATTTGAGCAATCTTATAAGTTTCCTGACTGATACCACATCCAGAATTTGGCTTTTGTTATTAAACGCACACATGCCACTTCCTCTACCCACTTCAACTTTATATCAGAAATGGATCACTTATTGCTCTCCAGATGTTGTTGGATTACAACTGCCATCAGCTCTAGCCAGCACAACAGAGGTGAAGGTTGATTAAAAATTCAGTCCAACAGCATCCCAGGGGTTTCAGGTTGTCCAACACCTTATTCTTACATCACTGGGTGACCTTGGGGAAGTCATACTCTCAGGCTGAGATGAAGGCAAAGGTAAACCCCTCTGACCAAATCTTGTTAAGAAAACCCTGTGATAGGCTCACTTTCAGGTCACCAATAGTTGAAAGCAAACAACAATATTAGTCCTATATGGGCATTTTGCTTCCTCAAAGTGGTGTGTGTGTGTAAGTATCATACATCCAAATCCATCCTCTTGGTGCCACATCCCTGGCTGCTTTCTGATCTACCCACAGGATCACAGACTTGATTCACATTCTCTTGGAACACAAGATATGGGAGATGTGGCAAGCTGCCTTATAGCCACTGCAACCACATCCCATAGAAAGGGCTGAAGTATTGGAAACAGAAGAAAGGAGGGTTATGTGTATTAAAGCAAAATAGATGTTGATGACCAGATTTCTTCCGATGGGAATAACGAGTTCCACTCCTCACCTCATTGTCTGTGTCCTTTTCTGCCTGCCCACAAAGGAATGACTTCTTGAAGGAGGTGAAGATCATGTCACGCTTGAAGGACCTGAACATTGTGAGACTGCTAGGTGTGTGTGTACAGGATGATCCACTGTGTATGATCACGGAGTACATGGAAAATGGTGACCTGAACCAGTTCCTTAGTGGACATGAGCTAGAAGATAAGCTGGGTGGCAGCCCCAGTGGGAAACCAACCATCAGGTATCTACTCTGAATATATAAGAGCAATTCAGACACATAGCTGTGTTAGCCTGGAATATCAGTATACAAAGGGATTTTGAGATGACCTGAGCAAAAGATGTTGTAGCATAAGCTGTCATAAACTTAGGGGGCATTTGCACTCATGTTTGTTGTTCTGAGGAGATGCGGTTGCCAAGTTGGTGCATATTGGATTTGTTGTTCCCATTTTGTTTTGGGTTCGTGAATCTCTTCAAGTCATTGTAACCTCTTTGTTATTCACACATGCCATCGTTTTGGGATAAAATGGAGCCACCTCCATTTCCTTGAACGATACAGAGCGATCCGAATTGATTCAGAAGCTTATTCACACTACTGAAGCTGTGGATAGATGAGGATCTTTCAGGAAAACTCGGGGGGAAAAACAGTATCAAATATCCTGAGCTAAGCAGGGTTTTTTGCCATCCCCGCCCAAAAAGTGCATTGAATGCATTTGGGACGTGTGAACAAGGATTCAGCCCAGATTCAGCCTGGATTATTTTCATAGTGTGAATGGGACCTTGGTCTAATGCAAATCAATTTATTGTGGCATTAATATGGGGGTGAACAACTTTTGGCTGTCCAGATTTCTTTTGGTCTATGGCTCCATCAGTTTTACTCAGCATGATCAATGCTAAGGAGATTTGGGAGCTGTAGTTGAGAATTAGCTGGTGGGTCAAAGATTTCCTACTCTTACATTCATCTTTCATAATGCTCCTTTCTTAGGTGCATCTTTGAAATGCCAACAAACAAACAAAAAAGACATTCTAAATGCAAGAGAGTAAGTTGGCTACTGTTTAGGAATGTCGATATTTCCAGTTATGAGAGGCTACTGCATTTGCAGAATTTTGTTAAAAAAAATGATAGAAAACTATTGCATTTTGCCCATTGATGTTTAGTAATAGTGCCTTAAGATTCATGAAAGAGACTTGATACACCAAAATTTTATAGCTATCACTTCCAATTTTTCAAGTAAACTTTTACATTAAAACTATGGACATTAAATTTGAAATGTCATATTTGAAAGGCAAGTGAAAAATTGTTTCCACTCTAGTTGGGCTCATTAAAAAAAGAATATTTTGGTCCATCTTTTGAAAGAGAGAGGTTTTGATGTTTCTCTCTATTCACACTGATTGGGTTGCTAGACTCCCAAGACCGGTTCAGTTCAGATGAATTATATTGTAATGTCTGATGGGGCTATCCTTTCTGTCACAAGGTTTTTGGAGACTGTTCCTGACATGTGTTGTTCTCTCTCTCTCCCCCCTACTCAGCTATCCAACCTTGATTCATGTGGGGGCCCAGATTGCCTCAGGAATGGCTTTTCTTGCCTCACTCAACTTTGTGCACCGAGACCTGGCTACACGAAACTGCCTAGTGGGTGAAGGGTTCACCATCAAGATTGCTGACTTTGGCATGAGCCGGAACCTATATGCTGGGGACTATTATCGTATCCAGGGCCGGGCTGTGCTGCCTATACGCTGGATGGCTTGGGAATGTATCCTCATGGTGAGAGAATTAAGCTGTAAATATGGCTTTAGGCAGGGATGGGCAATAATCTGGGTGGATTCCAGAGCAACATTGGACCTGCTGGTACCCATCACTGCAGAAGTTGAGGGACAGCCATCATTTTCGCTGTTGATTAAATTCATTGGCAATTGTGGATGCTTTCAGTGGTGCAAGAAGATGCCAAAGACAAAAATGCTTCCATCATATAGTCTAGTGGAACAACTGGTGGCTTCTATGTCATGGGTGTGATAAATCCACTCTAGAGTTTCTTCTAGACCATAAAGGAGCTATCCAAGCTATTGAACTTGTTTGGGGGATAGTGTTCAGCACATTGGATGCCTCCTTTGAATGGTTAGTTAAAACCTGGAGAGGATTGACCGCATCCCTGTCATGGAAGCCACTGGCCACTACTGTAGGTTAAAGGGCAGAGTGTCTTTTACTCTTGTGGCAGGAAAGGGATCCCCCTCTTTTCAGCAGCAGTGTTGATTTTTGTTAGTGTAGTTACACAAAAAAATCATGTTGGTTTCTGGAAACAGTGGGGTGGGTTGCATAAAAAGTTTGTTTTGTGCACAAAATACATTTTTTCACACACACAGAAAAACAGTTACCAGAAACCATAATATTTTGTACAATTTTTTAAAAAATATTAAATTTGTCCCCAAGCCCCATGTGTGAAAAATCTGGTTTTGTGCATAATCCTTCTCTCCCCCCCAGGAATTTTGTGCCATCTCAAAGACAAACTCCTGAGATGTGAACAGCTTTAGTCCTGGTCCATGAAAGTTTATGTCATAATTAACTGTGTATAGGCATAGGCTTTAATAGATTGGAGTCTGCCTAGTCCAAAAATGCTTATGCCATAGTAAATTTGATCATAGTAAAAACTAGGGATTTTTTCCCCCTTCAAAAACCAGAAGTGAAACTGAGCTATCAGGACACTGGATTTTGTGCTTTTTCTTATGGAAGTACACCACGTGCAGGTTGAGTCTCCATTATCCAAAATGACTTAGAAATATTTTGGATTTAAGATGATTGGAGGGTTTTTTTGGATAAGTTGTATATGCATAATGAGATATCTTGGAGATGGGACTCAAGTCTAAACACAAATTTCATTTATGTTCTATATCTACCTTATACTCATATTCTGAAGCTAACTTTATATTTTTAATGATTTTGTGCATGAAATAAAGTTTGTGTGCATTGAACCATCTGAAAGTAAAATGTCACTATCTTGGCCATTCATGTGGACAATTTTGGATTTCGGAGTATTTCAGATTTCAGAATTCTGGATAAGGGAAACTCACCTCCAGATGAGTTTATTTGAGGAGGCCATCTTGCAGCATCTGAGATCTGATGTCCCCTTTATTTTCACCCTCCTGTTCCATTTCTCTTCAGGGTAAGTTCACTACTGCCAGCGATGTCTGGGCCTTTGGAGTCACGCTTTGGGAGGTGCTCATGCTGTGCCAGGAGCAGCCATACAGCCAGCTGACTGATGAAGCTGTCATTGAGAACGCTGGTGAATTCTTCCGCCACCAGGGCAAACAGGTAACTATGTGGAAGCCAAGCCAGAGGCCTCCAGATATTTAAGGGCTTGTGTGCTGTTGAGGTTGTGATAGTATGTGAGACCTTTTATCACATCCACAGTCATATATATGAACCAAATAGAAAAATGGTAGAGTCAACCTACATAACTTCGGACCTCTCACCTGAAAAGCAGTCTGCTGGGGGTTCCCAGTTGTCATCCTGTTCTCCTGGGGCTTTGAATCCTGGTCTTCAGAGTCCTGTTCCATCACTCCATTAGTTCCTCTTCCTTGCTTTTGCAGTAAGAAAAGAATGATGATGATCATCATCATCATGATAGCTGTTGTTTGATGTAACCCCAAATATGCTGCCTGAGTTAGCTGCCTCACTTTGTATAAAGATCGGGCTGGCGCTGAATATAAACTTGGCCTGGCTAGATCTATTTAGCTTACTGTATATACTTGACTATAAGTCAACCTCATGTATAAGTTGAGGGCAGGTTTTGGAGCCAAAATTATGGATTTTAATATGACCCATGGATAAGTCGAGGGTGAAACTTAGGAGTGTGTAACAAAGAAACTAAAGGATGAAGCAAAGGAAAACAATGCTAAATAATGTACAAAATTCAGTGGTGACACTGAAGACTGAATGGATGGCAGTGGGGTCAGTACTTGCAGAACAGATTACACTCTTTTCCTTTCACCAGAGGATTTTTCTTTTTTAAAATAAGAATTAAAGTACTGTACTTACATTGACCCATGGATAAGTCGGGTTTATTTTTTGGGGCCAATTTTTTTGACTAAAATTTCTAGATGTATACATGAGTAGATACAGTAGTTCAGTTTTTCCCTCTTCTACTGGGTGACTTCACCACAGCCTTCCCCAACGTGGTGTCCTCCAAATGGGTTGGTCTGTAACTCCTGTTCCTTCAGCCAGCATGGCCATTGGCCTGGCTGGCTAGGATGATAGCAGCTGTGGTCTAACTACAGGGCACCAGATGGCTCTAGTATAGGATTCAGCATCCATTCATCTTCAAGCTATTCCATCCTTGGAGATGAAGAATTTGTCCTCTGTTGCCATGACAGTAGCCATTAGGAAGCTATGTTCTATTTTGTTTAATCCCTTTCAAAAGCTAGTGGAGTGGCCATCCTTTCTACATTTTGTCTCAGTGAATTCCATCTTCTGATGACAAGCTGTTGAATCAGTTGTGCCTTTTCTATGGCCGGCTCTGTGTAGCTGTCAATTCTCTTTCTTCTTTTGAACTGGATTGTAAGTTTGTGCTTGTCTCTGTACAGAAAGTGAGCTTACCAGAGGACTCAAGGTGGAAAGCAGGGCCCCTCATGTCCAGAGTAGCCTTTCCTCATATTGGCAAGCCATGGGATTTGGAAGAAAGGCAGTATGCTTCTTTTCTATAGATTAGGGCAGGGGTAGGCAACCTTTTTCAGCCGGGGGCCGGGTTGCTGTCCCTCAGACAACTGGGGGGCCGAAGCCAAAAAATAAATAATTAAATAATTTTTTTAAAAAATTAAATATATAAATAAACCAGGGCAAATGTAGGACAAAATTTTCAAATGGAACACACTTTTTTTAAAAAAATGGAAGACAAGCGAAAAAATTTGCTGATTTTTTAAAAAAATGTTAATATAAATGCATGTTTCTGAGGCTTCTATAGACAATTGCCCCCCAAAGGCCCCGGTGGCAATCGGCGGCAGGACCAGGCTGGGGCCAGTCCCAAGGCCTTGCCGGGCCGCAGGTTGCCTACCCCTGGATTAGGGCATTTGATGGTGTCTCTTCAGAGAAGATAAAATACTAAGTACCTTTCAGGATGGAAGGTTTCTCATGTTAGCAATCAAAAGGCATTGTGGAACTATATTCTGCCTTTTGTGTCTTCATAGTAAGGGAAACACTTTAAGGGGTTTCCACAGTAAGGGAAAAAGACAAAGGCAGCAGGAGAAATCTAAGGAGGATTATTAGTGGAGGACATGGTCATCTAAAGTCCATGTAAAATTCAGATGACAAGGCAGAGCAATAAAAGCATCAAGGCAACTTGTGCGTTTATTCCATGTCTCATTTTTTTTGCCCAGTTCTTTTGTTACTTTCCATATACACAAAAGGTAATAAATCTTTAAAAACAGAAAGTTGATATCTTTTTTTCTGACAGCAGCTCGTCCAGAAGTGGCTAATAATTGGAAAACAGGTCTTGTATCCCTGGATAGATTTTGGAAAAGAGTTTGGGATCAATGGCTTATGAAGAAATTAACATATAATATGAAATATAACTCAAAACAACAAAATCAAAGACCTGTTCAGGAAAAATGGTCTCCTCTTATAGATTACATTCATACAAATTTTACATCCATTTCTCCTCCATCTAGCCACTGTTCTTTATGGTCAGATTTATTTTAAACGAATTGAACTGTGTAAAATTTTAATAAGGAAAGTTTTTAACAACATGAAACTTTTTTATACTATTGTTTTATGATTGCAAGATTTTGTATTTTGTATTATGAATAAAGTATTTTTATTATATTAAAAAAAGAGAGACTGAATAGGAGACAGCCTAGCATTGCTCATCAGTAAACAAAACTTAATCTGCACATGTTCTAACGATGTGTGTCCCATATTCTAGGATTGTACCCTGGCTTTGCAAACAGGTTTGGGGAAGCAAAGCCCTGTGTGTCATGTTTAAACAAAAGACTTTGCTAAGGATGTAAGATGATATTTGCTGTATTTGGAGCCTGTTGTCATAAGTGCCGTCCTTCCACTTCCAGGTCTATCTCACCCGCCCTCCTGCCTGCCCCTTAGCTGTCTATGAGGTGATGTTGAGATGCTGGGCACGAGAGGCCAAAGACCGCCCATCTTTCCAATACCTGCACCGCTTCCTTGCTGAAGATGCCCTCAATATGGTGTGAACCAACCTGGCACTGGATAGCAATGGCGATGTTAAAGAGTTGGACTACAACACAGAGACTGCTAGGGCAGCATGTGGCTTGGGGAGGGGTAATGCTCTGGAACTTACTCTACTGCAATCCTTATGGGGGTATTGCCTCATCCCTGGTCCAGCTGATTTCCTTACATCAACCTCCACCCACCCATCAGTCTCTACTAATTCACTTTTTCATCTATCATGCTCTCTTTGGCATATTCATCTTCCATCTCATGATCCTGTCCAACACACTGCTCCTTCTTCTTCCAGTCTGTAGCTTCACATGCATACATACATACATAGTCTTTTCTTGTTTGTGTTTTGTCTAATATCTCTTAAGAAATTTTGTGAGTGTCCATTCATTAATGCTCATAATGTCCTCTGCATTCTTCTCATCACTATGCGTATTTTCCATATATCCATCACATAATCTATCCATCTTTCTCTGCTTCCTTGTCTCATCTTTGGTTTCTCAAAGTGTGAGTTCAGCCTCATTTAAGGGAACAGGGAATTGGTTGGCTAGTTGAGGGCTTAAGAGCATCTTCCAGAGTTCCTTCCTTTGAATGGTCTGGGCGACAGAATGTTCAGTCAATAATTTCTTTCTGACTAATTCATTGCTAGCTTACTGTATGTGCTGCTCTGTGAACTGATATAATACAGTGGCTAAGACTGGGAAGCTGGAAGACCAGAGTTATAAATTCTGCTGGATGGCTTTAGAGAAGATATCCTTGTGGTCTCAGGCCCTCTTTTTCAAGCTGGTGGTTTTAATACTTGCCTGTATCATAGGGTTGTTGTAAGGATTACTGAAAGAGAGAGAGAGAGAGAGAGAGAGAACTGAAACGCTTTAATCAAAAATAGTAAAAATCAATTATCATTGTGCATATTTTGTGCCCTCATTTTGTTCAGGAGAATGGCACAATGCCCTGATTCTGAACGGTGTTGTTTTTTCCTGCTGTTATTACTCCCTATGATGCTTCAGAACCAGGAGCTGCAAAACTGTGAGGCCATACCCCCACCTTTGGGAAACATGAAGCATGTGGATGAAGGAGGAGATTCAGAGTTCTGAGAAAGAAGGGAATATGAGGAAGGTGGAGCTTTCCTCACCTCACCAGCCAAGCCGTGAATAATTTGAATGCCCACTAACAGAGAATCCACTGAGTCTCTCTGTGTGTAACTGTTCCCCTACTAGCCCTCTCTCTCTAGCCCCATTTCCCAAAGCACTCCTTTTTGTTTTAATTATTTCTTTGCCCATGGAGATGCCTTTTTCAATTCTTCTAATGACTAGGACAATCCTATATGTAAGTCAGCTCCACTAAGCTGGATGTACTTGCTTTCAGGAAATTGTGTTTGCAGCCTTGGTACTGTATTAATGTTCCAATGCAGAGGCTTTTGTGCACAGTGGCAGTCTGCAAGGACTTTTACATACTGAGGGTTGGTGGATGGAAAATAGATAGTGGGCCCAGACTTGTGGGGGACTTGAAACTTGGAAGCAATTCGGTCTGTAACTCCTTAGGCTGCAGGTCATAGTTGGGATGAATAGTGGCTATCAGCAGAATTGCCTTTCATATATCAATGCCTTGACCAAATAAGATGCTCACATTATATTTTTTCCCTTCCTTTAAGGGAGGAGGCTCACCATTTCTAATCTCTGAGAACTCTAGTTTTGTTCTCTTGACTATTTCTGCTCTTTCTCTAGTGAATGCCCCTCTTTTATTATCACCTTCATCAGAGACAATGGGTACTAAGACTGGCGGTGGTGGGGAGATACCTAGAGCCTTTGAATATCTCCATATTGGGGACTGTGTTTCTGTCTTTAGATTTCACATACAACTGGACTAACACTGGTTAAATAAAACAGGACCCTTGGGTCCAAAAACACTGGGATTAATAGAGCACTGGATGCTTGGAGAGGCTGGAAGAAGTGGTTTGAATGGTACTTCACAAGGCCACTTGAGGCTGGGAGAACCAGTATTAGCTGCTCTTGAGAGGCAAGGGGAATACCTCTTGATCTTATCCACTTGTTGAATGGGTGGTGACTCAGGCTGGCAGGATCTGATATGGCACAGAATGGACTTTACGCTGGAAACGTTTCATGGACTAACCTTAAAAATGAATTTAATATGATATTTTCCTAAAGAGCAGGTTTCCATTCTGCTTCCCAACATGCTACAGATCCATCCCACCTGGAGAGCTGGTCCCATTTGTTGTAAATTCATTTGATTTTCCTTTTTCCTGGAGACTTGAGGTGACCTGATTGTAGATATTTTACTGTACAAAGTGGTGGGGAAGGAATGCACTTGTCCAAAGCAAATAGAGGGTGTTGGGGGAATTGATCTAGGTTTCATGTTTTGCTTGCCTGCCTGCTATTTCATTGTGGAGATGCCCCAAGGAAGGGTCTCCCAAATCAGCATTGTAGTTGTGCTCACAGCAGTGGGATCTGTGCACATATATGAGATTCCGCAGTAATCTATGCTGGCAGCATCCAGCAGATAACTAATGCAATAATACTATTGCCAATGCCAATTCTTATGTGTGGTGAGAACAGGAAAATATACCTCTCCCCCTTAAGTTGTGTTTGACTTCCTAAGGAAAAAAAAATGGAACAAAACCAAGGGAGGAAAGGTGCACTTTGAAAGCAGTCTGTTTCTTCAGCCATTTTTCAAAATGTAAAGTTTGTTTAAATGGATAATTATAATTAGCAGTTGGGAGCAAGGGAGGGGATCATGTGTTCCAATCATGTGCTCAAAGTGTTCCAAAATAATTAGACTATCTATGCTTTGTGTTTCAGCTTTTGGCAAGTACACCTAATTTGAAAAGACATCATTAATGGCAGTTATGCATACGTTGGGCATCATTTTTCAAAAGTTATGTTGTGCTGTCCAATCCCATCTGGAGATGTTCCCCTGAGTTTGATGGGATTTACTCTCAAATCAATGTGCCCAGACAGCAGCTTTAATCCTATTCCATTGTTTTCATAATGTGTCTTGGATCAAGAGATGCAGAGACAGGAGATATTTGGGCAGTAGCCCTGTTTCACAGACATTTACGGACTCTTGGAAGATGTTGGTTTAAACTACCTGCATTAAAAGAATAGCATATAGCGCAATATTAATTCTGTTTTACTTGGAGGCTAGCATGTGGGGTCCACTGAGTTTTCCCCCCATTAGTCTTGGATGAGAGAAAGTGAAATTATTTAAAAAAAAACACCCAAATGTGTGGGAAATGTTTAACCATTCACTATCTACATTTGGTGGGTCTGTTCCATAATACAAACATAACTTTGTGCTACATGCTCTTCTTTTAGTAGTGTGTGCAGTTAACTTTTAACCCATGGTGTGTGACTTTATGCAAGAGACCTTAGAGTGCCTTGTGCTAGCAATGTGTTTTGAGACCTCATGCAAACTACAGGGACAGCTTGCTGCAGCTGTGAATTTCGGTTCTCCCGTCTTTCCCAAGGGATGTTGCACAAAATCAGAAACAGCCCTTGTGTGCACAGAACGACATCTGAGCTCAAACCAGTGGGATGCAGCCTACATTTTCCAGCACTGGAGGGGAAACATCCTGTAGTGGGCTGCTCATCCCATTCACTTTCATAGGCAGGATGAAGTTCGCTGTAGCAGCCAGCAAGAGAAGCAGCCCATATTCTGCCTTACTCCTGCCTCTGCTGTGCATAGGCTATTATCTTTGTCATTCTTTCCTTTGTTCCTCAATTCTTCATATTTTTTTAAAAAGCTAGCCTTCCTTTCTCTTCCACAGTTAGTGGATTTCTTTTATATTACATTGACTGAATAGTTCATGGGGTGTTTCCCCTGCTAGCTGCTACTGCAAACTTCATCTTGCCTATGAAAGTGAATGGGAGGAGCAATCCATTATGTTTCCTCTTCCACTGCTGAAAACGAAAAACCTTGCAGGTAAGTCCAATGTTCATATCTGAAACATGTTCACTTGGGAAGAAGTCCCACAAGAAAGTGTCCATGGGATTGTAGTCACAATCATGATTAATTTTAGCATGATTAAGAAGGACTAATGTTTTGAATATTTTCAGCTCATCATAACTAGATGTATATTTCTGTTTTGAAGGTGTTTCCATGGCACATGATGCCCAGTGTTGCTTCTCCGTGTCATTGACTGTTCTCTCCTCTATGCTGACCCTGTTGAATACCTTTTTTGTGTTTCTCTGGGGCTACTTGTAGCTGTTTGTTTGTATTGTGCACCGGGATATGTATATATTTGAAGAGCAGAAAAAAAGATAGAAAGATTTTTTTTACACTAATATATAGATGTTTGGGGATTTGTTTGTTTTTTAGTCCTTTCCATTTATGTGGTGAAATAAAACGCTTTGCATTTTGTACAGTACTTTCATCTAAGTTGTTCTCTGAATTTGGGCAGAAGGGGGAAATGAGATAAAGAGGGGAGGGACAAGGATGTAGGGCAGTGGTTTCCAACCTTTTTTATGCCCCAACTCCTAGGAAATGTTTGATTTAACATTCACACCCCCTACAAAAGGAATATCAGATGTGAAGATGGAGCAGTCTAATCTCTAATTTTGGATACAAATTAAACTATATACAATACTGCGAGTGAACAAACTGAACTAAAAAGAAAGCTTTTAACTCAGTGCATAAAATATAATTCTAAATTGAGCAATTAGATTCTAATTTATTCAGAAAAAACTAATGACTTGTGACTCAAGGACACAAGCCACTCTTTGTTACGCCCCCTGATTCTTTATCTGGCACCCCTTAAGGGTTCAGGGACCCCAGGTTGGGAACCCTTGATGTTTGTTGTTGTTGTTATCCAGTTGATCTCAACCCATGGCGACCTTGTAGATGAGACATCTCCAAGACTCCCTATGCGCCACTGCTCTGCTTAGGTCTTGCACATTCATACCCATGACCTCCTTAATAGAGTCCATCCATCTAGCATGTGATTTACACTTGATGTAGGGCTTGGAAAAGTTACCTTTTGGGCCACACCTCCCAGAATCCTCTAGCAGCCATAATCTCTGAGATTCTGGGAGTTATTATTATTATTATTATTATTATTATTATTAACCTTTATTTATGAAGCACTGTAAATTTACACAGCGCTGTACATACAATCTTTTAGTTAGACGATTCCCTGCCCTCGGTTCTGGAAAAATAACTTTCCCAAGCATTGGAAGAATGCAGAGTGATATAATGTGGACTCTATCTGTCCCCTCTCACTCATGTGTAATATCTTAAAGACACCTTCACCTCCTCTAACAAGAGTGAACAAAGTGTGGCCCACGGGCAGGGCTTGGGAGTAGTGGTGATTTGGGGGTTACTTCTTGTTCTACTCCAGAGTATGATACTTTTTTCTTAATGTTACTCCTACTGCTACTACTCCTATTATACTGCTCAATGTTGTCATTGCCACATCACTCATGAGGCTACTTTTTGGAATTCTGACTAAATGATAATCAGGAATAAGGAGTAACAAATATATTTTGATACTCCTTATTCCTACTCCTACTCCTGTAAAAATTTCTTACTCCTTACTCATACTCCCTAGCCCTGTCCACAGGCCATTTTTAGACACCAAATTAAGAATTTAGCATACACCAGTGAACACTGAAAAAATCATATGAAAGGATTTGCCTGCAATCCCCAGGGTAGATCTGATGCGCAACGAATCACATCCGGCCTGGAACATAAGAAGCTGCTTTATACTGAGACAAATCATTGCTCTATCTAGCCAACTAGTATCAACACTGATACGAGTCTTTGAACTCCTTAGAGATGGCCAGGAATGAAACCTTATGCATGCAAAATATGTGGTGTACACCTGAATTATGGTCATTTTTGATGTTTTTACGATACTTTTTATTGAATTTTTAACAAAAGCAGTACAAACCACAGCAAAGTAGTAAACATTTTTTAAAAGTAGAAAAGGTGAGAAAAAATAAAAAGCAGAAAAGAGAAATACATACATAAACATATATAACGATACATGTGTGTATAACACTAACCTAACAGTGAGCTACCCTAAAACTAACACAATGCTGATACAAAGAGGCTCTACCCACCCACCCCATTCAAACGGTAATGATTGAGGAACAGAATTGAACACAGAATATATATATATATATATATATATATATATATATATATATTAGCATTACAGATCCAACTAAATAATCCCAGTAGGTTTTTTGTGGGTTTTTTCAGGCTATGTGGCCATGTTCTGGAAGAGTTTATTTCTGACATTTCGCCAGCATCTGTGGCTGGCATCTGCAGAGAATGCCACAGATGCTGGCAAAATGCCAGGAATAAACTTCCAGAATATGGCCACATAGCCCAAAAAACCCACAAAAAACTATGGATGCCTTCGACTCCACAAATCCTAGTAGGGTTGTTAATTCAAATAACCACAAATTATTGCATCATTCATCTTATTAGTCAAAATGTTCATACATGGTTTCTAAGCTATAAAAATCAATTGGTATGTTAATTTGGCAATTTAGGCTAATTCTGCAATTTGACAATCCATTCATGTTGAGATTTCTTTCTGCCATTGTGTAAAAAGTATTCCATTTCTTATGATGAGGATTTTTTGAAAATAAAATAAAAGTCTTGGCAACACATTGGCTTTTAGCGCTGTGATTCTTCCCACAAAAATAAGTTTAACTTTCTCAATTTTTCAAAATCTCTTTTCATTTCTTTCCTGACTTTTTCATAATTTGAAACAATAAACTGTTATTTTTCATAATGATAACTCCCAAATATTTAATCCCATTTATTTCCATTTTAAAGTTAGAAAGAACCATTAGCAAATTTCCCTCTTCTGTAGTCATATTTTTAGTCAACAGTTTTGTTTTAGCTCCATTCACTATGTGATAAAACAAAGTTGAAACCAGAGCATTTCTACTTAACAGAAAGGGGAACCATATTTTGCTTTTAGGTGATGCACACACATCATAGCAAGTGCCACTTTTCAAAAACAGTTCTTTCTAAGAGAAAGTGAGAGAGATGAAAAATGCAGCTACCTTGACATCAATCGCTCAACATTTTGTTATTGTTGTTGTTAATTACTTATAATAGATATTGCTTCCTTAAAAAACACTCTACTGCCCAATTAAATGGGGCCTGTTTTCAAGACAATGGTTTTTTTCACTCATTAATCTAAACAGATTAATCCAGGGATGAGGATTATGTGGCTTTCCAGATGGTGTCAGACTGCAGCTCAGAAGTTCTTGGAAAAGTTACTATTGTGGCCCCCAACTTTCATCAGCCAGCACAGCCAGTGGTTATGCTACTTAAGGGCCTGGCAATTGTAATCCAGAAAAACAGATTTCCTTCTATTCCTCACCAATGGCTGTACTGGTTTATGAGATGTAGTCCAACCACCTCTGGACTACCACACATTCCCTGACCCTTGGTTTAATCTAATGCATTTCAACCAACTAGATTAACATATTAAATACTGTGGTCCCAGTACCTGAGTTTGAGGGTGGGTCTACACTGGCCAAAATACTCTGCGCTGCTCCTGGAGGATTTTGGCTCCAAAGCTGCCCTGGATTCCCCCCATCATCTTGGCACTCTGGATGCTGGGTAGCTGCCCATACATGCATCACATTGTGCTGACCACTGATGCGAGTCACTACCTCAGGTTGAAAATAAGGTGCCCAGGAGACTTCCGGGTTGGAACGGCGGCCCGTCGGACGCAAACTCGGGGAGCTCCTGAGTAACCGTCCTCTCTTGCTGGCGCTTTCCCGCTTGCAATTGACATCGCAAAGCAGGGAAAAACCCCTGGCACGGCACTACCAGGGTGAAGAGGCTTCGTCATCCTTTCATGCTTTGCCTTGCAAGGGCACCCGCGGTCTCTCTCGGGACCCGAACAGGTAGAAGCGAGGGAGGCAAGAAGAGTCGGCGCCAGGTAGAGAGCCTTCTTGGCACAAGAGCTGCCACCAATTTTTTTTTTAATTTTTTCTTGAAAAAGAACTGAGAAAATAACAGAAGCTATTTGTGTTTGGATTTAAGAGAAGATATCTATAACTAAGTTCCTTTGAAATAAACACCAAGAGAAAGCTAAACCCAGCTGCAATTGGCGGGTGAACTGCATTTAAAGCTTGTTTTTGTTCACCAATGCTCTTCTCAGAACCGGAGCTATAAAGTGCTGTTAAGAAGCTGTAAAGCTGAGAAGAACAAACAGACACTATCAATCTAATTTTTGCGTAAATATAACTTTTACTTGTCTTAAAATCCAAGAGAGGCAGCCAAGGACGGTTTGCGGATTGTGAGAACAGGCTCAGCTGCTTGCAATTGGAAGCAGCCTATTACACCAAGGAGGAGTAACAGCTGCTCAGAACTTTGGAGGACAGTAGAGGCTTGGAGCCCTCAGAACTTCGGAGGATAGCAGAGGCTTGGAGCCCTCAGAACTTTGGAGGACGGTAGAGGCTTGGAGTACTTAGAACGTTGGAGGACAGTAGAGGCTTGGAGCTCTCAGAACTTTGGAGGACAGTAGAGGTGTGGAGTCCTCAGAACTTTGGAGGACAGTAGGGGCTTGGAGTCCTCAGAACTTCGGAGGACAGTAGAGACTTGGAGTCCTTAGAACTTTGGAGGACAGTAGAGGCTCGGAGTCCTTAGAACTTTGGAAGACAGTAGAGGCTTGGAGACCTCAGAACATTGGAAGACAGTAGAGGCGTGGAGTCCTTAGAACTTTGGAGGACAGTAGAGGCGTGGAGTCTTCAGAATTTCGGAAGACAGCAGAGGAGTGGAGTCCTCAGAACTTTGGAGGACTGCAGAGGCTTGGAGCCCTTAGAACTTAGGAGGACAGTAGAGGCTCGGAGCCTTCAGAACTTTGGAGGACAGTAGAGGCGTGGAGTCCTCAGAAATTTGGAGGACAGTAGAGGCTTGGAGCCCTCAGAACTTTGAAAGACAGTAGAGGCTTGGAGTTCTTAGAACTTTGGAGGACAGTAGAGGCTTGGAGCCCTAGGAACTTCGGAGGATAGAAGAGACCAAGGTTAAAAGCGGGTGTTAAAAGCAGGAAAACCAAGGACAGCAAGGAGGACGAAAGGCAAAGCAAGAGGAAAAGTGGGCATAGTAAGAAAGTCTAAGTCAGAGAATTGGTCTTGGGGCTACTCCTCAGGAGACCAACGAGGAGGACGACAAGGTAGCATAAAGGGATAATCTATGAAAGAGACACTCAGAAGAAAGAAAATCTGGAGGAGTGGTATCAGGGTGGAATCAGAGGACAAAACAGGAATATATACATTGTAACAGTGTCAAGGGACAGAAAGGGATTGTTTAAGGGATTGTTTAAGAAAGTTATACAAACAAGAATTAAACATACTATTGACTGCAGGAGCAGCGCTACTGGAAAGAGCAATATTGTAAGACTGCATTTGGTTCCTTAAGCTGTTTTAGCCCAACAAGAAGTAGAGTGGAGGAATTAAGCAGGACAATATAAGGACAATAGGTTAACAGCTGTAGAGAAGACAACTGAGATTAGACAGACCAGTACCAACTTTTGTGCAGAAATTGCTATAGGACATTTAGTCAATAATATATAATTTATAATTTAAAAAAAACATTAAAAGATAAAACAAATAAATAATTTTTTTTTTTTGAGAAGGGAAGAAGAGAAAGGGAAAGAAAGAAAAGGGAAAAAAAAAAGAAAAAATTTGATTTTTTTTTCTTTTTTTTCAAAAAGGAGAAGGAAAAAAAAAAAACCAGTGTGAAGGGGGAACTCAGGAATAAAAACAACTAATAATGACAACGAGGAGGGCAAAAGAATTAAGTCAACAGAGGCGTGATTCTTCAGAATCAATACCAAGAACTTCAGAGCAAGTTGCAATTCTGGAGGAACTAAAAACTTTATACTATGACATGAAGGAAGATATTAAGGCAATGAAGAGAGATATGGCAGCTATGCGGAAGGAAATAAAGCAAGAAATACGACAGGAGATCAGAGTGGAATTAAAGGAAATTAAGGATTCTTTGGGTAAAGTCACAGAAGACATTAAACAAATGGAGAAGAATATAACCAGAATTGACGACAAAACAGAAAAAATAAACAAGAAAGTTGTGGATATAGAAAAAAGACAGGAAATCGATCTCGACGAGAGAGCCCTACAAGATCTAAAAGAACGTGAAAATTCTATCAAAATTAGAGGTTTAAAAGAAAAAGAAAATGAGGATTTATACGAATATCTAACCCCAATTTTGGCAGATTATGTTGGAGAAGATCTAGATGATTTTGAACGGGAAATTAGTAAAATGTATAGATTGAACTCTAAGACAGCGAAACAGAAAAAACTCCCGAGGGACGTGGTAGTTTATTTTACCAGGAAAAGAGTTAGAGATGAGATAATACAGATAAATTATGAAAGGAATTTAAGGATAGGAGATGAAGATTTGATTATATATAAAGATGTACCACTGAGACTCTTGAAGAAAAGAAACGAATACAAACCGCTTGCCAATCTTTTGAGATGTAATAACATTGTATATAGATGGGACATATTAGAAGGATTAATTTTTAAATACAAAGCCGAAATATACAGAATCAATTCGATACTGAAACTGAAGGACTTTCTTAAAAGATATGGTAAAGACTTAGAGAGAAGAGATAAGAAAGAGGAAGAATTAGAGAAACCGAAAGTAGTTAAAACCTCTCAAGAAGCAGCGGAAAGAAAGTGGGAGGCCTCAGAAGAACTGATAACTTTAATAACATAAATAAAATGGCCACAAAAAGGAATATCTCAAATGTTCTTAAAAATGATACCACAACTCTAAAAAGTTCAAAAATTAAACTTATATCATGGAATGTGAGAGGAATGAACTCACCTCAAAAGCGGAAAAAAATCTTCAATTATCTTAAGAAACAGAATGTAGAAATAGCTTGCCTACAAGAGACTCATATAAAACAAAAGGACACTAGATTGCTTAATAACAAAAAATTTGGCAAAGAGTTCACTTCAACTAATCTCAAAAAGAAAAATGGTGTGGTCATTTATGTGAAAGATAAATACAATCCCAAAAAGTTATCTGATGACAAAGACGGTAGAATCTTAGGAATAGAAATAACAATACAAAATGAGAAATGCTTAATAGTGGGTATATACGCACCCCTAGAAAAGAAATATCAATTCTTTAACAAACTAAATGGAATGTTAATCAACCATAAATATGAAAAGATATTGATAATGGGGGATTGGAATGGTGTGGTAAATCCTGACGTTGATAGGAAATCGGTTAAAAAAATAAAAAAGACACAAGGAAAACTACCCAAAGCTTTTGAAAACATGATTGAAGAACAAACACTACACGACATCTGGAGATTTAAATATGGGAACTCAAAAGACTTCACTTACTATTCAGAAAGACACAAGTCCCTATCCAGGATAGATATGCTTTTTGCAACCAAAGCGTGGTGTAAAGATGTTGTAAATATGACAAATGAACCCAGGTCAATCTCAGATCACAGCCCCCAAACAATCTTAATAAAAATAAATCCAATCCAGTATGCATGGAGATTAAATGAAAGCTTACTTCAAAAAGAGGAAATAGTAGAAAAAGCGAAAAAGACCCTGACACTATTCTTTGAAGAAAACATAAGCTCGGAGATAGATATAACGATTGTTTGGGAAGCCTCAAAGGCCTTCATGAGAGGTTTCTTCATTCAACAAAATCACATCGAAAAGAAAAGGAAAAAAGAAAAAATGGAGAAACTATACAATTTACTTAGACAGAAGGAAAAAGAACTGGGTGAAAACCCAGTTGATAAAAAAATTACTAAGGAAATTAAAACGATTAGGAAACAGATTGACTGGGAAGAAAATGAGGAGATCCAAAGAAACCTGAAATATTTGAAACAAAGACATTTTGAGTACTCCAACAAGCCGGGCCGTTGGCTAGCACATAGGCTGAAAAAACAAAGAGAAAGAAACATTATATCTGAAATAAGATCTAAAGATTCATTTATTACCTCAAATCAAGACGAAATCATGAAAGAATTTGTAAACTTCTATAGTCAGCTGTATCAAGGCAAAGAGATATCAAAACAAAAAATAGACGGTTTTTTAAATAAAGCATGCTTGCCAATTTTGGATACACAACAAAAAGAGATGTTAAATGGCCCTATTACAACCGCTGAGGTGGTGGAGGTAATAAAGAAAGCAAAAAATGGAAAAACACCGGGCCCAGATGGCTTTCCTGTGGAATACTACAAAAAATTTGAGGAACAAATCATCGTACCCTTTAAGCAAACAGTAAACGCCATTGGGCAACAGAAGTATCCAGAAACTTGGAGACAAGCCAATATTATCTTTTTGGCAAAAGAAAACAGGGACCCAAAAGAAGTTAAAAACTATAGGCCTATCTCCCTGTTGAACACGGATTACAAACTTTTTGCAATGATTTTGGCGGAGAGATTTAAAAAAGTCCTGAGAGATTGGATCCCAGAGGAACAGGGAGGTTTCCTACCTAATCGCCAACTAAAGGAGAATTTAAGACACATAATTGACACATTAGAATATTATGAACATCACAACGAGAAAAGCCTGGCTCTGATCTTCATGGACCTAGAAAAGGCCTTTGATAATGTTAATTGGGATATGATGCTGTTGTTGATGGATAAGGTGGGAGTGGGATTTGTGTATCGTAGATGGATTCAAGAAATCTATAGTGTACAAAATGCAAGATTGATTATAAATCAAGGTAAATCTGAAGCATTTCAAATCTCGAAGGGAACTAGGCAAGGGTGTCCCCTGTCGCCCCTTCTCTTTATTTTTGTTTTGGAAGCCCTCAATAATAGGATAAGGATGGAAAAAAGCATAAAAGGTCTGAAAATCAAAAAATATGAATACAAAATGCGTCTTTACGCGGACGACATTGTCTACATATTGGAAGATCCCTTAGCTAGTATCAAAAATATTACTTTAATTTTGGAGGAATTCCAAGAAGTGACAGGACTTAAAGTAAACAAAGAGAAAACAGTAATGATAACAAAAAATATGGGCAGGGATGAAAAATCTAATTTGGAGGAAAAAAGTGGTTTCAAGATAGAAAACAAAGTAAAATACCTAGGCATAACCCTAACCAATAAAAATGTGGATTTATTTCACAACAATTATGAAAAAGTATGGGCGGAGGTGAAAAAAGATCTGGAAAAATGGGGTAACTTTCAATTCTCTCTCTTAGGTAAAATAGCTGTGGTACAAATGAACATTCTTCCTAGGATGCTATTTTTATTTCAGACCATTCCGATCTTACACACCCTTAAACCCCTAGAAAGCTGGCAAAAAGAAATTCAAAAATTTATTTGGAATAACAAAAAAGCCAGAATTAAAGCAAAGATATTGTGCGATGAGAGAAAAAGAGGTGGATTGGGTTTGCCAAATCTTAAAATATACTACTTTGCGGCTGTCATGGTGTGGTTAACGGAATGGCTGTTATTGGAGGATGACAAATTATTAACTTTAGAAGGATTTCACATGAGGTTTGGATTTCATGGGTACTTGTTTTATGAAAAACGGAAAGTACACAAGAACAGTACCATTCATGTAGTATGTAAAGCACTGTTATATATTTGGGAAAAATTGAAACCGAATCTGTGTCGACAGATCCCTTTAATATGCTCCCCACACGAGGCCTTAATGGGAAAAGAAAGTATACCGAGGTCCAAATGGTTAAGATATGGAGATTTAATTAAAGTCGAAAAGGAATTAGCTGATTTAAAATCCCAAGAGGATCTGAAACAAACAGGAATCGAGTGTCATTGGTACCTATATATGCAAATTAGAGAGAGATGGAAAATGGATAGAAAGACATATGGTATTAATGGGAAGAGGTCAGAATGGGAAGAAATAATAAACAAAGGAAAAAGAAAACTGATAACAAAGTTTTACAAAATGTTCTTAACCTGGGAGACAGAAGATGAGATAATAAGGGAAAGCATGATACGCTGGGCCCAAAATATAGGGAAGAGCCTGGATTATGAGATGTGGGTTAAAATGTGGAAATCTGTGAAATATACTGCTAACCAAGATATAAAAGAAAATATTTACAAGATGTCTTACAGGTGGCATATGTCACCACAAAAAATCGCACATATGTTCAAAAATAGCAGTCCACACTGCTGGAAATGTGAAAGTAAGGTTGGATCATATTTTCATATGTGGTGGTTATGTAAGAAAACAAAAGAATTTTGGTTAAGAATATACAAAGTAATCACTGCAGATTTAAAAATACCAATTGTTTTTGCACCTGAAACTTTCTTACTAGGCATGATAGACGAAAAATTGGATAGAACATATGGTAAATTAATCTTCTACTTGTTAGCATGTGCTAGAATTGTTTTTGCTAAAGTTTGGAAGTCCAACCTAACACCTTCAACTGAACAATGGCTTATAAAAGTTCTGGAAACCGCCGAAATGGATAGAATGACTTCTTGGATGAAAGAGAAGAATGAAGAACAAATAAAAAGAGAGTGGGATCCTTTTTATGTCTATCTGAGAAAAGAGTGGAAAAATGTTTTCCCATGACAAACTGTAATAGAAATATTAGAAGCTTTAGTTATCTAGTTTGTTTTGATTGAAAGCGGGATTAAGACTGTTATGTGCCACATATTATATGCAATAAGCAGTTAAAGAGTTTACCAGAGGAAAAAGATGTAATTAGCAAAGCAAGTTCTCTCAAATAAAGTAAGTATAGTATTCATAAATATATATAAATTCTTAATGGGTTGAGAGACAGGTTACGTGAAAGGAAGTAACTTGGAAAACATTAACAGATAGAACAAAGTATAATTTGATAAAAGAATTGTCAAACCAGATAGCCGGAAGCAAGATTTATGTTGCATGTTTTTTTTTTTTTTTTTCTCATTGCAAGAGTTAAGAGAGACTATGTATTCTGTTTTTATGTCAAGCCAATTTGTATTATGTTAGGTTATGTGGTGTTGTGTTGTGTTATGTTGTGCTTTGTTTTGTCTTTATAAAAACTGTAAAAATTAATAAAAAAAAAAAAAAAGAAAAGAAAATAAGGTGCCCAGAATCGACCGCATGGGCAGGTGCATCTGTGGCCTCAGAGGGAGCAACTCATGGGAACAACTGGTGATCGCAGGCAGCATAGCAAGATACTGTGTAAACATCTGCTTGGCTTCACTTTAAATTTCCTTGGAAGATCCAGAGCAAATGCTGATGTTTTTTAAAAAACTAGATTAAGGTAGGGATGGTCCAAACTCAGCACAGATCAGGCCTTTGCCTTGTGGACAGGATGACATGTAAGACTCCTTGTAAGAGTAGAGGCCAAACAGAGATGTGGCCAGGGTAGTGACTGTTTCCGATGCTGTTCTCTACACCTTATCACAAATGCTCCAATAAAATAAAGTTCTGAAAATATCATTCAAATCAAATGAGCTAAATGTGTTTGAATATAACAGTTAAACCACACATGCTAGATCAGATAATATTATTTAGAGCACTGGGAAAATTTCCATAAAACTTTCCAGTTTTAGTTTATCTGGGGAAAACTCATCATTGTGGCCCTGTCTTTGCTACATCCTTACTTCTGTTCTGTTTCTTAGGTATGTCATTTTGGTGCCGCCAGCTCCAAGGGAAATGGGAAAGGAAATGGCTATTTGTTCTGGGGACTCTTTGCTGAACCAGAGCCACGGCCTTTCCCACGACCTCCACGATGGGATGCCTGGGGTCTGTTCTTCTGAGCCCCCTGGCTTTCTGAGGAGGCTCCATCACCTTTCTTTGCAGACCCTTGTCCTTGTCCTGAATCTCCTTTGCCAGGGGAGTGACCCCTTCTGGGTTTGGATGGCTCTTTCTTTATAGCTTGCCCTTTGCTTTGGCCTGAGCTGCTACTTGCACTAGATTGGCACCTCTGTTCATTAAACTCGCTTCTTCCTTGCCCTGCTACATGAGACTGACTGGGTTTGCCTGATTCATTCTTTATGGATCCTCCTTCACTTTGTCCAGATATGTTACCACCACTGGACTGGGGTCTCTGTTTATTGAAACAACCCTGTCCTCGCCTCCAGCCATGATCACCTCCAGGTTGGCTTGACTCTCCTGTTGGAGATTTCCAGCTGTCTTGGAGTGAAGAGTTGCCTTCACTAGGTTGGTATCTCTGCCTGTTTGGACTGTTTCCCCTGCCTTGTCCCCTGCTGAAATAAAGTGGCTGCTTCTGTGAGGTTCCCCTGCCATGAGACCATCTGAGATGAGGTGTCCAGCTACGTACATTCCCCCATCCTCGCATGGAACTATTATTGTAGAAAGGCAATGGTTGGAAGAGAGGCACTGGGAAAGTGGGAAAGTGCTGTGGTGGTTTATAAAGGGCCTCTCCCATGGTTGGAACTGTACTGGAAGCACTGCTTGGTGGAGGTGTCTGCATATTAAGGGATCCTACACCCAGGGCCAAAGTCCTGGCTTCTACAATACTGTTTAGATCTTCCACCACTGTTCTCTCTTTTTCTTCAGCTTCCTCAAAGTTGTTGCTGTCTTCCCCTAAGGGTGGCGAATCAGGAGAGGCTGGGGCAAACATCTCCCCAATACTAATGCTTCTCAACATGTCCTTCAAGCTCTCAAAATTGAGCAACTCTTCTAGCTCTCCAAGGGCTGGGTCTACAGGTACAACCACTCCAGCCACATCTTCCATGGCATTTGTAGCTTCTTCTCCAGAAGCTTCTGCTTTGCTTTCACTAGTGTTTTGTGGTTGATCCTTGCTCTCTTCACCTTCCATGACCCCTTGGCCACCTTTTCCTGTTTCCCTTCCTCTGTCTTCATTCTCTTCACTTAGACGATCCTGGATCCTGTAGGGAGCGGAAGAGACTGTCCTTGAAAAGTTATTTGCATGATAAAAGGCCTATATTCCATTTTCAAAAGCCTAAAGCTATAAAAAGATACTGGATAGAAGGGCTGGAAACAGCCAGTTTGCATAACCACTGGCCATCTCAGCTAAGGGATTCTGAGAGCTGCAGTCCTACAAGCTCTGTTGGAAACAACCTCTGAAATTCTGTCTCAGAATGACCAATGGTCTGATTAGATCTGCCACAAAGTACATCATATACTTTGGGACAAGAGTGAGAACTTTGGATAACAATTCTCTCAGTCCCTTACCACTGGCCATACTGGGTGCAGCTCATGGGAGATTTGCTCAGGATTCCCATCTGGTACCTTACTGGATTGGGGGAAATAGGTGGGAAATCACAGATCATTGAGAAACGCATGGGAGAGTTACCCAGGCCTCATTCCCATTACAAGAATAAACTAGTTTTTGAGTCGAATCAATGAAACGATTTAGCGTCAAATAGACATTCACACTATTCGAACAGCGATTGAACCTTACCCATTTCAACAGAATCCACTTTGCATTCACATTCATCAATGAATCGATTCAACATGGAGTCGTGCCACAGGGAACCAATTAAGATCTGCAGTTCATTCACACTGGCACTGAATTGATTCACTGCAAAAGACACAGGGAATGCAGCGGATGCAGAAGAAGCACTTTAAATGGGTTTAGTGCTGGGGGCCCCTTCATAAACTGCATCAGGCAATTGGTGCGAGTGCAAACAAGGGCCATTTAAACCGGTTCACATCCGTTTGCAGACCGGTATATTATGTAGTGGGAATGAGGCCCCAAATATGATCTTGCTACTCTGCAACACTCAGATGAAAATGGCCCAAGAGCCATGGCTGGGGAGAGTGGGACTTGTAGTCACAAATCTGTTCTCTATTGCTCCCAAGCATAGATTCACAATGAACGGGGTCAGCTTATAAGAAAGGAGACTTTGAAAGACATCCTTGCTCTCTCAGCAGTTCATGGGTGGAACAGACCGCTCAGAAGCTGGTGGGTTCTCCTTTCTTAAAGGTTTTCAGGCAGTGGCTGGAGAAGCTTCTTGTCAGGAATGCTATACTAGTGGCTTTCTTGCATTGATAGGGGGTTGAACTAGATAACCTTTTGAGGTATCCTCCAATTCAATGATTATATCTAAGTTTCATTCAAAAGTATATACAGACATCAACACTGATATAAATAATACAAAGTTGGTACTGATGATGAAAGAGAGAAAATTGAATCACTAGTGAACAAGTTGCTGAATCAGTTAAATCTGCCAGAACTTGTCTAGCTCACAGTCTTGGACAAGGACAGTTAACTCTATATTGAATTCCTTATGGAACTAACACTTTCATATGGAAGTTGCTATGGAATTATCAGATTTATTCTGAAAAAGCATGGGATTAATGGAAGAGTGTCACAGTCTACACAAAGCAGGGTTAGGAATTAAGTGGGTGACAGAAGACATATGAGCTCAGGGCATTTTGTGGAAGGCTCTAGTCCCTTTTTGGCCTCCCCAGCACTGCCATCCCACAGTGAAAGATTTGTCACCCCTACAGTCAGCTCTCTTTATCCACTGGATGTTAATCCAGGGATTCAACCACCCATAGCTTGAAAATATATAAAAATATGTAAATAAATGTCAAAAAGTAAACTGTGATTTTGCCGTTACATATACTGCACTCTATTTTACTATGCCTCTGAATTTAATGGGACTTGAGCATCCATGGGTTTTGGTATCCACGGAGTACCTGGATCCAAACCACAGTGGATACCAGCAGTCCAGTGTATATACTTCCAAGAATGCTGATGGTGCTTTAAAACAAGGCATAGGGTTCCTGGATCTTGGAGTGGAGTGGCACTTGACACATTGGTCCCCAAATCCCGGGAGTTTGCCCTCTCCTGGTATACAGCACAGAGTATAATGCAAGTCACTCACCTTCTCACCAGTTCCTTGATTTCCTGTGGGGTTGAGGGAAAGAAACAGAAGAAGTTCATTTGTGAAACTACCAGCTGCAGCTCAACTGATTAGAATACCAAAGACTATTTTCAAAATACTCAGGAATTTAAAATAAATAAATAAAAAAATTATTTGTATACCGCCCTTCAATCGATCAGGGCGGTGAACAACATATTAGCAATAACAATACAAAACACCATAATACATAAAAGTACACTACATCCATATTAAAAACAAAATTAAAACATCATCAGCCAATCACCATTGTCGCCGGGGGGGGGGGGGGGGGGGAAGACTAGCTGGAACTTCATTCGGGGAATGCAGATTGAAATAAGAAGGTTTTTAGCTCCTTCTTAAACTGGATCAGGGAGGTGGCCGAGCGGAGCTCTATGGGCAGCATATTCCAGAGGGCCGGGGCGATGATGGAATATGACCTCCTCATTGTGGAGGTTAGTCTAGCCCCTGGGACCCTCAGTAGTTGCTGCCCAGACGTTCTGAGGGTGCGGGGCGGAATGTATGGAGAGAGGCGGTCCTTTAGGTATCCTGGGCCCAAGCCATATAGGGCTTTATAGGTTATCACCAATACCTTGTACTGTGCCCGGAAGCGGATGGGCAGCCAATGCAGGTCTTTAAGTATAGGTGTAATATGGCTGGCCCTGGAAGTACCAGTGACCAGTCTGGCTGCCATATTCTGTACCATCTGTAGCTTCTGGGTATGGTATAAGGGTTGCCCCATGTAGAGCGCATTGCAGAAATCCAATCGAGAGGTTACCAGAGCATGTACCACCGTTTCAAGGTCTCTCTGGGCCAGGTATGGGCGCAGCTGGTGAATAAGCTGGAGCTGATTACAGGTGCTCTTGACTGTCGCATTCACCTGAGCTGTAAGGTGAAGCGACGAATCAAGAAGCACCCCCAGACTGCGCACGGAGTCCTTCACAGGAAGCGTGATCCCGTTCAGGACAGGTGGAACCACTGCCATTCCCGGACCAGGGGAACCTATCACAAGTACCTCCGTTTTCTCTGGATTCAGACTGAGTCGGTTTTCCCTCATCCAGCCCATTACCGACTCCAGACAGGCCACGAGAGGAGAGACGCCATCCTCAGTCACTGCATCAGTCGGAGACATAGAGAAAACTATTTGGGTGTCATCAGCGTACTGATAACCCCGCACCCCATGTCTCCGGATGATCTCTCCCAGCGGTTTCATGTAAATGTTAAATAGCATGGGAGACAGAATGGCTCCTTGAGGGACCCCAGTTGTGAGGGCCCTCTTATCGGAGCACACGTCTCCCAGCTGCACTATCTGGAACCTCCCAGAGAGGTAGGAGCGGAACCACTGGAGCGCAGTGCCCCCGATTCCCACCTCTGCCAGGCGCTCCAGAAGGATACCATGGTCTATGGTATCGAAAGCCGCTGAGATGTCCAAGAGCACCAACAGGGACACGCTTCCCCTGTCGATGCCCAGACGGAGATCATCGACCAAGGCGACCATGGCCGTCTCAACCCCGTAGCCCGCCCGAAAGCCGGTTTGAAATGGGTCCAGATATTCCGTTTCTTCCAAGATCGATTGAAGTTGGATTGCAACCGCCCTCTCGATCACCTTCCCCAAAAATGGCAATAGCGATACTGGCCGGTAATTATTATGCATCAGGGGGTCGAGGGAGTGCTTTTTTAGCAGTGGTTTTACAGTGGCCAATTTTAAGCTGGATGGAAATTGCCCATCCCTCAGAGATGTATTTATAATCCGGTGTAACAACAAGGTTACAGCCGGTCCCCCCTGAGCCGCTAGCCATGAGGGACAGGGATCGAGAGAGCAGGTTGTCTTCCGAACGCTTCCAATGATATTGTCCACATCATCGGTACTCACCAACTCAAACTGATCCAGTTTAATAGAGTCCACGGAGGCTCTGGATGCCTCTACCCTAGGTTCTGCTCTAATGCCGGCGTTAAGACCTTCGCTTATCCGAGAGGTTTTATCCGCGAAGAAGTTGTTAAATTGGTCACAGCAGGCCTTAGAAGGTTCAAGGATCTGGTTCGGGGCGGGAGGGAGCTGAGTTAACTCCCTGACCACCCTGAACAACTCTGCTGGACGCGACTCCGCAGACGTGACACGAGCACCATAGAACGAGTTCTTAGCTGCTCGTATCGCCTCTCCATAGTCCTCCAACAGGCAGTCTAGGAGAGCCTTGTCGGCTAAGCGTAGGTGTTTCCGCCAGCAGTGCTCTAGCCGTCTCAGGTCTCGCTTCCTTGCCCGGAGATCTTCCGTATACCAAGGCTTACGTTTGGAAGCAGGTCTGAGAGGGCGCTTGGGAGCGATACTGTGTATAGCCCTAGAGAGACCGGTATTCCAGATACCAGTCAGGGCATCAACAGAGTCGCCGTCACTTCCAACCATGTGTCCCTCTAGGGCTTCCTGGAACCTTTTGGGTTCCATCAGCCTTCGAGGGTGGACCATCCTAATAGGTCCACCACCCCCGGGGGGGATCTGGGTAGAGACCTTGATTTTTGCCTCCACAAGGAAATGATCCGCCCATGACAGGGGGGAAATATTGGTTATTTCCGTCCACGGATTTTCCGCATCCGAACAAAAGACCAAATCCAGTGTATTACCCGCAAAATGCGTCGGACCCGAAATCAGCTGGGACAGGCCCATGGCTGCCATGGTATCCATGAATTCCCGAGCCGCACTGGATGGAACATAGCTGGCCGTGAGGGAGATGTTGAAGTCGCCCAGGACAAGTAGCCTGGGCGTCTCCAGCATCAGCTCCGCGACCAGCTGTATTAGCTCGTTAAGGGAGTCCGTTAGCGCATGGGGTGGCCGATACACCAACAGAATCCCTAGACTATCCCTAGCTTTTAGGGTCAGGTAAATACACTCGATAAAGGAAGTCTGCCGGATGTGGTTCCTGGTGAGAGACAAGGTGTTCTTAAATATCAAGGCCACACACCCCCCGCCCACCTAACCTGGACTGGTCCTTCACCGAGAACCCGGCAGGAAGGGCCTGTGCCCACACAGCATCTCCCTCAGGCCCAAGCCAGGTCTCGGTAATGCAAGCCAGGTTGCACTTGCTGTCATCCAGCAAGTCATAGATTATGTGGGACTTGTTGTTAATCGACCTGGCATTGCACAGGAGCAGCGACAGGGTTTGTGGCACAGTTGGAGTGACCCTCAGGTCCCTTTGGTTGGGAGGGGGACAGGAAGGAGAGATAGATATGACGCATCGATCTCGCCTTCCTCTGTAACGCAAGTCCCTTCTCCCACCGCCATACCTCCCCCTGCCCCACACTACCTCAATGGGAGCTCCGCTCGTGCCGATGTTATCCCCCTCCTCCCCAGCCAAAGCATCCCCCGCATCCATGTCCATTCAAATGGTAGGAAAGAACAAAGCAGACATACGTGCTAGGAGAGGATGCCCCCCAGTGCATAACTACAGGCAAGATAGTTCCTTCAGATGGAGCAATAGGTTGCAGAATTTGTTGCCATAGTTCATGAGATTAAAAATAAATAAATAACCAAGCTAGACTAGCCTTTCTCAATCGTTTTACCCTGGTAAAACCCTTGAAATAATTTTCAGGTCTCAGGGAATCCCTTTACAGAAAGTATAGCTTTATGAGACCCTTGCATGAAACGTACAGGTCTCAAGGACCTATGAATGAAAATTGTAGGTCTCAAGGACCCCTAGATAAAAATTATAGGACTCAAGGACCTCTTGCATAAACATTATGGGATCCTCCATAAAAACTTTGGGCAAGTCACACTCTCTCTGCCTCAGGGAAAGAGAAAGGTAAACCAATTCTGAACAAATCTTGCCAAGAAAATCCAGTGATCGGTTAATCTTAGGATCAACATAAGTCTGAAAATGACTTGCAGGCACACAACAGCAACAAATACACATATACACACACACAGTTGAGAAGACTTTGTTTGAGACTCACCTTCAGGAAAACAAATTCATTGCTTTCTTCCAGTAGAGCCCAGATGCTGGAAATGGTCTCATTGTGGGATGACTTGTAGTCTTTCAGATACTCCAGCATTCTTTCCATGTCTGCTTGGTTGTTCTCCTTCATCTGTTTCACTGTATCCATCATGTTTTGCTCTCTCTCATTCAGGATTTCCCGTAGTTCTTCAAATGTAATGAAGATCAAGCCACACAGATTTTCAGTTAGATTCTGCAGTTGGGGCAGAGAAACCACACTGAATTGAAAACTGTGCTTATTATAAATGTGTTCATTTATTCTTAGGACTTATAAAACACTCTATATCAAAAGTTTGGCAGTAATGTACAAGAGATTTTAAAAAATACAAAAAAGTCATGGTAAAAACCAGAAAAATTGTGCAACGGGGAGTGGACTCTATCAGACAGGAAACATTTATCTGTTTGTTTCACAAAGACTGAAACAAACAAGTGTAAGTAGATTTCCAACCTCAGTTGGGAAGACAGTCCACAGGATGCCAGGGGTAATACCCTAAAAGCTCCTTTTCCATACTCACCAACTGTCCCAATTTAGCAGTGGTAGTACCAATTAATCCTCTGTTGTCCCACTTTGCAAATTGCCTTTCAAATGTTCGAATTTGTCTCTTCTACCTTCTGCCATTATCCTCAGCTCACTTTAGATGCTGCAAACTGAGTTCACTGCACAAAACCGGTTTGTGCTCCATCAATGCAGCTGGGGAAGAGGAGGGGAGGGGGGCAGAATCTTGCCCTTAGCAGGTTCAGGCAAAAGC
Organism: Sceloporus occidentalis; assembly: GCA_023333645.1. Classification (NCBI taxonomy): domain Eukaryota; kingdom Metazoa; phylum Chordata; class Lepidosauria; order Squamata; family Phrynosomatidae; genus Sceloporus; species Sceloporus occidentalis. The sequence goes on from JALMGF010000001.1 coordinate 20,229,288, forward strand.
AAACTGCTGCAATCTTCCCTAGTTTGTCTGCTCTGGCTTCTCAATAACCTTTGCCACTTTGACTACAAACTGATGTTGGTTGCCACATGTGTCTCCGTGTTCATTTGTGCAGTGCTGGAAGGTGCTCTTGATATCCATGGGGGATCTGTTCTGGACCACTCCTCAGAAAGCAAAAAACACAGGACCTTAAGTCCCATTCTTTCAAATGGACGTGTGCTCCCACTTATGCTGCCATGTGCGCGCTCACCCATTAAAAAAGTTGGGGCTTGCTGTCTGCGGAAACTCAAACTGTGGATGTCAAGACCACACTTGGCGCAGGCGCACTCTATGCTTTTCTGGTGGATTCCAAGAAAATTGCAGATCCACGTAGAGTCACCAAAAGCACCTCCACAGGGCTGACAAAGTGGGAGCAGATATAAATTACTTAAATTTAAATGCAGTTTCAGTCAAGGTTTTGTTATTAGTTAAATACAATTGTAGCCTTTGTTTTGCTCAGAACTCTATAAGTATATTGCAAGCCAACAAGGCATTTTAACAAAGATAAATTCATCACAAAAATATGGTTGAGTATATAATAAAATAAAATACATGTAATATAATTGTAAGTAAACCATATGACACGAATGTGTATCATATGAGTGTTTTTAGCTTTTGTTTGGTTGTGCCCTACATTATTATCAAATGTCCTATATTTTGTCTTGTTCTCCTTTGTGGTTATGACATCTGGTCATCCTGGTCAGGGAGGGATAGAAGAGGGCGAAGAGCCTCAGATCACTCCCCTTCATGCACAGCCAGGATGCCCTTTCCCACTCAACCCAAATTCACCAATCTGGATCAGAAGTGGTAACACAGCTGGTCTACAGCTGGCCATTGGCAGTCCCTACCCATCACACAGATCTGCCGCAGGTGAACAGCTCTTCCCCACTTTTCCCCTCTCATCAGGGCTACGTGAACCTGCTTGTGGCAATCCTGTTCAGAAGGACAAAAAAAGCTTGTCATTACATGTGCTGGTCATAAATTATTGAGGGCCAAAATTGGACCATGGGATGCAGTGGCTCAGCAGTTAAAACACCGACTCTGATGACTGAAAGACTGGCAGGTCAGCATTTCAAGACCCAAGCACAGTATGATGAAGTGAGCTCCCATCACTAGTCCCAGTTTCTGCCAACCTAGCAGTTTGAAAGCATGTAAATACACTCTTACCTCGGGTTACGAACGCGCCGGGATACGAACTTTTCGGGTTACGAAAAAAAAAAAAATATTTCCGGGTTACGAAGGTTATTCCGGGTTACGAATAACCTTTTGGTGCTTTTCGGCGCTATTTCGCACCAAATCGCGGCTTCCCTCCATTAGCGCCTATGGCTTTCTCGGCTTACGAAGACTTCCGGGTTACGAAAATGGCGGCGGAACGGATTATTTTCGTAACCCGAGGTAAGAGTGTATGTAAGTAGATAAATAAGTACCACTTTGGTGGGAAGGTAACAGTGTCCTATGCAGTCATGCTGGCCACATGACCACAGAGTCGTCTTTGACAATGCTGGCTTTTTGGCTTAGTAATGGACATGACTAGACAATCCTGTCAAGGAAAAACCTTTACCTTTTAAAAATTGAACCTGATTCAGTAAAAAATGGCTTGACAGAGCAGAGCTTTTAGAAAAAGTGTGACATAGAGCTAAACCTAGCAACAGCAAGGCAGTTGGCCAATGTTTGCTTATTCATAGGAACACAGAGCAATGGATTCAAACCACAGAAAAAGAGATTCTACCTAAACATTAAAGAATTTACTGAAGTTAAAGAGCTATTTGACAGTGGAACACACTACTCTGGAGAGTGGTGGAGCTTCCTTTGGAGGTTTTTATATAGAGAATGGATGGCCATCTGTCAGGAATGCTTTGCTTGTGTCTTTCCGCATGGCAGGGGGTTGGACTGGATAGACCTTGAGGTCTCTTCCAATTCTATGATTCTATGTTGATCAAATCAGTTATCACAACCTGATGACTACATAGTTTGATCCTCAACGTGAAGGTCTGCAATGGCATGCAAAAGGACATCAAGCACAGAAGCATTGACCCCTGAAACTAACTAAACAGCTTTTAGCTAGTTCACTGTCTCTCATCCTGACCTACTGACAGGGATTAAGTGGAGAGGATAAAAGCCACATGTGTCACCTTGAGCTCATTAAAGAAAAAGGTGAAATTAGTTTTCAATAGATATAATGAAAGTCAGGAGCTGGGAAGGTGGAGCTGAAACATCTTGGAGAGATATGACTGCAATTGGGTATGGCACAAAGGCTAGAAGCTAGACTGGGTCGTCATAACTAGTATGCTTACTTTTTGGGAGGAGGTTATTAAACATTAGCTCTGCTTAGTCATTATAGCAGAAATACTCTGTGGCAGATAACAAATGTTTACTGAGCAAACAGAGCCAAGTGGACTTGAGCTGATGAGAAGATAGTAGCTACATGTCCACGGTATAGAAAAACAAAAACAAAATGACTAAAGGACTGGAGCAACTGCCCCAAGACAAAAATAACAAAATTAGGAGCATGTTTAGCTTAGGAAAAAGGGCAAGTAAGGAGAGACATGGCATAAGACATAAATATCCTAAAGGCATCAGATCCTGTCTGATCTTGGAAACTAAGCAGGGTCAGTTCTGGTTATTATTTGAATGGGTGAATGTCAACGAATACCAGGTGCTGTATATTGCATTTCAGAGAAAGGAACTGACAAAGCTACCTCAGTATTCCTTGCCTGAGAAAAACCTTTGAAAGTTATGGAGTCGCCATAAATTGACAGGCAACTTGAAGGCATGTACAGATAAACACACAAGGAGAGACATGACAAAGGTGTACAATATGATGTATCGTGTGAATAGGAATAAACTTTTCTCCCTCTCTCATAATACTAGAACCTAGGATCATTGTCTGAAGCTGTATGGTAGGAGATTTAGGACAGATAAAAAGAAGTCCTTCTTTACATAGCACATAGTTAAATTGTGGGATTTACTGCCACTGCCAGTTTATGAGATTATCACATTGCCTTTCCTCCCAGCATAGATGCAGGATGTAACTTTAAGGCCTCATTCCCACTGACAAATAATTTGATTTGTGATCCGAATCTATTAATCTGTTCGACAACAGGGAGTCATTCACACTACATTTGCACTAACTGAAGTCCTCTTCCATGGCTTCTTTCCCCCCCTGTCAAGCCCGACGCACAGTGGTAAGGTTTCCTCCCCGTGCCTGACTTCACTTCAAGGTGGGGGTGAGACAGGTGGCCATGGAAGGTGGCAATGACAGAGGCTTGTTGAGGGGAACCACCGGCTTTCTCCAGGAGAGGGAGGCCATCCCTACATCGGACCATTGTCATAGTGCCACCGCCTGTCCCAGAGGACAAACTGGGAAGACACGTCGGAGGGCTCCCCAATGAGTATGGAGGGGAACTCCTGGGGGGGAGGGCATTAACGCTCAAACTTTCTGCCTAGGTGAAAGAACTGGTGGTCACGGAAGTGACAGCTACAGATGTGGCCACCACAGCAGTCACATTTGGGCGGATGGGGCACCCCAGAAGGATTGGGAAGAGTTGTCCACAGTGTGCAAGTTGAGGAATGCTTCACAGGGAACATAGTCTGATCTGCACCCTGTTCACACTATGCTGAATCGATTTATTGCAAAAGACACAAGGAATTCAGCGGATTCAGAAGATGCGCTTTCAACAGACCTAGCGCCGGGTGCACCTTGACAAACCATGTCAGCCATTTGGTGCAAGTGTAAACAAGGGCCATTTAAAACACTTCAAACTAGTTTGCAAACCAGTTTATTATGTAGTGGGAATGAGGCCTAAGAAGGTGGATCTTATCATATTCACCCATTGCAGGGCAACAGACAGCCCATTTGCAACCCAGGCTTCTCTCGAATCTTTCATGAATGGGATTTTCTTGTTCTGGAAAAACTGCAGTAGAAGCTCGGGTTGCAACAGGCTTCCTGCTGCCTGGCGATGGGTGAATGCGATACGATCCATCTTCTTAAAGTTACATCTTGCATCTATGCCAGGAGCAAAGGCAATAATCTCCTTAGATGGGTTTAAAGGGGGGGGGGTTAGATAAATTAATAAAGGTCAGGCCATCAGTAGCTACTGGTCAAGCTGTCTCCATCACCAGTACCAGTATGGTTCTGTAGATCTAGTGCTGGGGAACATGAGATGTAGGGGGTGCATTTGCAGTCATGTCCTGCAGCCATGCATTGCTATATTGCATGCCACTGTACACACTGGATTAGTTTGCTGGGTTAGGTAGGCTTTCAGTCTGATCCGGCACAACTCTCCTTATGTTCTTATGACTGGCTGGTCCTGACCCAAGATGTCTTCATAGAACATCCCCTTGCCAGCTCATTGGTAGCCATTAACTAGTCAGAGTCTGAGGTGAAAAAATTCTTGCTCTTTGGGTTTTTGTGTGCTGTGTAGGAACATCCACTATGATCCCAATTAAGGATGGCACTTGACAAGCAGCCTCATTGTAATAACAAGCCCCTTCCCCTTCCTTCTTGCTCCTTAAGGCCATCTATCAATACCACATCATCCTCAGGCTTCTACAAGCCCCATGATGACCCTCTTGTTTCTTCCCTTAAATTTACCTCAAGTTCTTCCATTGCTTCTTGTTGGAGGGACTGATTACTTGTGGCCCGCTTCACACCTTCCTCCAGGGTTTCCAGAGATGTCTTCAATTTCTCCTGCATGGTGAACAATACATAAATAAAAATAAGCAGGGGGACAAAAGAATTAGGAGAGAAAATAATTAGTGGCTTCTTGCCCCTGTTCCACAAAACATGTCGCTGAAGTAAATAACAGATGGTGGTACCCTCCCTGTACATATGATGATTGAGTATGTAGAGAGATCTTGTAGCACCTTCAAGACCAACTGAATGAAAGAAGTTGGCCACATGAGCTTTTGTAGACTTCAGTCTGCTTCCTCAGATGTATTTGGTCAAGTGGAAAGCCAAGGACAGATTTATATATGCCACTGGTGTATGAGTATCTCAATTCAAATTCAAAATAGTGACAACTGGATTTTAACTCAACAGCTCTTAGTAACATAACCTACAGTTCAGATTTTTAACCTTTAGAGGGTTACAGAACTGTCTGAGAATTTGATGGAAGCTATGCACATGCTCATCATAACACAATGCCAATTAATGTACATAATGTGTTCATATGAAATAGCATTCTATGCCATCCTAAACATCTTTGGAACAAAACTATGTCCAGAATTCTACATGAGCTATAATGGACATTATCACACCAGCCCGCTGTCGTGCCACAATCACACTAGTTTAAAAATGGAAGCAGTCTAGTTTGGCATCATTTATTATCACACTTTCCCCTTCAAGTGCACTGCTTTGGAGATCCATGGTCAGGTGATCTGCCTTCTGCTCCATTGCCAAAATGTCACCATCTGACCCCTGCATGCCCTACCCTGCACATGTGTGCTTTCTGACCTATTTTATTTTGCTGCAATTGCAACATTATGGCAATACAGTGCACACTGTACTATAAAATAAAATAAATAGTAAATAAAAGAAAAACAGCTTGCTTTGGAATAGCAAGGGGAAGGAGGAGAGGACCAGAACTATGCTCACTCACACCATCCAGCTGCCTAAGAAGCAGAACTGCAGTGGGAGGCACTTATTGCACTTAAATCCATACTGGAAAAGTAGTGCAATTGGGAGACATTGATGGATTTTACCCGTCAATGAATAGGAGCATTCTAGAAATGGATGGAATGCAAACCAGTTAGAGGACACACATGGCATCATGTGGTAACAGCCAAAGATGCCATTATCCTGTGAAAATAAACCTTTATGAGCCTCATGTAATAAAGTTCTTAGTTAAGTACACTTAACTATCATGGCAATAGTCTCACAATTGTGATTAAGTAATGATTGTGGATATGGAACCATTATAGACTAGCAAGTCTAGGTAACTGTTCTGTATTCAGAATCACTACTTAGTCACAATTGTGACACTACTACCACTATTGTACTTCCCTCCAACCTATATTATCAGGCATCAGCTGAATGGGGAAAAGGAGGTCAATTCTGCCAGTGATCGGAGCATAGGTAAATGACCTTTCCGCCAGGCTTGGGGGTGGCCAGGCTCAGAGAGATTACTTAGATGCGGTACAGACCACCCAAAAAGAGCGTCCTCTCGGTGCCTGTTTTTCCATTGGAGGGAAGCCACAGCTGCCAAACTCCATGGCTTGCTGCCAGCAGAAAAAGAACCCACAAAATAAGGGTTCTTCTAAAGCCGTGGCGACAACGTAATAAGTGCTCTGCCCCCAGGCAACGCTAGCACATAACGAGGGCGTCACAAAGGGCCCATATGTACCGGGCCTTAGATATGTATAAGTTAAGTATAACTAAGTGTACTTACTATAAATAAGTAGCTGATGGAGAATGCTGGTCAACATCTTAATAACATATTGTGACAATGAAACAAAAAATATTTTTCCCACAAAGGAAAATTGAAAAGGCCATTTTCATAGTAGGAAGAAAATATTTTTTCTTGTTTTTGCATCCAGTTCATCAGCTCCTTAAAACTCATCCATGACTTTCCTATGTGGTTCATGGTCTACAGATTAAGAACTTTATCACACCAAGCTTGTAAAGCACCCAAACAGCAGGTTAGAGACAGTCATTATCACACAGCTCTTCCAAACTGCCATGGTGCTGCTTCTGTCCTGGCCTCTGTTGTCCACACCCCATCCTCCATAGCCTCACCTCCCTGCCCTATCTCCTTCCCAGCATGCATGTCAGTCTGTATTTCTTTTTATTTCTTTTTATTTTTAGCATAATTATGTCATCATGGCAATCTATTAAGTAAACATGAAAGAAAAGAAATTTGAAAAAAAGAAAAAACATACTGCTTGGTGAAGAGGAAGAGGGAAACAAAGAGAGGAACATAATCATGCCCATTCATACCTCGTGGCTGCCTGCATATCAGAACTGCTTTGGGAGGAACCTATTACACATGAATTAAAGTGAAAAAAACAGGTGGATTGAGACACATTGATGGATTTTGACCATCAATGAGAAAGAATATTCCAGTAAAGGATGGACTACAGACCAGCTATTGGACAGACGCAGCATCATATGATAAGGTATAGCTACATACACTAAAATCCAGTTCTAATTCCACTTTTCAAACCTCATGTGATAAAGTCCTAAGAACTTTTGCATTATATACAACATAGTTGTGGCCTTGGAACAATTCCAAAAATAGGCCCCACTTTTGTATGTGAGCATTTGTGAGCTGTTCTCTGCACAATGGCACAGAAATTAAATAAATGAATGAATAATTAATGAATTTTAAAAATGGTTCCCGATTGACTAAGGAGTCAGGCAAGGTTGCTTTCTATCACCCTATTTGTTCAATTTGCATGCATAAAATATCATATAAAGAGCAGGCATTGTGTGCATATAACATTTAATGTTAACAGCCATTTTAGGTAAGTAGCCTTATTCTGAAACAGTGAATTTATTGTCTCAGCTCTGTTTACCACTCTGACAATGAACGTGGTGTAAAAATGTATGTTTTGCAAGTTTATCACATAGTTGCTAAATTATTCAATGCATCTTTGTAAATTGTTTTTAATTTATTTTTGTTATTGATGCTCTCCGGTATCATTTTCATTCAACCAAATGATGAAATCCTATTCTGTAATCATTCCCATCACAAACTGTATAAAGAGATCCTCAACCGCTTGCATGAGTAAAAGCGAAAATTTAATTTTGTTGTATGCCGAGCTTTTATGTGTTTTCTGAGTTTTACAATTGTTCTGTATGAATGAACAGAACAATTTTTTTCTAAATAAATACCAATGGTTGGTTTTCTTTCCCTTGCTTTTTAATTCTGTGAACCAGTGCAACCTGTCTTAATAAAGGGCTGAGAAACCTAGGGAAAAAAGAGCAGTCTTAGACTTGGAAAAAGGAGGAGTAAAGACAGAATGAACTAATATCAACAAGATACACGGATAATACCATACTACTAGTGGAAAACATCATGGACTTGCAACAATTACTATGGAAGATCAAAAAAGAAAGTAAGCAATTGGGAAGGAGAGGGAGGAAGCTACATATTTTCCCATCAGCCAGTGAAGGGCCTGAAGCAATTGCAGTAGATGAACCCTTGATAATCCAACCCTGATTATAACACATTACTTCCAATGCATCCTGCAACTCTGCAGAAGCACTGCAAGTGTCCAAAAACCCTTACCTTATAACTGTTTACGGCATTCTTGATGGGCAAAAAATTGTGACCCTGATGCTGAGGCAGATCCCGGCAGATCACACAGACAGGAGCCTCATCCTGACTGCAGAAGAGTTTGAGGGGCTCCTCATGATCCTCACAAAAATGCCAGCTTCCAACCACACCGGACTGGCTCCCCTCCTCCAACTTGAGAAGCCGGGCTTTCTCAGACAAATTGGCCAGGACGCGGTTGCGAACAGCATCTTGGATACTGAAGGGATCTCGGCACTCAGGGCATGTTCCATGATGCTGTCCCTTGGGAATGACACAGCTCTCTAAGCAGGAAAGGCAGAAGTTGTGGCCACAACCCAGCATACGAGGATCCTGGAAGATGGAGAGACACACTGGGCACACCAAGTCTTCAGTAATGCCAGACACTTCTCGGACTGAGGCCATTGCAGCTGATCTAAAGTGGTATCTGTTCCTGAGGTGGGATTGAAGGTAGTTGGTGAAGGAAAGTTCACAGAATGAATTTAAAACATAGATAAATTAGGCCTGCAGTGTTTCAGTCAGTCTGCCATTTCAGGTCTAAATCTAGTTGTTATTCTCAACTATACAACACAGAAAGCCAACATATTATAGCAGTTTCAGTGTTGGATTAGGATTCCAGAAGATACCATTAGGATCCATGGTAACACACTGGGCAAGTCATAGGCCTGTTACAGACTGCCAAAATAAAGCTTCTTCGGGTCTCTTTGGAGGTATGCTGTTTAAATGATGCATGCATCCTAAGAATCCGGAAGCTGCACCAAAGTTGCACTCCAGTGCTTAGGAATAGAGTGTGGCTTTGGCACGACCTCCGGACTCGTAGGACCCATGCATCATTTAAATAGCATACCTCCAAAGAGACCCGAAGCAGCTTTATTTTGGCAGTCTGTAACAGGCCATACTCTCTTTTATCCTACAATGATTGCAAATATTCTCTGAATAAAGTAAGAAAATTTATGAAGTTGCCATAAGACAGAGTCAAAGTGAAGGCACATAAGAACAACCATACAAGACCACTTAGACTCAGTGGAGCTTATCTGTTGATTTAATGCATTTCCAAAGTATTTATTTTACTTGGAACTAACCACTGGATTTAGGCCTCAGTATTTCAGTCAGCCAGGATCATGTCCTCCTCTACCATAGCAAGAAAGCCACAAGCCATTAAAGTTGCTCAGCTGACCTTTGAGATCTTCAGTGGTTGCATCCCTCTGAGGTCACTAAATTGAATATCTAGCTTGTTGGGGGCAATTAGCTTACACATTGTAAATCACGTAGAAAGTGCTGAAGTGCACTGATAAGCGGTATAGAAATGTACTTGCTATTACTATTGCTATTGCTAGTTTGGGCCCAGCATTCTAACCTTTTTAAGGTCATTTTGAATTTTGATCCTGTCCTCTGGAGTTGTAACCGAGGATCCAGCCCTCAGTCACCCCTCTATGAGCGGCAGCTAAAAAGGCCAATGCAATTTTAGGCTGCATCAATAAAAGTATAGTGTCTAGATCAAGAGAAATAATAGTGCCACTGTATTCTGCTTTGGTCAGGCCCCACCTGGAATATTATGTCCAGTTCTGGGCACCACAATTCAAAAAGGACATTGAGAAACTGGAGCATGTCCAAAGGAGGGCAACTAAAATGGTGAAGGGTCTGGAAACCAAGCCCTATGAGGAACGACTCAGGGAGCTGGGGATGTTTAGCCTGGAGAAAAGAAGGTTAAGAGGTGATATGATAGCCCTGTTTAAATATTTGAAGGGATGTCATATTGAGGAGGGAACAAGCTTGTTTTCTGCTGCTCCAGAGAACAGGACCAGGAACAATGGATCCAAGCTGCAGAAAAAGAGATTCCACCTCAACATTAGGAAGAACTTCCTGACAGTAAGGGCTGTTCGACAGTGGAACACACTCCCTCAGAGAGTGGTGGAGTCTCCTTCCTTGGTGGCCTTTAAGCAGAGGCTGGATGGCCATCTGTCGGGGATGCTTTGATTTGGATTTCCTGCAAGGCAGGGGGTTGGACTGGATGGCCCTTGTGGTTTCTTCCAACTCTATGATTCTATGATTCCATGATTCTATGACCTTTAATATCAAATTAATATCAAAAAGGGAGGTTGCTACAAAGCAGCCAAAGGGGGGCTTGTCAGAGTAGGAAAAAAGCCATGTCATATTGAGACATCTGGATGGTTCAGCGTGGGAGAAACCCAAGGCACTTAGCGATGATGGGAGTGCTCAAGATTGGAATTAGCACAATCCCTAAAAGCATCATGGTAGTGAACTGGACTTAAAAATTGTTTGCATCCAGCAGTCAAAGGGAATTTTCTTCTTGGAATTACACTCTTTTTGTCTGAGGATATTCATGCTGATTGTCTGGATATTCTTGATTGTCACACCCCATTCTTCTCCCCTGGGAAAGTAACTTAAATCTTTCAATTCCTGAAACACTGCCCTTAAGATATGATTCTTGCTATAAGTACATATGCTCAGACACTAGCAAATCAGTCTAGTTTGGAGCCAGACATAGCCTCTGTTCAATTTCAACAGGATACGTCAGTAGCGAGCCAACCCCCATGTTGCCAGTAGCTACTGAGCCATCTTCATTCTGGTAACCCTGCAATCTGGAGCTACACTTTGGGTCAGTGTAGTATTTCATCTTAACTATCCTGCAATTCATTATTACATGCTACCTTGGCATTGATAGTTCTTGTGTATGTGAGTGAGAGAGTGCTTGTGAGTGTGAATTCCTTTTTTAATAAACTAAATTGATTTAAACATTGCCTGTGGAGTTCTCTAGGTTTGGAACCATTATATAAAGACGATGATCCCAGCTTTCCAGTACCAAAGCCTTCTTGCTGCTTCCAACTGAGCTAAATCAATTTCCCCATTGAGTACAATTTGTGGGTGCCTTCTCAGGACCCCCTACAATTTAGGTAACACAGTATTAACTACTCCACCTAATGTGGTGTTATATGCAAATTTTATTAGCAGGCCTTTGATTCTTTCAATCAAATCATTGATAAACATGTTGAATAGCACTGGGCCTATGAAAACCCACTAGTCCCTTCTCTCCAGGATGAAGAGGAGCCATTGGTGAGCACCCTTTGGGTTTGGTCTGTCAATCAATTACAATTCCACCTAACAGTTGTCTAACCTACATTTTACTAGCTTTTTTGCAAGAATATTGCAGAGGGCCTTGCCAAAGATCTTACTGAAATCAAGATATGCTACACCCACACCACTCCCTTCATCTACCAAGCTGGTAATATTATCACAAAAAAAGAGAGATAAGATTAGTTTGGCATGACTTGTTTTTGAGAAACCCAAGTTAAGTTTTTGTGATTATGGCATTCCCTTCAAAATGCTCACAGACTCTCTGTTTAATCATCTGCTCATAGAATCTTTCCTGGTATTGATGTCAAGTTAACCTGGCAGTAATTGTTTGGGTCCTTCCTCCACACTTTTAATGTTTAAAATTATTTAAGTTAATGTTTGAAATACTACTTTAAAATTGTTTTGCTGCCCTCCATATCCCTAGATTCTGCATCCAGAGAGTCATCCATGGCTTGAAATATATATAGTTTTATTTTATCAAAACTTTGATTTTGCCATTTTATGTAAGGGACACCATTTTACTATGCCATTGTACATAATGAGACTTGAGCATCCATGGTTTTTGGTATCCATGGGATGAGGAAAACCTAAAATCAACCCTCAGAGGATATCAAGGACCCACTGTATATTGTTTTTATATTTTATTATATAAGCATAGAATCATAGAATCATAGAGTTGGAAGAGATCCAAGGGCCATCCAGTCCAATGTCCTGCCAAGCAGGAACTCTCAATCAAGGTATACCCAACAGATGGCCATCCAGCCTCTGCTTAAAGATCTCCATGGAAGGAGACTCCAATACACTCCAAGGAAGTGTGTTCTACTGTCGAACAGACCTTACTGTCAGGAAGTTACTCCTAATGTTGAGGTGGAATCTCTTTTCCTGTAGCTTGCATCCATTGTTCTGGGTCCTGTTCTCTGGGGCAGCAGAAAACAAGCTTGCTCCCTCCTCAATATGACATTCCTTCAAATATTTAAACAGGGCTATCATATCACCTCTTAACCTGTTCTTCTTCAGGCTAAACATATCCGGCTCCCTAAGCCATTCCTCATAGGGCATGATTTCCAGACCCTTCACCATTTTAGTCACCCTCCTTTGGAAATGCTCCAGTTTCTCAACATCCTTTTTAAATTGTGGTGCCCAGAACTGGACACAGTATTCCAGTTGGGGCCTGACCAAAGCAGAATAGAGTGGCACTATTATATCCCTTGATTTAGACACTATACTTCTATTGATGCAGCCTAAAATCACATTGGCCTTTTAGCTGCCACATGGCACTGTTGACTCATGTTCAGCCTGTGGTCTACTTGGACTCCAAGATCCCTTTCACACTTCGGACCTTATCTGACACATTTCCCCCACCATTTTGAGCATGGGAAGGGGACGCTCGGGGACATGTGAGTCTGAGAAAAAAATGCATTTTACCAACCCCAAGCATCCCCTTCTTGTTCCCATAACAGGAAAAATCATGTGTCCGATAAGGTCTGTAGTCTACTTCAGCCAGGTGTCCCACATCCTATATCTGTGCATTTTATTTTTCTGCCCTAAACATTTTATTTAAAACCATTTAAGAGATTTCATTATATCATCTGCTATTGTTACAACAATGATTAAATCAAATATTCACTCCATTCCCAGTCTTTCACTATTTCTGTAAGTCTTCCTCCTCTGATCCACAAAGGAGTAGACTTAAGTCTATGAAAGCTTATGCAACCAATATCTATCTTTCTTTCAATTCCTTTCAAAGGCATTGCAAGATCCCTTTCCTTCCAGGAGAAAGAGTACTGTTTGCTGAGAGGGGGTGGGGTATGAAGCAAGTTCTGCTTTGAGAAGAGGGGCGTCCAAAGCTGAAGAAAAAGGGATAGCAAATAGATCAGATAACCAAAAGCATGACTGGGCAGAGATATCAGTCCTAGTTCCTAGGGCCCTGAGATTTCCGAAAGGAATGTCAGATTTCAACAACTGCTTTCACTACCCTGACACAGAACACACACAGAGCCTGAGCTGGTTCCACACAATTGGCACCTCCAGACCCCTGAAGCAGCTAGGAAAAATTGGCTGAGAGAGTGGCACAAGGATGAACTTCATCATGGAAAGCAATAGGCAAAGTTCAGCTAGCAGTAGCAGCAGCACCACACCTATCTGAAGGATAGCTCTGGTCTGGAGTTCTCCGGTTTCCTTCCTTCCTTCCTTCTTTCCTTCCTTCCTTCCTTACGGTGCTGAAATTTCAGGTCCTCAGTGGGTCAGTACCACAGGCTGGATCCTGGAGCCACAGTCATGCACAGTTACCAAAACCATACGCACACACAGGCGGTGAACACAGCACCAAGAGCCTGCAGGAGATACCAGTGCTCCACCCGCTTCTAGCTTCAGTTTTGACTGGAGGAGATAAGGTTATGAAAAGTCAATGTAACGTCATAGTTAAAGAACAACACCACCCTTTAAAAATGTGCAGGGTTTAGTGCGCCACACGGTGGCATCTAGTTCTGACTCAGAATGTTTTGTTCATATATCAACACACCAAGATGCAGAGGTGGAAGAGAGCTATTTAAAGTCACTACCCTTCCCTCCCCCCTCATCTGATGGCCTGAAAGAAGACGTTTCAAAACAGATATAAATGTGAATCACACAAATAGCTTGACTTGTGCAGGAAGGCAGATGACTGTTTATCATGAGTTATGGGAGGAAAAGATAGAGTGCTGGCTGCCACAGATTTATTATTCCAATTCAACATTCAAAACAGGAATGAGAATGATATGGCCCCTTTGATGTTGCTGAATGCAACTCTCAGTGTTCCACACCATTGGCTAAACTGGCTAGGGCACCTGGGTGTTGCAATCCCACAACATCAATAGTTAACTGCCCAATTCTAATTCCAACATATGTAAGTCCATTTAAAAAGATGTATCTTCACAAAAAGATTCTGACCATTGTTAGTATGGGTTGATCAATCATTATTACTGATTCTAGGTGGCAAACTAGCTTTGGTACACCTAGCTTTGGTATATACTAAAACAAAATGTGGGGCTGTTTTAGCTTGGTCTCCGTGTTTTAAGCTTTAGGAATCGTACAGGCTTGTTTCCATTTACAGAGAATTGCATAAGTTTTCTATGTTCTCAAAGTAACTTGTGAATGGCATTGCAAACATTTTCTGTTTATTTAGCCTTTTACACACACCCCTTCTCTCTCTCTCTCTCTCTCTCTCTCTCTCTCTCTCTCTCACACACACACACACACACACACACACACGAAACAGGGAGACTGCTGTCACAGTGGTGTACCTATTATATTTGACCCCCAGTGCAGATCTTTTTTTTTTAACACTTCCCTTCCTTTCCTCAGCTGCCTTTTTCAGATATGGTGGAGCTGTGGGCTGGGCAGCAAAGGGAAGAGATTCACTTTCCCATCTAGCAAGCAGAGCTGCCAGACCTGGAAAGCACCTTTTCCCACGGCACACTGGGTGACACCCACATACAGTGAGTGAGGTGTCATCCAGTGCAGTCCATACACCCCCCACTGCTTGTGATGCCCCTGTGCTGTCGGTACAGACAATCTGTGTGCAGTTTGAAACTCTGATAGTGAAGAAGTCTAAATCATAAAGGGAACCTGTTTGCATACATCAACCTCCCCTCTCCAGGGCTTGGTTCCCAGTGTGGATGGCAACAACAGGGACGTAGCTAGGATTTTAGGAAGGGGGGAGTCCAGACTAAGTGCCACCATTATAATGGGGCTTGGGTGCGGCGGCGCAGCAGCACACACCATTCATTTTTCTAATGGAAGGGGGGGTCCGGACCCCAAGAACCCCCCCCCCCCCCGGCTACGTCCCTGGCAACAAGGCAGTGGGGCTGGAAACTGCTGCAGCCACTCTTAGCTTGTGTGTTCTTCCTCATGAATAACTTTTGCTACTTTGACCACACTCTGAGGTTGCTTGGTCATGCATCTCCCAGCTACATCTGTTAAATATTGGAGTGTACACAGGATGATCAGACATCTTCCTTTTCCAGGACATGTCCTACATTTCAACCTTTTGCCCAGGAGGAATTTCAAAATATCCTCCGTGCTGAGCATGACTAAAGGGTTGTAAGACAAGCCTCAAAGGGGTGGTGAGGCCAGGGCAGCCTACCGGCAGCCCCAATCCAGCCATTAAATTGTTGTTGTTATTTTTTTTAAAACATAATCTTTATTTATTTTCATTTACATGATTCGTTACATAAAGCTTATATATAAATTATTCTCTTGTTTATTATCTTCATGTCTTCATATCTTCTTATCTTCATTCTTCATTCTTGTCTTGTCTTCCAAATTACTCATTTTTCCATATAAAGTTTATCCTTCTCAAAAATACGTAAATAATACAGTATATAATATGACTTTACATACATATCTTTCTTAATTCAGAATTATTTTCTTACTTTTTCCTTATTCTTCTTTTCCTTCATCTTCTTTTCCTTATATCTGCTCCCTTTATGGCTCTTATTTTCACTTATATATTGTTAATCCCCAAATAGCTTTCAGATATTTTAGCACAGGTTCCCCTTCTTTCTCCCAATTATCTAAGGTTTTTTCTTTTTCCAAATCGTTATTTTGTCCATTTCTTTTAATTCCAATCCATTCCTCTATTTTAGGTATCTTTTCCAGTATTTAGCTAAGGTGATTCGTGCTGCTGTTATTAGGTACAGCACCATTCTCCAATGTCTCTTTTCTATATCTGCTTGCAAATCATGTATCATGTTAAGGAGGTAGAATTCAGGGGTGCTTTGCGTATTTCTACCCAGTATCTTTTTATTTCTGGGCATGACCACCCAATGTGGCGATATGACCCAATTTTTATATGCCATTTCCAGCAATTTTTGTCTTGTAAATTATACATTTTTGCTAACCTTAAGGGTGTATAATACCATTAGTTGATGGTTTTATGATAGTTTTCTTTTAGATCTTGTGATGTTGTAAATCTTCTGGATTGTTCCCAAGCCCTTTCCCAGTTCTCAATCAAAACAACATGACCTAATTCCTGTGCCCATTTTACCATAGCGTCAGTTACTGGCTCTGTTTCTAATTGTCTTTGTATCAATATTTTATATATTTTTGATACTTTCCCTGTGTCCTTGTAACGAAGTTTTCCTATTGTGCCACCCAATTATGTGAAGGTCCCATCTAGTCAATCTTCACCCTAATGCTGCCACCAAATTATGTGATGCACACCCAAACCACAATCCTTTACCATGATGGCAGGCACCTGGGAGTTTTTATCCCACCGCTGCCACCCGTGTTTTGTATTGTGAGTAGCATGGTATTAACTCAAGTCCAGGTGTGTCCTTCTTGGATCAAACTAATAAAACTTTATTTACAAGAAGGTTTAGCAGTGTTGGTTTTAATATGATATCTTATGTTACTTTCTACTTTGTTATAGTTACCATTGGGTTTATAACTCTTTATCTAAATCACCAGTTTCTTATAACTAAGATTCACTCAATCCTTCTATTACGTTCCTCTCTTAAAATTAGACCTAACAGTCACCAAAGCTATCACTATCCCGCAGGATATAACACACCAGCCACTCCCTTTCCTAGAGTCCTGGAAGTGAAACGGTAGGGAGTCCTTTCCCACTCAGACTCTACCCCTAACCGTCCTTCTCTATCCCTGGAACCCTAACTCTCAGGATTCCTGAATGTACCACATTTTGGGGTGCCTTGTCCTCTTTGGCAGTTATGACAGCTGGTCACCCTGAGTGTACGATGCATGGTTATTCCACCTGCTGTCCCTTTCCTCCTCCGACCTGGAGGCTACAGTGTTAATGGGCAAGAAGAGTGCTGAGTCAGATTTGCAAGAATGTTGGCACAGTTTGCAGAGGAAAGGAATGCCGCATCATCACTATCATATGGATGTGAGCCCTGCTGCAGTTTGGTACTCCACTACTGAGTCCTTGGTCACTGCAGTTTGTGCCTGGATGTAAAGGGGAAGAACAACTGGGAAGGGAATGAGGTGCTGAGGAGGGAGGTGCACCCTAGTACATGACAAGGTGGTACCTAACCAGGGAGAAAAAGACCTGATTCTCAAATCTGATTCTCAAAGTTGAAAAGAGAAATAGGAGAAGAATGGGATACAGCCACTCCAGAGAAGAAAGAGAGTTTCAGCTACAAGGGTAAGAGAGTGTCTTCTGCTCCCTTCAGTGTGGACTTTGGCATGTAACGAGATCTCATCGTTTCAATCATATGAAAGAAACAGCTTTAGAAGATGTGGATGAAGTTCCAAATGTCAGTTACTGACACATAAATCTCAATGAATCAGTGGGGCTTGCTTCTGAGTAAACTTGTTCTTCACATAATTTGTGACATAAATGCAAACTAAAGTGTGTGTGTGTGTGTGTGTGTGTGTGTAAGAGAGAGAGAGAGAGAACAATAAAGTGGGCAGTTGTTAGAAGGGCTGTTGAATTTTGAAAAATGAAATTAGTATAAAGTTAAATATCTAAATTAAACTTGTTTAAAAGACTGTGCTCCCTGAATGAGCAAGGGTTATGATTCTTAAATGTCAGCTGCTTTTGCACTATATGCTATTAATCTTTTCTTTTAAAAAAAAATCTTCTTGAAAGTCAATGTTGCAGTACTAGCATGTGATATTGGGTTATCTGAGGCAACTGTGCTTTGGTGCACTACAGAAACTCATGCAGCTGACTCAGATCTCAAGTCACCATGTGCCCATTTAATCAGCAATGGGAACCATGAGGCAGTCCAGAAGTTATTTGACTGCAACTCCCAGCACTCTCTGCATTACTTATACTGGCAAGAGCTATTAGAATATGCAATCTGACAACTTCTGGGGGGATAGGTGATTCCATCCCTGCATTAGATGGATCAAGGCAGCTGGTACCAGCTTCATGCCTTCCAGATTTATTGTACTGCACCAAAGCGTACAACATTTTCAGCCCCAGAGACCACATCTGAACTTCACAGGGATTCCAGAGGCAGCAAGAATGCTCATGTGCATTCACAGAGAGAGGGTGTGTGTGTGTGTGGGGGGGAGCTTTTCTCATATCCCCACGTCAACAATGCAGTGCAAGATCATAGGGGCTTTTTCAGGAGGAAGGCGCTAATGCCTCTTCCCTCTGCACTCCAGACCAGAACTGCTGTTTCTGCATTATAGCGGAGAAGGAGGGAATTTAGCTTCCTCCCTCCCACAGTGATGCTGGCCAAAGTCTTCTCCATTGTTGTTGTTGTAGTGTGCCTTCAAATCGTTTCCAACATATGGTCACTCTAAAGTGAACGTATCACAGGGTTTTCTTGGCATATTCCTTCGGGGGGGGGGGGTACTTGCCATTGCTTTCACCTGAGACTGAGAGAGTGTGCCTTGCCCAAGGTCACCCAGTGGATTTCCATGGCAGAACCAGGAATCAAACCCTGGTCTCCAGAGTCATAGTCCAGTGCTCAAACCACTACATCACACTGGCTCAAAAGTACCACTGTCCCACTTTGGTCAGAACAGTTCTGATTAATCCTCTGTTGCCCCACTTTTAAAGCTACTTCTAAAGTGTCCCAGACTGCTTGCACACTGCAGAATTAATGCAGTTTGACACGGCTTTCACTGTCATGTTCTATCCTTCGCAATCCAGGGATTTGTAGTAGTCTATTCTATTCAAAAACAATTGGATACATACCATCAGCATTTCATGATGAAAACTGGGACACCTGATACCAAGCAACATCAAGGTGTGCTCAGGAGGTCAAACTGGTAAAACGAATTAACGAGGAAAAACACACAAGCTAGGAGAGGCTGCAGCAGTTTGATTTTGTCTGAACTTCCTGGGAAGGGCAGGATTCTGTCCCCTCTTCTCCCACTGCAGAGTTAATAGCATGCAAACTACTTTTCCACTTTAAATTCAGTTTGCAGCAATTGAAGTAAGCTGAGGACAAAGGAAGAGGGACATTTTAAAAGCAGTTGGAAAAAAGGGACAACAGAGGATTAATTGGGATTTTCCCTGCCAAATCGAGATAGTTGGAAGAGATGTGGATATTTATAGAGGGAAGCTGAACCATGCAACTAAATTCTTCATCTTTTGTATTAAAATATTATTCATTTATTCATTTCATTATTTCTACTGTTATTGTTAAAAACAGGGTATCCTAATTCATGAGCCATTGATGGTTTGTCCAGCTAAATAAACCTTAAATCAGAAAGAAGAAAACTCAAGACACTCTGCCAGAAAAACAAATTTGAGGTCAGTCGAGAGAAAATTTTACACCAAGCTAGTAGGTAGAGAGCACGGCACATCTGGGAAACGTGGCAAGAGCTCAACATGGCCTCTGTGCGAGAGGTATCCAGCTTCACTGAGGACCTGCTGTGTCCCATCTGCCTCTCCATCTTTCGGGACCCTCACATGTTGGAGTGTGGCCACAGCTTCTGTGCTCCATGCCTAGAGCCCTGCATCCCCAAGGGCCAAAGGCGTGGGCTTTGCCCTGAATGCCGGCGACCATTTGCCCTACGCCACATGGCCATCAACCGAGCTCTGTGCAGCCTGGCAGAGAAGGCCCGGCTTCTTAAACTGGATGAAGGCCCTCAGCTGGGAGGGACTGGAGGCTGGTATTTCTGTGAAGAACATGAGGAACCACTAAAACTCTTCTGCAGCCAGGATGAGGGACCAGTCTGTGTCATCTGTCGGGACCTGCCTCAGCACCGTGGGCATGACTTCTTGCCCATCAAAAATGCAGTTCTGGCTTATCAGGTGAGAGACAGGCATGCTCTAGTTGTGGTAAAACAGACCTGGGACCTGGTGGTTGAAATCAGAAGATTTCAATGAGAGTAGCTTCTCTTCTGAGGAGACTATGGAGTTTGATAGATCTCCCCTAAAGGGTGGCCTGCAGCCACCCATTTTAGCGCCAGATTGGGACCACAGCAATTACATGCCACGGCCTCAATCCCACCTTTCCGAGGTGCAAAATACTTCTCCTTTTTGCACCCTGGAAAGGGCACCATAGTCACTGGCGTGCGGCTTTCCCACGCTCCTTTGCTACTGCAGCATCTAGACGCAGCACCAGAGGAGCGCCGTGATGCTGCGTGCCATGTGATGAAGCATGCAGCATCACGCCGGCCTTGGGGTGGAGTCGGGGCATATGTCATGTGGACACCATAATGGCCGGTCTGTACAACCCCTAAATGGCTATAGCCTGCAGACATGGCTTCTCAGTAGCTGCTGTTGGGTTATAAAACTTCTTTCCAAGATTGACTAGCCTGATGGTGGCTCTATCTCCAGTTATCCTACTTGTTGCAGGTTAAGGTACCTACCTTTTTATTCAGAATGGCTACTGGTAATTCAAGATGGGCTTTTAAGAAGTTCCTCCTCTCCTTTTTAACTGCTGTTCCTGTAAAAATTGCTTTTAATTCAGCTGTGTTGTAACATTGTAATTTGTTTAAGTGTATTATAATGTTTGTTTATTTTGTTTGGTTGTTTTCATTTGTGTCTGTGTTTTTAAAAACTTTTGTGAGCCTCCCAGTTTTAGGAAACAAGATGATTTTAAATCAAATCAAATCAATAAATAAAGGCTGGGATCCTTCATCAAACATATAGCCACAATGACAAACCGTTGACTCTCCGTTTCAGCACTTTAAACCATTGAAAGCCAGACTTCCATCTTTGTGCCTAGCTCATTCTAGCTGTCATTGTCATAGAGTGTAGTATTCTTCCATGAGTCTTTTCTAAATGATCAGCTAAAATTCCTAATAAAAAGAATTCAGGATCCAACTGAAGTTTAATTTTCAGAATATGCTTCACCAGTTTATGAATTTGAGTCCAAAAGTTGTTAGCTCTTTCACAATTCCAGAGGTCACAAAGATTTTCAGCACACTTTTGTTGCCTACAGGACTCAGAAAAATAGCTTAGAGCAGGGGTTCCCAACCCCTTTGACTCATGGAGCTCTTTTTACAATCAGTTTCTATGGGGGAGCCCCTAAGAGGCCTACCCTATGTCTTACAAGTTAACGGTGTTCAGGAGTAGTGTTACTTTTTGTTTCTTATTCTTTAATTTCATTCAATTTTTATTTCTTTTTTTTAAATTTTTATTAAGTAGATGTTTACAAAATAAAAGAGGGTACAATTCTCCACACATTATACGGTCTTATTTCAATATTCTTAACCCTCTCCCTCCCCATGCCATCCCCTTTTCTATTCATTTTAAATACTGCTTCCATATTAGCTATACCTTCCGAATTCCTCAAAAGTTGAATTTCTTTTTCCCCTTATCTCACCATCTTCAATTTCTCTCTAGCTTATAACCTAAGCATGTACAATTGCTGTGTTTTCCCAGTTTATTTCACAGAATCGGTATAGCCTATTTTCCCCCCTATTCCTTTCTTATTTTGTCTTGTTCTTCTGGTATGTTTCCCTCACTTTTGCCCATATTTGATTTCCTTCTTCTGATATTTCTCCTTTTAATTTCATGGTTAGTGTATCCATTTCCATCACCTCTAAACATTTTTCCAACCAATCTTCAACCTTGGGTGCCTCCTTATTCCTCCAAACTTTTGCAATTGTTATTCTAGCCGCGGTTACTAAATACAATAATGGCTTTAGTTTTTGTCTTAACTCCCTATTTTCTACTATATTCAATAAACAGACTTCCGGAACAAGGGGGAATTTCATTTGTATAATTATCTCAATTTTCTTATGCACCTCATTCCAAAATTTCTTTATCAGAGGGCAATTCCACCACATATGAAAAAAGCTACCCATACTTTGTTCACATCTCCAACAATTTCCCTTATCATTTTTATATATCTTTGCCAATCTATTTGGAGTTATGTACCATCTATTTATCATTTTGTATAAATTTTCTTTTAGGTCCATGCATAATGTAAATTTTAAGTCCTGTCCCCACGCTCTTTTCCATGCATCAAATTGTATATTTTTCCCTATGTTCTGTGCCCACTGTGTCATACAATGTTTTATTTGTTCCTGTTCTAATTCTAATTTCAAAATTAGTTTGTAAAATTTACCTATTTTCTTCTTTCCCTTATCTAACCATATCAGACCCATTTCTGTTTTTTTTTGTTATTCCGAATTGCTTTTCATCCATTCTATATTGTTCTGTTAACTGATAGTATAGATACCAATTTATGTCCATTCCTTCCCTATTCATTTCCTCCCTAGATTTCATTATTAATCTTCCTTCAGATATCTTTAGACAATCTTTATATCTTAGCCATTCTTTTCCTTCTATTCTACCCTTCTTTAGTATTGCTTCATGTGGGGATGTCCATTCTGGTAGGCTTCTGTAGCTTTTTTCTTTATATTTTGTCCACACCTTATATAATGTTTTCCTCACTATGTGATCTTTGAACTCCCTATTCAATTCTACCTTATTCCACCACATATATGCATGCCACCCATATCTTAAGTTGAATCCCTCTAAGTTTAATAATTGTTCATCTTCTAATTCAATCCACTTGGTTATCCAGTCTAAGCAGCATGCATGAAAATATAATTTTAAATTTGGCATCCCTAGTCCTCCTCTCTCCTTATCATCCGTTAATGTTGTCCATTTCATTCTGGCTTTCCTTCTAGCCCATACAAATCTTTTTAAGTCCCTTTCCCATACTGTAAAGATTCCCTCATTGTGAATTATTGGCAGATTTTGAAATAAGAATAGAATTTTTGGTAAAATGCTCATCTTTATCAATGCTATTTTCCCTAATAATGATAACTGTAATTTATCCCATTTTTCTAAATTTCCCTTTATTTCCTGCCAGCTCTTTTTATAATTATTATCAAATAAATCACTGTTCTTTTTTGTAATATAGATTCCCAAATATTTAACTTTTTTTTTGTATTTTAATACCTGTTCTTCCCTGAAGTGTCTCTTGTTTCTTTTTTATCATGTTACATGTGATCATTGCTGATTTATCTTTGTTAATTTTTAGACCAGCATTTTCTCCAAATTCATTTATTATATTTAATACCTTTGGAATATTTTCTGTTGGTTCTTCTATCATTAACACAATATCATCTGCATATGCCCTTAATTAATAATAATAATAATAATAATAATAATAATAAACTTTATTTCTACCCCGCCCTTCCAAGAAATGATCAAGGCGGCTTACAAAATATGAAACATTACAATACAGAATAAAACTTCAATATAAAAGTTAAAACATTACTAGAAAAAACAGGAATTGTATTTCCCTTCCTTTAATTTTAGCTCCTCGTATCAATTTTTCTTCTCTAATTTTGTTACACAAAATTTCCAAACATGTTATGAATAATAAGGGAGATAAGGGGCATCCCTGTCTTGTTCCTTTATTTATCATACATTCTTTAGTCCTAATACCATTAACTATAATCCGGGCCTTTTGTTCCTTATATGATTCTTCTATCCATTTTACAATATTATTACCTAAATCTAATTTTTTTTAGTATTTTCAGCATGAATTCCCAATCTAGATTATCAAAGGCTTTTTCGGCGTCCAAAAATACTAATGCTACCTCTATCCCTGGATTTTTATCATAATATTCAATCAAATCGATTATAGTTTTTATATTTTGTTTGATTTGCCTTCCTGGTAAAAAGCCACATTGATCTTCTTTTATCCACTTCCTAAGAACTGTTTTAACTCTTTCTGCTAGTATAGTCGTAAATATTTTATAATCTGTATTCAGTAATGAAATGGGTCTAAAATTTTGAGGGCAATCCGAATCTTTCCCTTCCTTAGGTATTAATGTTATGTTTGCTTCCTTCCATGAATTTGGAATACCTTCTATTAGAATATTATTGAACACTTTGTCCATGGGTTCCAATAATTCCTTTTCATAAATTTTGTAAAAATTTAATGTGTATCCATTCGGACCTGGGGCTTTATCTTTTTTCCCTTTTCTAATTGCATCACTTATTTCTTCCTTTGTAATTCTTTGATTTAATCTTTGTTTGATCTCTGTTTCAATATCAATTTTCTCGACTTTTTCTATGTATTCATTCAACTTTTCTTGTTTCCTTTTACTCCTCTCCTCTTTCCTGTATAGATTTTTATAATATTTATAAAATATTTCCCTAATCTTAGATTGTTCTGTAATAGCCTTTTGGTCCTCTCTTAATACCAATATTTGTCTTTCATCTCTCATTTTTTTAACCTTATATGCCAAAAATTTCCCTGCTTTATTCCCATATTCAAATTGTCTTTGTTTGATGAATTTCATTTTTCCCCCAATTTCATCCATCATTTTAATATTAAGTTGATTGTTCAAAATTTTTATCTCTTTATCAATGTTTCTGTTTTGAGGATCCCCTATTTTTTTCCCTTTCTTTTTCTTGTATTTTTTCTCAAATTATTCTTATCTCATTTTGTTTCTTTTTCTTCTTTTCTGCTTTTTTCTTTATCAAGTGACCTCTTATGACCGCCTTTGCTGCATCCCAGATAACTTTTTTTATTTCTTTCATTTGTCTGGAGCAGCCACGGAGCTCTTAGGAAGTACACACAGAGCCCTAAGGGCTCCTCCAAGCACAGGTTGGGAACCACTGCTTTAGAGACACTTTGCTGCAGTGGACTAGCCTGAAGGGGTCACTGTCTGTTCTTGACACTTCTGCTCATTCCTTTCCTCTTCAAAACTATCTATCCCTAAATAATGATGAATATTTGCTCTTCTTTTCCTTCTAGGACCAACTAAAGGCATCTCTAGAGCCTCTGGAAGAGGGTCTCAGGCGTCTGAAAATGAGCCAGTGTCGCCAGCAAGAGAACATTATAGAATTAAAGGTGTGGCAGGCAATTATGGGCTGGTACATACGGGGCCTTTGTGACACCCTTGTCACATGCTAGGGTTGCCTGGGGGTGGAGAGCCCACGTGCCCTACAACCCTAGCACGTGACGAGGGCGTAACAATGGTGGCGTCCTGTAAACATGGGAGCCACCGTTGTTACATAAGTACTGTGTGGCATCTGTGCGGTGCCGCACAGCACTTACATAACCACTGCACCAGTGGCACACTCATTACACCGCCACCGTGGCTTTAGAAGAACCCGCTTTTCGTGGGTTCTTTTTCCACCGGTGGGAAGCCATACGGTTTGCGTGGCTGCGGCTTCCCTCCGGTGGAAAAACAGGCGCTGGGAGTCCACTCTTTTTGGGTAGTCTGTCCTGCGCTGATATTAGCTTTTTTGAAGTGTGCTTGGAATTTTCCATTTAGTGTTAAACTGCATCTGCCTCTTGTCATCTCAAAATCCATGACTGTATATACTTTTCCTGCTTTGTGTTATTTTATACCTGATATTAGCAATTGCTGGCATGATACTACTCAGTTAGAGGATGCCAGTCTGAGACAAATGTGGAGACTGCTTATTTGCATCATGCAAGTGTGACCATGAAGAAAATGTCATAGCATGAAGTCCACCTGTTTCGAGTTCCATACAGGCAGCTGATCAGTCTCTTTTGGGGTTGCTCCATTCTGGTCCCACATCTTCCTGTTTTTTTGGTTCCTGTTTCCTACAACCATTCTTAGTTTTCTTAGTGTGAAAACTATGAAAATCTTGCTTCACCCAAACCTCTATAGGACATTTTTTCCATAAACAATTATGTACTTCTATAAACATTAGGGTTTCCCCAGTCCTACTGTGTGTGTGGTACTGTTCTGGTTACATATTGATCCATATAATAGATGTGATTTCTGGATCAAGCCTCTACCCCAGCAATAGTCAATCTGTATGGGGCTACTGTTCCTAACAAGTATAGGTGGGAGTGGGGGAGGCGATTCATAGGAGGAGGAAGCGGCTGGCCTCAGCTCCAAGAGGTAGAAAAATGAGAGCATGATCCCTCTAGGAGAACATATGTTGTTTCCTTATCCTCATAGCCAAAACCAGCTGCTCCTTCTTCTAGTGCTGGTAAACTAGCAGGAGCCCCACAAGACTTGCTTGTTTTCTCGAGTGAGGTTTTGGACAGAGCACAAAGGGATAGAGAATATCCCCTGCATCCTGTCCTAAATAAAATATATGCATGCACAACCAATAGTTATATGCTTATACTTTGCCAACATGTTTTCAGACCAGAATTTTCCTGGTAGTATGTTGTTTTCTTCTTCTACAAATCAGGCTACATAAAGATGGCAAATGATCTCAGCTTTAATTTTTTTTAGATATACTATGATACACTGTCTTCTCACACAAACATACCCTTCCTGTATCTGATGCCAAGACAGGTGGTAGTAGTGGTGATGTAGTTGTGTGATAGCAAAGCACCACACATTTTGTAGTGTTATAAACCCAGTGGGGATTAATCATCCATAACATCAAGAATAAATGCCAGCCCTGCATAGCCATGGATGTTTATGGTGATGATGGCCCAGAAGAATGCTATTACTTCCATGGGTTGTGGGAACCCCCAAGACATTTGATTGGCTTTGTTGTTGTTTTTGTTGTGTGCACCTTCAAGTTATTTCAGTTTATAGCATGGGGGTCCTCTTGGTAAGATTTGTTCAGAGGAGGTTTGCCATTGCTTTCCCCTGAGGCTGAGAGCATGTGATCTGCCCAAGGTCACCCAGTGGGTTACATGGCCCAAACTGGGAACTGAAGCTTGGTCTCCAGAGTCATAGGCCTGTTACAGACAGCCAAAATAAAGCTGCTTCGAGTCACAGTGGAGCTATGCTGTTTCAATGATGCATGCGTCCTAAGAGTCCAGAAGCCGCACCAAAGCCACGCTCCAGCCCGCTGGAGCGTGGCTTTGGTGCGGCTTCTGGACTCTTAGGACGCATGCATCATTGAAACAGCATAGCTCCACTGTGACTCGAAGCAGCTTTATTTTGGCTGTCTGTAACAGGCCATAGTCCAACACTCAAACCACTATGCCATGCTGTTGGAAATATTGTAGATATTTCCTTCATCTGTTCTAGCAAGTAAATGTTCGGAGCATAATCAGTTGCCTGGATTAATGGGTTGTATGGATTTGATAACAGGTCTTGGGGAAATGGGTCTAGGAAATCAATACATTCTGTTCTTGGCTTTGGGTTAGATGGTGGTCATGTTTTTACAGAACAGAACCTCAGGTCTGACCTATTTGTGCCCTTTCAGACCTGCTCTGAATCCTTGTCTGACCATCTCTCTGGGGAGTTTGTGAAGTTGCACCAACTGCTAAATGACAGAGAGCTGGGGTTAAAGGAGGCCCTGGAGAATCAAAGAGAAAAGAACTTGGCCCAAATGGAAACAAAATTAAAGGAATTAAATGAGAAGGTGGCTTCTTGGTCTGAAACCCTCTGTCAAGTACGGGTGGGACTTGAATGCAAAGACCACATCAGCTTCCTCAAGGTGAGAAGGCCCTTGGTCTGAGGTAAGCTTGGAAAGGAGGTCAGAAAGAGAAAGAATACCAAGCTTAGCCCCTTATGTTCAACTTTGGCTGCATCTACACTGGAAAAGTAATGCAGTTTGACATGACTTCAGCTGCCATGGCTCCAGGGGCATCACTTGTGGGTGGTGGTGGTGCAAGCTGCAACAGGTGACACCCTAATGAGGGTGACCGACACCGCTGTTTCCCAAACATCTGCCTTTGGGCAGAAATGGGCTGAGGTGCTCACCTGAATCCCTTTAAAGCACTGAAGAGATGGTGGGAGTGGGGTGAGGCTCAGTAGGAAGAAAAAGGAGAAGTCACAGTTTTTTTTAAATTAAATTTTTAATTTAAATGCTTTTTAAATTTTCTTTAAAAACATCATATCTTACCAAATTTCACTTCAATCAGATGAAACTATGAACATGTAAATACATTTAGGCTCTGTGTATGATACTGTAATTTAAACATATAATTTTAATTTTGCTGGCAGTTTGTGCCATAACTATTACCGTTAAACTCAGTGATAAAATTTATGAGTAACATTAGTACAAAATCCATTACTAAGAATTTTGTATGGTGTGGTATGGGAGGAGGTCAATGAGGAATGACACCATGAGTTACCACTGGGTAACTAGGACACCAGTCCTAGTGATGCATTTTATTTGTGTATGTGTATGTGTGTGTGTATCTACTGGGTGTAGGGAGGAATAAATAGGTTATTATGAGCCTCAACAGACCGGTCATAAAGGCCAGCATCGAGGTGGAGTGGAGGCATGGCATCCACATGACGCACACCCTCACTCTGCCCCCATGCCGGCATGACTGCACACCCTGCCACATGGTAGGTGGTGTCAGGGTGCTCCTCTGGTACTGTGCTCAGATGATGCAGCACCAAAGGAGCACCAAAAGCCACAGCACTGGCAGCTGGGGCACCCTTTCCACGGCGCAAAAGGCCAGATTGGGCCACAGCATGTAGTTGCTGCAGCCTCGATCTGGTGCTGGAAAGGGGCAGCCTGTTCAGCCTCTAAGCCAAGAGAATTGTGTCAGCAGGCTTCAAAGGGACTGTCTGTTTTCCTGGGGGTGGTTGTTTGCCTTTAATGGCCATGGGACAACACACCCTCCAATATTTCACAGGACATATCTGACCAAGCAACCTTATAGTGTGGTCAAGATGGCACCACAAGCTAGCAGAGGCTGCAGCACTTTACATTTGCCTTGAACCTACTGGGAAAGGCAAGATTCTTATACCACCCCTCCAAGTTAACTGCTTTTGTGTTTTGAAGTCAGTTTAAAAAAATGAAGTAATGTGAAGACAGATGGGGGGACATGGGAAGAAAAGCAAGAAAATTGGATATTTTAAAAGAAGTGTAAAAAGTGAAATGGCAGCGGATTCATCAGGAATGTCTGTGCCAAATCAGGACTGTTGGATGGAACAGGGCAGAAGAATAACCAGAGAGATGAACCTTTTCTCACCATTTCTTCTTGTTCACATGTCTGGCTTCCATGTCATGCAGCCATTAAAAATTGTCAAGCTGCCTCTGCTGAGAAAAATGGTGAATACTGTAGGGAAGAGCCATTTGTAGTTGTTTCATTACCTTGCCCTTTTCTCTTTCTTTCTGTCCAGGAAGCAAAGGAGTTGCTGGAGAGGTGAGTAACATCTGCCTTTTCTTGTATAACAAGTAACCACAGAGAGGTAAAGCATAAAAAGACAGCCACAACGAAGCTGAAGTTTCAGAAGATTCTGTTTCTCTGACTCATACATGTAGGAAAATAAGAAACTGTCTTATAATGAATCAGATCATTAGTTTGTCTCACTTAGTATAAACTGTAATTAGACCAGGAAAAAAGCAACTTTGGCAATACTTATTACATGACGATGCCTCCTACCTGTAGCCGCTGTGTCCCTTTTCACTGATGGAGGAAACCTGTCTATGATCTTGCTATCATGCTAGTCCCCAGGTACAAAAAATCTCTGCCAAGCAGTTTCATTATTGGCAGTCACTTAATGTCAGTCTCCCCTCCACTTCCCTTGTCCCCCTCCCCTCCCACTATTCCCAAGCAGGTTCATTCCTTTTATTCCCCCCGCCTCGCCCTTCCTTCCTTCCTTCCTTCCTTCCTTCCTTCCTTCCTTCCTTCCTAACTTGCAGTAGCAGAGCTCTGAAGCAGTGTGAAATAAGTGAAGCAATAAGAAAATAAAGTAAAATAATGAAAAGGCATGCTTGGTAAGGCATAGGGTAGGGAAGTTAAGGGACGGTTAGGAAGCAGTATTGAGAAGATGGAAGCAGTGATTAAGAAAATGCGATTAAGAAGATGTCTGGTGATGGCTGCTCTGAAAGTGGTGTGTTCCCGTTTTAAAAAACTTGATGTGATTCCTGCGAAAACAGGACTTGTGTTGTAATTTCCTATATCCATCAGCCCGAGTCATGGATGATGGCTGTCATAGCACTTGTCTACACCATCCAAAATATTCTGAGCTGCACCCAAAGTACTCTGGTACTGGTGCTGACCCCAATTCTCCCTGTTATCTGTGCACACCATAGCAATGCTGGGCAGATGTCTACAAACACATCTCTGCTGTTACCCATTGCTACTGTTGCAAGTTGCTTCCTCTGAGGTCAGAAACAGGGTGCCCAGAGTTTTTCACATGGCTGGATGCCTTGTGATCTGAGAAGGAGAAACTCACAACAATAGTGGTGGCTCCAGGCAGCACAGTGAGAAATATGTGTGGACAGCTTCCCAGCATTGCTACTTCAGGTTTTACTGGAAGATTTGAAGCAAAATGTAAGTCTTTGTAATTCATTTTAATGCAGGGATGGGGCGGATGCAGTGCAGAACTGGCCTCATGAAGACAGTTTGCACTCGAATCGGAGCTTTGGCCCTGTGTTGTGAAAACAGCTTGCCTTAAAGGCAGGGGAAAACCAGATTAAGTGGCCTGTACAGATATGTCCATAGTCCTCAGTATATGGAGGGTATCAGGTTGGAAAGGCTGCATCTGTATTGATTGGCAATAACTCTTCAGAGTTTCAGTGAGGGATTTCTTCTAGCTGTTCCTGTAAATGCCATAGTTGAATATGAGATCTTTACATAGAAATCATGTGCTCTACCACTGAGCTATGGGTCTTTCACATTGTGAGTGTGGGAATGGTTGACCTATTGAATGGAAGGTGGGGGTGGACAATGACTTGCTCTTGTACCTTTCAAAAAGCAGCTCAGTCTGCAGAGATCAGGTGAATATGTTTTTCCCAGCATGGATATAAAACATCCTGTCCTAATATCTTATAATCAAAGGAAACCATGGTTTAAAAACTCTATTATAGTTGAAAAGTTGGCATCTCTAACCTTGTGGATTAGCCAAACAATATATATTTTGTGGCTCTTGGCCTTTGAAGTGTTTTACAATCTACAGCACTATATAAATAAAGCATAATGATGATGATGATGATAATAATAATAATAATAATATCCTCTTCTTGGTTTTCAAATGGTCATTTCTTGCAATACTACTGGCCATCTGAAGGCCAATTGAAAGTACGCACTACAGTAAAAACTTAAACCTGTCAGTAAATATGATTTATGTGGTTTGGGAGGACAGTGTGGATTGTGTAATCAATCAATCAATCAATCAATCAATCAAAGCAGAGCCAACTAAAATGACTAAAATTTGGGTGTTCTTCCTTTGCAGAGTTCGTAAGGAACAAAGGTCCCAAGGTGAAGAGGAAGAGGAAACAGAAGCAGAGATGATGGAAGAAGGATTGGGAGCCAGTAGTGAAGACACAGATGAGTGTGACAATGAGGCAGAGGAGGGTGGGCTGAGAGTTAATGAAGATGTTGATGAAGAAGAAGAGGAAGAAGAGGAAGAGGAGGAGGAGGAAGAAGAAGAGGAGGAGGAGGAGGAAGAAGAGGAGGAGGTGGAGCAAGAGAGAACAGCAGAGACGGAGGATGAGGATGCAGATGAAGATGGAGTGGTGCCTGTAGATTTGAACCTGGGAGAGTTCAAAGGGCCTCTGCAGTTCTATGCCTGGAAAGAACTCTTGGGTGCAGTGCATCCAGGTGAGGTGATTCCTCATGCTTTAAGGGAAAGGGGCTTACAAATCAAATGGACCAGTACTGACAAAATCCTAAAATAGGTAGATTTGTAGTTGTTTTTTTCTTCAACTTAGCATTTTGTCCAGTCACACAGTTGTCAGGATATATTCACCATACATGGAGATTGGTATAGAATAATAGAATCATTGAGTTGGAAGAGACCCTAAGGGCCATCCTGTCCAATCCCCTTTGGCCATGCAGGAAAACACAAAGCACCCCTGACAGATGGCCATCCATCTTCCCCCGGAAGGCAGAAGTCCATCCTCCCAGAAGTCCCATCCCACCTGGAAGTCCCGCCATCCAACACCAGGTAATACCTGGTGCGGGAACACCTTTGAGTTTGGGCACTTGGTCTCTAAAAGGTTCTCCATCACTGAGCAGGAGAAAACAAACTTATTCCTTCTTCCATATGACACCATTCTAAATATTTAAACATGGCTATTATGTCACCTCTTAACCTTTTCCTCTCCAGGCTAAATATACCCAGCTCCCCAAGCTGCTTCTCCTAAGGCATGGTTTCCAGATCTTTCACCTTTTTGGTCGCCCTCTTCTGTACATGCTTCAGCTTGTCAACATCCTTCTCAAATTGTGGTGACCAGAGCTGGACGCAGTATTCTAGGTCAGGCTGACCAATGCAGAATAGAATAGTATTATTATTTCTCTTGATCTGGAAACTATACAGTACTTCTACTGATGTAACATAGAATTGCATTGGTTTGTCAGCTGCATCACATGCTGACTCATGGTCAGCTTGTGGTCCACAAAGACTCATAGTTTTGCATGTACTGCCATCAAGCCAGGTGCCACCATCCTTTATGTGTGCATTTCATTTTTTTCTGCCAAATGTACCTTACATTTCCCCCTGTTGAAATTCATTTTGTTAGTTTGGGCCTAACTCTCTAATCTGTTGTGGTCATTTAGAAGGTACTGGCTATATTTCCTATGATGTCATCTGAAAATTTAATAAGCATGTCTCCTATTCCTTCATTCAAGTCATTTATAAAGAAGTTGAATAGCATTGGAACCCTGTGGGACCCCACTGGTTCCTTCTCTCCAGACTGAGGCCGAGCCATTGGTGAGCACTCTTTGGGTTTGGTTGGTCAACCTATTACAAGTCCTCCTAACAATTGCATTGTGTAGCACATATTTTATTAGCTTGTTTGGAAGCTACTGATTTGCATTTTACTAGCTTTTAGGTCCTGTGCCTGGCCTTTTCTTTTCTTTTCTTTTCTTTTCTTTCTTTCTTTCTTTGCATTCTTTTGGCCATGTGAGCAGTCCCAGTGTGGGGCCAGGAACCATACAAATGAAGCATACTCTACATATGTAAAGCATACTTGATCCATATATGTAATTTATACTGCAGGTGTGCTTCTGCACTGCTATCTCTTTATTTGAGGGATTTGCAGGTTCCTTCTTTTGGTGTTCCACCAGAAGATGTATACAAGCATAATGTCCAGTAGAGTTTAAACTGACATATAGAGAAATGAACTTTATCTGTGTATGCAAAGGGATCTTGGAGCATCTTTGAGACTAACTGAGAGAAAGAAGTTTGTAGCACAAGCTTTCATAGACTGAGTCTACTACCTCAGAATTCATTAAACCCAGTCTATGAAAGTTTTATGCTACAAATGTTAGTCTCAGAGGTGGTGCAAGATCTTTTTACCTACTGATACATACTAGCATGACTATGACTCTGAATAATTATATCTCTGTAATAAATACTTTTTCATATTGTTATGACATTTCAAGGCTAAATATAATCTCACCCATCTGGTGGAGTAGCAGACAGAAAGTGGCTTTGTGGCATCTTATCTTCTGCATATTATCTGCAGCATGGTCAGAGGCTTACTATAAATGGAGGCAACTTATTTCTGTTTATATAGCTCACATCCAGGATATTTACATTTTCTATCCAGTGAGAGTATTGCCAGTCTATTTGAAGGTTAGCTATCACCATCAATCAGATAGGATTTTAACTGGTCTCTTGACTTCAACCAATTGTAATTGTCTATTTGTTCAAGGCCATCCATCATCCAACTGGAAATAAGATTTTTACTGGGTTTTTTTGTACAATCACACAATACTTTAACTGGTCTTTTGATCTGCCACCAATAAGATACACAATATTAACTGGTTACCTGCCATCAGATGACTGCTCCTGGTCAGTTTTCTATTCTTTTACTTTATTGTTGCTATTTATTTGTCTTAAGGTCTTATCACATGTCTCTTCTCTTGATAAATAGCGCTCTTGTCAAGGCACAATGCAGGTGGCACTGCTCTCTTCCCTATCACACATGTGGAATCTCCTTGGCATTTCAGGCATTGTTCACACTAAAAACCTATAGTACACAGCATTTGACACTGCCCACCAAGTACTGCGCCCTTTCCTATTTGGCACACACACAGACATTCCCCCTTTCATAGATATATAAATCACAAGCATCTTACCTTTAAAAAGACATCCCCCTTAAACCCCTCCCTCTCTCTCTCTCTCTGTGTGTGTATCTGCTCATCCCCTCAGATCTTGATGGAGCATCATAGCATTCTACCATTTCAGAGACAGAATGGGACTGGAAAAGGATAATTAAGGGGTAGTGAGCAAAGGTTTGGCTTCTGACAAGCCCCGGAAGCAGTAATTTATTGAAGGGTATTTATTTATTTTTTCTATAAAGAAAAACAGTTTTAAAGTTTCTTGTGTCCACCCTGCTTTTCCTTCTTCTTTTCTGATCATGTTTCCCTGCCCATAGTGTGCCCACTAATAAACTCTAACCACCCAAAATTGCCATTAAAGTGGAATTTAACTTTTGCACTGGTAATTAAAACAGGATATTTGCAAGAAAGGTAGTCATTAATGGACTTTTTGTGTATGTAAAAAAATCGCACTTTCAAGGCAGTCTCCTATGAGAGAATAACAGGGAAGTAATGGTGTCATGCAGAAAGCTCCAAGTGGAGGTGCTAGTTCTGGTTTACCTTTTATGAAGACACAGATCACAGAGTACACTTATTGACATTCTTTGTTGCCATATGCAGGCTTCAAGGCCTTAAGTTTTATAACTTTCTACACAAATTTTATACACAAAATAAAGCACCCGGCCTACAATAGTATACACCTTGGGTGCATCTTACATAATCAACTGAATGCACATAGAATTGGCAGGGGCAGAGGAATGCCACTGCAAACTCTATTCTCTTTCCATGACTATACGCTAGAAATTCCCACCAGGTCCAAAGGGAAACCAGGTTTTTAGGTTTTCTTTGTGTGATTGTGTATCAGTTTTAAATTATTGGATACATTCTGAAAGCACTCTTAAAGAAGTGCTCTCTGTAATTTCAAGTAAAGGTTGCGGTGCAGTTTTGTACTGCAGTTTCGGGTGAAGCTAACTCTGTGGAGCTTTGGCAGCAAAATAATATGACACTATCTAAAAGAAAAAGCAGGTGGACAAAGTGGAAAACAAATAAAGTGGAGTAGATCTTCCAGCAAATAAAATTTAGAGATGTTCGGCTGTGACATCTCACTGCTATACCAGTACTGTTATATTATATTGCCAGATATGGATGAATCTGACTTGCTCAGTCTTAACATATCTTTTACAGTCAGCCCTCTGTATCTACAGTTTCTATGTCCACAGATTCAACAATCAAAAAAAGGGAGGCTGAGAGGGAGGGAGGGAGGGTGAGGGGGCCCTGGTAAAGCCAGGAGGAGCCCAAGTGCCGCCCCTAAACTTCTGTTGCGGGGCCTGAGGGGAGGGGCCAAAAAGCCCTGGAGGAGAGGGAGCGAGGGAAGGACAGGAGGCTGCATCAGGCTGCATCCACACTCAAGAAATAACCAGGTTTGGCAGCGATTTAACTCTTTTGTGGCTCTTGGCTATGGAATTCTGGGAGTTAGTATGTTCTGGGGTCCAGATATCGAGGCTTGGCCCTTTTCTGCACCTTCCAGCCTTGTTTTTTTCTCATTTTTAAAATAAAAATAAAATAAAATACACTTAGCTGGCCCCTTTTCAGCATATCAATGGGGATGCTTTGATTGAGAGTTCCTGCATGGCAGAATGGGGTTGGACTGGATGGCCATTCTTGGGGTCTCTTCCAACTCTAGGATTCTAGGATTAATTAATTAACCTAAGGAATCAATCTAAAGATCTTGGCCTCTCTGCCCTCCTGCCTTGGAAGCAAAGTCCATTGGCAGACCTCTGGGTTTTACTTTGCAAGGAGTTTTTAATTTTCCTTATTTTTGCCTTTTTAAAGGAGTTTCCCCAAAATTCTGCCAGAGGATGAATTGGGGCTGTGGAGTCCTATGGCTCTGCTCCAGGCAATGCTAGACTGCAGGCCCCATCATCCAGCAGCACCACAGACTGCTGGGAACTGCAGTCTAATAAGGCTGCACACTGCAGAAATAATCCAGTTCGACACCACTTTAATGCTATGGAAAATCCTGGGATTTGTAGTATGTTGTGGCACCAGAGCTCTCTGACAAAGAATGCTAAATATCTCACAAAACTACAATACCCAGATGTTATTGTTGTTGTTGTTGTTATTTTCTTAAATCCCACCGTTCTCCTAATATACGGACTCAAGGTGGTGATTTTCCATAGCATTAATCTATAGTATATCTTTCTACAATGTAGATGGACACCTCCATTACATAATTTGTTGGGGATGCTTTGACTGGGAGTTCCTGCATGGCAGAATGGGTTGGACTGGTTCAGGGCCCTTGGGATCTCTTCCAACTCTAGGATTCCATGATTCTATAGCACTCTGATCTTACTGTGATTTTAATTGTTTTTAAATTTATAAAGTTTTAAAGTCATAAAGTCTTATAATGCAAGCCATGCACTGATGGACTATTGCACAATAATTTTGTATTTATTGATTTTATACCCTGCCTTTCTCTCAAAATAGGATTCTCTTAAAGGGGTTTGTTTTTTATAAAAAGAAAGGAAGGTATAATGTCTTGGAATTTAAAATTATGACAGACAGATAGATAGATAGATAGATAGATGAGTCTTGGAATTAAAAATTGTGTGCATGTGTGTATGTAGAGTGTGTGTGTGTGTGTGTGTGTGTGTGTGTTGGAATTAAAAATCCCTCTTGGAAGTGGGAATGAAATGTTGTGTGGATGCAGCCTGGGTTCTTAGCTCAGCTCAGAAGTTGGAATGCAATGTCTCAAAGCATGAGCAGAGTGTCTCTGAGCATGAACAGAGTGGCTGCCGCTCATTGCTTGAGCAGCTGCACTTTGCTTTATCGAGCTGAATTTATCTGATGTAAACGCCTTCAGAGGAAGGACTCAGTTTGCATCTGCACTGAAAAAAATAATCCAGTTTGATGCCACTTTAGCTGCCCTTGGCACCATATTGTGGAATGCTGGGACTTGTAGTTTGTTGTGGCACCTGACAGAGAAGGCCAAACAGCTTCTCAAAACTACAAATCCCAAGATTCTATAGCAGCACGGAGCCATAACGGAAGTTCAAGTGGTGCCATTCTAATGTAAACGCTCAACCCCCTTTTTGTGTCTTGGGGGGGGGCTCTTAGCCTCTCAAAATGGTGGCACTTAGTCTGGACCCCCCCCCCTTCCCAAAATCCTGGCTACGTCCCTGTGGAACTTGAATATCAATGGCAGGTCTTGGAACCAAACCCCATCGGATACCAAAGGCCCACTGTATTTGATTCTTCCTGGATCTCTACTGAACTTCATATGAAGTATGTTCCAGAGGTGAATACAACAGATGTTCTAAGCTTTCATTGTAATTATTTTTCTCTCTTTTTCTTCTTTCCCCCAACAGTCCCAGCCTGCATCACCTTGGACTGCAACTCTGCTCATCCCAGCCTGGTTCTTGTGGAGGAAGCCACTGGGGTCAAGTTCAGCCCAGGCAGACGTTTCTGGCGACGGAAGCCAGAGCGCTTCACCTCCAGCCCTTGTGTGGTGGGTAGGAAGGGCTTCACTTCGGGGAGATACTATTGGGAGATACGGGTTGGGGACAGCATAGGTTGGGTGGTAGGGGCAGCTAAGAAATCTGTGAAACGCAAGAAGCGCCTGAATTTTCATCCCAAGGAAGGTGTGTGGGCCATTGAGCTGAGGGCTGGACAGTACCAAGCCCTGAGTGAGCCGCGCACACTCCTCTCGGTCTGTGGGAGGATGGATAAGGTTGGGGTGTACTTGGACTGTGAAGGGGGGCAGCTGTCCTTTTACAACAGCAGCAGCATGAACCACCTCTACACTTTCCAAGAATCCTTCCACGAGGAGTTGCTTCCCTTTCTCAGCACACAAGGCAGCCATCCCCTCTCCGTGTGGGACCTGGAGCTCTGAGTACCCCAGGCTCAGATGGCAGGGTTTTTTTTTAAACAAGAAAATATTGATGAAGAACAGGAAACAATATGGATGGAGGGATAGTCCTTTTTGAAACGCTGCCCAAATGTAAGCTATGTTAAGCACCTTTGACAAACAATAATTCTTCACAGATCTGAATCTGGTGAAAGAAAACTATTGTTGTGCATGTGAATTTCCTCCCTCCCACTACACAATGCTGTCTGGTCATAAGAAATTTTGGCTGCTAAGTTTGCTACCTTTTGGACTGAACTGCTTTTCTTTTGTCTTTAACTACAGCTTGGGCCCATTCCCACTATTATTTAAACTGGATCGTATTGAATCACGATCTGGTTTAAACCACTATGGTTCCCACTTGGGGATCGATTTGGAATTAATTCCTAAGGAAGGGGGGGCATGCTTTTCTCCCATTTAACCTGTGCCAAAAAGGAGCTGGGTTTTCCCTAAGCAGGCGGTGGATCGAGCCCTGACAGCCCCTGCCGCCGCCACCACCACCACCAGGGCCCCCAGGCAGGAGAGAAGGAGAGAACAAGGAGAAGGAGGGGGAGACAGGCAGGCAGGCAGGGCAGGAGAGGCTGGGGAAAGGTGAATAAGGAACGTTGGGTACTTACCGTGACACGTTCATTTCCTGCAGAGAAGGGTCCTGGCATCCTGCAATCTGGGTTTAGCTCCTCCTATTTGCTCCTGTAGGCAGGGACAATAAACAAAAGACCGGCCCCTATATAGGGAGGAGCTAGCCCCCCTGAGCCTCAGTCAATAACAAGCCAAGCGACTAGTAAGGTAATCAAGGAACTGAACTTTAGTAACATCAGCTAAGGGTTAACTAGAACACCTTAGAAAAAACTAGTCCAAGAACAAACAAGAACTCAAAAAAACCAATCCAGCAACAAGAAGAACAAGGCAGGTCCACCAACAGGCAGGCAGGGTCGGAGGCCGCAGGCAGCACCCGGGTGGGCAGGATGCCAGGACCCTTCTCTGCAGGAAATGAACGTGTCACGGTAAGTACCCAACGTTCCTTTTCCCAGCAGAGAGGGTCCTGTCCTCCTGCAATCTGGGATTTACAAAAGCCCTCTCGAACTGGGAGGGAGGTGCTGCTAGGAGACTGTGGCCCCCGACACAATCTGTTGGAGGAACCTCCTTTCAAATGATGCCTCTGCGGACTGAGACACGTCCAGTTTGTAATGTCTTATGAAGGTCGAAGGCGACTTCCATGTGGCCACCCTGCAAATATCTGACAGGGAGGCGCTAGTGGTCAAGGCCGCAGAGGTAGATGCACTCCTGGTTGAGTGCACCATCAACCCCTCGGGTGGAGTGAGATCAAGAGTTCAGTAGCTCTTTTGAATACAAGACCTGATTCACCTACTCAGAGTTGAGACTGGTACCTTGCACCCCAAAGAGCCCAGGCAAAAGGAAAAGAACATCTCAGATGACCTTAAGGTTGAAGTCCTCTTGATGTAGATTTTGAGGGCTCTGCACACATCCAATGTGTGCCAGGTCTTTTCCAAGTCCTTCTTAGGATCGGGGCAGAATGAAGGCAGGAGAATGTCCTGTGACACCTGAAAGGCTGAGTTGACCCTAGGCACAAAGGTAGGGTCTGGACGAAGGCACACTGAGACAGGCCTAAAAATACACAAGTCTTTACGTACCGACAGGGCCCCAGCTCTGACACCCATCTGGCGGAGGGAATGGCCGTGAGGAAGATGACCTTGAGGGAGAGGTGTTTGAGGAAGGCCTCCCAAAGGGACTTGATCGGCCCAACCGTCAAGAGCCTTTAAGACCGTGTTCACATCCCAAGATGGAAAACGATGTCTGGTGGGCAGGCCCTGTTGGAAAACTCCCCTCAAAAGCCTCTTAATGTGGGGATGGCTGCCATTCTAGCTGCTCTCGTATGGAGCAGAAACGACGTGATGGCAGACACCTGCCTTATAACCATGTTGGGTCAAGTCCCTTCTTAACGTCATCTTGGATGGACTATAGCAGGTCAGCCACTGAAAACCTGAAGCAGTTGATGAGAACTTGCCTAAGCAGTGGATTATGTGATCAATCAGAACAGAACCTGATCTAATCTGGACCTATGGCAGCTTCCAGCCTATCACTGATCACCTTGTCAACTGGTTATAGCAATGAAGGTGATATTAAGGTGATTTCATTTGTAGTAATTAAGACTTACCACTCTGAAAGAGGAATGTTAATGTCTGACCTCCAATTAAAATTTCAAAACAATGTGCAGTTGTTTACTGGAACATCCGTGAACCTGTGTAAAATAAGACTAATCCCATGGTTAGGCAAAGAAGACACTGGATTAACCTTTATCTCGCAGACATTGGTGAGTCCATGCAGAAGCATAGATGCACTCTGTGTTAACAGGGCATGTGGTCAGAATTAAGTCTGATTTCTTTTGAGGATGAACATGTCTAGAGATTTCAAAAATCACCCCAACTCCATGTAGCAGACTATCATCAACCTGTATGAAGGCTGAGGGGTCTCCCGGCTAAATGAACTGCTGATTAAGGAGTTATGAAATGGGAACAGGGGGCTTGGCAAGGATAGCCCTCTGGTATCTAATTTTGAGGAGAGAATTTTTTCCACAAAAGGGATCTGTCAAAGGAACACAAACCTAAATTTAAAATAGTATAGTGGGCCCTCGATATGGAGTTGGATTTAGGACTTTGCATGGATACCAAATCCATGGAAGCTCAAGGCACATAAAATATAATCGCATAGTAAAATGGAGTCTCCTATATAAAATAGTAAAATCATAGTTTGCTGTGTTGTATTTTTGTTTTGATTGTTTTTTGGAATATATATATATATATAAGCTGTGGGCATATAGGTGGCTGGTGTAAGTCTCTATATGGAGCTGTATGGTATATTAAATCTGAGCGTTTTTGCTAGCAGAAAACAAGGCATAGGCACTAGGAAGTTTTTCCAGCCCCAAAAGGTAGTAAGCAATGGTGTTGTTTGGACCAGACCATGCCATGAAAACCCAATCAGGGATAAGACACTCACCCACACAGCAGCTAACCTTATAACCATAAAATCATAGAATCGTGGAGTTGGATGAGACCAGAAGGGCCATCAAGTCCAACCCCCTGCCATGCAGGAAATCACAATCAAAGCATGCCCAACAATATGCAAAGGAATCTTGTAGCACCCTGAGACCACTAAAGAAAAGAGATTAGCAGCATGAACCTCCATGGCCTTGAGCCCAATTCATCATATGTATGATAGATCCTGTTACAATAGGCTTTCCAAGCCAGGCAGCAGTTGAATGGCAAGCCCATCAGCAGGCATTCTTACTTAAAATTTAACAATCTAGACAAGGTAAGAGGTAATTGTGATTTTTGTGGCAGACCCCTCAGGGCTCTGTAGGATGTCTGAATGGGATTTGAAGCAACCCCTTAGTAGAGAAACCTGATTATATTGTTTTAAAACACTCATGGAGGAAGGGGAGTTTCTCCCCCCATGGAGAGGAGTCTGTCTGTTTGTTTTTGATAAGAATTTTTCTTAACCCCCTGTATTAGTGAGAACCATCTCATGGAAGAAACTGTGTTGTTATTGTTGTTGTTTTTTTTTTTTTTTAGTTTCTTCCCTTTAACAGACATCTCTCCAAGAAAGAAGGGAAGGCAAGGGGAGCCACATCTTTTGAGGCTAGCTGACTGAAGTTCACTGTGTTTTATAACAGGAACATAATCCTTTTGCCACTAAAATGGAGTTTGGTTGGTCACCTTAATCCAATATATCTATCACCTCATATGAGATGTTTTTACCAAAGATCCTCAGTGCATGTAAGCATTAGAGGTCTGCTGAGTGACCAGAGACCTTCTCCTTGCTTGAGTCACCCTGTTTATTAGCATTTAAATGAATCTGTATTGTTAAAGCTTATGCTCTTAATGAGAAGTGCTATGGCTGATAACAGTTTGTACAAAGGAGGTAGAACCATGTGCTCATCCTATGTCTTTGGCTGTTCCACCTAAGGCAAAAAGGCTCTGGACCTAATGGAGACAGTGATGGAGGCCCATGAGGAGGCAAGAAAAGTCATCATGTGGCTTTTATGGCTAGCTCCTCCCTTGAAGAATTAGTTTCCAGGCATCTACTCTGGCCTGGAAAAAGGAGAGGGAGGTGAGCAGAAACAGCACAACTCAAACTTCATGTGCTAACATTAATAAAATGAACACCAGAAAGGTTAACCAGTATCTCTTGTAAATCTGAGCCCACAGCCCTGTTGATGTGGGGGCTCTCCCCTCCTTTATTTGCCCCATCAAGGGAGGCTGCCTGGGCAGTGGCTTATTCCAAGCACTGAGGAAACTGCTCTTAAGTTAGCAGTGACTGAAGACCATTGCTAATCATGGGTAGATAGCTGCCTATGGCCTGTAGTGTAGCCCTGATACTCACAGGGCATTTTGTTTTATGTTTAAAACAGCCCCAACTTCAAGCTGGGGTTTACAGCTTAGCCCTTTTAATTTCAGACAGGCTTTATAGTAACCTGGCTGCATGATAGAAGCTAGCTTGGTCCTCAGCTCCCTCCCACTTGCATAGGTAGCTGGAAAGGGCAGAGGGACTGCTGTGAGACATGGCTCTACATTTACCTGAGGTAAGTCTGTGTCCTGAGAAAGGATAATCTCTGATGGAAAGGAGAGGCCAAGCGCTCAAGGTTTTCTCTCAAGAGTGCCACAGTTTGGGGCAGCCAAACACAATTGGGGGTGAAGGGAACTCTCCACCCATGATATCCACAAATGGTTTACCCCTTTTTGTTGTTGTAATTTTTGGGGAGGGAACACAGGAGGATTTGTATCTATGTGGTCTCTCAAAGAATCCTTGGGTTGGAAGAGATCCCAAGGGCCATCCAGTCCAACCCCATTCTGCCATGCAGGAACTCTCAATCAAAGCATTCCCGATAGATGGCCCTCCAGCCTCTGTTTAGAAGTGGGTGGCAGAGGCCATGCTCTCTCTGGGGTGGACATGAAGCCATTTTGTGCTTTTTTGTGGGATGCTCTGTGGCAGCCAAAAAAGACCATTTTAGAGTTGGAAGCTTCAGCTCCTGCTGGGCCAAGTCCAGCTTCCTTTACAGCCATGTGTCTGTGCAACACAGAGGAGGAATCCTCTGCCTCCTTACACACCATCTCATTATAAGAATTCAAAAGGAATGTGCAGGAGCCCTGGCAACACCACCATGTGTTTCCCAGTCTGCAAAAGGATCCCCCACACCTGTTAGGGTCCTGGGTGCCATTGGGGCCAGAGATGGGAAGGAAGGGGGAGACCAAGGGTTAATGCCCCCATCTGCCCTTCTGGCAGAGTCCCAAACCTTATGCTAGGCATAGTGCCTGCAATGGCCATGGCAGAGGCCTCATGGCAATGCCTGCCCTGAGCGAGGGCATTAGATCTGGCAAAGGTTCTTTGGTGGCTAGAGAGAGAGGGCCCCTGATACTCACCGTTCTCCTGTGACTTCTGGCTGGCTTGCCTCTCTGACCTTGGCCATTTTGGGCTGGGCAGAGGTGATGCAGAGAAATCCTTTGCCATGGCTTTTGGCTGGCCTGTCCTCTGAACTCTGGCCCCAAATGGGCTGAGCAGGGAAGTTTCCATGACTTCTGGCCAGTTTCCTCACTGATCCCTGGCCTTAAACAGGCT
The DNA here is from genome assembly GCA_023333645.1 of Sceloporus occidentalis. Classification (NCBI taxonomy): domain Eukaryota; kingdom Metazoa; phylum Chordata; class Lepidosauria; order Squamata; family Phrynosomatidae; genus Sceloporus; species Sceloporus occidentalis. The sequence continues at coordinate 20,272,994 of JALMGF010000001.1, forward strand.
GGGCAGAGGTGATGTGGAGAAACAGAGACCTGGAGGGGATACCCCTCATCATCTCTTCCCACGGCTCCCATGTGCTGCAATGCTGTTTGCAGAAATCTCCTGTGCTCCCACCATGAAAGGGGGCAGCTTTGGAGGAGAGGGAGAGTCATTGGCAAAGCCAAGACCTTTCTCCAATCCTGGGAGCCCTTGCCATTTTAAGTCTTCTTCATGCTTCCAAGGCTGTAGTAAAGAAGCTGCAGAGCAACAGCAAACACATCCCAATGGGTCTCCCTCTGAAGCCAGCTACCTCTGTTGAGCTGGCAGACCCTGAGCTAGGGAAGCCTGGGTTAAGGATGGCCCTTCACCCATGCTCTCAGGGTCCTCTGCCATAGCCACCACCAAGGAAGGGGGGAAAGGCAGGAGAGAGGAGAAGAAGGGAAGGCCAAGAAAACTCTCAAACCGCTTTCGTAGAAAGGAAAAACTTTGCTGGCTCGAAGAGAACATCCTGCTAGGAGCTTAGGCAGGAACAAGACTGAGGCTCAGGGGGGCTAGCTCCTCCCTATATAGGGGCCGGTCTTTTGTTTATTGTCCCTGCCTACAGGAGCAAATAGGAGGAGCTAAACCCAGATTGCAGGAGGACAGGACCCTCTCTGCTGGGAAATAACCAGTGCAAACATAGTGGCAACCACTGTGTTGGCTGAACCAGTTTTAAGATTCGATTCCAAATAAGTGGGAATGGGCCCAATTGATTCACAGTTCACACATGAACTGGTTGAGATGCCAATTTTCATCAGAACTTCTAAGTTTTGCCTGCTAATTTCACTACATTAAGCTGCAGTAGGAAAAGACAAGAGCAAGCCATCTTCATGTATTTGAGTACTTTATGGCACATATTCTACTAGTATTTTTGGTGGAGGGGTTTGGAAGGAAGTAACAAAATCTGTTTGATCAGAGACCAGAGTGGTGAAAAGGAGGGGGAGGGGGAAAGAAAAGAACAATTGTAAACCATGAGCAGCTATAATTCTGAGCTACCTCCATGAGACATCTGAAAACCTCTCAACCTGTAAACTTTATGGGAGGATCAGAAAGATTTTCATATCAATAGCTTATTTCAAAATAATTTTGGGTACACAGAATTCTTCCAAGTAGTAACACAGATGCACAAACATTTACTTTTCAATCCATCATTCTTTCTTGCCTGTCCCACCTGCCTGAGATGTCTTCATCTGACTCATGCACTCTGGATATATATAAGCTTGTACCAATAAATTTATTGATTATTAGAACTGTGTGCTTACCACACTCCCCTCCCACAAATGTGCCAAAATGTGAATTAAGTCATGTATTTGTGAAACTAAGGTTGCGTATCTTTCCTTCCCTGGTTGTACACATTTTGAATTCTGTTTAAACATGCATTGTCAATTCATACATTGTTCCACTTGTCTGTAATGTTCAAGCGACCTCTCTCAGTGGCAATAAATGTTGGGTGCTGCAGAGAATTACCACTTTGATATTTAATATTTCTTCTTTCAGATCAATGTACTTTTTTCCTCATATAAACCTGTAGCAAATCTAAATATTATATCCATGATGTCTTGATGCTGATTTTCAGAATTAATGCATAAAAACAATTATAAACCCATATTTGTACTACTGAAACTACACAGAGTCTTTGGGTGCATCAACACTATAGAAGTATTGCAGTTTGACACCACTTAGACTGCCATGACAGAATCCTGGGATTTGTAGTTTTGTGAGCCGAGTTTTTAGCAGAGAAGGTTGTTAAAACTACAAATTGCAGGATTCCATCGGATGGAGCTACAGTACTTAAAATGGCATCACACTCAATTATTTCTACAATGAAGATGCACCCTGCGTTATGGTTTCTGATGGCTACACATGGCCAAAACAAAAATGATATAGAGGCAGTTTTATAAAGAATGTAAGTGCAAGGGAGTCCTAGTAGTAGTAGGACAGCAGCCAGTCGACAGGAGAGGTTTGATCCATTTCCTACCAATGTTATCAAAAGTACCAAACTGAAATTGCTATTTACGTAAGAAGGAAACCTCTTTTTCCAAAATAGCTTGAAGGAAGAACCATATAGAGGAAGAAAGATTAAACTTTCCCACTCCACCTCTTTCGCTCCCCTTCCCCTTGGACCCCTGCCTCTGTTATTTACATTTTAAAAAAATATGGATTGCATTAATGCTATTGACATCAAGACTAGTTTTGCTTTCAATTCCTGTGCAAATGCAAACACAAGCAGCCCATTGTCCAAGATAAATGGCAAGTCTGTTCAGGCCATACATGTTTATTAAAAATACCCATGAGAGAGTTAAGAAACAAAAGAAACAAAATCAGGATTCAAGCAGGACATTTGCAAAAGTAAGAGATATTTACAAGCCACATATACAGATCAAACAGAGGGTCACATATGAGTTGTTTTCTTATTGAATTAGAAAAATGACTGAATTTCTGTTATCTGCTGCTACTCAGATCTGGCGGAGGGATGACATGCTGAATCCTGTCATGAGAGATTTGTTCCTCTTCAGAGGCAGCAAGCCGATGGCGTGCTTTTATCAGCCAGTCCCAGAGCAGACCCAGTCCACACAGAAACATGATGCCGGGGATTAGTAGGAAAATCCGATAAAGAAATAATGGACCTGACATTGAAAAAACACAAGGAAAGGTTTATAATGTGTAAACCACAATGTCATAAACTAGCTGGGTGTGATTATGGTGAAAGGTTGGAAGCCACTGCATTAGTCTCACTGAGCCTAATTGCCACTGCTCCTCACCTGGAACTGTTTCACTCATGCATCTGAAGAAGTAGACCAAGTCTATGAAAGCTTATGCTACAACTTCTTTGATATAGGCGCAGTACATACGGGCCCTTTGCGACACCCTCATCACATGCTAGGGTTGCCTGGGTGCGGAGCGCCCACACACCCCACAACCGTAGCACCTGATGAGGACGTAACAATGGCAGCGCTCTGTATACATGGCACCACCATTGTTACATATGCGCCGCACAGTACTTACGTGATGAGTGTGCCAGTGGCGCACTTGTTACACTGCCGCAGCTTGAGAAGAACCAACTTTTTGTGGGTCCTTTTTCTGCCGGTTTGGCAGCTGCAGCTTCCCTCCAGCGGAAAAACAGGCACCTTTTTGGGTGGCCTGTACTGCGCCATAGTTTGTCTTAAAGGTGCTACAAGGTATCTTTGCATACTGTTTCACTCACTGAGAGTAAGAGTGTATCTACACTGTAGAAATAATGCAGTTTGATACCACTTGAATTGCCATGGCTCCATCCTAGAAAATCCCGAGAGCTATAGTTTTGTGAGGCACCAGCATTCTTTGGCAGAGAAGACTAAAGACCCTGTAAAACTACAAATCCCAGGATTTCATGGGATGTAGCTACAGCACTTCAATGTTGTTTTTACTATTAGAATTTAAGTGAGCTCACAGCTGTTTACTGGTTGTGCCAACCTTATTTTCCGACAAATTTAGGTGCAGGAGATAATTTTGCTATTACTATTGTTAAACAATTGGAATTGAATCCTTACTGACTGCTAATCACCTGGAGAAAATTCCTCCCACCCCTGTCCTAATCCATGAACCTGCTATCACTTTTTTCAGGAGTCAAAGAAATAATAACACCCCTTATATCCACTAAAAACTCACCCACAGCTGTCATCAAGACCCGACCATCACAGGTTCTGTTGAGGCCTGAGAGGACCTTGTACTCCCCTTCCAGCTCCTTGCTCATGTGTATGACAATGAGACCCATGCTGTGTAGGATGAGATGGTCTTTCAGGTCCATGTTGAAATAGTAAGAGCGTCCTTTGTTGGCGATCAGTACCCATTCACAGCGGGATGAGGAGGTATTCACTCGGCACAGGATGGAGAAACCCTTCGAACGAGGTACAGGGATGAAGGCTTTGGCGTCACGGGGGATATAGCGGTGGATGGTAGGGCACATGCCAGGTCCTGATGAAAAGAAATTGGGTGGATGACTGTTACCAATCGACATGCTTGGTCTTCTCCATCCAAAATTGTTGGGAATCTCTTTTAACTGAACAGACCATAAATTGCTATTGATACATTCATTTAAAACATAATTACACTGAATTTGATGCTTCACTGCCTTTGCTCTGACCAACACCAGATGATGATATTATTGTTGTTGTTATTACTGGATTACATCTAGTGTATTTGTTTCTCCCAAACTTGTGACTCATACACACAGTGCACATTAAAATGCAATTAAATTAATAACAGTATTAAAACAATTTAAACCTACATTTAAAATTATAAAATTGCAGTTAACAAGATGAAAAGTATTAAAACCAGTTCAATTTAAAACAATGCAGCACTCTTAGCCCTTTTAAAAAAATGCTTTTAAAGCCTTTTGGAATAAAAAGGATTTTGTCTATTGACATAAGGACAGCAGAGAAGATGTCATTCTGGCCTCCCTTGGGAGATCCAGAGACAAGGAGCAGCCACCAAGAAGGCCCTCTCTTGCATCCCCACCAACTGTGCTTGTGGACTCAAAGAAGGGCCTCTCCTGATGGTCTCAGAGCCTGAATTTATTTGGGGAGATATGAGCAGATTGTAAGCAACAGTCTTACAACAGTTCTACACAGTGCTCAGCCTTATCCTTGTGGTGATCAAGGGATGGGGTCCTTCTTGAGAACTCTGGAGTAGCTAATAAGAGTGCCTCCTTCCACACAGCCTTATGCTATGAAGCTAAAACATGTCCTGGATTCTCTGCCATCACTCTCACCATGGTTGCCTGATGAGAAAATAATCAGGTCTACCAGATTATTTCCAGTCTGGATTATTTCCATACTGGAAGTGAATGGGTGTATCTGTCCTTAGGTAATATTTGTCAAATCTGTTTTCTGGGCATAACTCCAGATTCATAGAAAGCAGCAATTTCAGGCTGGCCTCAGTACAATGTTAGAAGTGACAGAAGAAGTGAAACTTTTTATCTGTTCAGGACTGGTCATACAATCAGGAAGGGGGTAGTCAGCTCTGGTAGAAGACTTTTGATTATCTTGCAAGGGCATCAAATTGTTGCCAAGAATAGGGGCGGGGGCAGTTTATGGTTCACCCTGCCTCATGTACAGTCACTCTTCATATCCACGGACTTTTTATTTATGGATTCAAGCATCCATGGCTTAAAAATATGTAAACGATATATAAATTCTAAAAACCAAATCCTGATTTCCCATTTTATATAAGGGATACCATTTTACTAGGCCATAGTGTTTAATGGGACTTGAGCACCCACGGATTTTGGTATCCATAGGGGGTCCTGGAACTAAATTCTAGGGGATACCAAGAGCCCACTGCAAAAGTCATGATGTTGGATAGTATCCGCCTTGGGTTTATTAGGGGGAGAGGAGGCAGCATTTGCTGTTCTGTTGCAGGCAGCAAAATGTCTTATGCTGTCTCTGTCTGTCACCCATTACTCAGTCATGATGATAGTGAAAGATTGGAGCTCAAGATGGTACAGGAGCTGCTGTTCTCCAGACAACATAGTATTTTGCTTGGCCCTGTGAAAACTTTTATAGGCCTGAGCTAAGCTAGGGGCTGTCACATCTCATGGCCTTGCCCTGAGTCTCCAGTTGTCATGGGATAAGCTCCATGACAAGAAATGAGGGTGTAGATTCTCCAGTTCTGATGGGATATGCTCCAGGCAAGAGGAAAGCACTGTGCCTGTGAGCAAATCTCTAGTTCAGCTAGCAAAGCACTGGCTTGCTACAATTTGCAAATCTTCATGGATTTATTAATGCAATTTATAAAGACTCTTCAGGCAGTCTTTATATTTTGTTAGATCTTTACCACACCTTGCTGTTATGCGAGATTATGCAGTTCAAAAACGGCTTCTTCTGTACTCACTACGATAGCTGATTGTTGATGCTGTGTATCACAGCCTTGCCATATTTGCACTGTAACAGTGTGCTTTGCACAGTTTTTTCATCTGCATTAATGTCATTATCACTACCCCATTTGCTCCACCAGAGATGGCACAGGAAGAGAAATAAGCCAGTTTTAGCTTGGAAACATCAGGACTTGGGGCAATCCTGAATTGGCAATCCTTACTACAGTCATTGTCTTACAAGTGGATTTGGGTTTTGAAACATGGAAATGTTCTCGACGTTTGGAGGCAGTATACCTTAGAAAACTGGAGGACAGCTGCTTGTGAATAGATTGGGATAAACATGATGGTGAATGAGATGGTGCCTAGATTTAATGTTACCAGACTCTTGGATTCTTAACAGAAGTCATGTTTGCTCCAGCAGATGGGAGGGCTTTGTGTTTATTTTGGAACAACATTTGATGATGCTATTTAATATCTTTGGGGAAATATTCAGATATTCATTTGTTCTGAATCGGAAATATTGTGAATTGGAGACAAGATAGAGCCCAATCCTTTTTAAAAAATTGATGTTCTGCTCAAATTCTATTTACTTGGGTTTGATTATCTCCAGAAATATATCTCATTAAATTATTAAAATATTAAATATGAATATTTTGGAACAACAAAGTATGAGGCAGGCCCAGTGAAAAATAAGGCTTCCTGGAAGGAGGACTGTCACAGGCCCTAAGATTTCAGGGCCTGTAATCTTCAAAACAATCTTCAGTGTGATGGACAACCCCTTGTGATACTACTGTATAATATTTCATATGTATCTCTCCCTACAGATTGAGGTGAGGAACAACAGATTAAAATACAAGAACAGATGGACATATAACACCAGTTAAAAACACATAAGCATCAACCAAAATTGCACAGAGTGCAACATTCCAATAAAAATCAATAATTCCAAAATACCAAGTCTAACAAATGAGGAAAAGATACACATGCACACACACCTCTTTTTCACCACTGAGCTCTTGTCCAGAGACTCCTCCTTGCCCTTAGGATGGGAGAAGAGGGCCCAAGACCTGAGACCTGGCACTCTCCTTACAACTTATGGTAACCATATGAATGTAACAGAATTTTCTTAGACAAGGAATCCTGAAAGGTGGTTTTGCCAGTTCCTTATTCTGAAATATTGTCTACAAGCAGTGGGATTTCCCATCCAAGTACAGTGGGCCATTGGTATCTGCTGGAGTTTGGTTCCAGGACCCACCAGTGAATACCAAAATCTATTGATGCTCAAGTCCCATTATATACAATGGCATAGTAAAAAGGTGTTCCTTAAGTAAAATGGCCAAATCCAGGTTTGCTCTTTGGATTTGTATATTTTTGAATATTTTCAAGCCATGGATGCTTGAACCCATGGATGAAGTATCTATGGCTATGGAGGGCTGACCTATATTAATCAGGGATGACCCTGCTTGGCTTCCAAGGTCAGATGAGATCTGGTGCCTTGAGGGTATCGAGGCCTCTCTGGCAACCCTGGGTACCATGGATAATATTAGAACCATAGAGTTGGAAGAGAAGACAATGACTATCCAGTAAAACCCCCAGCCATGCAAGTACACACAATCAAAGCAGACAGATGACCATCCAGTCTCTGTTTAAAGACCTCCAAAGAAGGAGACTCCACCACTCTCTAAAAAAGTATGTTCCACTGTCAAACAGCCCTTACTGTCAGGAAGTTCCTCCTAATGTTGAGGTGGAATCTCTTTTCCTGTAGCCTTGCATCAATTGTTCCAGTTCCTATTCTCTGGAGCTGCAGAAAACAAGTTTGCTCCATGCTGAATATGACAACCCTTCAGGGCTATCATATCCCCTCTTAACTATCTTGTCTCCAGGCTGAACATACTCAGCTCCCTAAATCGCTACTCGTAGGGCATGGTTTCCAGATTAAGCACAGCCTTACAGCCCACTCTCCAGGCCAGGCCCTGATGGGTTGCCCTCTTACCTGCTCCCTCTTCACTCAGGGGCCCAGCTCCGACCTCTGTGATCCATCCCCCCAAAAGACCCCCCCAAATTAGGATGATGGCAGAGGAGCTCCCCCATAGTCTCCTCCCTTCTTGCAGTGGTGAAACACAGGACCACATTTCACCCACCATCCTGGCAGTTTCCCAGCGATGGGGAGTTGAGGCTCCCAGACTGATGTCACAATGGAAGCCTGGCAGGGATGGAGGACAGAGCAACTGCCATCACCACAGGAGACTTCTTGTCTGTGTTTCTGTGTATGATGCCATTTATTCATTTACTTTATACACAGCATGACCAGGCATCTTCCTTTTCCAGGACATGCCCCTACATTTCAACCTTAATTCTAGGAGGATTTCCAAAATGTCCTCCGTCTTGACCCTGACTAAAAAGCATGCATTTATATTCTATATTAGTGTTTTTTTGCTTTTACTTTCTGTCCAGGAGGAATTACCAAATGTCCTCCATTTTGAGCCTGACTAAGAAGCATGACTTTATATCCACATGAGTGTCTCTAGCTTTTATTTTCTGTCCAGGGGGAATTCCAAAATGTCCTCCATTTTGAGCCTGACTAAGACTGCATCTGCATTGCCAATCTATTCTGGTTTGACACTGCATTAATTACCATGGCTCAGTGCTATGGAATTCTGGGAATTGTCATTTGTTGTGGCACCAGACCTCTCTTGACAGGGAAGCTTAATGTCTCACAAAACTATGGATCCCAGAATTCCATAGCATGAAGCCATGGTATTTTAAAATGGTGCCAAACTGCTTTATTTCTGCAACATGACAGCAGTCAGGTTCAACTAAAGCCAGGACAGAGGTGAAAGTTACTTTTGCCTGACAAATACACACGAAGCTATTTCAACAGCAACATAGCTACAAGCCATGAAGAAGACTGAGAACTTTGCCAGCCATAAATAAATAACCATTGGACCTGGTTTACACAATACCTATTTATTTCATTTCATTTTTATGCTGCCTATGTCCGAGACTAGGACTTACAGGCTGCAGTTTCCCCCTTCCAGAAGATAAGAGTGATCCAGGCCATGTCTGCTATTAAAGGCAGCATATGGATAGTCACTTTTATTATACATAGGAGTTTATCACACGTGAGGAATTTCTCTTAATTTCAAATGAAAAGAAAGTGGGGCCAGAACGCATTCACATAAAGTTGCTAGTTTAGCGAAATTACGTGAATGCTCATTGCATTTGAACTGGCTCCCCATTGCCCAAAAATAGCATGCCATTGCCTGAACGTGAAACCCCATGATTGCACTCGGACTGCCATCCCGTTGCCCGAATTTGCATGTGGGGGTCTATAACGCAATAACGTTAAACCCCATGATTGCGTTCAGATTGCCATTGGATTATACTTCCAATTTCCCTTGTCTGATAAACTCTATAGACAGATAGATGATAGATAGATAGATAGATAGATAGATAGATAGATAGATAGATAATGTTCCTGTTTATATCCCACTCTTCCTATTTGTGAGTAATATCATCAATACCAGTAGCACATGAAGAGCTTTGCTGTGATTTTTTTGTATGTGGGACTCATTATTGTGCATCTGGTCAGCCTAACCAGGAAAATGGAATGGAGCCCAGGGGAAGATAAAGCTTTGATTTTTGTTTTTGGCTTTCAGGTAATTTCTAACTTATGCCAACCCTAAGATGACCATATCATCATATCATCAAATTATTAGATTTACTATATGGCCAACGGCTACCCCTAGATACCCCTTGCTTTCCTCTGTGGCTGAGAGAGTGCAACTTGAACAAGGTCACCCAGTGGGGTTCCATGGGTGAGCAAGGATTTGAATCTTGGTCTCCCAGACTCTTAATCCAACACTGAAACAACTATACCACAATGGTTAAGCTTTATACTTCCCCGATAATCACTTTTCCACTAATCCTTCCACAAGGTCTGTCATTTTCTGTCTCACTCAGTCATTTGACACATGTATCTCACCTTTAACTGGAAGAATTTTGTTTTGAAGGTTTTGTCTGTGGAGCTTATCCCATGAACAAATTAGCCAGCTTACCTCTTTTGGCTTGAATTCAGGATCCAGGATGCCCCCGGATATTATCATATCTAAATCGCTGCCTATCTAGCCAGGATGCCACTGCTCAGATGCATCCCGGGTCGAAGCCTCGCTCAGCCAGCCAATTTTTTAAGTTGGAAGCTGCTCAACTTCAAAAAACTGCTTTTTGAGCGAGGCTTTGACCTGGGATGCATCCGGGCGGCAGCATCCTGGCTAGATAGGTGGTGATTTAGGTATAATAATATCCGAGGGCATCCTGGATCATAAATTCAAGAGATAAGCTGGTTTATTTGTTCATGGGATAACTTCCTAATATGAAACAGAAATCAGGAAGAGAGATGTGCTTAGGTGCAGAAAAAAGAGAAAAATGTCTCTGTCAATCTTTTTTTGACCCCAAATACTTGTCATCAGAATACAGGCTTGTGGTTATTCAGTGGGAAAAGACAGAGCCAAGCTGTCCATGTTTGTTTATTTGTTTGCTTGTTTTTCTTTTTTTGTCTGTCTTATGTGAACAACAGCCACTTAGTAGCCTCACAATACTTTGTCTGGATAAGAAGTTCAACAACAGTTTGTTATGGTCCTGACAAAAATCTCATTTAGTCTGATATTTGCATTTCAGGGAACACACCATAATTTCATTGCTGTGAGTCTGATTGTGTGGCTGACATGAACACCATGTTTTAATAAAATGGCATTTTAGAGCAGAACAGAACAATCCTAAGCAGAAGAAGGCAGATGTTGTGTTTATTTTAATTTTATATTTTTTATTTATTCATAACCCATGTTTCCCCAAAACTGGGCTCAGGGTGGCTCAGAACAAAATTAAGAACAGTTACAAATAAAAACAGGGGGGGGGGGGGAGGTGTAAGTCATCTCTGACTTATAGTCACAACGGTCACAGGGTTTTTCTGAAATAATTTGTTCAGAGGGGGTTTGCCATTACTTTCCTCTGAGGTCGAGACAGTGTGACTTGTTCAAGGTGGGTTTATATAGCCAAGCATGGATTCAAGTCCTGGTCTCCCAGTGCGCTAGTCCAACACTCAAACTGCTATATCACACTGGCTCTCGAGAAATACTTGTCCTCAAATCATAAGCCTGTGGTTATGGGAAAAGATGCTACATGTACTCCAGAATACTCTCTTTCCATCACTGTTTCTGTTGTTGCTGTTTGCCTGGAGGAGGTAATGATTAACAACAACAACAACAACAACATCATAAGCACATATACATGTTATAATATGAAAGCCAAAATAAACCAATTATCATCTTAAAGCAATGGGAATAAACAGTGGAGAGCCAGCATAGTTTAGTGGTTTAGACTATAACTCTGGGGACCAGGGTTCGATCCCCAGCTCAGCCATGAAACCCACTGGATGACTTTGGGCAAGTTACATTCTCTCAGCCTCAGGAGAAAGCAATGACATACTTCCTCTGAACAAATCTTGCGAAGAAAACCCATCGATAGGTTTGCTAGTGACTACAACTGCCACTGCCTTATGTCAGAGACATTCTATGCTTTAATAGATCACTGCAAAGGGACCCTATATTGGAGAAAGTTCCCAGAAGCATGTAGGAATGAAGAGCAGAGCTAAGCATATGAACACATCTACTTCATGATCTGATCAATTTGACACCTTGCTGAGGGCCTCATCAAACAAAAACAGTGCATCTCATCTGAACCTTGATTAAATTTAAAGCAGAGTCAGATGTTTGGCTGGAACCAAGAATGACCCAGCCGGAAGCCTTGGCTCCATCAGTCTTCCCCTGCAGGGAGCATGTGAGTGTCAAAGGGAGGATTGCTGAGACAGCAGCACAACAAGACACAGGGCATGTGAATGCAGCGGAGAGTGCTTGTCCTGGTTGCAATGGCAAAGCTGTGGCTGTCCCTGATGCTGGTGGGTGAGTAACGGGATTCCTGCAGAGAGATGCTTGTCTATACACTGAAAATGGTTATGAATCCTAATGTGACTCATGCTACAGAGGTTTCTCTGGACAGTTGCAGGTGACACTCAACATGATCATGACAAGTGGAGGACAGCAGTTGTTCTGTAATAATCAGTGTTCAACTAGGACTTGATATATCCAGGTTCTAGTCTCCACTGGGCAATAAAATTCACTGGATACCCCTGGGACAGTCACACTCTCAGAGTGACCTACCTCACAAGGTTATTGTTTTGAAGACAAGGTGAGGAGGAGGAGAAGAATGAAATACTCTGTCTTGAGCTAATTAAAGGGAAAGTGGAGTAGAAACTGGTTGAGTAGACTGGATAGCTATACACTGTGTAATCATGAAAATGGAATAGCTAGACCAGAAAGCTTTGCCATTACTACTAATATCAGGTAAAATAGACCATGGCACTGATATGTTGTTGTTTCTAGCTGGGCAAATGGCACTCTTTCCTAAGTGCCACAATCTAAGAGTGAGCTTCTCTGAACTTGGGAGACTTACCCATCCTTTCAATATTAGAATAGGTACAAGGGATTTTTTTTTTTTTTAATTTTAGTAGTCTTGGATTTGGGGACAAGGTGTTTAATCCATTTTATTAATATGTGTTCTTCTTGTGCTATTTCCTATATCAAAATCATTTTCTCCAAAGCTCTTACTGTATATACTTGACAATAAGCTGGTCTCATGTTTAAGTCGAGGGCAGGCTTTGGGGCCAAAATTATGGATTTTGATATGACCTATGGATAAGTTGAGAGTAAAATGTAGGGGCATGTAATGATGGATGTAAAGGAAAACAATGAGAAAGAACTTACAAAATTCCAGCAGGGATAACTATTTGTGCTTATACTAAAGGTTGGATGGATGACAGAGTAGAAGGAGGCCAGTACTTTCAGGGAGTATTACACTCTTGTCTTTCACCAGGGGATTGTTATATATATATATATATATATATATATATGTGTGTGTGTGTGTGTGTGTATATATGTGTGTGTGTGAGTGATTTAAAGTACAGTACTTACAGTATATTGACCCGTGAATAAGTCGACTCAGGTTTTTGAGGTCGGTTTTTTAACCTAAATTTCTAGACTTATACATGAGTATATACAATAACTCTGTATGAGGCAAGTGGGGAAAAATCATGGGATCACATTAATATCTGTTCTCCTTCCTTGCACCTTCAGGGAGCATTTTAGATTGAGGCAGCTACAGAGAGGGAGAGTTAGATGCTCCTTCCAGCACTGCAGCTCCAATCCAAATCTGAACAAAATTTGAAATGCAGTCTCAGTGTTGGGTGTTATAAGAGCCAGGAGACCCAATTGGAGTAGTGGTTTGAGCGTTGGACTAATACTGGCTCAGCCGCATAAACCTACTGGATGACCTTGGGCAAGTCACATTCTCTCAGCCTTAGAGGATGGCAATGGCAAAATCCCCTCTGAAGAAACTTGCCAAGAAAGCCCCATGATAGTTTCACCTTGGAGTCTCCATAAGTCTCAAGTGATTTGGAGGCACAAGACAACAACAACAACGAGAGCCATTGGGCTATAGTGGTTTGAGTGTTGGGCTGAGTCACTGGAACAGAAATCACACTTTAGCTGTGGAAATGCACTGGCTGACCATGAACAATTCCCACTCTCTCAGGTTAAGAGGAAAGTAAGTCATAAGTCAGAGTCAGCTTGAAGGCATATTGCAACAACAAATTACATCACTATCTGAACATAATAATAAACCTCTGGAGAACATGCAGGCTACAATGTTAGTCAGTTATTTCTCATGATGTTTCCTCTGTGACATTTTGCTTGTATAGAGATAATTAATTTAGGGAAGAAAAAGTCTGGTGCCACCTCTGAAGGCAGCTGATGTTTTTATTTTTCAGATTCCCCTGGCCATTATAGTGTACTATGATGCCATAAAAACAAATTTGGGGGGTTCTGCATTTACAAGTTCTTCAGCTTCACTCCTTTGCAAAGTAGAATGCCAACCCATTGTTGGCAGACCACTGGCATACTGCGTTGAAAAATATGTCCTGTAGTAGTTGTTGTTGTTTTTGCCTCCAAGTCATTTTTGAATTATGGCAACCCTAAGACGAACCTAGTACTGTATAGCATTTTCTTGACAAATTTCTTCAGAGAGGGTTTGCCATTGCCATCCCCTGAGGTTGAGAGAATATAATTTGCTCAAGGTCATTCAGTGATTTTTTGTGCTCAAGCTGGGAATTGAATCTTGATCTCCAGAGTCATAGTCCACCACTGCACAATGTTGGCTCTTCCTTGTGTATAGCTGGGCTATTCTCTTATTTAGTTTAATGTACCAAACCTCTGCTTTCAAGAGTTATAGGAACTGCTCAGCTTCAAACAGCTGTTCACAAAATACATCTGAGAAGTTCCCCATTCCTTGCATACCTTGCATCTTTATATATTTTAAAATGTTTGCTTCTTCTTTAATATGTTCTTCATTCATTGCAGAGCTGAACTGACACATTCACCATCACAAGATGTCAACTTGGATGGGTTTTTACAAGGAGGTTAGATAAAGTCATGGAAGATAAGCTATGCTACTAGTCATGATGGCTATATATTATCTCTAGTATCAGAGGCAGAATGCCTCTGTGTATCTTTTTCTGGGGAGTATGTGTCAGGCTGGAGTCACTCTCATGCCCTGCTTGTGGTCTTCCCATAGGATTCTTGTTGGCCACTATGGGAACAAAATGTTGAGCTAGATTTTGTCTGAATTTACATTCCCATGTTTACTTCAAGATGGCTAACAAATGGGGACAGATATATCTATATCTATATTTATATTTTAAAGACCTCACCTGGAATACTGTGTCCAGTTCTTGTCACCACAATTCAAGAGGGATATTGACAAGTAAGACCATGTCCAGAAGAGGACGACCAAAATGGTGAAAGGTCTGGAAGCCTTATGAGGAGCGACATAGGGGGCTGAGTATAGCTTGAGGAAGAGGAGGTGAAGAGGTGACATGATAGCTACGTTTAAATCTTTGCAGGGATGTCATATTGAGGATGGAGCAAGCATGTTTTCTGCTGCTCCAGAGAACAGGACCTAGAGCAATGGATTCAAACTGTAAGAAAAGAGACTGTCAGGAAGAACTGTCAGGAAGACCATCCTGACAGTAAGAGTTTGACAATGGAATATACTATCTTGGAGATTGGTGGAATCTCCTTCTTGGAGGTTTTTAAACAGAGGCTGGATGGCCATCTGTTGGGAGTACTTTGATTGTGTATTCCATGCTGCATGGCAGAATGGGATTTGATTTGATGGCCCTTATGGTCTCTTTCAACTCTGTGATTCTATATACAAATATGATATAAAGCATATGGAAGCATCAGAGTAAATAAACATATAGCAGCAGCAGTCTGCAAAATAATAAACCAATGCAGTTGATTAAAGACCTGGACTCAGAAATGGGATCATAGCTTGGTGTTTTCATACAGAGGGTAGCAAAGGGTTCTACTGCTGGTTTCTCCAGGTTGGAAAGTAGTTTTGCCCCAAACCCTGAAGAGTTTTGTGGATGGCCAATGGTAGCAAGTTTTGAAGGTGCTAAGGGTCTCTCTATAGCTTTAGCACAACAAGCAACAAGCAGCTCTATGAAACTCTGTTACACCCCACAATTATAGCACTATCTTCCACTTTAACTACCAAAGTTCCATCCTAAGGAATGGGATTTTCAATTTAGGGAAGGGGTCTATACTTCTTTGCCAGATAGCTACTCTAGGGTCTCACCAAATGACAAATCCCAGGTTTTCTTAGGATGTTGCCAAGACAGCCAAAGTGGAGTTGTACAATTGTGTAGTTTCAGGATTTGTTGTTGCTTTATAATGTAAAGACTCTTCAAAGGTAGATTGGAACAAAAAGCAGTTGAACAGAAATCTGTAAATAACAGGTGCATATTACATGGCATTATCAAACGTAGGCAGAAACTGTTCTCGGCTTGACTGGAGCCCTTCACTGTAATGGAGTGGAGAACCTTCTCTCTGGCTGTTTTCCATTGTGGAAAGAGTGAAGGTATTAGGTTCTCTAGTAGATGAGGTGAAGGGAAGACTGTTAATTCATTCCCTTGGGAGTTATACAGATGGCAGCTAAAGGGAAAGGACTGACATGTGGCCATCCTAGTTGGCAGTGATGGGAGTTGTAGTCTCACACATCCAGAGGGCATCGGTCAGAGGGAACTATCTTAACCTGAGATGACAGGCTTCTACCCCAAACTGCTAATCCTTCACCCTGTTTATTCTTTCTCTCAGGCCCTACTACAGCCTTGTTGTTGACTGTGCCCAAATCAACAATTTCCGTCCCACCAGGAAATACAGCCTGGCTCTCTGCCTTACTCAACTTTACAACTTCACTGCCACATTATTTCCAGGTACGATGGTATTTTGTCACAGGCCCTCAGTTGGTGCTGATGCTCATGGCTGATAACTGCAAGGCAAGTGAGGCAAATCAACATTGGAGGGATTCCTGCAAGATCAGAATTGAGAAGAACGAGGGATACAGACATAGAGCACAATTGTCTTCTCTGGATGCTTCACTGGCACTTCGGGATGTGAGAGCTGAGGATTCTGGGATTTATTCTATCACGTTGTTAGCTTTGGGTGTGAAGTTAGTGGCCAACATCAACCTAACAGTGATCGACGGTAAGAAAATTCAATATGATTTTTTTGCAGTTGGCCATCAGAATGGCCATACACACTGGGCTTGAATCTTTTTCAGCTTTTCTTTCTGCAGTATTTCAAACTATCAGACTTAAAGTTCATCTAAGAGCCAGTACTGACAATTCCTTGAAGTAAATTCTCCCTGCTGAGAGCCAGCTTGGTATAGTGGCTTGTGTTTTAGATTAGGACACTGGGGTCCAGGGTTCAAATCCCCACTTGGCCACGGAAACCCATTGGGTGGCCTTGAGCAAGTCGTGCTTTCTCAGAGGAAGCCAATGGCAAACCCTGTGTGAACAAATTCTTCCAAGAAAACCTAATGAGAGGTTTGTCTTAGTGTTGTCATAGTGTTGTCAACAACTTCAAAGCACACACCAACAGCAAGGTTTTCTCTACACATCTCTTTGAAGAAGCCTACCCTACCACCAGCTTTTAACTCTGGAATCCAAGCATTAGATTATTTTGCTAATTCCAGAGATTTACAAAAGATCAACTGAAGTACATTTTATGGCAGAATTATTCAAAGTTTGTGAACCTGAGTCCCCTTTAAAAATGTGTATATTCAGAAAGCAATTGTGTGCCTCATGTAGGAGCTTTCATGGTTCTCATTTACATTCATAGACAACATTTCTAGGAGGGATTAGTTCAAGATTCTCAATACCTCCTCTTCTTATAGGCGTCTCGTGACCATCTCCCCTTGGTTTAAGTCTCACAAAGCTGGAAGGAATCCAAGGATAGCCACCTGAAGACCTCAGGTCACATCAGTTTCCAAAGACTTCTGTATGTGATCAGCCCATAGCCTGGCTAAAGTAATTTGTTCATTTGCCAGCAGCATACTCAGTAGGGTGGATGGGAAGGAGAGAGCAACTAATGCAAAGACAGAAAAGGTGTAGTTTTGCTTACTTTTGGTTGTGGTCCTATCCACTGCTGCTTCCCCTCTACTCACCACATGCAACAGATTATTTTCAGAGAATACAACTCTTGACAGAGAATAGGCCCCAGATCTAATCTAATCCAGCCCTTTGCTGACTATTGGTTCTCAACTCCTAGCAAGTGACCACCTGAATGCTATTTAATTCCTTTAGACTAGAGCTTGCCAACGGCACATGATGGGCTGCAACTCCTAGAAGACACAGGCAGCATGGCCACCATTCTAGAAGTTGTCATCAAGAATTTTATCACATGCGGCTTTTAAGATGTGATTAGAGCCAGAAAAGATTACTTTGGCAATACTTATTGCATGATGCCACCTTGTAGCTGTTGTGTCCCCAAAGTGTGGTTAGGGCATCTCTTTTAATTGACAGGGGAAACCTATCAACAAGCTCAGAGTTGCTCTAGTCCCAAGGTGCAAAACGTTGCTGCCATTGCAGTTGTGATATTGGCAGTCTCATGGTCTCAGTGTCTCCTCCCCTACCCTTGTTCCCCCTCCCCCTTGCTATTGCCAAGCTGGCTGATTGCCTTTAATTGTTTATTTATTTATTTATTTTTTCTGTTACTTTTCTTATTAAAACTGAATTGCAGTAGCAAAGACTCTTCCTGTTAAAAGGTTTATCCTAATGTTTAAGATAAGCATGCCTCTGTGGTTTTTATATTGAGCATGTGTATTTGTCATGCCTTTTAACTTCTGTATGTTTTTAATGTACTTTTATATTGTTTTTAGAGGATTTTAAATGTTTTAAATTTTATTGTAATGTTTTTAAAATCTGTAAGCTGCCTTGGGTCCCCTTGAGGAGAAAGGCAACATATAAATTAAACAAACAAACAAAATAGCTAAAAACTCCTTTTTTAAAAAAATATTAAAAAGAAGAAAAGGAACACAGGACAAAATAGGGTCCAGAGCAACACAGAATCCCAGCAAGTCAAACCCCAAACATCTCACAGCACTCAAAGAAAAACACAAATGTGGTTCTCCATCCAACATTACTCCCCTGTCTGTCACATTCCTAAAAAATTCCATAAGCTAAACAGAAAGAAAGCACAACATCATGCTGGCTCAGTCATGAAGGCTCTCCTCGTCTATGAGCAACGTGTCTGTCCAAAACAATTTCTGTTCTTGTGGAGGCTGTACATGGCATGAGTTGTCATTTACATGTTCAGTAAACATCGACCAGCTCTCTTGAAACATGTTGTGTCCTTTGTGTCTACGAGAAGCTCTCCCACCAGGGCCCTCTGTTCTGGTAGTCAAGGCCTGCTGTCTCAGCCCAGGATTTCCTCTGCCCCATCCCGGATTTGCCCCTTTTCACTTGCTGCCCCTCACTCCTGGAACCTTCTTCCCCCACAAGCAAGAGCCATCACTTCTTTAACCAGCTTCAAAACGGAGTTGAAAACCATCCTGTTCAGAGAAGCCTTCCCAGGCATTGCATAATTGTCGCTTGCTATTTGGTGTTCTTTTGTTGTCTGTTTATCAAACCATTTCCTGTATTGCTATGTACTGTATATGCATTATCCTACTTGAGAGTATGTATTTTCCCTGGAAAATGATTAACCATCCATTAAGAACCCAAGCCCTCCCTCCAGTCCATTTGCCTTGGTCCAGGCCTTGGAGGTAGAGAGGAACTGCTGGACCTCTTACCCTTTCCCTCCACCACTCTCTTCTCCTTCTGTGTCTTTTTAGATTGTAAGCCCGAGGGCAGGGAACTGTCTAACTAAAAAGATTGTATGTACAGCGCTGTGTAAATTTACAGCGCTTCATAAATAAAGGTTAATAATAATAATAACATTGTGCGAAAGTTTTTCCAGTACCCAAGTGTTACATATTCTGGTACAACAGTTGGTCAGATTAAGGTCTCCCATCTTCCACTTCTTAGCCATTCCCACTCTATAGGTCCCAATTAAAAAAAAAAAATAACTATCACAATTCTATGTTTTAGTGATGATGTTTTAATGATGCTGCTTTCCAACATAAAAGGATAGTAATGTAAGGAGTGGGCAGAAAAGTCCAGTTTGTCTTGCAATCAATGATATCTGGTGCAGAATTGTGGTCCAAAAAATCTCATATAACCCATATTAGCTGAAAACTCCTTCAGTGCAATTTCCACTCATTGGTTGTAACCTTGCCCCATACTTTGAGAACCTGTATCTTTAGGGCTAACTGTCCCTACATTTCTTCTGTCTGTGAGATTACATTAAATTAATGAATCATTAATGTGTCAATGATACTGTTCTACCTTCAGCAGGAGAGGTATGGGAAAAACAAAAAAATAATAACGGAGATGGTGATGATGCCAGTCTCTTATCTGCAGCGGACATGGAAGTTCCTGTCTCATCCGTGAAGGCAGCAAATGACAGAGACTATACAGTACCAAATATCATCCAGTTAAGTTTAGCTGGCTTGATCCTCTGCCTCCTTGGATTGATAATAGCTGAGGTAAATGACATCCCTCTCTTTTCTACCTTAAGCATCACATTTCCTTTTCTCTTCATGGTTGGATCATTTGGAGCTATATTTACATATTGTTCACTTCGAAGACAGAGAACACTAGATACAGACATAGTAGCAATATTAAAACAAAACATCGAATAAAGCAAAGTGTGGCCCTGTTGAGGCCATTTGCAGCCTCCAGTCCTAAGGCATTTTTCTTTCTTTCTGCAGCAGAGCAATTCACCTTTCAAACTGGTTGCCACCACATACACACCAACACTTCCCTATGTGGCAATATCAAAATCTAGTTGTTTTTTCCAAATGAAAAGTAGGTTTTTGTACACCTCTAGTTGTTTTTTGTGTTGGCTTTTTGTTTGTTTGTTTGTTTTGACGGAAGATATTGGTGGGGTTTTTTGGTACTCTGCAGGTTCCTGAGGCAGAAACATACTGGTAGCTGCTGAACCTGCTTCAATTGTTTACTCATGTATTAAAGTGTAATATATTTAATTATATAAGTTGAAGGCATTATGAAGTGTCCTTCCTGAGCAATTACACAGGCAATTTGGAGCTTGCCTTTCAGTAGTCTTAGTTTAGATGCACAGGTTGTTATTGTCTGTCTTCAAGTTGTTCCAGACTTATGGTGACCCCAAGGAAAACCCATCATGGGGTTTCATGGCAAGAATTGTTCAAAGGGGATTTGCTTTTGACTTCCTATGGGGCTGAGAGAGTATGACGCTTGTTACCCAGTGGGTATTCATGTTTGAGGGGATTCAAACCTTGGTCTCCAGGGTCATAGTCCAATGCTCAAACCACTATACCATGCTGACTCTCAAGACTCACAAGACCTTTATTAAGTTTCAAATGGACTTTTTCAAAACAGTGGCCTGTTACAGACTGCCAAAATAAAGCTGCTTTGGGTCTTTTTGGTGGTATGCTGTTTAAATGATGCGTGCATCCTAAGAATCCAGAAGCTGCACCAAAGCTGCATTCCAGTGCTTAGGAATGGAGTGTGGCTTTGGCACGACCTCCGGACTCTTAGGACCCATGCATCATTTAAATAGCATACCTCCAAAGAGACCCGAAGCAGCTTTATTTTGGCAGTCTGTAACAGGCCAGTGTCTGTAACTGCTTATCAAACTGAACTAGCAGAGCTAGTCCACCTTTTCTCTTTTTGGAGGGAGTGTCTGCCCTAGTGGCTTGAACTGAACCATGTTATCCAGAGACATTGAGAGTACCTATGCATTAAGGGGCATGTCCTCTTTAAAAAAAACAAACATTCATTGATATCCTACTTCTTGGTGTCTAACTAAATGGCCCATGAGGTCTCTATGATTCTATGAACCCAAACCCGATCCCCAAACTCACCTTGCATCATGAAGGAGGTCTGTTGAACTCCTGACCAGGGTACAAGGAGCATCCCTCAATGTGCAAAGACAAGAACCTACAACAGAGGTCTTCCTTGCTGGTGGGAGGGTGGAAACATCATGCTTCGTGCATCTCAGTTAGTAATTGAAACTTCACTCAATGCAGCTGCAGGTGGTTATGGTGGGCCTGGGGGCAGCATTTGCAGTAGCGACAGTAGTACCTCAATTGTGAAAATATTGAGGAAGACTATTGCCACAATTGTGTCTACATAGTCTTCCTGAATATGGAGCAGTTATGGATTTGATTACTCTGAGTTACAAGCCCATAACTGCAATAAAGCCAGCTGCTGTTTTTACTCAACTAAAGCAACAAAGGAGGGAGTGGGGCCATTGCTTTCTGCTCTTTTTTGATTTAAGACCACTTCACTGGTTCAACCGATTTAGCATCCATGTACATTGTGGATTCTTCTTCCTTTCCACAGAACATTTCCTTTACTTATTGCATGGAGAAAAAGACATCAGCCAGGGATGGAAGAGAGACAATCTTGCACCCACCTAGAATGGATTCTACTTTCCTTGCTCTGCCAAGCAATCCCTCTCTGTTTGTGAAAATGCCAGGGTCAGATGAATTCCGTTGTATTGTTGGCTGCTGATTTTCCACTGTTTTTCTTAACAGACAGCATTGCATGTCTTCTTGTCCAAGGAAGAGCTTATATCAACTTTTCCCACTGTGGTACCCTCCAGATGTTCTAGACTGCACATCCCACCAGTCCAAGCAAACATAACCAATACTGTGTCAACTTGGGAAGTGAAGTACAAGATACCTGGAAGGCACCAAGTTGAAGTAAAGTCTGCTTTATAGGATTATATAGGTGGATTTACACATGACAATCAGTGCAACTATGTACTCATTGAAGCAGGAGCAAATTCCACTAAAATCAACAAGCTGAGTGGACAGGAATAGAATTGCACTGTAAAACAATGGGCAGAGAGGGATTATGAATCCTGTAATGCAATTATGCAGCACAGATGAGAATGTACAACCAAATAATCATTTGCATTGACAGCATGAATGTTTCGTCCAACCTCACATTAACTGGTAAAGATGAGATAAGGAATCTGTGGCCCTCCAGATGTTGTCAGATATATAGCCTGGGCTTGGGACAGATGGACAGAAAAAGAGGAAGAACATTGAATGTTGTTCTTAGGATTCCTAGATAGAATGTTTCTAGGGTGGGATTTTGGAAGCTGCCCAGTTTTGTTCACCAAGGAATTGAGTTAGAACAAGTAAGTACCTTTGAAGTCTTTTGCCTGTATACTGTATTTGCAAATAAAGAAAATACCATGCTTTCTTATTCAAAGGAAGAATTTAGCAGAGGCAGCCCCTGCCACATTCCACTAGTTAAAAACATTACTTTCATTATGGAAAAAAAATCAAGTTTCCAATGACTATACAACAGCACTGAGGGAATGACAACGTCATGACATAAGGCTCAGACAAAAGTGGTAAATAGAAAACCCTTTCATGCTGTTAGATGGTCACTGATTAATTCTTTTAGAAAGGCTTTTTGGAGGCTTTAAAAAAGAATAAATAGGTGACCATCTGATAACACATGGAGGTGTCTCCCTTCTTTTTTCTGAGAGACAGTGGGACCAAACTACTGCTATAATGGTATAACTGTGTGGTATGATAAAGACCCAAGTCTCTGAGGCACTATTTAACTCTCCAAAAAAGTCTTCCAGTTGTTTTCAGCTTTGTAAACGTGTTTCAGAAATGAAGGAAAACCCAAGTAATGGGGCAAAGTGGTTCATCAAAGTGTCCAGTTAGGTGAAAAATAATTATCAAAAACAAGGAATGAAATTATTGTGGTACATGTCAATGTGGGTAGAGATTTTATTTTTTCTCTGACTCCCCCATTCCATCTCACCCCACTGCAGGCCTGGCATGTTATACTGCCATCTCTCTCCCTCTCTCAATGTAATAGCTAACAATTCAAACTCTTCCACTGAGAGAACAGAAATATTGAGTTCAGGATTATCAGGGGTGGTGCAACTGGGCAAATAGCTATCCATGGCTGAAATGCCATTCATGCATGCCACCAGCAGTTGAACTGTTGCAAGTAAAAGATGAAGAAGATGAGGCTCAGGGTGTCATGTGGAATGTTTGAATTTCAGAATTTAACATGACACTTTAGTCATCATCTTGCAGTCTCAAATCCACAATAAGAAACTCGAATACTCACATTGTGACGGCACCTTCAATACCTAAGTTGATCCCCACTCCCAACCTCAGAAGGTATCTTATCACTTACCCTTGCTCTACTTCACTCTTTTAACACTGTCTTCAAGTGTATATGGGCTAGGGTCCCAAGTGTTTCTATAAGCTAGTTTTAATATTTTAGGTAGTGTGTTCTCACATCTTTCCAGTTTTTAACAATCAATTCAGTCAGAGTCAAACAATAACTTTTATTGAGAAATGTACAGAAATAAAGTATCTTATGTGAGTTAACTTCAAGTTTAGTATGATTACAATAAAATCAAACACTTGGCAGGCTCTAGCTGCTCTAACTCCCTCTAGACACATGTCTTTGTGAGCTCCTCAGTTATCTCAACTCTTCCCCTTGCCCTCTCTTACTAGAACCACCAACCAGACCAGCTATCAAAACTGAACTCTGCTTTCAAAAATTCCCTCTCTCACCAGGAGACCCTTTCCAAGCACACTTGGGCTTGGTTTCATTCCTCTTGTACTGTCTGCGCTGCCTGGCAATCAACAACTGAGCTGCACTTCACCCAAAATAGCTAGTTCCCAAAGCCATTTCATCACAGACATTATCCAGATTATCTCAGGGATACTCATAGAATGCTACCAGCACTCCAGTGTTTTCAGCTTTTGCTTCATAGTGGACCATCAGTTTGTAGCAATTCCAGTTAGGCAGGGATTCTAGGTGCCATCACAAAATACCTGCCTTGATTGGATGCCGCTAGTCTCAAAGCACCCATTTCTTAGGCATTTGAGCAAACATGGAGAAATTTGCTTTCTGTTTTCTAGTGAACTGCTGGTTTTCCTTTTCTCTGTTCTCACGTTCTGGCCAGGAAGTAATCACTGTTGGAACCAAATGCAGAAGGATGCAAAATTAAGTCAAACATCATGGAACTGTAGAAAGTTCTTTATAATTAGTGGACTACAAAGCTGTCTATTGTATCACCTTGTTAAGGTATTCTCAGCCAAGCCAGGGGCCACTCAACAGTGTTCCCAATTTATTGGGTAACCTGTCTGTGGTCCTGCAATGCCAGGTGAGTAGCAGCTGGATGCCATTTTCGTTGCTGTATCAGTGTTTCCTCTTCCAAGAGCCCACATTGTTTTCACAGGCTCTGTGAGAGAGGGAAGAAGGCCAGCCAATCCATGAAAAGCAATCTGGGCAAAGTGAGTGGGGTTCCTGGGTAAAGCAGAGGTTTCACTGTGGTATAACCTGGGAGAATAAATGGAGCTACTGGAGAGTGGAACTGTTTGAGTTCTAAAGTTGGTTAATTTGTCAATCTTCCTAAATCGAATTCAGCTCACATTCAAAATGTTCCACTAGCAAAGAGCAGCTATACCACCAAAAGGTGTCTACAAAACACAGATTGAGTCTCCTTTATCTGGAATTCCAAAATATTCCAAAATCCAAAATTGTCCATATGGGTGGCTAACAATGTGACACTTTTGCTTTCTGATGGTTCAATATACACAGATTTTGTTTCATGCACAAAGTTATTTAAAATATTGAGTATAAAATTACTTTCAATTAATATAAGGTGTACAGAAAACAAATGAATTTCACGTTTAGACTTAGATTATGTATATGCAGATATTCCAAAAACCAAAAATGCCAAAATTCAAAATACTTCTGATCACAAGCATTTTGGATAAATGAGACTCAACCTGTATACACCCCTAGATGACAATTCCAGTAAGTTAAACCAAATAGCACAACGCAGGGGAGAAATGGAAAAACCACAAAAGCTAATCTGTAGAGACATACCTTTCTGAACCCCAGATATGGCCATTATTCAGACCATGAATAAAGCAAGGGAGAATGGAGAGAGAGTTATCATCAATTGACCAAACATCAACTCATAGAATGGCTGGTGGATGCTGTACTCATCTAAGCTTTGCCCCTACATTGCTCGAAAGCCTCTTCATGTGCAACAAAGGAAACATCATTACAAATGTGGCAATATCCCATACAAAAAATCTGTTGTCAGTAAAGAGGCAGTGATGGTGGATGGTGGATGGAGCCAGAGTGGTAGCCCACCACCCATCTTTCCTGTCTATTTTATCTCATACAAATACATTTCTCCTGTCCAATAGATGGATGGACGGACAGACAGACAGACAGACACCCACTCTCTACTGAAGGATCTCAAGGCAGTGTCAATTAAAGCAGTATAAACACTGAAAATGATTTCAAAAGGATAAAAACATAATATAGAGGTTTATCAGACTCAAGTTTTGGACCCTCAATTGCACTAAGGAAGTGTAACGAATGTTGTGAAATGACTGTTTCGCGTGATGTCTTACCACATGGTTTGCTTTTCCGTCATTCCCCCGAAACGTGATGTTTGCACTATTGAAGGTGATTTGCGTGATGCGAAACCATGCACAACGGAACTGTCTACTACACCAGTGCCTTCTGTTTCTGTCGAGCATTTTGCATCAAAATCCTTGTGCATGCCCTTTGGAGGCTTTGGTGGCATCGTGACCTTTGTGCTTCCAGGGGAGCGAGGGAGTCCCCCCCATCTTTAGGGTCCTATTTAGTGGAGGGGAGGGGGAGAAGGAAAGAACCAAAGGAAAAAGGGGAATCTGGATGCAAAGGGTGACAGAAGGCAAAAGGGGAAACCAGGGTGGCTTTTGGACTGCAAAAGGCTGTCATAGGGAGGTGGGGGGGAGTGGAGAAAGTGATGATGGAGGAGGAGGAGGAGGAGGAGGAGGAGGAGGAGGAGGAAGGAGCCGTGGGAAGAAGGGAGCCATGGAGGGCATCCTATAATGGAGCAGGAGGAGGAGGATGAAGGAGCCAGGGCAGAGAGAGGCGAGGGTCAGAAAGAAGGAAGAGGAGGGAGGAGGATTGCCCATGGAAATAGGGCTGTGGGGCTAAGCTGGGGATGTAGGGAAATGGATGCAACAGGAGCAGCCTCTTTTGACAATTTATGCACATGATTTTTGGGGTGCTTGCTTTCCTCTTGCTCCTGGAACTTAAGCACCATTATTATCATTATTATTGTTGTTGTTGTTATTATTATTATTTGTGTTATATGTGGGCGCTACAGTCAGAATGCCTGTGCTGCATTTCCATTTTATTCCCAACTGATTCCATGGGTCAGTTGGAACTGACAGGTCACTCTGTCTCAGCCTCAGTGGAAGGCAATGGCAAAGTGTAAGCAGGAGGAAAAGGGTCAGTTCAGGTCAGGTCAAAGGCAGGGCACGAACGGAGCTTCCATCAGGCACTTTCCTCCCTTTTTAAATAAACTATTTTTGGCAAAATGAGCGCATGTTTTGTTCTGTTTTTTCCTGAGGAATATATATATACAGTGGTACCCCGGGATACGAAAGCACCGGCTTACGAAATTCCCGGGTTACGAAAAAAAATAAATTAAAAAAACTGTTCCGCGTTACGAAAGTTTTTTCGGGTTACGAAAAAACTTTTGGTGCTTTTCGGCGCTATTTCGCACCAAAAAGCGGCTTTCGCTATTAGCGCCTATGGCAATTCGGCTTGCGAAAGTCTTCCGGGTTACGAAAAGGGCAGCGGAACGAATTAATTTCGTAACCCGGGGGACCACTGTATATATATATATATATATATATATATATATATATATGCACCCTTTGCAACAGTATCCCTTTGCTAGAAGTCAGCTAATGAAAGGGAAAGGGAACAATAAAAGGGCACTTTTTTCCTTGGAGAATCCATGCTAAAATGCGAATGTTACAATCGAATGTTATGTTTGTTGCTTTTGTCAATTAGGCAATTGGCAAAACGATACATGCTTTTGCAAGGAGTTCAGGGATAGCTGTGAATTGCTTTTAAATGCATAAAAGAATGCATGACAATCGCATCCTTTTCTGGCATTTGCAAGGTGATGAATTTATTATTATTATTATTATTATTATTATTATTATTATTATTACATGTGCAAGAGGCATTCTGGGGTGGCAAGGGGTGGGGGATACAGAATGCATTAACTTGCATTTTGGGGTTGAAAATGGTGCCAAAGGCAGATCATAAGAGTTGTATTTGACAAAATGAACACACTTTGGGGCATTTTGTGCCTGGCTCTTTAACAAAAAGGAGGGGGGAAGGGTTAGGGTTAGAAGGGGCAGGACTGGATGGCCCTTTGGGGTCCCTTCCATTTCTAGGGTCCTATTTATTCCTTCAAAGAAGAAGAAGGGGCTGGACTGGATTACCCTTTGGGGTCTCTCCCATCTCTGCGATCCTATGTATTCCCTCAGGACAGAAGAAGGGGCTGGACTGGATGACCCTTTGGGGTCCCTTGCATAGATTAGATTAGATTTACCTATAGGTACAGACCCCACTCCCCTCACATATACATATACATATACATATACATATACATATACATATAGAACACACACACACACACACACACACACTCACACACACACACACACACACACACACACCCCTTTATAAATACAGGCAGACAAGACAGATATACACATATATGCCAGAGACACATACCAATAAATATCTCTCTCTGCATATTCACAGTATCCACAACAGCTGATAACACACATGCGTCTTTATATTCACATCCATTCCTTTGGGACATAAGAAGGGGATGGACTGGATGCCCCTTTAGGATCCCCTTGATTTCTCACGTCCTATTTCACACATCAAAGCAAAACACACACACAAACACATATATATCTCTGCACATATTCACACAGAACAGACATTTTTATACGCACACACACACACACACACACACACACAAAATGAGTGCAGAGGAATGGGGCTGGAATGGATGACCTTTAGGGACACCTTAAATTTCTAGCCTCCTAGGTGTTCTTGCAGGGCAGAGGAATGGGGCTGGAATGGATGACCTTTAGGGGAACCTTAAATTTCTAGCCTCCTATGTGTTCATGCAGGGCAGAAGAATGGGGCTGGAATGGATGACCCTTAGGGGCCCCTTCAATTTCTATCGTCCTAGGTGTTCACGCAGGGCAGAGCAACCCCCCCTCCCCCCTCCACCGGGGTTGTCCTGAAAAAGGAAGGCCACCGGAAGGGAATGGGGTGAAAAAGCAGCCCAGCATCATGGGAACTTTGCAATAGTAACTTTTGCATTGCGTTGCATTGCGTTGCGTTGCTGCCTACCACACCAAACCATTTTGCAACACATTTGCAAGGATAATGGGAGACAAAGGCCTGACTTCCCTTTTTCCCCGTAGTGCCCAAAAAGGGGAGGAATGACACTAAAACTACGAGAGCGTTGTGCAATGGGCTCCCATAGAAATGAATGGTGTCTGGAAGAACATCGCACTTTCACATTATTGTGCAACGTTCGTGATGCTAACATTGCGTGATAGGCAGGAAAAATTGCCAAAAACTCACATCTGATAAACTCCCTATTTAACAAGTTTTAAAAGACAGATTAAAACGTGTCAAAATAGTTTAGAACAACTGAAAACCATTTATGTGTGAAGGTTTTTTAAAGCTAATTAGGCCCCAAAATCTTTGGTGACACCCATTTTCTTTTGGCACTAGAATGACATGGAGAGGTGTTACTTCAAGTATCAAGGGCCCAAGCCCTGTAGCTCTTTAAATGTCATTACCAACATCTTGAGTACACAGAAGTGTACTCGCAGCCAGTGCAGTTCCTTTCAAACTGGTGTTATATGGGTTTTGTATAATGTTCTGGTCAGCAGTCTTATTGGCTGCATTTTTCACTACCTGCAGTTTTTGAGTCGTCTTTAAGAGGACCCCCAAGTAGAGTGCATTGCAGTAGTCTAACTGGGAAGTTCCAAGTGCATGGGCTACTGCAGCTAGATTATCTCTGCCCAGGAAAAGCCATACCTGGTGAATCAGTTCAAACTGACCCAAAGCTCTACAAGGCATAGTCCACCTAGGTGTCCAATGACAGATGGATCTAAGAGTAATCCCAAGCCATTTATCTGTTCCTTCAAGAGGTGAACTTCATTCAGGGAAGGAAGCTTACCCAATTCCTGGACTCCATACCCACTAATTCACAAAGCCTTAATCTTCTTGAGATTCAGCTTCAATTTAACCCATTACAGTAAGTCATGTTCAATGTGCAAAATTATACTAGACAGACATTTACACAATAAACCACACAATCAATCACAAACCTTGTCATTGTTGGGTTGCCACTGTCAGGTCTCAGGATGCAGGCTGACATCTCAGGAAACTGCTGCGCTTCCCTGGGTAGTAAGATCAATGTCATTCTCAGTGGTGCTGGAGGAGAAGAAAGTTGAAAATTATTGTGTGAAGTAACCTTAAAGCCTGGATTCTCATATTTGCACTGCTTCCCACCAATGCCAGGACTCAGTGACTCAGTATGAAGGTGCTTGTATTTGTGTAACTTTTAAGAGTATTTACAGAGATGAGTAGTTTATAAAATTCATTTTTAAAATCCTATCATAAGGGTGGCTTAGTGGTTAAGTCGCCAATTCTGACAATCTGAAGATTGGAAGGTTGGCTATTCAAGGCCCAAGTGCTGCATGATGGGATGAGCTCCTGTCACTAATCCCAGCTTCTGATAACCTAGCAGTTCAAAAGCATGCAATTGCAAGTAAATAAATAGGTACCAGATCGGTGAGAAGGTAACAGCATTTGGTGCAGTCATGCTGGCCACATGACTACCGGAGTAATCCTCGGACAATGCTGGCTCTTTGGCTTAGCAATGGAGATGAGCATCACTCCCTACAGTCGGTTACGACTAAACATGTCAAAGGACTACCTTTATCTTTTACCTTTATAATTCCTCTAATGAGTTTGTGGCTGCATACATGGCTCTCCTATATGCTTTATCCTCACAACAACCATGTAATGTAAGCCACATGGAGTGTGAACGAATGGCCAACAGTTACCCTCTGAATTTCACTAGGGACTAGAAATTTGATCTCACTCATATTCTAACCACTACTGTGTCTAAATGGGATCCTTTGGGAAGTGATAACCCCTAAATAGGTGTTTAAATCATGAAGTGGTGGGTTCCACTAGGGGGGAATTAAGTTAATGAATTTGCACACAAAAATGGCTGTCGTTGTTTGATGAATGCTCTGGTTTATGCAGGAAAATATATTTGTTTCTTTAAATTGGGAGTAAGTTTTCCTCAGAGCTATATAAAGAGTTATAAAAACTATTTCATGAAGGCTAGTAATTAAGATGATATTAAATTTTATAAAAGCAACAGCTGGTCCCTCTGGACCTCTGGTCATCAAGATATTGTTTCAGGAGAGCTTATGCCTAAATTCTTGTGTTTGTCATTTCACATCTGTAGTGAAATTATGAACAAGGTTTGCTCTTACACAGTTGGAATTCAGACATTTCTCTTTCAGGGAATTATTCTTAATCAGTAACATGAATTAGTAACATAAATAGATACAATACAGTGGATCTTTGGTATCTGCTGGGGTTTGGCTCCAGGGCCGCCCATGGATACCCAAATCTGTGGATGCTCATGTCCTGTTTAATACAATGGCATTGTACACTCATGTCCCTTATATAAAATGATAAAATCAGGGTTTGCTTTTTGGAATTCATATATTTTTGAAATATTTTCAAGTCATGGAACATGGAATCTGTGGAAAAGGAATCCATGGATACAGAGGACTGACTGTACTAGTTATACAACACAGTTTCTAAGCCAATTATCAGGTGACAATTCTTAAGAAATTACTCTGAAATGAGTACTTACATAAAATATATAGCTCACATAGCCAATATTGATGGATGCTTGGGAGATGCAGTCCACCAACATCTGGAAAACTGTATGATTTCCAGGTCTGATATATAGGACTGTGCCCTTTAGCAGTATATCACTGATGTTGTTGTGTTCTTCCAAGTCATTTCTGACTCACAGCAACCCATGGAGTTTCTTGGCAAGATTTGTTCAGAAGGGGCCTTTGCATTCCCCTAAGACTGAGAGAGGGTGACCTGTCCAAGGCCACCCTGTGGGTTTCCATTGACAAATGGAGATCTGGAGTCGTACTCCAACATTCAAACCACAAGAACCACATTGGCTTTCATGGCCATCTCTATGTTGTACTTAAGGTTTGTTTAGGAGGTTGCACAGAAAGCCCACATTACCTATCTCACTCCGTCACATGTTTGTGTATATATGCATAATTTTGTAATACTTACACAAGGCTTGCCCATTGTGACATCACAAGAGTCTGCTCTTTGGTTCAGGTTTTGACCCTGAAATCTCAAGGAATGGGAAAATAGTGGCTTTGCAATCTTATTATGAAATTCTTGTATTTCATAATTTGTCACACTTGTGTAATAACCTAACCAATGGCCTTGAAAAGAGGGTGCAGTTGTGTCATCCTGAAACAGATTCATTTTTGATGTGCATTCAAGTTAGAAGGGGGGAAATTACACAATTACATAAATAGCGAGGAATCCAGAAGACTTTGCCACACACACACATGCAATCCCTCACTTTCCATGCTATAGAAGCAATATTTTTAAAAATGTAATATTTAACTTACTTTGACATACAGCAGGTGTTCTGCCTACATCTGTCTGCAGAGGCAAAATCAGAGAGCATTTGCAAACTTTTAAAAAGTAATAAATTTTCATTCTAAGCCCCCCCCCCATCATAGTTAATTACTATTAGAATTACAACTTTGAAGAGATAATTTTAATTTATCATTTCTTAAAAGTATCTAGAACAGTAACTTCTAATTAATTTAAAACAGTGAACAATACAAGCAACTGGGACATGGCACAGAATGCATTCTTCTGACAGCCATTTTGTTGCCTCAAAATTCACAAGATAGCACGAGGCAGGAAATCAACCACATGATTTTCCTCTTCTGCCATTTTGTGAGATCATACTCCCAGAACTATAAAAGTACCTTAAAATTACAGTTATAGTATAAAAGGAGTGAAGTTATTTCTCATAAAGCAATGCCACACTAGTGGAGAAGAGAAGAAAAAAGAGAGAGGCACAGCTCCACCTTGCCTAGTTCCAGAGGCATATGAAAGGCCCTTCCTTAGGGAGCTGGTGCTATTTAGCCTGGAGAAAAGAATGTTAAGAGGTGATATGATAGTCCTGTTTAAATACTTGAAGGGATGTCATATTGAGGAGGGAGCTGACTTGTTATCT
This sequence comes from Sceloporus occidentalis, assembly GCA_023333645.1. Taxonomy (NCBI): domain Eukaryota; kingdom Metazoa; phylum Chordata; class Lepidosauria; order Squamata; family Phrynosomatidae; genus Sceloporus; species Sceloporus occidentalis. Next base: position 20,305,610 of record JALMGF010000001.1, read on the forward strand.
GCTGCTCCAGAGACTAGGACCCCGAGCAATGGATGCAAGCTACAGGAAAAGAGATTCCACCTCAACATTAGGAGGAACTTCCTGACAGTAAGGGCTGTTCGACAGTGGAACAAACTCCTTCCTCGGAGTGTAGTGGAGTCTCCTTCTTTGGAGGTCTTTAAACAGAGGCTGGATGGCCATCTATTGGGGATGCTTTGATTGAAAGTTCCTGCATGGCAGAATGGGGTTGGACTGGATGGCCCTTGTGGTCTCTTCCAACTATGATTTTAAGGAGGGGTATTTAGAATTCTCAGGCAGAGAAGTTCTCTGCCTAAGAATTCTAAATACCCCTCCTTAAAACTGCCAATCCCAGAATGCAACAGGAGGCAGCTAGAGGAGTCAAAGTGGAATAGTAGCACTTTAAGAGTATAGTGTGATAAACATCTATGATTAACTGCCACCACTCTGATCTTAGAGGAAGAGAAGAACCAGCAGCATCTGCTGGATTTGAGGGCTCGACAGGCCAGCCATTAAGGCTGGCTTCGGGTTGGGTCGTGGTGTCCACATGACCACACCCCAACTTCATCCCCAGGCTGGTGTGACACTGTGCGCTGCTCCACATGGCGCATGGCATCACAGCACTCCTCTGGCACTGCATCTACATGATACAGCGCAAAAAAAAGAAAGCAGAAAATCCATGTGCTGGCAGCTATGGCGCCCTTTCCAGGGAGCTGTTTTTTGTGGCTCCTTATTGTGGTGCAGAAAGGAGAGATTGGGGCTACAGTATGTAGTTGCCATGGCCCCGATCTGGCGCTAAACCGGGTGGACTGTCAAGCCAATTAATTCTCTTCCCCACTGTCATTCCTTTCTCTTTTTGTGTCAGCCTGGGGGAAGGAAACTATCAAATTAACAATTTGTAAACCACTAAGAGTCTTTGTGGCTGAAGAGCAAGATATATTCTAAATAAATAAAATAAAATACCATTGCCCTTCCATTTTTGCGGGGGATCTGTTACAAATCCCCCCATGAAAACAGAAATCTGCTGATATTCAAGCCCTAATGGCTTGAATAGCAGCGCACCCCCACGGGCACCCATGGGCGCATGCCATGGGCTGAGCTGCTGCTAATGGCCAACCTTCTCCAGGTCTGGCAAATTGGATGAGCTGTTGGAGGAGCCAACTCACTTTCCCTCCAGGGCAGCAGACGTGCCAGACCTGGAAGGAGCCCCCTTCACACCAGTGGTCACTGGTGGAGATGGACTGTTACTGCCACCACCAGGAAGGGGACACAGATCCCTATCAGGGATGCTGTAGCAGTGGGTTTCCTCCACTGGTGTTATTGGACTAGGGCCTGAACAGACCAGCAATAAATGCCGGCATTGAGACAGAGTGGAGGCATGGTGACTGCATGCCGCACTCCCCAACTCCACCCCCAACACTGGTGTGATGCCGCCCAAGCAACCACATGGTGGGTGGTATCATGCTGCATTTTTGTTGCAGCGTCTATACGCGTGGCACTGAAGAAGCAGAGAAATGCTGGTGTGGTGGTGCCAGCTAGTGCATCCTTTCCATGGTGCAAAAAGAAGCCACTGGGCTGGGGGTGTGGTGTATAGTTGCCATGTCTGCAACCCAGTGCTTCCAGGGGCAGTTGAGCCACCTCTTAGGGGCAGTTTGTTGAGCCTCTAAATGAGCTTTAAGCTCACCTTCCAATTCAGTTATTCTATTATTGCATCAATCCCTTTCTGTGAAATGCTTTTCAGGTTCTTTTATGGCTTCATCCTCCACCCCTACATACACATACCCCCCACTTTTTTTCTTTCTTTTTCTGTCATTCTTAATGCTACAAAGCTTAGATGAAACTGCAACAGAGGCGAGCAGGAGACTTATAGTGGATCTGAGTGGATGGAGTTGAAGCTCTGGGACAAATTGAAATTTTCCTGCCCCTAATGTATCTTCAGTCCTTCACTTAAGAACATATAGGGGCTCTCCAGATCGCCTCAAAGAAGCAGGCTGGAGGAACCCAGTTTTCCTCTGGAGGTACACTGCAGCAGTCAAACCTCTGGACCAAAAAGAACTCTGAAAGACCAAGTTCTTTTTGGGGTGTGGGACACCATCATCAGTGCATCATCAGTGCGCCATGTGCACTATGACACAAGTTAGTGTGCCATTAGAGCACCATGATGCAAGTGCAGAGCCCAGAGATGCGGATGTGGTGCCATGCTTGCATCATGCACATGCGCCCCATATGTACGGTGCAGCCTAAAAATGGCATCGTCCATACATGCTAGGGTTCCAGAGCATGCGGATGCTGTGTGCTCAGGAACCCTCGAATTGGCCCCAGGCCACCGCAAATTCGCGGTCTGTACCAGGCCAGAGTGGACTGGATTACCACCTGGTCCACATACACAGTTCTACAACAAGATATTAAAAATCACAGTTGCCATGATGCCACAGGATTCTCAGTTAAAGTCTGCCAGAGAATCACATGGACACACACACACACACATGCTCCCATGCAGCCAAGTTACTTACTAATCCAGTCATATCTGATGGAGAGCACAATGGGTATGATGACAACAACAACGATGATGATGATGACGACGACGACGACAAGAATGATGACCCAAACAGGGCTGCCCACATTAAGTACCATATTATGCTTGGCATCTGAAAAGAGGGAGGAAAAGATCCAAAATGATGGAGAGGAATGTACCAGTTTAGTAGCACTCACTATCACATGTTTCCTTAATAGTATGACTAGGGGTATTCTTTCACTCTCTTCCACACTCCTCCTTAAACCCACCTTCTTGCCCTGTGTACTACCCAGTGCCTTTTGGGTTTTTTACATTTAAATTTAAGTTTAAATCACAGTGAAATATGGTGTTTGGGGTGCTTTCAATGTGAGATTTTTTTTATCAAGCAACCATTCAATCTCATTTGTGGAATGACATCATGGCAGTTGACATTGGCTGGCATTCATTTATGGAATAACTGTTGTGTGCCTTCAAATTGTTTCCAACTTATGGTGACCCTAAGGCGTCCTATCATGGGGTTTTCTTGGCAAGATTTGTTCAGAGGAGGTTTACCATTTCCTTCCCCGAAGGCTGAGAGTGTGTGACTTGCAAATACAGATTTGTAATTTAGGGGTATGGAGTTGTACCTTCTCTGTAATCAGTAATATGAATACATAGTAATAGGAGTTTCTCACATGGTGGCAAATTGCTTAACTCCCATGCGAAAACAGGTTTTTAAGTCTGGACCCTCCCCAATAGTGGGTTGTTTTTCAGACAGGTTGTTTAAGTTCCCAAAAGTAAAAAGGAGTGCGTTTGGGCGACTTTCCATTTAGGTTTATGTTGTGGTATTTCTCCTTCACACAAACATCATCTGAAAATCTACCCACTTTTGCAGGTTCTGTCCACTTTTTATTCAGGTTAACTCCTGACGTCATTTGAAAATCTATCTGCTTTTGTGGGTTTTTTTCTAGTTTAAATTCAGTTTCTGCACGGGATCCATCCCATGTGATAAACACCCCAATGTAAAATGATGTAAATGTCACCCCAGCCCACCTTAAGAACCAGCATCTGGATTGGGTAAAGGGGATCTGTTCAGCTTCTGATCAGGGTGAAAGAGAATGATGTTTGAATGGAAACTTTCCTCTGAATTGAAAATTTCCTCTCCCTGAACTATTCAGGGATGCTGGAGGGGAACTGATGATTTCCTAATGTTTAGGAAGCACACCAGGCTTTCACACACGCATGCTTCCTAAACATTTTAGCTGCATTTTAGCTGTGTTTTACCAGCACTTAAATGCTGGTCTGAAAATCTCCTGACTGCTGGTTCTTACGTTGGGCTGGGAGTGAGGTTTGAAACCACTTTAACTGCCATGACTTAATGCTATGGAATTCTATGATTTGTAGTCTTATGAGATATTTAGCCTTCTTGGTCAGAGAGCTCTGATGTAACAACAAATTACAAATCCCAGGATTCCACAGCACTGAGCCATGGCCATTAAAATGGTGCCAAACTCCTGCAGTGCAGATTAGACTGTAGTTATCTATTCGGAGCTAAGTAGCTGATGTAGTGTATCAGAGTTTGTCTTTTACTTGTTACTCTCATGTGTTTTCCCAATGCTTCTTTGTCTTTTCATTACACACATCCATTAAAGAGGAAAAGATAGAATACTGGACAATATCTTTTGACTGGTAGCCCTAGGAGCTAGCTTGGGAACACTCCAAGTGAAACAAGCTAAGCGTGAGGACACAGAACTACATGCCACTTAGAGTACAAAAAGACATAAAAGGAATTCAGTAGGGGGCCCTTTGAGGGTAGAGCCCCATGCACAATCCAGAAATTATAGTGCTGTTAGTCCACTTTAACTGCCATGTTCCAGTTCTATGGATACTTGGGATTTGCAGTTTGGGTTGAGGGACTTAGAAATCTGAGCCAGAGAGCTGCAGTCTCTCCATAAATTACAAACCCCAAGATTCCATAGGACAGAACACGGATGGAATAATAGTAGAATATTGGAATAATGATGGAATAAATGGAATAATAGTGCTATAGTTGTACTGTTAATGGGCCCTAACTGGCAGGACAACTGATTTATTTATTGTGTATGTCTGTCCTTTTGGATCATTGCTTTCTCTTTGACTCCATTTGGATGACTTTGGGATTCTAGTGAAGGAACAAGGTAGTTCCTTCAAACCTACAATCTTCTCGCCATTGCTTTATAGTATGGGTGGGAAACATCTGGCTTTCCAGATGTCTTTGGACTACAATCCATCATCATCCTTGACTGTTGGCTATATTGATTGCAGCTGATGAGAGCTGGAGTGCAATAACAAGGTGTTCGCCAGTTTGCTGTATTGGAACAATCACAACTGCACAACCCGACCTCTCTGCATGTAGAAGCTTACCTGACATGAAGACATTTATTTCCAAGCAATTTCTAGACAGGTCCAGAATTCTGTAGCGGCCACTGGCTTCTTTGTCCACATTCTGCATAACAAAGGTTTTCCCTAGGACAGAGATGCTCTTGTTGAAGTTTGTAAGGAGAGGCTGGCAGTTTCCACTAACAAACTGGCATGCACTGTCCCAACGTGAGACTGATATATTCCAAATGCAGAGATCACTGATGTGTTTAAGGGTGCCAAGAGGCACTTCTAAGGAGCCTCCTTCTGGCACATCCTTTGTGTAGTTAGTGCATCTCTCACTACCTGCCAGGGATAGAAACAACAGAAGGGTTATGGGAAGTCCAAGGCTTTCAAGGAAGACATCCATAGTTTTTTGTGAGTTTTTCAGGCTATGAGCCCCACAAAACCCCACAAAAAAACAAAACAAAACAAAACAAAACAAAACAAAACAAAAACAAAACAAAAAAACAGAAGGGTTTGTTTCATGCAACCGTAGCTGGCAAGCAAAGCTGCTTAGACAACAGAACAGAGAAAGGGAACTGTTGCTATTGTTTTCATATCTCAGAATTTTCAGAAAACATGAGCAATGGCAAGGGATGATGGGAGCAACAATCCAAAATCTCTAGTGGGTCAAGAAATTCCCACCTCTGCAACAGAAGGTATGCATAATTTGCACAGGAAGCTTGATAGCTTGCTACCATTGATAATTCCTGTGGACTATTCTTATTTGTAAGAATTCAATGGCCCTGTGTAAAACAGGAGTAGAAACATGTGGTCCTTCAAATGTTGTTGGACCTGCAGCTTCCAGCATTTCTCACCACCAAGTGGTCAAGGCTGCTGAGAACTCTAGTCCAACAATATTTGGAGGACCACATGCCTCCTACCCCTGAGTAGAGTAAAAGGGTTACTGCGGACAGCATCCTGGAAAGCGGAGGAAGATTATCAATAAACTTCACTGCAGAAGGTGGATAATTAAAAAGAGGTCAAAAGTGGTGGATCATATGACACTTTGAATACCCTGCCAGTTATGCTGGTGATAGTGGCAGAGCTTTTCTTTTTTTTCTCTGGATGGTCTTTGGGAAGTTACTTTCCAATAGAGGGAAGTAACTTTGTTGTATTCAGGATAGTGAATCAAGATATCAGTCTTATAGGATTTTAGAGGAACAGACAGGTTTTGGATGCAACAGAGCCAAAGCCACACCTCCTAGCTTTCCCTGATGACCCTCTAACCCAGTGCTTCTCAATTATTTTCTGTCATGCCCCCCCTAGGAAGAAGAAAATATTTCGCACCCCTGTGCGACTGTAAATAGTATAATTTGTCTATAAAATTGTTATAAGTACGGAGCCTCGCGCCCCCCTTTATGGAGCCTTGCGCCCCCCCGGGGGGCGCGCCCCACTATTTGAGAAGTCCTCTTTTGTGTATTCACAGCCAGGAGTACATCTGTAAACCCAACAGCCATTCATATGGTAAAATACACACATCTCTCCCTTGATGGGGAAAGAACTACAGTTGTACTGGAACCATTTTATTTGATTTGATTTTATGCATAAATGTAATTTCATACTCACTTGCTGGCTGATATTCGCAGGCATTTAAGAATGCCAGTTGGGTAGCTAGCCAGATGACACAAAAGATGCAAACACCTCTCCTGCTGAGCAGCGTGGCCAGGCTCTCCTGTAGCACAGAATCCATCAGAGAACCTGGAACAATTGGTCCATGAAAGAGATTCTTGTAAATACAGCCATGCTTCAATTAACAAAGCCTCTGACAAAGAAGTCTCTTTTTACAAAGTGTTCATACAACCCCAACTGCCCTTTTCCTCCTCATTCTCCATCTAGTTGGAAGTTTTGTTTTACCAGCACAGCACGGAGAAGTGATGGAGAAACACAGACTTTCGGTGCCACAGCATTTCTGCAGTAAACAAGATAATAAACTAGAGCTGGAAATAATGGATTTTATTCTAACTGATCCTACTCTAACTATGCATGGTTGGAGTGGCTCGGGTATGGGCAAAGTATGATCCTCTAGTCTAGAGGTTGCTGGACTGCAATTCCCAACAGCCTTAGGCAGCATAACCAATGGAGAAGCATGCTGGGAGCTGCAGTCCAACTATGGAGTGTACTCTAATTGAGCCTACTGTAGCTGTGCATGTCTGCCTACAACAAGCAAGACAAACAGTAGCTGCCTCCAAAATCCTTTACTAAACATCCTTTACTAAACAAGCAAAGAAAAAGGGGGAAAGCAGACAAGTCTGCCTGACTAGCAACATATAGTATGATTTTAAAAAGTTCTCGAACTTTTTTACTCTTGTGACCCCCTTTACATCTACATGTGGATGTCACCTCCCCTTGATGTAGTACATGAATGAAAATATTTTGTTTGTTTAGTGTTTGAACATTCATGCCTATTCATATTGTAACATTTTATAAGGAAATAATGTTCAAAATAGAACACATTTATTTAAATAAATTCAATTTTTAACTCAACATGTGTAAATTTTACACATTAAAAAATGAGAAAAGGAGGAGGTATCAGGGCTTCCAAGACCTGTACAGGGGCAACTTTGAGCAACTCCTCTCCCTGGGGAGTCCACCCCATTGTTTGAGAACCATTGGCATAGATCTATAAGTCTGGTCACCAAAATGGAAATCATAAGAAAAATAGAGACTGGTGAAAGAAAGAAAAAATAGCATCCATCATTGCAATTTGGAAGAAGGTTTCAAGGGGTCTCTAGGTTCAAAATGTATTTTATTTACTCATACAAGACTTACCTAACATGACTATTCCCTTTCATATATGCTTGTTGTTAGTTTCTGAAACATATTGACCTGCTCTTTTTTTTTTATCATGTAATTAAAAACCTATTCCCATTCTTCCTATTTTTTTCTGCCTCCAGTACCAATTTTTCTGTTAAAGAAGTCATGCCCTAGAACATGTCTGCTTTGTTAACTGAGCTATATCCATAAAATGCTGAACTGCAAAAAGGCTGAAATGCAAAAGAGAGAGAGAGAGAGAGAGAGAAAACTAGAAAATCTTGGAGTTCTTACTATCTTTGAGCCTGAAGTCCTTCAGTTGATTGCATGACTGTGTACAGAGATTTGAACTTGGACTTCCTACACTACTATCCACTAAAAAGATAGCACCACTAACTACTTTATTCCCTTGTGGTCTTTCTGAACAAATTTGCCAGACTTTTACAACATTAACAGAGAATCAATCAGGACTGTCCTTGCCAAATCAGGACAGTTGGAAGGGTATGTCTCCAGAGGCTGGGAAAACTGATTTGTGGCTGTACTGACTGGGGAATTTTGAAGTGCAAAAAGCTCTGGTCATATTATATTTTGGAAATACAGTAGTACACTGTTTTTAAAGAGCTGATATACAGTATAAGCCACTGAAGTTAACAATCAGTTAGGACTCACTAGCTAGCTGCTATAGAGAAAGGCAGGCAGAATTGTGGCAGCTTAGAACCTGAAGACTCATGCAAACTGCTCAGATTTCTAAGCTCAGGACCAGATCTGACTCTGTTCTTTTCCAGGCCAGAAGCACATGCCTGGTTCCCCCTAGTTTTAATAATTTCAGAAGCATAATTTGGTGTAGGATGGGGAAATTCAAACTACAGGAAAAGAGATTCCACCTAAACATTAGGAAGAGCTTTGACAGTGGAATAGGCTGCCTTGGATGGTGGTGAAATCTCCTTCTTTGGAGGTTTTAAAAAAGAGGCTGGATGGCAATCTGTCAGGAGTGTTTTCCTGCATCTGTAATATTGCAACTTCATGGAGAAAACAGTACATTCATAATTCTATAAAGGCTTTTTAAAAACCAACAGATCTGTTCACTTGCTATCAATGATAAATCTCTGTAGGAAAGGGTGATTTAAAAAGGGTTCTACAGTAGTAAAAACAATCCCACCAAATTATTGAAATGAAAGGATACTCTGACAACAGAGTCAGAACGATGGACTAAAATGAAATATTGTGAAGATGAAATTCTTTTTAAAATTTTTTATAAAAGTTTATTGTTAAAAACAAAACTTTCATATCACATTTCATATATCATACATCAAATATCATATCTCAATTAGTATCATTAATGACAAAATTAACCTTCAAAGTAATATACCTTCAAACAGCTACTCCTCATTCATCCTTCCTTCTCAACTTTCAACAGTTTATAAACTTATTCTATGTGACTTTCCATTACAGTCTTTCTTTGGCAACTTGATGAAATTCAATTCAATCAAAGTTAACCACTTTTAAGGACCATTTATTTTAACTGGTTATGCAGCTGCCTAAATCTCCCTCACTGAATGCATCTCTCTCCTGAAAATAACGTGGAGACACCAGGAATGTAGTGATATCAAAATGAATGACAGGAAATGGCTACCAGTTTGCAACATCCACAAGAACATATAAACTTTCCTTCCTCATACCAATTCCCACCAGATCTGGTAGATTACAAGTCTCACCACCTAAAAAGATAAGCTTTAAAAAATGGTAATTAACTGTAAGGGGAAAAATACCTTCCAGATGACAATCTTCTTTAGTTTCTTCTTTCTAGCTAGGAAGATTGTTTTGTTGCATTACAGGGTATTAAAAATGTTCTCCGAGAAATGAAGAAGTAGAACGGACGGAAGTAAGAATCCAGTGAAATAATGTTCCACCCACCTGCTTTTTGTCTTCCTTGTCAAGAGATTTGGTGGAGAGCTGCTCTACTCCAGACCCTGCTCAGGATGCAATACACTGATGGAATAATTCAATATCTCTGTTACTTAAATCAGCAACTCAGATGAATGTCCATAAATCTTTTCCTCACTCTCAAGATTCTACTCGGCAACTGTTCTGAAATCCACACACAACATTAGCTGGTCTCTCTGAGAAAAACTTCCTACTGATCTGAGATACAGTCCAACCAGCCTGCTAACTCAAGAGGGATGGATCTGAGCTTTGTCATATAAGTGCATAAAAATAGACCATGACAGGCACATCACATCACAGGAAAAAAAAAAAAACCACATTACTCAACAGATGAGCATATGAAAGAGCCCACAATCTCACAGAGGTGGTGAAATACAGTACTCAGCAAGCTTGACAATATTCCATCACTCTCAACATCCTGCCCCCCTTTTGGCTGTGGATACCCATTCATAGACACGTGGAACCACATCAACCATCTACTGTAAAACAAAACAATTTCATTTTTCAGACCATTTCCCAGTCCTGCAATACTCTCCCGATCATAGCTAATTTCTTGTAAATCATGTAAAGAAGAAATTCCCTTCTGGCCACCTACAGTCAGCCCTTCTTATGCATGGATTTCTTATACACGGATTCAAGCATCCACAGTTTGAAAATGTTAAAAAAAAAGTATAAATTTCAAATATTAAACCTTGATTTTCCATTTTTTTATAAGGGACACCATTTTTTATATCATTATATTTAATGGGACTTGAGCATGCACAAATTTTGTTATCCATGGGGGCTCTTGGAACCAAACCCCAGCATATAACAAGGGTCCACTGTACTAATTACTGTCTACCCTAGGCTGAATCTGCACAGGCCAGAATATTCTGGCAACAGCCTGGAACATTATGGCCCCAGAGCTGCCCTTAAGTCCCCCTGTTACCTGGGACCCTCCTAGTTATACTGAAGGACTGATTGCATGTGCACCCCACTGCACCATCTGTCATCACTAATGTGGGTCACTCAATCTGAGGATTTTCCTGGAAGATTCAGATCAAAAAATGAGTTTTTAAAATACGATGATGATGATGATGATGATGATGATGATGATGATGATGATGATGATTATGATGATGGTCTCCAACAAACAAAACAAACAGCTTCATTTATATATCGCTTCATACTGAACTAGCAGTGTCTAAGTGGTTTACAACTGTAAGCTAATTGCCCCCAACAATCTGGTTACTCATTTTAGTGACCTCAGAAGGATATAAGCCTGAGTCAAGCTTGAGCTTTGGTTAGTACTGAACTCGCAAACTTATGGTTTTGAGTGAGTGGCTGCAGTACAGGCATTTAACTACTGTGCCGCCAGGGCTCCTTCATCAGTTAACATCAGTTAAAACATACATCACTTTAAAAGAACAAGCAAAACACATACGTATTAAAACAATCTACATTTAAAATTCTTAGTTTAGATTTAAAAGTTGAAAAATTATCTGGATAGACCTGCTGGGATTAGTCTTCAATGCAGTGTATTCAGCTGTCAAATCTTTTCTGGCAGGTCATTACCCAGTCTATGGGTGGCTGAAGAAAAAGTCCTCTGTCTGACAGTTGCCAATCTAGTCCTGGCTGACGAGTAAATATTCGCCAGAAGACCTGGATGAATGTGGCAATCCTAGGCAACCTGGAATTAGATAAGGTTAAGGGCAATGTACCTTGGGTTCAGTGCTAAACTGGCCACATGTCAGCTGAACTGTTTGCACCGGAGTGAGGAATTGGGTCCTGCATCATTTGGACTGGTCATTGTGAGGGACAAAGGGAGGATGTGGTATTTGGCTGAATGTCCAAATACCCTAAAGTCACCAGATTCCATCTGATCTTGGAAGCTAAATGGGTCAGCCCTGGTTAGTACTTGGATGGGATACCAGGTGCTGCAGGCATGAAGATTCCAAGAAAGCTTGAGGAAACAGGAAAGCTTCAGTGGGTGGGGGCATGCGGATGATATCCTTCATGCTAATCAAAAAGCCCGGGAACCTTAGTATAAGATAGAGAGAAACAGTGCTCACACGAGGCTTTCTGTGGCAGACACAGTTTCTCTTGGTGTAGTGGAAACCTTCAGATGGGAGAGGAGAGATTATTTATTTATTTATTTATTTATTTATTTAGCACTGTAGATTTACACAGAGATGCTTCCCACCACATTAATCTCTTTGGCAGGTTTTTTTTTAATCGTGGGGTTTGTGTTTTTCTACTTTCCACCGGACTATCATTCTTAGCTGTGGGTGCCAAAGAAAACTTCAACAGGAAAAATTTGTATCCAGAACAGAGGCAGCTTGCAATAACATAAGGCCTTCAAATCACATTATAAGGCGACTTCAACTATCCTGATATTTGCTGGAAGTCAAACTCAGCAAAATCCTCAAGGCCTAGCAAATTCCTCACTTGCCTGGAAGACAATTTCATGGTCCAAAAGGTGGAAGAGGCAACAAGGGGGTCAGCTATTTTAGATCTGATCCTAACCAACAAGGATGACTTGGTTAATGGGGTGCAAGTGGTGGGATCATTAGGTGGAAGTGACCATGTTCTCCTGGAGTTTGTAATACAGTGGAAAGGAGAAGCCAGGTATAGTCAGACACGCATCCTAGACTTTAGGAGAGCGAATTTCAGTAAACTTAGAGAAGTATTGAGGGCGATTCCATGGTCAGAAATACTAAAAGATAAAGGAGTTCAGGATGGATGGGAGTTTCTCAAAAGAGAGATACTGAAGGCACAATTTCAAACAGTTCCAGTGAGAAAGAAAAACGGGAGGTGTCTCAAGAAACCAGGATGGATGACTAAGGAACTTTCAACTGAGCTAAGTTTGAAACGGAACATGTATAAGAAATGGAAAAAGGGGGAAATCACGAAAAAGGAATTCAAAGAAATAGCAGGCATGTGTAGGGGTAAAGTCAGAAAAGCTAAAGCACAGAATGAACTCAGGCTTGCCAGAGAGGTTAAGAACAATAAAAAGGGCTTTTTTGGATATGTCCGCAGCAAAAGGAAGAAGAAGGAAACGGTAGGGTCACTGCGTGGAGAAGATGGCAAAATGCTAACAGAAGACAGAGAAAAAGCAGAATTACTCAACACCTTCTTTGCCTCAGTCTTCTCAGAAAAGGCAAAGGGTGCTCAACCTGAGGATAATGGACCAGAGGACAGAATAGGGGAATTTCAGCACAGAATAAGTAAAGAGATAGTAGAGGAACACCTTGTTAATCTAAATGAATTTAAGTCTCCGGGACCAGATGAACTCCATCCAAGGGTATTAAAAGAACTGGCAAAAGTAATATCGGAGCCATTGGCAATAATCTTTGAAAACTCCTGGAGAACAGGAGAGATCCCAGCAGACTGGAGGAGGGCAAACGTTGTCCCCATCTTCAAAAAGGGGAAAAAAGAGGATCCCAACAATTATCGTCCAGTTAGTCTGACATCAATACCAGGAAAGATTCTGGAGCAGATCATTAAACAGAGAGTCTGTGAACATCTAGAAGGCAATGCCAAAATCACAAAAAGTCAACATGGGTTTCAGAGAAACAAGTCATGCCAGACAAATCTAATCTCTTTCTTTGATAAAATTACCAGCTTGGTAGATGAAGGGAATGCTGTGGATATAGTATATCTTGATTTCAGTAAGGCCTTTGACAAGGTTTCCCATGACATTCTTGCAAACAATCTTGTAAAATGTGGGCTAGACAAAGAAACTGTTAATTGGATCTGTAATTGGTTGACCGGCCGAACCCAAAGGGTGCTCAACAATGGCTCCTTTTCATCCTGGAGAGAAGTGACCAGTGGGGTCCCACAGGGCTCTGTCCTGGGCCCAGTGCTATTCAACATCTTTATCAATGACCTGGATGACAGAATTGGGAGCATACTTATCAAATTTGCAGATGACACCAAATTAGGGGGAATAGCTAATACCCCAGAGGACAGGATCAAGATTCAAAATGACCTGAATAGACTAGAAAGCTGGGCCAAAGCTAACAAAATGAAATTCAACACAGAGAAATGTAAGGTATTGCACTTAGGGCGGAAAAATAAAATGCACAGATATAGGATGGGTGACACCTGGCTGAATGAAACTACGTGTGAAAGGGATCTAGGAGTCCAAGTAGACCACAAGTTGAACATGAGTGAACAGTGTGATGCGGCAGCTAAAAAGGCCAATGCTATTTTAGGCTGCATCAATAGAAGTATAGTGTCTAGATCAAGAGAAGTAATAGTGCCACTGTATTCTGCTCTTGTCAGGCCCCACCTAGAATATTGTGTCCAGTTCTGGGCACCACAATTCAGAAAGGACATTGAGAAACTGGAGCGTGTCCAAAGGAGGGCGACAAAAATGGTGAAGGGTCTGGAAACCATGCCCTATGAGGAACGACTTAGGGAGCTGGGGATGTTTAGCCTGGAGAAAAGAAGGTTAAGAGGTGATATGATAGCCCTGTTTAAATATTTGAAAGGATGTCATATTGAAGAGGGAGCAAGCTTGTTTTCTGCTGCTCCAGAGAACAGGACCCGGAACAATGGATGCAAGCTACAGGAAAAGAGATTCCACCTGAACATTAGGAGGAACTTCCTGACAGTAAGGGCTGTTCGACAGTGGAATGCACTCCCTCGGAGGGTGATAGAGTCTCCTTCCTTGGAGGTCTTTAAACAGAGGCTGGATGGCCATCTGTCAGGGATGCTTTGAATTGGATTTCCTGCATGGCAGGGGGTTGGACTGGATGGCCCTAGTGGTCTCTTCCAACTCTACGATTCTATGATTCTATGATCTTTGCATGTAGATACTATAAACAAAGAGAACATTGGGGGGGGGGGTTAAGGATTGCATTGGGTTTTGTGAAATGAACACACCTGTCCAACACACCTGGAGGGTGCCAAGTTGGAAGGAAGTGGTGTAAACAAATCATATTTGATCAAAAATGATAATGAGGAGGAGGAGGAGGAGGAGGAGAATTCCAGGAGCATCCCTTGCTCTAGTATCTGTCTCAGTTTCTCCATCACCACCAACTCCCTGGAAAACCAGAGGGCTGCTTTGGCTCCACTCTCTCAGTGGCAACACTATTACGGTGCAGGTGGTATGGAATGTACTAGGTGTCACCATCAGAAGCAGTGACACCAATCTAGCAATGCCAACGTGTGTGCGTGTGTGTGTGTTTGTGTGTAGACAGGAGAGCAAGAGGGCACGTGTGCCTACCTATGGAGACAGCTTTGGTGTCTTTGCTCCTCTCTTTGAGCTTTATCACATTATTAAACAAACCCAGCAGGCAAACAAAAAGATGTGTGTTTCTTTTTCTCCCTCCACATGATGTACATTTTCTTCAGGTTGTAAAAGTGTCGGAGAACATGGTAAAAGCATCATTTTTGCCAAATGGATTTTTCTAGCTTGGCAAAAGGGATACTTTTATGATTCTTTTATGACTCTCTCCTACTGGTGCAGCAGTCTTCGTCCCTTTTCCTGGGGGATCTTTTTGATGGATCTGGGGAAATACAATGAGGAGCTGGCACCAGCAGGCAGGATGTTAATGAGCAACTGAAATTTTAATAAGCTGCCTGGACAGAAATTTTAGCCCTGAGAAAGAGGACATGTCTGGGAAAAGGAGGACATATGATAACCCATGGAGTTGTGGCTTGAGTGTTGGACTATAATTTTAGAAAACAGGGTTCAAATCCCAGCTTGGCTATGAAACCCACTGGGTGACTTTGGGCAAGTCACATTCCTTCCGCCTCAGAAGATGACAAATGCCTTCTGAAGATATCTTGCCAAGAAAACACCATGATAGGGTTGCCTTATGGTCACCAGAAATCAGAAACAATTTGAAGGTACACCACACCACACCATATGATAACCCTACGTCTACTCATAACATTATCAATTCAATGTTATTATGCATCAGTCCAATGAGAAATGAAAAGATAAAATGTTTGTTAGACTGAATGCTGTTATTTCATATTAAAGTCAGAGGGATACACTTTGTATGATTATTATGTCTTTTATAGTAGTGGTGGACAGGATGAATTTTAAGTACAAGTAGATTGAAAATTCTTGCCCTAGAATTTACTTACAGGCCCAGACTACAATTCATGAGCCTCTGTAAACAAATACTGCAAATAGATCATGGCAATTGCATCAAAGATATCAGTTTTCAGAAACCCAGTTTCATTTTCCCCATGAAAGCCTGTAATGACAAGAACAGGATATCATCAATAATCCAATGAGAGTTAAGAGAATTGAGTTCATAATAACCACAACCCTGAAACTGCTCTTTTTTTTTTGGGGGGGGGGGGGGTTGGTTAAGTTCATAGTTGTCATGACTCACACGTATTCTGTAAAGCATATGACATGAACAACAGGAAACCCAAGGGAAGCCACATAGATGTGTGGTGTCTTGGTCACGATACCAGTTTCCCATTCAAGTTATTTTATGGCAACAGCTCCTTTGCACCTAAATAGACATGGGCTGATGTTTCAACCTTGGCAGATCACCTTTTCACCACATTCGTGACAGACTCAAATTATTTTTGCCCGTTTGCTTGTTTGCCTGCTCTTTAAGCTATTTGCACTCTTTTTTGAT
Source organism: Sceloporus occidentalis (assembly GCA_023333645.1). Lineage (NCBI taxonomy): Eukaryota > Metazoa > Chordata > Lepidosauria > Squamata > Phrynosomatidae > Sceloporus > Sceloporus occidentalis. Next base: position 20,321,789 of record JALMGF010000001.1, read on the forward strand.
ACCTGTAGCTCAACTTGGCTTCCATCAGAAACTGTATTCATATAGTGTGTCTGAGGTGAGCATATAGCAACTCATTTCCTATGTGAATGAAGGAACAAGTGATTTTATTTTATTTATTTATTTATTTATTTATTTATTTATTTATTTCTGGGATTTATATCCTGCCTTTCTCCCAAAATGACATTCAAGATGGCTTGCAATGGTTTAAAAACAATTTAAAGAAAAATAAAAAAGATATGTAGATGACACTATACTGTAGTAGTAACAGTAGTAGTAGTAGTAGAAAATAGCAAAGACTTGGAACAATTACTGAAAAAAAGTCAAGGAAGAGACTGCAAAGGCAGTTTTACATCTGAACATTAAAAAGAATAAAAATAATGGCCAGATATGATTTACATAACTTTAAAGTAGACGATGCAGATATTGAATGATTTTGCATACCTTGGCTCAGTCATTAATCAAAACAGAGACTGCAGTCAACAAATCAGAAGAAGACTAGGACTTGGAAGGATAGTTAAGAAAGAACTAGACAAGATCTTGAAGTGCCAAGATATATCACTGAATACTAAATTTAGGCTTGTCCGTATTTCACATTTCTATGTATGACTGTGAAAACTGGACAGTGAAGAATACTGATGGGAAGAAAATAAATTCATTTGAAATGTGGTGCTGGACAAGAGTTCTACAGACACAATAACAGCTAAAGAGACAAATAAATGGATCCTAGAACAAATTGAACCTGAATTCCCCAGATGCCAAGATGACTAAAATGAGGCTATTGTACTTTAGTCATATCATGAGAAGACATGACTCACTAGAAAAGACAATTAATAACATAGAAGGCAGTAGGAAAAGAGGAAGACGGTACTGCAAATGGATAGACTCAATCAAGGAAACTATGGCCCTGAGTTTGCAAGACCTGAGTACGGCTTTTGATGACAGGATGACTTTAAGATCTCTCATTCATAGGGTTGCCATAAATCAAAGTTGACCTCATGACAGTTAACAACAATCAAGTACCAGCCATAATTGCTCACAGTGTGTGCACACACACACTCCGCCATATTTTCCTCTCCTAGCAGTGTTGGAAATTTGCACACAGCTCTTATATCTTGTGTATAGCTGAGCTCACCAAAAATAGAGAACTTGCAATCCTGTTTTACACCTGGACATTTATAGGTAATTGCATCAATGCTACAGAATGATCTTTCCTCACAGAGATGAAGAATCTTTTCCTTTTTGCTCATCTGGTTTACAATTTTCAAGTCTACAAAAGTTTATGCTACAACTTCTTTTGCACAGTTAGTCCCAAAGCTGTTACAAGATCCCTTTGCTTACTGATATTCCAAGCTAACATGGCTATGGAGATCATCACATTGCTTTTAAAGTGCCTTATCCCCGACGGAATAAAGGTGCATTTAATTTTAAAACCAGGTGTTACCGAACTTGCTGGTGGCTGGGCTACACCTTGTATGCAGCCCTGATCCCAGCCATACTTATCCAGTGGCTTTTAAAAAATGAGATTTTGCCATTTTTGAAAAGCTACTGGATAAGCATAACTGGGATTCGAGCTGCATATGGATTGCATTCGCCCAGCCACTGGTGAGTGCGATGACACCCGGTTTTAAAATTAAATATGCCTTTATTCTGTTGGGGATAAGGCACTTTAAAAACAATGCAATAATCTCCTATGTCTTTGAATTCAGTCTCCTGTTTATTTGCTCACACTATATTCCAACCAGAGAATTTAAGGGCTGATATAGAATTTTTTCCATTTTAAGTACAGAACTTCAAGACAGACAGATATGAAAGTAAAGACCTGAGATAACTTTCAGTTTCTTGGTTAGTATCTAAACTCCTTAAGTTGCGTCATGTTAACATTTCTCAAAATCTCTTATGCAAGAGGTCTGCCTCACAGTTTTAGACCACAAATCACATGTTGATCAGCTGTTGTGTTTTGCTACACTTTTCCAACACAAGAATAAATCACTCAGGTGTTTCATAAACACATTTAAATTCATTTCCCTGAAGTTCCTTCTAAGTTTGGCCACTTCTCCAGAACTAACATTAGTCTTTCGCTTCCTGATTTCGTTTAAATCAAATTATGTCAGAACTGTGTAACACATTGTAATCTAGTATTTCCCCAAACTGCCCTCATTTCTTTTAAAAGCCCTGGTTTGTGTCATTAACACTACCAACAACAGCAACAATAAAAGGATTTCAATGTTTTATTGATTGAACTGGTGGGCGATGTGATCCATGAGGTAGTTTGGGAAGATGGCTGAAAATGTCTCATAATTCCCTGGGGGCTTACCAGACAATAATTTAATCTTGCAATCACCTAGCCTCAAACACAGAAACTTATGGGGCTCCAGACACCATCGCCTGTTCCTTCTCATGGTTACTTCCATTCCATCTTATTTTCTTACCTCTTGCCCCCATGTTTATAGGCACTGAAAACAATTCCTTTTGCTGGGCAGAGCTTGGCACTCTCTGTCAGTTCTCAATTCACACGTGAAGTATTACTTTTTTAGTTGCAAAAAACTTAAAAGAGTGGAAAACATGTGATCCTCTAGTCATCACTGGACTATAATTTCCATCAATTGTTACTAGGATAGTCAATTATGAACAGTCATGGGCTTTGGGGTTCCAACAATTTCTGGAGGGCCACATGCTCCTCTCACCTGTCCAAATCAGCTGAAGACCAGATTGTCTGGATAAATAAGTTCATGTATAAATAATAACAATGTCTATGTCTTGAAAAAAGCCCACTTCCTGTACTGGGACAGAGAGAAGAAGAGGTAAGCACAGTTCCACTGTACCTATGCCCAAAAGCAGATGGGAGTCCCTCCCTTCATCACAAATGCCATTGCCCTGGCCTTGAAAGGGAGGAAGAAGAGGCAGGCACAGCTCCACAGCCCAGGTCCAGAAGCAAATGAAATACCCTACCTTCATCCCAACAGCCACTGACTTTGCCTGGCAGAGGAAGGACAAAGAGACAGTATCTGTTGGACATTATTCCCTCCCATGCAGCCATCCCCTTTTCATTTCATGTCATGTCTTAATTCAATTGTAAGCTTTGGGGATAGGGAACTATTTTGTTCTCTTTTTTTACTTGTAAATTGCCATATATGATAATGGCACTGTATAGATGTCGATGATGATGATGATGATGGTGGTGGTGGTGGTGGTGGTGGTGGTGGTGATGGTGATTCTGACTTGTTGTTGTTTTCCTTCATGTCATTTCGAAGTTATGGTGACCCTAAGGTGAACTTATCACAGGGGGTTTCTTGGGCTGAGAGTGTGTGACTCGCCCAAGGTCACCCAGCAGGCTTCCTGACCCAGCAATGAATCAAACTCCATTCTCCAAGGTCCTAGTCTCATGCTCAAACCATTATACAACACTGCCTCTACTCTTGTCTTAGGCGGGGTACAAACCGCCGCTTTGCGGCGGTCTGCTGCCGCTGCCGGTAGATCCGTGGGGGAGCCGGAGCCTTCAGACGGCGCGGCTCCCGCGCGGACCAAAAAAGAAGCTCCAAAATGGAGCTTCTTTTTCAGTCGCGTTTGTGACGTAGCGAGGCGCCAGGGGTGCACTCGCTATGTCATAAAGGCTGCGACACGTACGGACACTCAGCGTCCGATACGTAAAGATGGCGGCGCCCATGTGGAAGGGGCGCCGCCATCTTGTACGTATAGGATACGTACTAGGGTTAGGGGGGTGCGGAAGCACCGCCCCTTCCTAACCCTAGTACGTATCCTATACGTACTAAATGGCGGTATGTATCCCGCCTTAGTGACATTCAGTTAATTAGAACTTCCTGTTGTCAAAGGTTTTGAGCAAAATAACATACTCTTTCTGGTACTTGAGTCAGACAAGTAGAATTCAAAGATACAACCATGCTAGTCTGTAAAACCAGTATGTAAAGAGGTCTTTTAGCAGCTTTGAGACTAACTGAAAGAGTTTGGCAAGAGATACTCTATGAAAGCATGAGTTTTCGTAGAGTTAAATCTACTTCCTACATTCAAATGCAGCGAAGGAAATAGACCTAAGTCTGTGAAAGCTCATGCTGGCAAGCTCTTTCTTTCAGTTAGTCTTCAAGGTGCTACAAGATTGCTTTACATATTGGGTCATAGAAGCAGTTTTGTGGAATAGAGGAGCAGCTTCATGCTTCAGTTCCTCTACTGCAAGGATGAGTGTGGAATGGTTGAGCTAAATTCCCACCTATGGGCTGGGCGATGTAAGGGACGTGGCTATCTATGCCCCTTCATGTCACTGGCTTCCCATCTAAAGCATTAGTTTTGCTCATTTGTTGTCTTTCTGGTGGAAGATAGGTGAAGGGGAATAAGACCAGGACAGCATACATATACTGCTGGTATCTCAGAATCCAGTTGTCCCAAAGTCAGGACTCAGCCAGTTCTCAAAAGCACTAGCTGACTGCACTGTACAGTTGACCCTCCACATTTGTGACTTTGACTTTTGAGGGTTTGATTATTCACAGATTTGACCAATATGTTCTCTCGAATAATTTCTAGCTCTTCTGACTCTGCTGAAAGTTGACTATTGAGTCACAGTGGAAGACCCAGAGATTCCTAGAGAAGACAGGTCTCTAAGCATTTGTAGGCCCCCAGCACGATTTTATGATCAACCTCTGATAGATATGAACCATAAGAGTTGCAGTGGAGGAGCCAGAGATTCCTAGAGAGGGGTTCTTTCCAGTTAAAAAAAATAGTGGTTTTTTTATTTGCAGTTTTTCCAGTTTCACTGGGGTTCTGAGACCCTATCCCCAGTGAATGTGGAGGGCTAACTATATTCCCCCTTTACCTTCAACATACAGGAAAGGAGTATGTAGATGGAGAGTGGGGACAAAGCTGCTCCCTGGCTATGAAGATCCTTTACTCCTGGCTCCCTTCTGGGGGCAGAGCAAATGGGAAACTGTGGGTTGGAGTGGGCTCACAAACTAGTGCTTCCGCACCCCTCCTCTACTCCTTCAGCAACATCTTCAATACTCCACTACTGCTGTCTTCCTCTCCTGCGTTAGTTAGCAGAGACGTCTGAGCAGAAGCACTGGACAAGCCAGCCACTTTTGTTGCATGCTTTTGTGCATGGAAGAAGCTCCCTCTTGCTTCATCCCCCAGACAGCAAAATGTCATGGGCAGTCAATATTTTAAAAAAAGATCTGAACCATGCACAACTCTACTTCTCAATGTTCTCCAGTCAAGGCTCTCCATCTAAGGGTAGTACATGGGCAAGGGCCTTCCTCGTAAGTGCCGGATGTCTTAGATAGCAGAGTTTGTAGTTCTAGCAGGAACAGTTTTGCTTCCCCTCCAGTATTTTATTTTTTGCATGGGTACTGCTGACATCTGAACATCTTTGACATCTCCACAGAGAAGGAGAAACATATTGCAAAAACACTGCAGAAGTGAGTTTTGTCGCTTCCATCTGCCTGTCAGGAAATAATCTCTTCAAATTAGCAGCTTTGAAAAAGTGTGGCCAGTTGCTCGGGTGACACAAACACAGAAAAGCAGAAGAAAGGAACAAAAACATGAAAGAATGGGCTCTCCCAGCATGCAAAAGGCAAACAGAAACTACTGTGACTATGCAAGTTGAGTTTCCCTTATACGAAATGCTTGGGACTAGAAGTGTTCTCGATTTCATATTTTTTCCAAATTCTGGAACATTTGCATATACATACTGAGATATCTCAGAGATGGGGCCCAAATCTAAACATGAAACTCATTTCTTATATACACTTTATAAACTTAGCATGAAGATAACTGTATACATATTTTTAGTAATTTTGTGCATCAAAGTTTATGTATGTACACTGAACCACCAGAAAGCAAGTATGTCGCTATCTCAGCCACCCATGTGGACAATTTTGGATGATCCTGGAATTCCGAGTAAGGGATATTCAACCTGTACATCTTCTGCATGTAGCCTGAAGGTAATTTTGTACAGCATGTTTAATAATTTTGTGTATGAAACAAAGTTTGTGTACACTGAATCATTAGAAATCAAAGGCATCACTATCTCAGCCACCCATGAAAAATGTTTTGGTTTATGGAGTATTTTGAATTTCAGAATTCCAGATAAGAGAGACTCAACCTGTGTATTATTTTTCCAGTGCTGGAAGGAAGCTGGACTAGATGATCTTGGCATAATTTCCATTTTTACGATTCTGTAAACAAAACGTACTCAAGGAAGTCTTTAAGATTTCTCTTGTGAAGGAGAAGAAAGTACCTATATGTATCGAATGGAGTTAGTAAACACTGAAGAATTGTGAAATGGCAGAATAATTCCAGATTTGCCATTTTTTCTCTTCTCCCTTTGGTTTTTGGGTTATGTGTGATTCTTCTGCCTGATGTAAGTGGAGAACTTTTTGAAGAAAATGAACAGCAACTTGCAGCACTGGATTTTTATGCTCTTTATGTCTTTGACATTTATCTGGGGTTCAGTGCAGGATTTCTCTGAAACAATTTATATTGTAATTGGGAATCTGTTTTTTTTTCCTCCTTGTGCCTTTTGGGCTATCTTGCAATAAATTGTATTATGCAAACAGCAGACCCTCCAATGTTTGCTGGGGCTAGGAGTGCAGGACCCCCGTGAAAATGGGAAAGCCATAAATAAAAAAAAAACACTTTTTGTTTTACCTGAGCACCTCTCTAGGAATATCTAGACCCTCCAGTGCAACTCTATGGTCAACATGTGCTAGCAGTTGACCATAGAATTGTACCAGAAGACCTACAAATGTCTAGATAATTGTTCTCTCTAGGAATTTCAAGGTCCTCCAACATGATTTCTGGCGAACTTTGACCATACAGTTGTGCTGGAAGACTTACAGATTCCTTGAAAGAACAAATTAACCAAACCTATGAATAATCAAAACTGCAAGTCAAAACCACAAATGTTGAGGGATGACTGTATACAGGTTTGCATAGCAATAGCAATACAGTCCTATAGTACAGCTATCTGTTGGTACATTTACAATACATATCTAGACACTGAAGTGATATATTCTCCAATATATTGCATTCACGTAGTAATCATTGGGATTTCTATTAGTATTTCATAACTGTTTTTCCATTGTTCTGTTGCAGTTTTTTTGATTACCACAGTTCAGGTCTGACAGGGTTCTGAGAATTGAAACTTTGTAAACAATAAAGTTTTAAGAGGGGAGTGTATTGTTTGAACTGTATTCTTATAAATTGCTTATTATTGGAACTGTTTTAATTTTTTTTAAACGTTGTTGATAATTCAATATTTTTTTCCACTCTCTCACTCACTGTTTAATTTACCCCAATGAGTTCTTGGGAAGATAAAATCAAGGAAACGGTTTCATGCTCTGTTGAGCTCATGAGAGGAAAGGCAGAATAAAAGTGAAACTAATTAAACATCTGCTGTTGTAATTTCTCTGACTAATCAAACTGATTCAAATTACAGGAAATTCTACCTAAACATTAGATAGGCCTCATTCTCACTTACAAATAAATCAGTTTGCAATCCGAATGGATGGATCAGTTTGACAGCAGAGTTCACAATGCATTTCCCTCAATTGCATTTTCTTGTTGTAAAATAACCCACTTCTCATTCACATTGACCAGTGATTCAATTCCAAAGGGACCCTCTTCAGCAGACGATCATCTGATCACATCGTAAAAAAAAAATCAATTCCAATCTGCATCCCGTTCACACTTGCGCTGAGTCAATTTATTGCAAAGACGGAGAAAAAATGAGCATCAAAAAGAAGCATGTTATATGAGTCTAGCACATGCAGATGGGTTCTCCCTACTTATAACTCTGACCCACCCCTTCCCTACATGCAGTCTGGACAAATCAAGGGAACATCTTCACGAAAAGAAATGACCAACACTGGCTTTTAATCACTGTATCAGATGGTGACATTTGTATGTCATACTAAAAGAAGGGTTGGGGAAAGTGTTGATAGTGTGTAACCACTGGGGCCCTATTTTGTAGCCTGCAAAACACCCCAGGAGACCCCCAACCATCTCATTTAAAAAACTGGCTCATTTCCCAGTTCCCAAACAACCTCAAAATAACAACAGAAAAATGGCAGTTAAGTACACATGGCCATCTCATTCAATACCCACTAAAATAATTGGAAAACAGCTGTTTGTTTTTTTAATGAAACCAGGATGAAAAAATGTTTTGCCACTTTTACACAGCAACACAGCAGCCCATGGTGAGGGGAGAATGCCCCTGCCCCCTTCTCAGTTGCCCATCTCTGTGATAAATCAAGATTTATGTTAACCGTGGTTTATCAGTTAAGCTGAATTTTTCTGAAGACAAGAAAGCAAACCATCCTGTAACCCACTGTGCAAGTCACACTTTCTCAGCCTCAGGGGAAGGCAATGGCAAACCTCTTCTGAAGAAATCTTGCAAAGAAAACCGCAGGCTAGCTTGGCCTTAGGGTTGGAAACAACTTGAAGGTGCACAACCACAATGTCACAGACAAAAACTACAGGGGTGTGGATATGACTAAGGGAGCAAAGTGAGAGCATTGCTCCTCCAAATAAGAATTCTGTCGTCTTCAAATGAAATTTTCCTTCATGTTCCTAAACTTCTAGCATTGCAGTAACTTAAAACTACAGTCCTGGCATCAAAGGAAAAGGGGTAGGCAAAGTTACCAAGGATATGATAACACAAAATATTAGATCTTTTGGGGCCAGCAATGTTCAATACCTCACTTTCTATGATGCTAGAAATTTGGGGACTGCAGCCAAATTTCACCGAGGGCAAGAATTTAAGGGCAATGTTCTTATTTTGCTCTTCCCTGGCTACACCACTGAACAGCCATAGCCTTAAACTACAGTAGGTAGCTGGCTAACAAACCTTGCTTTTTGGTAAGGGCAGGCTTACAAGCAAAAATTCAACAAACTGTAGTGCCTGCTTTCTGTTGCATCCAAGCCCAGTCTCTCTGTTGTAGGTGTCTCAATTTGTGTATTCTGTTACAGAGGTAGATAAACTATAGAGGCCAGGATCTTCATCATTTCTAAAGAGAATTTTGTTCAGATTGGCAACAAAAAAGCATTGTATTGAGATCACTCTGCCATTTTTCAGTGTAGTTCTGTATTATCATCAAGTGACATTTGTGTCAAGAACTGCATATTTTTTGTCCTGCTGTAATACAGTATAGGATTATGCATTAGTGATAGCATTCTTTAGGAGTGTTTTAGCACTCCTGATCCTGCAGGAGAGGAGGGGTAAAATGAAATTTCTATTCTATTCTATTCACAACTGTGAGCTCAGACCAGGTGATGAGATAAGCCAGGAAAGGAGGCAAGCATATCCAAGGTCATTTGTAAGAGAGCTTTTGGTTGTAACAACAAAGAGAAAGGGGTAGTATGAGATAAAGGGAAATGTGTTTATTAATTTTAATGAATTAAGTACACCTGAAATTTGAATTATATACAGTTTATGTGGCTGTGATGTTTGCCACATACATTAGTTCTGTCAGTTCTGACAACGAAAGTCACTGGACTGGATCTATAGTTTTTTTAATAAAGGTTTTTGAGTTTTTGCTACTGAGCCTGAGTTTCTGAACTTTGGCATCCTGCTGGATTTGACAATTTGGGTTATTTTAGGATAGTGTAAGTTTGAAGATGTTGACAAGGAACTGGAGATGAGAGGACTAGCAGGAAATATATCTCATCATATCTTCAAATATTTTGAAGAGATCAAGAGATCAGGCTTGAAAAAAGTCACAAATTGTTAACAGTGAATAATGCTTATAGATTTTATTTATACAACCAGTAACTATTTATTTATCAGAACAGTAACTTTTGAAATAAGAACAGCAACTGAGATGATCGAGTCTTCTGTGTTCATATAACTACACAGAGATCTTGGAAAGGTAGTGAAAAAAAATTCTGACTGCAGATTCTAGAACCCCATAGCCAGAACTGGGGGATTCTGGGAATGACAGTCCCAAACATTCCCAAACAAACAAACAAACAAAAACTTTTATAAGTTCTAAATTTAGGTGTATGGAATGACTCAATATTTGCAGGCAGTGCCAGCTACAGCAACAAATAATAAGCAATGGCCAAAACCTCCTGAAAGAAAGATAATAGATTTCAGTTGCATCCTGTTGAAAATATCAATAAAGATTACATGGAAATCTTGTAGCAAACTTAGCTGAAGAACTACGGAGGAGGAAACAAATGAAGCCCTGTCATTACTACAGGTTGTCACACAGAACTGCCTGTTAACTTCCAGAATACAGATTTTTCGCAAGTGGGGTGACTCACCCCTCATGTTTCATTTTGGCAATGAAAGAGTTAATTCTGTGACCTAGATTTCACATTCCTCACACTCTTTCCAAGTCTCTTAAAAGCTTGATCCAGTCGGTCCTTGTCATCATAATCCTCTTCCTTATCACTCTCGCTTTCATCCAACATCTCCCTTTCTTCTTCATCCTCCTGCCAGGCCCTGATTTGCTTCAACAATATTTCCTTCCAAGCCTCAAAGTCCAAGGAATCCCTGAACTCTACAAGGGCTGGATCCATTACTATCACTTCATGTCTGTCATCATTTCTGTCGTACTCCTCCTCCTCCTTCTCTTCATCTTCCTCCTCCTCTTCCTCATAATTCCCACTGCTTTCACCATTTTCTTCCTCATCTGGAGAGTATTTCTTGACTCTGCAAAGAGATGGCCCAAGCAGGTAGAGCAGATTACTTAAGAAAAAGTAATTGGTTAGTTATAGTTCCAAGAACCTGAAACTATGCCCCCTTCCATGTTAGCTTTATAGTTATTAATGTCAACTCTTTACCATGGGAATTTAGGAATAGGAATTTCTCAGAATTAATTAAAATAATACTGTAAGAATAGTAACTCTAAATGCAGTAAGCCAATGACTTGTGGTACAAGGCACGCTCTTCTTCTTCCGTCCAGCTCCAGCTGCTTCAGTACCCAAAAGGCAGCACATGAACCAAAAGAATTCTGCCTCCATCTTTTAGAAAAGACATTTCTGGACACTCCCATAACTAGAGAAGTAACTAACAAGGTACAGTTATAGTGAAAAATTAGTGATTTTTAAAAATTTTAATTAGTATCCTGCTTTTGCAGCTTCTTTTTTGTGGCGCGGAGGAGTCGCGTGGTTTGGCCACTGGGACTCCTCCGCGCCACAAATGACAGCACCAGCAGACCGCCCTTTTTGGGTGGTCTGTAAAAGGCCTCTCTCAATTTTTCTTATTCTCTATTTGCTCTCTCTTATGCCTTGACTAATTGATACAATTTTCTATTTCTATTTCATTTATTATGTTGTCACTGCCTTTATGGTAGTCAACTACTTCAGGTGCTATGCTTTAACAATTATTATTACTCACTTTTCATGCAATTTATTCTGAGTTTTTACTGTTTTTATGAATATATACTTCTTTTTAATTATTTAATTTGTTATTTCAATTAATTTTAAACTACCTGCAGCAAAGTACAATGGTGGAAAAAAGGTTCCAAGAGAATGAATAAAAAGAAAAAAACCAAAACACAGCTGTGCCACTATTCACTTTTCTAAACTTCAACACTGACAAGAGACCAAATAGTAGAGAAGAGGAAGATGCAAAGTTAGTAAGAGATGGATGTGTTTCACATGGATGAACCAACATTTTATTCCTTCTCCTTTATTTTTTTTATTCCCAGTGTTCTCATGACAAAAGAAGAGGGGAAGTGGTCTTCCTTTTATAGTTCAAACAGACCTGTCCTCCATGTTATCTCAAAGCAACAACATATGGACTTGGAGTCTAAAATTGTCATTCCCTTCCCACACCAGTTTTCCTGATTTTTTTTTAAACCATAGCCCTGTCTAATGATGAAGTGTGTGAAGAATTTTCTGCCTTTTTGGTTGGCCCAATAAAGTTATCACCATTATACACATTTTGGAATATGTCTTATGGTCAACACGGCTGCCCCTACATTTATAAGACATGGATGAGAGCTGATGTTCATCATGAGTTGAACTAGGACAGCAGAGACCCATGTTCAAATCACGACTTGCTAAATGAGCCTGCTATCTCATAACCTAACCCAGTGGTTCCCAAATGTTGGTTCTTCAGATATTTTGGATTTCAGCTCCCAGACTTCCTAACCATTGGCCAAACTGGCTGGGGCTTCTGGGAGTTGGAGTCCAAAACACCTAGAATACCAAAGTGTGGGGACAAGTGACCTAATCTAACTCACAGGGTTGTTGAAAGGATACCACATGCACTTAGGTCCTTGGACAAAGAATGGGGTAAATATATCAGAAATAAGAGGCTGTTAAATGTACTCAGGACATTTTTCAACTGGATATTATGAGATTTCAAGAAAGAAAAAGGTTTTGAAGAGACGCAGAAACAAACCATGGAGATTTTTTTTTTTTAAACTTACTTGCCCATCAGGTCTTTGAAGTCCTAGACAACAGAAAAAGACTGAAATGTAGTCATTTATATAGTTCTCCATGCTCAAATCAATAAAACATGCTATTTTATCTGTATCAAAACATACTATTTTATCTGTACTATTATCTGTGAGTATCATAATTCAACTACTTACCAACCCCACCTCAATGTATCAAAATAAGTTGAAAAAAGTGCAAAACATCACAAACTAAAATATCTCTTAAGTGTCAGTAATGAAAGATTGCTGCTTACAGATCAAAGTTGGTATGGGAAAGATGTATTGGACAGTGGTTAGAGCATGATTCCTGATGAGTCATGACCTTAGATTAGGTTACTTCAGAAGATTGTTGGGAGGATAAAACTAGATGGGGGCACATACATCACTCTAAATTCCTTAGATGAAAGGCAGGAAAAATAAGGAGTATTGTCGATGAATTTATATAATCTTGGTAAAATAATCTATCAAAATAATATTTCACAGAGTCAACAGAATGCCTGATGTTTCCTATTAATGTGTATTTTGTGATTTAAGCATCTTTGCCTTTCAGTTAGGTTGGTTCACAGCATTCTTCCTACAGTAATACAAACACCCCCAACCCTTCCATCTTACAATTCAGAGTGGCATGCCACCAAAAGAAAAGTTATTGAGAGGAAGGAATAAAAGCAAACAAACTTAAGTGCCAGTTTTTAAGAGTAAGTGGCTGGAATGGATGGAACAGCTGTTGATGAGTGTTATATGGTCTCTCAGGAGCGGAGCCCTGCTTCTAAGTTCTCTCTTTCTATGTTCTGCAAGATAATGGAATCTAAAATCAATTCCACTGGGACACCAATTCCCAAAAGCTGGCCCACCACAGAAAAAGCCCTGCCCTGAATCCCATTCCCAGACAACCTCAGCTTTAAAGTTCACTACTTCTCAAGTTTAAATAGGCATATATTGGGGAATTTCACCCAAAATCTTGCATGAACCAGGACAGTTGGGCGGGTTAGCTCACCGGAAGCTACCAGGCAGTCATGCTAATTTAGATCCATCCAAGGTTCATTGGCTAAGTACATTAAAACTATCTTCTCTGTCCTAGCTTCCTAGGTCCACAGAATTCTTCAGTTCAAACTGGTCAGGACCATGGGATGCCACATTCTTCTCTGTGAGTTGTACAGTGGGTCCTTGGTATCTGCTGGCATTTTTTTCCAGAATCCCCAGTGGATACCAAAATCCATGGATGCTCAAGTACCATTAAATATAATGGGCTGGTGAAATGGTGTTCCTTATATAAAATGGCAAAAACCAGGGGCTGCTTTTGGGAATTTATATATTTTAAAAATATTTTCAAGCTGTGGAAGGCTTGAATATGGAAGCCCAACTGTACAGATATTTTTCTAAAAACCTCCTTCAATTTTGTGACTTCCGGCAAATTTCCAAGTCTCTTAGGCCTGAGACACTCTGGTCAAAAGGGGCATGCCAGCACCGAAACTAGGGTTCCAGAGTGTGCAGCAACACCACACAGCATTTCCATGTTACTGCACATTTCGTACGTCACAAGTGCACTAATGGTGCACTCGTGTCGTACGCAACATGCCACAAAAAGAACCTGGAAGAACCGGGGTGTTTTTTTTTACTGCGGAGGGACACTGCACGGTTTGGCAGCTGCAGCATTCTTCCCCACAGTTAAAATGGGTGACTTCAGCTTGCTGTTTCAGGGCAGTCTGTACTGCCCCATAGTTTACTTACCTTAAGAAAGGCAAGGTGATCTGTACTTCGTAATGCTACTTTCATCTTGGTAAGTTTCTCAGTGTATAAATCCCTGTCCTCTTTAATGAAATTCAAGACATCATTCATCTCCTCCAGGTTTTTCTCCTTGATTTCCTGCACAGACCTCTTAAAGCTTTCTTCTTTTTTATGCAAGGTCTGGTGGAGAAGTTCAAATCCACTGGAAATGTCACCCAAAATATCTTCAGTACAACTCTAGTGGTGAAAATCAAAGCAGAAAAAAATTAAATTAAAATGTAGTATTAACAGCAAAAGAAAGCATCAAATACAGTACACCAGGGTGAATATCATGCAGCCTTGAAAGGATGGGGAGTAGAATCCCTGTGGCCTTGTAACAAGAATAGCTATTCTGCACATGGCAGAAAACTTGCTATTCTTGTTACAAAATTTAAAAAAAAACCATGCACATATTGCACACCCTGGCATAATCCTACCAGAATAAAACACTATTGCTTAGGATAGCTAACCGAGCCATAAGGTACTGATCAGCACTGTTTACTGCCGTCCATGTTCTCGAAAGCTCCCTTTCCTCAGTGGAGAACTTTAGAAATGTAGATCAGGGACAGCCATCAACCAGTTTAATGCTGACTTTCATAGCTGTCCCAAGATGAGACCTATGAGTTTCATTTCCTCCCACCCTGCATTTGCTCGCATCCTTCTGTTCACTTCCAGTTTTGAAAAGAGGTCCCCTCCTGGGCTCTGACCACTCAGGTGGAGGAAGCATAGAGAAACTGTGCCTTATTTATGCTATTTATCATTTATTTAACTTGTACCCCACTCTTCCCCAAAAAGGCTCCTAGAGCAACTTGTTGTTGTGTGTCTTCAAGTCATTTCCAATTTATGGTGACCCTAAGGGGGACCTATAATGGAGTTTTCTGGGGCCAAGAGTGCGTGACTTGCCCAAGGCCACTCTGGGTTTCCATGGCCAAGGGGAACTGAATCCTGATCTCCAGAGTCCTAGTCCAACACTCAAAACACTACGCCACACTAGCTCTCAACATGTTAAACTGTCATGGCTTAATGCTAAGGAATTCTGGGATTTGAAGTTTCAGGAGATATTTAGCAGAGAGATAGAGGATAGGGAGTCTTGGAGATGTCTTATCCACAGGGTTGCCATGAGTCAAGTTCGCCTCGAGGGTAGTTAACAACAACAAACCTCACAACCAGAATCACTGTGACTGTTTGCTTTTACCTCCAGCTTAGCAATTTCCTTCTCCTGCACAGATTTGTCACTAATGATGAATGCCAGCTTCCTCTGCAACAGCTTCTTGTATGGCTTCAGTTTTCCCTATGTAGCACAGAAACTCAGAGTGATTAAACATCATTCAACAATTTTTTCTCCTGAAGGATATCAAAGGCTGGAGGATATTAGAACAGAGGACCTAGAGTTCTTTATATTTTTTTAAAAGACAAAGACCTAGCAGTGTTAGGGGTTATTGAGATGGTGAAAATAATCCTGCTAGAATCTGGGTTGAATCTTTGTTGCCCACAAGCATTTTGAATCCATCCAATTATCCTGGTGTGTGTGTGTGCAACCCCCCCCCCCCTTAACCTGAGATAATTGATCTCGGGGTCCCCCCCGAGTTTCCCTAAAAGATTTGTATTTTTGGCTGTGTGTATAACCAATGCAAATAGACCCAGGATAAATCAGGATAAAACTCTAATGCCTTGAACATGTTTCAAATACGTCTGCATCATTGACTCCATCTTTATTCACAGTGCTGACACATGTGCACAACAGAACACAGAGATGTGGTTCCGATAAAAAAAATAGTGTGAACAACAAAACTGGAATGCGTGAGTGAGATTATTCACACTGTCGCACTAGAAACAAGAACGTCTGAATGACCCTAGAATCTGGAAAATCAATATGCAAAGAGATCTTACAGCACCTTTGAAACTAACTGCAAGATTCCTTTGCACACTTTTAAATCTTTCTCTCGCCAGAAAAACTCATTATTTTGGCATCCCTCTTGGTGTTGTTAGGTTCCAACTCTCATTATCCTTGATCACTGCCCATGCTAGGTGGGGCTGCTGGGAGTTAGAGTCTGATTATATCTAGAAAGTGCCAAAGCCCCAGACTTACAGAAATCTTAGGTAGGTTTTCCTCTTGTGTATCCTTGTTAATAAGTAAGAATGAAATGTCTGTTTCTATGTATTTTTTTAATTTGTTTTTTGTTTTGTTTGATGTACATCGAGGTAATCGTTTGTAATGTTTATTTGTGTAAATATGTATTTGTTTTGCCTTTTTAATAATAAAAATTTAAATTAAAAAGAAATCGACCCATGAAAATTCATTTTATTTGTATCTTGTCTTTTGCCCAGTGTGGGAAGGAGGGAGCTTACAGCTGAAGTTAAGAACAGAATACGTTTAAAATAATGTATGGTGTAACAGTTTAAAAGCTATTAACTGAACAATCTGGTGAAAATATTTAGAACAGTTAAAATACATTTAAAAGTGCAGCGTGTTGTGCTGAAAGATGCTTCTGCCACACCCCATTAAACACTGAAGGCCCATTTAAAGGTCTTCCTTCTCCCTATGAAAAGAGAGGATCAATTTAGCTTCTAGTGGCAGGGAGTTCCACTGAATAGGGGAGGCCACCGAAAGGGCTCTCTCCCATGTCTTCACCAACTATAGCAGCAATAATGCTGGGACAGAATGAGAGATTGCATCTATGTAGCAAAATTAGCAGTTTGACACCACTTTAACTGCAACAGCTCAATGGTATGTAATTCTGGGACTAGTAGTTTTGTGAGATAATTAGCCTTCTTCAAATGAGAAGGTCTTTGCCTCCTGATGAAAAGAAAGGAGAGAATCATAGGCTGAATCTGCACCGCAGAAATAATCCAGTTTGAAACCACTTTAACTGCCATGGTTTGATGCTATTCAATTCTGAGATGTGTAGATATTGTAAGACAATTAGCCACCTCTGTCAGAGAGCAATGGTGCCCCAACAAATTACAAATCCCAGGATTCCATAGGGGAAAAAAGAAAGGCAAGACAAGAAAGAAGTTTTTTTTTCCATTATAGAATTCAAATTTCAAAAGTTTTCTTTTGGCAGAAATTTGAGTAGCAGCAGCAGCAGCAAAAACAACAGTAATAATTTTAAAAAATGAAGCAAGAGAGTGAAGCATATGTAGACCAGAAGCATATTTGTGATACAATATGGAGTGGAAGGAGGTAAGGGGAGCAGTTATTTACTTATTTAATCTATAGCCCACCTTTCTCCTGAACAGGACCCCAAGGTGGCTCACAACATGAATTTAAATAATATGTATGGATCAAAAATTACTAGCAAAAACAGTTAAAGCAATTAAATCAGCTACCACATTAACTTATTCAGCGAGAATGCTGAAATATCTTCAATAGTTATGAGCAAATGGAAGGATTAGATATAAGATGGAGGACACCTGGCTTAAGAAGACAACGTGTGAAAGGGATCTAGGAGTCCAAATAGACCACAAGTCGAACATGAGTCAACAGTGTGATGTAACAGCTAAAAAGGCCAATGCAATTTTAGGCAAAATCAATAAAAGTATAGAACAAGGGAAGTAATAGTGCAACTCTATTCTGCTTTGGTCAGGCCTCACCTGGAATACTGTGTCCACTTCTGGGCACTACAATTTAAAAAGGACATTGAGAAACTGGAGCCATGTGTCCAAAGGAGGGAGACCAAAATGGTGAATGGTCTGGAAACCATGTCCTATGAGGAATGACTTAGGGAGCTGGGGATGTTTAGCCTGGAGAAGAAAAGGTTAAGGGGTGATATGATAGCTCTGTTTAAATACTTGAAGGGATGTCATTTTGAGGAGGGAGCAAGCTTGTTTTCTGCTGCTCCAGAGACTAGGACCTGCAGCAATGGATGCAAGTCCCAGGAAAAGAGATTCCACCTCAACATTAGGAAGAACTTCCTGGCAGTAAGGGCTGTTTGACAGTGGAACACTTTCCCTTGGAGTGTAGTGGAGTCTCCTTCCTTGGAGGTCTTTAAACAGAGGCTGGATGGCCATCTGTCGGGGATGCTTTGCTTGAGAGTTCCTGCATGGCAGAATGGGGTTGGACTGGATGGCCCTTGCAGTCTCTTCCAATTCTATGATTATGGCAGGTGCATGAACTCCCTCCATGGTGCTACAATAAACCATGGCACAGTTTTCTCACTTACAGAGAAAGGGTAAGAATCCTTTGGCAGCAATTCTACTTGCCAAGAGTTAAGCAGACCATTTTTTGAGATCCCTTTATCTATGATTACTGAATCTTGTTGTTTGTTTTGAGGCCACTAGAGGTCCACAATTGACTGAGATTGCAAGATGTAAACATTTCTTAGTGGCTAGATACATTTTTTAATGCTAAGGTTCCCTGAGACCTGGAAATTATTTCAAGATTGAGAAAGCCTACTGCAACCCAACACTGAAAGTCTGTGTTTGTCTAGCCCTTCTTCACCATTGTCCCAATGTCAGTGCTTCTAAAAAACCTCTAGCTAGACAGAGGACAAGGAGGAAAAGTGCTGAATGGGCCTAAAAGGACTTTGATTGCATCTACACTGCAGAAATAATCTAGTCTGACACCACATTAATGGCCATGGCTCTACACTATGCTGGCTCTGGGGAGGCTACCCAATCACACTTTAAACCACACTCTCTCAGTTTCAGAAGGTGGCCATGGCCAACCCCTTGTCCATGTCCTCCCAAACTCACATCCAGATGTGGTCTTGGGTTCCACCAGGGTGTGTGACTTCTCCAAGTTCATCTAATGCAGCGATTCCCAAACTTTGGTCCTCCAGGTGTTTTAACTTTAACTCTCAGAAGCCCCAGACAGGTTGGCCAACAGTCAGGATTTCTGGAGGGGCTGAAGTCCAAAACAACTGGAGGACCAAAGTTTGGGAACCACTCACCTTAGTGGGTTTGCATGGCCAAGTTTGGTCTCACGACATCCTCCAGTGCTCCATAAAAAAATGACAGTACTTGCCCCTAGAGAAACCATACTTACCCACAGAGAAATCATACTTGCCCATGGGGAAGGCTTACTCTAGAGAATCATGGGGATTACGTGCCTATAGGGAATCATTGGAGAATACTTGCCCATAAGTAATCATGAGGAATACTTTTCCAGAGGGAAACATGGGGAATACTTGTGCATAGAGAAGAATTGGAAAATACTTGCCTCTAGAGTATCCTGGGGAATGCTTGCCTACAGAAAATCCCCAGCGTTCTCTGTGGGCAAGTCTTCTCCAGCGATGCCCTCTGGGCAAGGATGGTAGGGCTATGGGCAAGTGCTGTCCCCCATCATGGAATGAAGGCTGGCCCTGGCCATTCAAGCCAGGGGTGGGGCTCCCACCTGGGCGTAGTCCAGGGCGTTCTTGGTGGGCAGGAAGCGGCAGTGTTGCCAACAAGCCTCGGAGATAATTCCCGGAAATGCTTGTCCAAAACCCGCTGAATCCCCTCACATCACACTGAATTTTCAGTCACAATTCCCAGAAAATTCCCATAATGTTAAAATGGCGGATGTTTTGCAAATAAACGTAAATATAATTGAATAAAAATAATTGTAACTTATTTCAACTCTCAAAATCACCATTGCACCAAACAAAGAATCTTTCAGTCCTTTTAAGATATTTATTTTGACATGAAGGGGGTTCAGGAAGCTTTGTGCCAAATAGAAATGTGTTCGGATGCAACCGCACTGCAGAAATAAATCCAGTTTGACACCCTTTTAATTGCCATGGCTCAGTGCTAGGGAATCCTGGGAATTCTAGTTTTCTGAGACATTTAACCTTCTCTCTCAGCAAACTCTGGTGTGACAACAAACTACAATTCCCAGGATTTCATAGCACTGGGCCATGGCAGTAAAAACAGTATGAAACTGGATTGTCTCTGGAGTCTGGAGTGAAGATGCAGCCTGAGTTGGGTCCAAGACACACAGAAGAAATAAACCAGTTTAAGACTGCTTTAACTGCCCTGGCTCAGTGCTAGAGAACCCTGGGAATTGTAGTTTTGTGAGAAAGAGCTCTGGTGCCACAATGAACTACAATTCCCATGCATCTGAGGAAATACGCTTAAGTCTAGGAAAGCTCATGCTGCCAACTTTTCTTTCAGTGAGTCTCAAAGGTGCTACAAGATCTCTCTATCATCATCACCATTATTATTATTATCATTATTATCATTATCAAATCCAAATGCAGCTTAAGAACTGGACTTAAATTGGCAACACTGAATCCTGTAGACTCATTCTCTGGGGCTGTGATATGTAAGTGTGCAGGCAATTCCCTTGTTCAACCAGGGAATCCTGGGAATTGTAGTTTGTTGTGACATGAGACACTGCTTTTACCGGCAGCCAGGGCTCCATGCATGAAATTCTGGGCTTGGTGGTTTGTTGTGCCCAGAATCCCATCATCGCAGGGAGCCTTGCAGTTAGAAGCAGTGCCAAACTGGATTATTTCTGCAGTATGGATGGCAATGGAAAAGAGAACGAAAAAGAGAGCCACAAAACAAACTTCTTGGAAGACAGAGCAGGGATGCCAACTTACCAGGTGCTCTGCCCATGCTCAGAGGCATATTTAATCACTAACACACACACACAGTCTCAGGGACATCACATTCACATCACACAACTAACTAGTAGGGCAGCCCATGGAAGGGAGGGAAGATGGAGATAAACACATCCCTGATTATTCTACCCAGGTGCTCTGCCCATGCTCAGAAGCACCTTTCCACCTCTTTTTCTCCTCCATTCTTCTACTTTTTCCCTACTAGATTTTCCTCCCATCGACCCAAATGGTCCTCCTCACAGTACAACAACAACCCTGAGAGGTAGGCTTGGGGCACTCTGCCCAAGCTCAGGAATTCAGAAATTCAAATGTCACTCTCAGGCACACACAGTAGTCCCAACATCAACCCATGATACCATTATCAACTATTGCCTTTGTGATTGTGTGCCTTAAAACTTATGGCTTACTTGGAAATTCAAGGCAATTGGGATTAAGCCAGCCAAATCCCTCACTCCTCCTGGGCAACACTTTGTGCCTGGGTTGGTTGCTTGCCCAATGCCTGCCTCTCTCTCTCTCCAGCAGCCGCTTTGCCTGGAGCGGAGCCTGAATGCCTGAGGGGGGGGGGGCAATCAATCACTGTCCTCCTCTCTCTCTGATTGGCTGAAAAAACTGTTAGTGTGATTCCAGAGTTGGTTGGTTTGCTCTTTGCTCCGTTCTGAACTTCTGGCTCTCAAAGGGAGTCGTTGGAGAGAGAGAGAGAGTGTGTTTTTTCTTCAGCCCTCTTTCTGATTGGCTGAAACTGTTACAATCCAAAGGGTTGGTTGCATGCTGCAGGCAGCTTTCAGGCTGGAGCTGAAAGTCGCCGAAAATGCACTGAAATAGAGGAGGGCACGGAAATCACACGAAAAGCTCTGAAAAGTCACCGTTTTCGTGTGAAAGTCGCGAAATTGGCAACACTGGGAAGCGGTGCCTGCGGTGCCGGGGGAGATCCCTGCAGATGACGCAGAGGGGGACCCGGTCCTGGAGGCAGAAGAGCTTGAGGGGCTCCTGGTGCTCCTGGCAGAAGGCCTCCTCCTCCAGCAGGGTTCCTGGGAAGGGCTCCTCGGGGTCCCACTGGAAGCGACGGAGCTTCCTGGCCAGGCTGGCCAAGGCCCGGTTGGGGGCCAGGTCCTGCAGCTGGAAGGGCAGGCGGCACTCGGGGCAGGGGGCCTCCTCCTTCCCTCCTTCTCGGGCCAGGCAGCTCCGGAGGCAGGCCAGGCAGAAGTTGTGGCCGCAGCCCAGCATCTGGGGGTCCTGGAAGAGGGCCAGGCAGATGGGGCAGAGCAGGTCCTCGGCCAGGCTGGAGGAGGCCATGCTGCTGGGGGACTGAGCTGGCTGCTGGGCAAAGCCTTGGCTTTCGCTTTCGTTTCCTTTTCACTCCTCCAGAAGAAGAGGAGGGAGCCAAGGGCCAAGAAGGAGGGAAGGAAGGGGGCAGGGAAAGGCTCTCCCAGCTGTGCGCAAGGCTCTCTCTAGGCGTTCTGCAAAGCGGTAGCCACCAAACAAGCAGACCAGCAAGCTTTTTTCCTGCTGCTCCAGAGAAGAGGACCCAGAGCAATGGTTTCAAACGCCAGAAAAAGAGATTCCACCTCAGCATTAGGAAGGAGTGCCTCACAGGAAGAGCTGTTCCAACATTATCCTAAAGCAGTGGTCCCCAAACTCTGCCCTTGAAGAGATTTTGAACTTGAGCTCCCAGAAGCCTCAGCCATGTTGGCCAATAGTCTGGGATCCTGGGAGCTGAAGTCCAAAATCTCTTCAAGGGCAGAGTTTGGCCTTAACGTTTGAGGGTGCAGTCTTAACCCTGCTCACATCATGGGATGCCTATG
The DNA here is from genome assembly GCA_023333645.1 of Sceloporus occidentalis. Classification (NCBI taxonomy): domain Eukaryota; kingdom Metazoa; phylum Chordata; class Lepidosauria; order Squamata; family Phrynosomatidae; genus Sceloporus; species Sceloporus occidentalis. Next base: position 20,344,295 of record JALMGF010000001.1, read on the forward strand.
GCTGTGTTAGAACAGTGACGTCCAAACTCTGGTCTTGTAGGTGTTTTGGACTTCAATTCCCAGAAGCCTCAGCCCCCTTGGCCAATGGTCTGGGATGCTAGGAGCTGAAGTCCAAAACACATACAAGACCAGAGTTTGGACACCACTGTGTTAGAACAATGTTGTTTTATGACAAAATAAAGTTTTATTTTTACCCCGCCTCTCTGTCAGAAGACAATCGAGGTAGCTTACAATGAAAAAGAAGACATACAATGGCCAATACCCCAATTGTTCCCTCCCTCCCCTAAAACATTATTAAACACATTATTAAAAACAATACATTAAAATAATTAGAGATGGATGAGTGGGAGTGCAGAGTACTGAGAGAGATGGTAGATGCAGTTCATTTGGTGACTGGGTTTGCTATTCAGGAAAGGCCTGCTGGAAGTGATTCCAGCCTTTTTTAAGCTGTCTAAGCTGGTAATATGATGGATCTTCTCTGGCAGGCTGTTCCATAATCTGGGAGCGGCCTCTGGGTGGTCATAGTCCTCTGGGTAGTTGCAGTCAACCTAGTCTTTATAGGTTGCAGTAGATTCTTCCCAGAGGACCGGAGTGTGCAGGACGGTGGAGTATATGGAAGGAAGTGATCCCGTAGATAGGTTGGACCCAAGCCATGAATAGCTTTAAAGGCCATTACCAACAGCTTGTATAGCACCCAGAAACTAATAGCCAGCCAGTGTAGCAATTTTAAGATAGGTGTTACATGGTCACTTTTGGTTTTTCCAGTGACCAACCTGGCTGCCATGTTTTGGACTAAATGATGTTTCCGGACTAGGGACAAGGGTAGCCCCATGTAGAGCGCATTGCAGAAGTCAAGTCATGAGGTTACCAGTGCATGTACTACAGTTGCCAGGTCCCCCGGTTCCTGGAAAAGACACAGCTGGCGTATCAGCCAAAGCTGATAAAAGACACTCCTGACCTTCGCATTTACATGATTTCACATCAGGAGTGACGAATCTAGGAGCACTCCCAGACTTTTAAACAATGGTAAAAATATTTTGTACAGTGGAGATTGCTAAATCACAGCACTTGACAGGATGCAAAGGCTTGCATTATAGGGATTGTATCATGTTAAGTGGCAACAGGTGATAACCATTAAAGCAACGCTCTCTGTAACTGCACTGAGACTCTGTACATGTGTGGGTTGAAGACAATCAGTTGCAGATAGTGGTTGGTGACTGTTGATGGAGTTGGTCAGATTGTTACACCATGGCCGGTGAATGTTGAGAGGAGTGGTACAGAGAGTTTGTGCAGATGTGTAAATATTATTGCAACGTATGAGAAAGAACCTCCAAGGACTTGGAAGAATTTCAACAATGACTGTGAGTTTATTCAATAGCAAGTACTAGCAATCCAGTCCAACCCCATTCTGCCATGCAGGAACTCTCAATCAAAGCATCCCCGACACATCCAGCCTCTGCTTAAAGACCTCTAAGGAAGGAGACTCCACTACACTTGCACTCAGAAATGAGAAAAGTAAACATAGCAGTCTCTTGTAGACCTAAGGCCTAATGGCATTCTTACCCATTAATTAGGGCCAACCCAAAATGCTTCACTGACTGAGGACAAGATTCACTGCCTCACCATCACATAAACATTCTGTGGGCAGACGTGAGTTGATATTTGAATATGTCTTTAGTGCTAATTTTGCGATATTTCCCTATATACCTCTGCTAGGGCTGCTAATTTATTTTATTTAATTATTTAGGAACTTTCTATGCCTCCTTTCTTCCTGAAAGGAGCCCAAGGTGGCTCACAAAAACTCTTAAAACCTTGTTACAGTAAAACAATTAAAACATCACATAAAAACATGTAAATTTACAAACATTACAACTAGGGTTGCCATAAGTGAGGACCTCCAAATCGGGACAAATGTAGGACAAATGTAGGGCAACATTTTCAAATGTAGGACACATTTTTATAAAAATGGAGGACGTGCAAAAATTTGAGGTTTTTTAAAAAAATGTTAATATAAATGCATGTTTTTAGGCATGATCAAAATGGAGGACATTTTGGCATTATTCTTAGACAGATGGCAGAAATGTATTTGCCCTTGGGTTCAACTGTACTTCTCAGAAGTGTGTACTTGGGCAAGGGACTGTGGTTTTTCTTCACTGCGCATGAGTTTGTAAAAATCACAGCAAGTTACATTGGCCGTGCCTCAGAGGCTTGTTGATATCAATATCACCACCACCACCACCACCATCATCATCATCACTATAATTTCCAAGAAAGGCAGACTTGTTAGCATTCAAAGCGCCATAAATACACAGAAAATGCACTTGCATATATTTAATAATAAAAAATAAGGCAGGGTGTATATATTTGATAATAAAAATTAATGTAATAAAATAAAAAACAAGCAATAATAAAAATTAATGAAATAAAAAATAAAAAGCAATAATAAAAATTAAAAAATTAAATAAAATAAGTATTTTATATTTTTAAATATAATTTAAAAACCCCAAAATACCAAGGCAGACCTAATGGCCACTGACTTAGCTTTCCTCCTCCTCCTCCTCCTTCTCTGGCCCAATTCTGCCTTGGCCTTCAGGCACCCTTCCTCCGGCTCCTTCCTCCCCCCTCCTCCTCCCCCCCTCCTCCTTGTGATGGCTGGCGCGTGCGCGCGGAGGGAAGTGGGGCAGGCGCGCACGCGAGGAGGAAAGTGAGGCAGGCGCGCGTGTGGGGGGGAAGAAAGTGGGGCAGGTGCGCACGTGCGCGCAGAGGGAATGGGGCAGGCGCGCGCGCTGCCACTGGCCCCTACTGAGGCCTGGGCGGCGCGCAAGCCCTCACAGTGGGGGCGCGGTGGCGGCAGCGCTTCTGCCGCCCGCCGAGGAAGAGGAGGAAGGCGGAGCCGGAGGAGGAGGTGGGTTGGCGCCGCAGCAGCTGCATTAGCGGTAGTGGCAATGGCTGGAGCGGGCCCCCAAACCGGGAACAAGGCATGGGTGGGGGCCCATACCGGACCGGGACTGGGAGGGGCCCCCCAAAACCATGATTGGCACGGGGGCCGCCGGGTTATGGCAACCCTAATTACAACCACAATAAAACCACAGTACCCATCCCATATAACAAACACCCCATATAAAAAACAAAAAAACCAATATCATCATGCTAACAATATCATCATGAAGCAATATAACTAACACAGCAGAAAAGCATCTGTACAATAACAGCAGCCCAATGTGAAACACTAACCTTTAATTTTGCTTTTCAGAAATGTGACTGTTAAAAAAGCCAGGAGCCAATGTTAATAGTATCCATCCAAAATCCTATTTCAGAAGACATTTCCCTAAAAAGTGGGTCTGGCTGAAATACAGACCCTGTAGCTTGAGAAGTTCTTGAAAATAAGTTTTTGGCCTGTTACAGACTGCCAAAATAAAGCTGCTTTGGGTCTCTTTGGAGGTATGCTATTTAAATGATGCATGGGTCCTAAGAGTCCGGAGGTCACACCAAAGCCACATTCCATCCCTAAGCACCGGAGTGCAGCTTTTGGCACAGCTTCCGGATTCTTAGGATGCATGCATCATTTAAATAGCATACCTCCAAAGAGACCTGAAGCAGCTTTATTTTGGCAGTCTGTGGCCGGTTACAAACCGGCATTTGGGACGTCCGGAGGACGTCCCATTTTAAAAAAGGGGCATCTCTTCTAGACGCCCCTGGGCCTAATACGGACTCTGTCCGTACAAGATGGCGCCGGCCCTTCTACATGGCTGGCGCCATCTTTGCGTATCGGACGCTGAGCGTCCGTACGCGTCGCGTCCTTTGTGACGTAGCGAGTGCGCCCCTGGCGCCTCGCTACGTCGCAAACGCGACTCCAAAAGAAGCACCATTTTGGAGCTTCTTTTTTGGTCTGCACGGGAGCCGCGCCGTGTGGAGGCTCCGGCTCCCCCGCGGACTAACCGGCGGCGGCGGCAGACCGCTGCAAAGCAGCGGTTTGTATCCCGCCTGTAACAGGCAAGTCTGAAATGCTGTGGCTTTAAGGAACTTGAAAACTGTGATGAGAATTTTGTAGAATCTGAAGTGTGAAAATTTTGAGGCTTGAAAAAATTTGAAAGCAACTTCAATAGAACATGAGGATTGGAACTGTATGAATCCAAGGGGCTTTAAGAAGAGACATATATTTCCAGAAGTTTTTGACAAATGTTTTAAAAAAATCTTAATTTCTCAAAGTACAGGATCTTCACAACTCAGGTTTTACAAAACATACATTAATAACCATATAGGCTTTGTATTTTCTTTATATGCACTTTTATTTGGAAATACAGTAGATGCAATTTATGATTTAAATACACATAATTTATGATTATAAGGAGTTTTTGTAGTATTGCTAAACACCTTACTTTCCTTGGTAGGCCTTCCACATTTGTGCCTTTGACTTTTGTGGATTTGATTATTTGCAGATTTGATTAATATGTTCTCTCTAGGAAGTTCAAGGTCTTCCAGCGCAACTGTTTAGAAGATGACCATAGAGTTGTGCTGGAGAACTAAATGTTCATAGAGAAAAAACTTCTCTAGGCATTTGGAGGTCCTCCAACAAGATTCTATGGTCAATTTCTGCCAAATGTTCACCATAGAGTTGCACTGGAGGACCTGGAGATTCCTAGAGATGTAGTCTCTCAGGTAAAAAGAATAGTTGTTGTTTTTTATTTGCAGTCTTTCCACATTCATGGGGATCCTTCACCCTTAATCCCAGCAAATGTGGAGGGACTACTATAGCCTGCCTTGGAGTGTGGTGGACTTTCCTTCGTTGAAGGTCTTTAAAGAGAGGTTGAATGGCTATCTTTCAGAAGTGCTTAGTATATTCCTGCACAGCAGAAATATAGGTCCAAATCACACTGCAGCAATACTCCAGTTTGAGACTGTTTTAACTGCCCTGGCTCAGGGCTAGGGAAACCTGGGAACTATAGTTTATTGTGGCACCAGCACTCTCTCTGACAGAGAAGCCTCAATGTCTCACAAAACTACAGTTCCCAGAATACCCTGGCATTGAGCCAGGGCACTTAAAGCAGTCTCAAACTGGATTAGTATTTTGGACCTTAGTTATCTTAATTAAGTCCTCCTGAATGGAGGACTTAAGTAGAAGGCCCCCCGTGGCCCCTTTCAACTCTATGGTTCTAATACCAAAAATCGCTTAGGTGAAATCTTTTGCCTGCTTGAGAGAATATGTCCCACTGAACACAATGAGGTCGTTTTTCACTTCCATGAGATTACAGAGTACTATGATAACATCCAAAATGGACAAAACAGCAATACTTTTATATTATCAACCAAAATACATAAAATACATATTGCAAGTTTTTGGTGCTCCATTGGCCTCTTCATCAGGCAAAGGTGTTACAAATCATACAGGAGAAAGAAAAATTATTATTATTGTTATTGTTATTAAGCTTTATTTATAAAGTGCTGTAAATTTACACTGTGCTGTACACACAATCAATTAAAATAGATAAAATAAACCTGCTATGTAAATAATTAAACATAATACACATTAATACATCTTAACATTCAAATAATAAAATGTAGCAGACAACAATTTAAAATAACATTGGATAACAATCATGTAATGTTTGGGAACACTTCCCTGAACAATATTGTCTCTAACCCAGGAGATTATCGCACTGCGTTCTGAGAACGTTCTCATCACGTGATGAGAACGGAACGCATTTGAGTATACCGCACGTATGTGTTCCAATTGGGTTCTCAGAACGTTTAAATGTGTTCCAAATGTGTTCCAGGAGGGTACAGATATGAATGTGTTCCCAGAGAGCTGAAACGTGATGAGAACGTTCCAACAGAGGTGTGTGCGATATTCTTATCTGTTCTCAAATCCGTTCTCTCATTCCTCCGTCTCCTGATTGGCTGAAAGAATGACAGGCAGGGAGACAGGGAGGCAGGCAGGCGAGCGACTGCAGTGAGGGAAGGTGTGTGTGTGTGAGGGGGGAAAGAAGGAGGGAGGGAAGGGAGGAAAGTTGGGACAAGTGAGAGAAGAGGAAAGAAGGGAAAGAGAGAGAAAGAGAGAGGGAAACAGGGGGGCCAGAGCAGAGAGCAAGAGGGAGAGGGTCTGGCTGCTTCTGCGGAGGCCTCTAGTGTCATGTCCAGCGGGGCTCCTGTGCTGGCATCCTGCAGGAGGCAAGGATGGCAGGGATGCCCAGGACCTTCTCCTCCTTCCCTCCAGGAAGGAACCCACAAATGCTCCTCTGTTTGGAGCAACACACAAAAGCAAGCAAACAACTCCCAGAATTCCATAGCAAAGAGCCAGACAAGAATTAAAGCGGGGAGGGAAGCTCACAGGCCCCACCTGGAATATTGTGTCCAGTTCTGGGCACCACAATTCAAAAAGGAGCATGTCCAAAGGAGGGCGACTAAAATGGTGAAAGGTCTGGAAACCATGCCCTACAAGGAACGACTTAAGGAGTTAGGGATGTTCAGCCTGGAGAAGAGAAGGATAAAAAGTGATATGATAGCCCTGTTTAAATATTTGAGGGGATGTCATATTGAGGAGGGAGCAAGCTTGTTTTCTGCTGCTCCAGAGAACAGGACCCAGAACAATGGATGCAAGCTGCAGGAAAAGAGATTCCACCTCAACATCAGGAGGAACTTCCTGTCAGTAAGGGCTGTTTGACAGAGGAACAAACTCCCTCGGAGTGTAGTGGAGTCTCCTTCTTTGGAGGTCTTTAAGCAGAGGCTGGACGGCCATCTGTCGGGGATGCTTTGATTGTGATTTCCTGCATGGCAGAATGGGGTTGGACTGGATGGCCCTTGTGGTCTCTTCCAACTCTATGATTCTATGATTCTATGAAGGCACACATTACATGCGCACACACACAGGAGGCAAAAGGGTGACAAGCAGCCAAAATGGGGAATTGGGATGACAGCAGAGGACTCTTCTTTTCTAACCGGTTTAAAGAGCTGCTATGGCTGCCGGGGCTCTGCCCTTGGCCCAGTCCCCGTCCTGGCAACTTGCTTTCCTTCGGCTTGAAGAGACCTGCATGGAGCTCCTCCTTCTTCCCAACCTTGCAAAGGAGGTTTGGGATGTAACTTGCAAGGCTCATCTCTCCCCATTTCTCTTTCTCCCTGCCTTCCTCCCGATCCCTCTTTCTTCCTGCCTTCCTCCCGATCCCTCCTTCTTCCCTCCCTTCCCTCCCTCGTCCTTTCCCCCCTCTCTCTCACACACACACACCTTCCCTCACTGCAGTCGCTCGCCTGCCTGCTTCCCTGCCTCCCTGTCTGTCATTCTTTCAGCCAATCAGGAGACGGAGGCGGCTTTGGTGGAATATGTTCTCGGAACGGTTTCAGGAATCGCTGTGCGGTAAAATGCAGTTCTGATCACGTTCTGATCACGTTCTAGTTTACTAATGCAGTAATATCTGTTCCAGGAACGTTCTCATCACGTGATGATAGGAACGTTCTCAGAACGCAGTGCGATAATCTCCCCAGTTTTAAAGCCAGGTAAAGAGGTGATGATGATGAACCGTGTTTGTGGGGGAAGGAGTGATGGGGCAGCAAGTGAAAAGGGGCAGGAAATAAGACAATGTTAGAGTCACACCCCTACAATTTGTCAAGATGTTGTTATGGTCTCTCTCAGTTAACATGGTATGGAGGGATATACATACAGGCAGGCCACTCCTCCTTCTGGCGAGACAAAACGAGTTGTAAAGTCCAGGAAATCAAATCTAAATTTTATTAGCAACTCAAAAGGGTTGAGATCAAGGTTGCCTCTGTCCTGTGTGAGGCTGCCACAGTGTTTAGGCAGGGAACACTGAATTCCTCTAAAAGCCTCCATGCTTTTCATTAGGAACCTTTAGGTGCTGATCAAGTAAAACAGGCCAAATGCTGTACCATTTTTTTTAAAAAAAATGTTTAACCTTTGTTGGAAGTAGAAAAGACTAAGAGATCTGGGTATGTTTAGCCTGGAGAAGAGACAGTTAAGAGGTGATATGATAGCCCTGTTTATGTATTTGAATGGGTGTCACATGAGGATGGAGCAAGCTTTTTTTTTGTTGCTCCAGAGACTAGAACACAGAGCAATGGATGCAAACTACAGGAAAAGAGATTCCAGCTCAACATTAGGAGTAACCTCCTGACAGTGAGAGCTGTTAGACAGTGGAACACACTCCCTCGGAGAATGGTGGAGTCTCCTTCTTTGGATAGGGTTGCCATAAGTCAGGACCTCCAAACTGGGACAAATGTAGGACAAATGTAGGACAAGTTTTTCAAATGGAGGACATATTTTGAAAAAATGGAGGACGCTCAAAAATTGATTTTTTAAAAAAAAAATTCATATAAATGAATGTTTCTTAGGCATGATAAGAATGGAGGACATTTGGCATTATTCCTAGACAGATGGCAGAAATGTGCTTCCCTTTCTGGTCAAAAACCAGAAGAGGAGGAAGAGTGGAAGAAGCAGAGGAGGAGGAAGCGGAGAAGAAGAAAAGGAGGAAGAAGAAGAGGAGGAGGAGGGGTAAAGGAGGAGGAGGAAGAAGAGGAAGAAGAGGAAGAAAAAGGGGAGGAAGAGGGGAAGGATGAGGTGGAGAAGAAGAGGTGGAGAAGAAGAGGAGGAGGAGGAAGAAGAGGAAAAAGAGGAGGAAGAAGAGGAGGAGGAGAGGAGACAGAAGAAGAGGAGGAGGAGAAAGAAGAAGAAAGGCTCTTTCCCCTGCCTTGAAGCCTCCTTGGCCGGCGGAGGAGGCTTCAAGGCAGAGAGGAAAGGGTCTCCCCGAGGCGAGACCATTCGTCCCTGCCTTGAAGCCTCCATGGCTGGCAGGGAAAGCGGCAAGGGAGGGGAAAAGGGCCTTGCCGAGGCGAGACCCTTTCCCCTGGCCCTCCCAGGCCGCCTCCCTGGCCGGCGGAGTAGGCCAAACAGGGAACAAGCCTTGCTGAGGCAAGGCTCTTTTCCCTGCCTGGCGTCGGTGGAGCATCGGTGGGGGGTCCCAGGGGCAGGGCCAAACCGGGGCGGGACCATGTGGCCACGCCCCAAACTGGGAAAGTCCCGTCCCCAGGTGGGATATGGCAACCCTAGGTAATAACCAACACCTTGTATTGCACCCGGAAGCTGATTGGTAGCCAGTGAAGAGATTTTAAGACTGGTGTTATGTGGCCAGACCTAGGTGCAGCATTTTGAATCAGTTGAAGCTTCCGAACTTGGTACAAGGGTACCCCAAGTAGAGCGCATTACAGAAATCTAAACAAGAGATTACCAGTGCAAGTACCACTGCTTAAAGGTCCTTTTGGTCCAAGTAGGGGCGCAGTTGGCGTATCAACCGAAGTTGATACCAAGCACTCCTGGCCCTCGCATCCACGTGAGGTGACAACTGTAGCGAAGAATCCAGGAGTGCTCCCAAACTTTGTCCTTCAGGGGAAGTGTGACCCCACCCAGGACTGTTTGACAAATCTTCCCCGTACTTGGGGTACCTATAGCAAGTACCTCCATTTTCTCTGGATTCAATTTCAGTTTGTTTTCCCTCATCCAGCGCATTACTGACCCAAGGCAAGCATCCAGAGGAGAGATGCCATCCTTAGTCACTGTAGCAGTCAGAGACATAGAGAAATAGATTTGGGTGACATCAGCGTACTGATAACACTGCACCCCATGTCTCCGGATGATCTTTCCCAGCAGCTTCATGCAAATGTTAAACAGCATTCTTAACGCATTCTTCTGTTAATACAAAATGAAGGGCAAGAATGGGACAGTTCCACTTCACTGACGGGACAATGACAGGATCAGTGTGACATCATGTGAAAGTCTTTTATGCAATCGTGGTCAAACGCAGTTTAATAACGGGCCACTGACAGGATAAGTGCAATGTCATATGAAAATCTTCTCGAGATCACACTATAAGAATGGGAAAAGGACGGGACAAGAACGTTCCATCCCCCATCTAATAATTTCCAATGATGAAAATGTATTCGAAGCATGTTCAAAGCATGCAGAGTTTCATCCCAGATCTATTGGACATTGGTTATTCACACAGCCAAGAATGCTAATCTTTTAGAAAAACTCAGGGGGGGAAATCTGACATCAACTATCCTGGGTAGGCTTGCCATATCCCGCCTGGGGGTGGGACTTTCCCGGTTTGGGGCGGGTCCGCATGGTCCCGCCCCGGTTTGGCCCCACCCCCGGGACTGCCCCCACCCCCGGGCGAGATATGGCAAGCTATGGGAGGCTTTCCCTCCCAGCTTGAGCCAAGGCCTGCAGGGAAAGCCTCCCTGAAAGGGAGGAGTCTCTCCCCGCTTGGGCTCCGCCCCTGCCGAGGGCAGGGCCCAGGCCCAGTGGGAAAGCCTCCCTGAAAGGGAGGAGTCCCTCCCCATCTGGGCTCCGCCCCCACCGAGGGCGGGGCCCAGGCCCAGAGAGAAAGCCTCCCTGAAAGGGAGGAGTCCCTCCCCGCCTGGGCTCCGCCCCCGCCGAGGGCGGGGCCCAGGCCCAGAGGAAAAGCCTGGGAGGCTCCTATTCAAATGCAGGACACAAAAAAAATGTGTCCTACATTTGAAATTTTTGTCCTACATTTGTCCCGGTTTGGAGGTCCTGATGAATGGTAACCCTAATCCTGGGTTAAGTGGGGGGTTTGTCAGTTCCCCCCACCAAACTTAATCAGATAGATTCAAAATGTATTTGAACAACAAAGATTCAACACAGATTCTACCTGGATTATTTCCACTGTCTGAATAGACCCACAAAGAGTTTAGCAGACGGCCCAAATGCAGCGCTCCGTATCACTCGAAAGGTTACTCCATACTATCCTCTGCCTGCCAAGTTGAAGAGCCCTCCCCCCGACCTCCATCTTGAGGGGAGAGAAGCAGGCAGGAAACAACAGGCCTCTGCCTGCCAAGTTGAAGAGCCCTCCCCCGACCTCCATCTTGAGGGGAGAGAAGCAGAGTTTTTGTTTTTTGTTACTTGCTTTGTTGTTGTATATGCATATGTATGCTGTAAACCGCTTTGATCGTAGGAAAAGCGGTATACAAATAAATCATATTATTATTATTATTATTATTACTACCTTGTAGTCCTGGACAGCCTCTTCTATGGGAAGCATGGTGTAGGCTCTGTGGTCCTTGGATCTATCGCACACAACGCAGATGAGGCCTTGGTCATCTTCGCAGAAGAGCTTGAGGGGCTCCCGGTGTCTCTCACACACTGCTTTCTCTCCAGACGTCTCTTCTGCTTGCATCTTGTACCGCTTGGCTACTTCGGCCACATTGGCTAGTTCCCTGTTGGGCCTGAAATCCCTCTTGCAGGCTTGCCTTCGACAGTGAGGGCAGCAGAACCGTCTCTTGGCCTTCTCACAGCATTCTGTGATGCAATGCAAGCAGAAGTTGTGCCCACACTGTATGGAGACTGGGTCTTTGAAATATTCCAGGCAGATGGAGCAAATGGCGGCCTTCTGGAGCTCTTCCATGGGATTGTCCACTTTGTCCATAACTGGCCTGACTGTTTATCTGCAAGCAACACAGTGAGACAGAAACAAAGTTTAGGATATCCACCCACAAAGGAGGAGGAGCAAAGAATGCAACTTCCCTCTCCAAAATCTCCCTTCTACAGTTTCACTTTTGTGATGTCCTGCCAGGACTGATTGAAACTTTCCCCTGCATTTTCTTTCACATTGGTTCAGGCCTTAGATTATTTTAGTGTAGAAAAGTCATTGTATTAGTTTGTGGGAGGAGCTGTAGGTTTCCCCTGCATTATTTCCAGGTTTGGTTTGCCCTTTCCCAGCATGCTCTGCTGTAGCTAGAGGTTTTTAGTTGGGGAACAGTCTTTGCTGAGAGCAAGCAGAGAGCTGTCTTTTGGTGGCAAGCAGGCCCAGACAACCGGAAAGGGCATTTCTTACACCTCAGCCAAATTAGTTACCAACTCAGCCAAATTAGTTACCAACTCAGCCGAATTAGTTACCATCAGCAAGAAAATAGAGGAATTCAGGAGCTGAAAGACCCTGCACCAGCTCCATTGAGTGAGGAGAGCAAACTACATCGGACCCAGAAAGATGTCGTCTGGAAGAAAGCTGAAATTGTAAAGTACCTTTTGTTTAGAGCTGGGGAGGAGAAAACTCTTTATTTTTGTCCTTTAAATTAAATTTCCCCCCTTTTGAACTTTACATTCAGCTTCAGAGCCTTTTTTGGGTAAAGAGTTTGATCTCACCAGGGTACCGGCGTTGCACACCCAAACCTGCCACCACCTTTAGTTGGGTGTGTCTTCACAACTTTCAAACAAGCTCTGGAACCACTGAATTCCTGCAATGTTGAGCATCCCGCATTTAAAGCTTCCCGCAAATAAAGGCCTGTTACAGACAGCCAAAATAAAGCTGCTTCGAGTCACAGTGGAGATATGGTGTTTCAATGATGCATGCGTCCTAAGAGTCCAGAAGCCACACCAAAGCCACACTCCAGTCCTTAGGGCTGGAGCATGGCTTTGGTGCGACTTCTGGACTCTTTGGACGCATGCATCATTGAAACACAATACCTCCACTGTGACTCGAAGCAGCTTTATTTTGGCTGTCTGTAACAGGCCAAAGTGAAAATGGCAAGTGGTTGCGTGAATGATTATCACATGCAGTTGTGCAAATAAAGTGATATCAGAAATGCACTGTCGCTGAAATGCCGAAAGTAAAAAATGTGTGTTAAGCTTTCTTTGTGACTACTTTAATGGCAGGTGTTGTGAGACGTGTGAAATTGTTTCGCATAATTACACAATTTTTCTGGGATATTCACGGGATAAACTCCGGATCTCCTTCATGTGATAAACTCCCATGAGAGATAAAGCAAGAGGAAAACTTCCTTGTATGCAGTTCCTGCATTCATTTACATTGGCTTATTTAAATATAGCTGTATCATACTACTAGCAGCAAACATCACAGAGCTTGAAGGAAGAAAGTGCAAAGGCATGCTTGCTACTGAACATAAGGAAAACAAAAATAATGACCACATATACATAATAAATAAATAATAATAAATAAATTTTTTATTTATATACCGCTTTTCTAAAAAATCAAAGCGGTTAACAACAAGTGCAATTCACAACAATAAAGCAACCTCAAACATTAAAAACATCTACATCAGGGGTAGGCAACCTTTTTGAGCCGGGGGCCGGGTTGCTGTCCCTTGGACAACTGGGGGGCCGAAACAGTGGGGTGGAGCTTCCACCCTCCGGGGGCGGGGCCACGTGCTGGGGGTGGAGCTTCCACCCTCCGGGGGTGGGGCCACATGCTGGGGGTGGAGCTTCCACCCTCTGGGGGCAGGGCCACATGCTGGGGGTGGAGCTTCCACCCTCCAGGGGCGGGGCCGCATGCTCCGCCCCCGGAGTGATAATAATAATAATAATAATAATAATAATAATAATAACAGTTACTAGCATGGAAACTACTAAAATGCAATTCAGAATAGAAGGGAGAAAGCATGCACCACTGTCTCAACCCAGAGAAGCACCAGGAGCTGAAAGGAGTTTTTGCAAAGAAACCACCAAGGGAAATAAATAATAATAATAACATTAACAAGTTACTACTAAAATGCAATTCAGAATAGAAGGAAGAAAGCATGCACCACTGTCTCAACCCAGAGAAGCACCAGGAGCTGAAAGGAGTTTTTGCAAAGAAACCACCAAGGGAAATAAATAATAATAATAATAATAATAATACTAACAAGTTACTACTAAAATGCAATTCAGAATAGAAGGAAGAAAGCATGCACCACTGTCTCAACCCAGAGAAGCACCAGGAGCTGAAAGGAGTTTTTGCAAAGAAACCACCAAGGGAAATAAATAATAATAATAACATTAACAAGTTACTACTAAAATGCAATTCAGAATAGAAGGAAGAAAGCATGCACCACTGTCTCAACCCAGAGAAGCACCAGGAGCTGAAAGGAGTTTTTGCAAAGAAACCACCAAGGGAAATAAATAATAATAATAAAATTAACAAGTTACTACTAAAATGCAATTCAGAATAGAAGGGAGAAAGCATGCACCACTGTCTCAACCCAGAGAAGCACCAGGAGCTGAAAGGAGTTTTTGCAAAGAAACCACCAAGGGAAATAAATAATAATAATAACATTAACAAGTTACTACTAAAATGCAATTCAGAATAGAAGGGAGAAAGCATGCACCACTGTCTCAACCCAGAGAAGCACCAGGAGCTGAAAGGAGTTTTTGCAAAGAAACCACCAAGGGAAGTAAATAATAATAATAATAATAATACTAACAAGTTACTACTAAAATGCAATTCAGAATAGAAGGGAGAAAGCATGCACCACTGTCTCAACCCAGAGAAGCACCAGGAGCTGAAAGGAGTTTTTGCAAAGAAACCACCAAGGGAAATAAATAATAATAATAATACTAACAAGTTACTACTAAAATGCAATTCAGAATAGAAGGGAGAAAGCATGCACCACTGTCTCAACCCAGAGAAGCACCAGGAGCTGAAAGGAGTTTTTGCAAAGAAACCACCAAGGGAAATAAATAATAATAATAACTACTAAAATGCAGTTCAGAATAGAAGGCTAACCCCCCTCCCCTAAGGAAGCAACCAACCAACCTCTCTCTGGCTTGCTCTTGCTCTTGCTGGCTCCTCCTTCCTCCTCCTCCTTTCCCTGCTCTGCTATTCATAAGGAGGAGGAGGGCGGAGGGCAAGGTGGAGCCTGATGCAGGCCTGCTGCAGCCCCTGGAGCCCTGTTGGAGTGCTTGAGAGGCTGCACCAGGCCTCCTAATGGGCGCCGCCATTTTGTTTTTCAAAATGGCGGCCAAAATCTCGCGTGACCTTTGCCATCCTGAGGTCACGCGAGACTTCGGCCGCCATTTTGAAAAACAAAATGGCGGCCGGAGCGGCGCGAAAACGCAGGAAATCGGCGGCAATCGGCGGCAGGACTGCGCAGGGGCCGGCAGGAAGGCCTTGGCGGGCCGCATCCGGCCCGCGGGCCGGAGGTTGCCGACCCCTGATCTACATCATCTCATAAGCAACAATAACATCAATAGTAATAAAAACCAAAACACATGACAGCTCAACAATGCTGTCTGGAGGAGAAGGGGGGCATCACAGGAGTCAGGAGTCAGGGTATGCCTGCTCGAAAAGGTGTGTTTTCAACCCCTTCTTGAAGCGGTCTAAGGAGGTGGCCAAGCGGAGCTCATCGGGAAGCGAGTTCCAGAGTTTTAGGGCCGAGCTGGAGAAGGCCCTCTGGGTGATGGTAGCCAATCTGACCTCTTGAACCTTCAATAAATGCTTCCCGGCAGATCTGAGTGTGCGGGGCGGATTGTATGGGGAGAGGCGGTCCTCTAAGTACCCTGGGCCCAAGCCATTTAGGGCTTTATAGGTGATAACCAACACCTTGTATTGCGCCCAGAAGCGAATAGGCAGCCAATGAAGGTCTTTAAGGACTGGTGTTATGTGACTGGTCCTGGATGTGCCAGTGACCAGTCTTGCTGCCATATTTTGCACCAATTGCAGCTTCCGGGTATGGTACAAGGGTTGCCCCATGTCGAGCGCATTGCAGAAATCCAAACGAGAGGTTACCAGAGCATGTACTATTGTTTCAAGGTCCCCCTGACCCAGGTAGGGACGCAGCTGGCGTATCAGCCGAAGCTGATAACAGGTGCTCCTGACCGTTGCATCCACCTGAGATGTTAGGTGGAGCGACGAGTCAAGGAGCACCCCCCGACTGCGTACTGAGTCCTTCACAGGAAGTGTGATCCCGTTCAGGACAGGTGGAAACACCGCCATCCCTGGGCCAGGAGAACCTATCACGAGCACCTCCGTTTTCTCTGGATTCAGGCTGAGTCTGTTTTCCCTCATCCAGCCCATTACCGACTCCAGACAGGCCACGAGAGGAGAGATGCCAACCTTGGTCACTGCATCAGTCGGAGAAATAGAGAAGACTATTTGGGTGTCATCAGCGTACTGATAACCCCGCGCCCCATGCCTCCGGATGATCTCTCCCAGTGGGTTCATGTAAATGTTAAAGAGCATGGGGGACAGAATGGCTCCTTGAAGGACACCAGATGTAAGCGCCCTCTTATTGGAGCACATGTCCCCCAGCTGCACCATCTGGAACCTCCCGGAGAGGTAGGAACGGAACCACTGGAGCGCAGTGCCCCCGATTCCCAACTCTTCCAGGCACTCCAGAAGGATACCATGGTCTTTGGTATCGAAAGCTGCTGAGATGTCTAAGAGAACTAACAGGGACACGCTACCCCTGTCCATGCCCAGACGAAGATCATCAACCAAGGAGACCATGGCAGCAACCCCGTAACCCGCCCGAAAACCGGTTTGAAATGGGTCTACAAACAAACAAACAAACAAAGGGTTTTTTTAAAAAAAAGTTTGACATAAGGTTAGTACTCACTTGGAGTAAAGGAAATGTTGATAGGTGTTTCTGCCCCAGTTAACCAGAAAAAGTTTGTACAGGAGTACATAATTGCTATACTTTCCCTAGAATTACCCAATTCTGCCCAAGAGCTTCTGAGGAAGTGCAGAATGACTTTCCCTTGTAGAAACATGTTTCCTCATTCACTCAGAAACATATACACACACACACACACACACACACACACACACACACATTTTTTCAATAGTCGGATGCAACCTTCATTGCTATGGTTCTAGTTTATGGAATCCTGTGATTTGTACTTTGATGAGATAGTGAGAATTCCCTACTAGGGAGATTTAATGGTGTGGTTCATGGCAGTGAAAGAAAGCTTTGTATCATTCTAAAGTTCTTCACAAAACTACAAATCCTGGAATACTGTAGAATGGAGACATGGCAATTAAAATGGTATCAAACCAGTATAACTGTGGTGCAAATATAGTCTAAGGATGCCATGGAATCTGAGGCCCTACCTGTCCAAAACCAAATTCTATTTTCATGGTCTATGGCTACAAAATGGTGCCAGGCACAATGTCAGCTCATCCATGTTCCAAAGGCGTGGAGTTCAATGGCATGACATTGCTTACATGGATTTGTGTCTGCACAGCATAGCTTGACGACACACTTGTTGACTACAGTACTCTGCAAAAGGATGGGGAAACTGGGGGTGCTGCTACACTGTAGAAATAATCAGCGGTGAAAGGCAATAGCGTAATCTGTTCTGGGAGCACTGTTCCCTCTCTACACTCTCATCCATCCTTAGTGTGAGCACAAACAGTGATGCCTGCTGGAATTTTGTACATCCTTGGGCATAATTTTCCTTTGCTTCATTCTTTAAATCCTTTGTTATATGCCCCTATGTTTTTTCCTCGACTTATCCACAGGTCATATTAAAATCCATAATTTTGGCCCTGAAACTTGCCCTCAACCTATACATGAGGTTGATTTATAGTTGTGTCTGGTAGTTGTTAAAGTGGTGTCAAATGGCATGAATTCTTCAGTGTAGCAGCAGCCTAGGAAAAATCCTGCCTGAAATCATGGAAAAATGCTGGGCTAAGTGGACCAATGGTCTGACGGTATAAGGCGGCTTCCCATATTCCCGTGTTTGTAGCTGGTTAAGGATTTTACCTGAGAAGATGAGAGGAATCACAGCCAGTTTCAGAGCAATGCTTCCCGCCAGCAGAATTCCCAGGATGATTTTCCACCAGAGGAATAGGAAAGGAGCTGTGAAATTAAATTTTGTGGTCAAAACACAGCAGAAACCAGTATGGTGGCTTCTGGGAAAGGTCATAGGCATGTTCATAGGATTGCCTACAGTTTTGGGAGGGCTTTTGGAAAGAGAGTCCGATAACAATAAGTGAAGTAGGGTTGCTGATGGTGTGGACGTCTATAAAAACAGTGGGGATATGCAAATACGCCAAGTGCATTCCCATCATCATGGGGGATTCTGTGGGTCAAAGTAGCTGAAGACATCTGTATTAGCACTTGTTCTCCACAATCCTGGGGTCTTTACACAGTTATAGCACTATTATTTCACTTTAACAGCATGGCTGTGTTCAGTAATATCTTAATCAGAACCGATAGTTTAACTTTTTAAAAACTTTTGTTTCATATATTGTTCTATCAGTTTTAACTTATATTGTAACATACTTTGAGAAGGCATTTTGGGATAACGGTGAAATATCAGTCATCAAACAACAAACAACCCCATGCTGCAGCACAGATGCACAGCAAAAAATAGAACCACCCGGAGCAGCTTCTTTTTTGCAACGCCGGAAGCAGGAAGGTGAGACGCCATGATGCCACTTCCTGCCAGCAATGTCTAGTTTCTGTATGGCAGTGGCGGCATCATAGCATCCCCTGTATGGATGGGAGGCCACCTGAGAGGGAGTTCGCCAGGCAAGTCCAGTTCCATCAGGACTAAGCCTGAAGGAAGGAGACTCCGTCCTCCACAACTGCCATCTGACGGCCTGAGAGGGAGTTCGCCAGGCAAGTCCAGTTCCATCAGGACTAAGCCTGAAGGAAGGAGACTCCGTCCTCCACAACTGCCATCTGATGGCCTGAGAGGGAGTTCGCCAGGCAAGTCCAGTTCCATCAGGACTAAGCCTGAAGGAAGGAGACTCCGTCCTCCACAACTGCCATCTGACGGCCTGAGAGGGAGTTCGCCAGGCAAGTCCAGTTCCATCAGGACTAAGCCTGAAGGAAGGAGACTCCGCCCTCCACAACTGCCATCTGCCGGCCTGAGAGGGAGTTCGCCAGGCAAGTCCAGTTCCATCAAGACTAGCCTGGAAGAAGGAAGAGCCCTCCCTCCAATCCATCTGCCTTGGTCCAGGCCTTAGAGGGAGAGAAGAACCACTGGACCTCATCCCCTTTCCCTCCATCATTCCCTTCTCCTTTTGTTTCGTGTCTTTTAGATTGTAAGCCTGAGGGCAGGGAACTGTCTGATTAAAAATAATATTGTAAGCCGCCCTGAGAGCCATTAGGGCTGAAGGGCGGGATATAAATACCTAAATAAATAAATAAATGATGCTGGCACTCGTACGTATTAGGGTTCGGGAGCGTGCGGTGGCTGCATGCTCCCAAACCCTAATATCACCACCACCACGCCACAAAGCTAGAAGAACTCTTTCAACAGTGGAATAGATTGTACAACGCACCTGCTCCATACACTGGCAGCCATACGCGGCTTTCAGTTTACGCAAAAGCCGTGCTGCAATCTATTGAATGGTGCACGCGCCCATGGCGCACATGTACCATGCTGCTGTGAGGGGTCCAGAATGCATCCCCATGTAAGGCAAGTCTCCACTGTACTGTTGTGGGGCTTTAAGTGGAGGTTGGATGGTCTTCTTTCAGGAGTGCTGTAGTTGTATATTCCTGCATGGAAGGGAGCTGGACTAGATTATCTTTATGATCCCTTCCAGCTCTAATAGTCTGTGAGTCCATGGAATCCTGGAATATTGTAGTTTAGTGAGACACTCAAGCTCCCTGGCTGAGAATTCCAAACACTCCTTTCATAAACTTCAAACTCCCATGATTCCACAGGATGGAAACATGGTGGCTAAAGTGAAAGATAGTGCTATAATTGTCTAAGATGTTTTTGCACTGCCACTCTAGTCAGACTGAGCCAGCAGTAACGGAGAGGGATATTGAAAGATGAAATCCAAAAACGTTGTTGGTCATTGCTGTTGTAAAAAGATGCATGATATTACAGACCTCTACCACATTCCTTTTTCTTCCCTCAGCTGATAATATATAGTTAGCGTTCATGATTTTCTATATGCTTGTTGTTGTGTCCCTTTAAGTCATTTCTGATTTATGGCATTCCTAAGGAATTTCCTTGGCAACATTTCTTCAGAGGGTTTTGCCAGTACCTTTCTTTTCAGACTGAGAGAGTGTGACTTGTCCAGGGTCACCCAGGGGGTGTCCATGGCTGAGCAGGGATACAAATCCCCAGTCTCCCAGAGTCCTAGACGAACACTCAAACCACTACACCACATTGACTCTTTTCATTCTGCTAAACTACACTTAAACTCACACAGAACTGAAGATAATGACTGATACCTTGAGTTGTACTAGATGGTGTGTCCAGTTCATCTTCTCCCAGGAGCAAGTTCTGTCTGTCTCCTTTCAGCTTGGTCCATCTTTCCATCCATACAAATGTTAAAAGGATTTGAACAAAAGAAAAAGCTCAGGATGGTTTAACAAACACAGTTGTTGTTGTTGTTTTTTAAAAGAACTAACTGTGTTACAAGGCTGTTGTACATGTTTCCTCATGTATGTACATCAGCTTGTGGAAAGTACTGAGTTCCTTAGAAACAATGGACGGACACCCAAAGATGAAGTCAGCAAGGAAACTGGGCTTGCGATATTAAAGTCATGGCCTTGCTCCAAGGATGGCAACATATAGCTTTGAGATATGTCAATGTACCACTTCAAGGATTCTTTTGAGTCTTTTTTGTTTGTTTTAAAAAGTGCTTGCCTTCATGATTTCAGTCCCCTAGGAACTGACAGTTGTGTGGTGACAAGGAGAAACAGCATTACTTGGAATACTGTGATTGCATTTCAGCATCATAACTATGGTTCAGGGGAGATGGAAGATCTAGCCCATTATCTTTTAAATGTAAATATTTATATATTTATATGAGGATCCTAGGGGACAATTCTGTGTGAGCTTTTGAAAGCAAAGGCAGGCTACTTGCAGCATGACACTATTTGTGATCTGCTGGCAGACAGCTCTAAACTCATTACTATTAAGTTGCTACTTTTGTTGTAGCTGCCCAAAACATCCATATTAAATTTATAAAAGTAATAATTGTGAGTTGTAATGGGGACAAGATGTTGTAGGTGGAATGGTACATCAGTTTGTTTTGCCACTGACCAACTGCTACCTGATCTCTTAAGGGTTTCCCTATCTCTGTTTATAAGTTAATAGGTTGTAGTCTAGCAAAATGTATGGCCATTGTTTGTAATATTTTGTAAGGGTCATTGTGCCTTATACAAATAAAATGAAATAATTAAATGATTTCAGCACCATAGTTTAAGAAAGATAATGATAAGCTGGAAGGTATCCAAGGCAGGGTGAGCAGAATGCCAAAAAGTCCAGAAACCAAAGCTTGTGAAGAATAATAGTTCAGG
This sequence comes from Sceloporus occidentalis, assembly GCA_023333645.1. Taxonomy (NCBI): domain Eukaryota; kingdom Metazoa; phylum Chordata; class Lepidosauria; order Squamata; family Phrynosomatidae; genus Sceloporus; species Sceloporus occidentalis. The sequence goes on from JALMGF010000001.1 coordinate 20,365,304, forward strand.
GAGCTAGGTATCTTTAGCTTGGAGAAGACGGGGAATGATGTGACAGCCCTCTTTGAACATTTGGAGGTTGTGATGTGGAAGAAGGAGCTTCCTTTCTAATACTTAAGAGGCTAGGACCCAAACCAGATGATTAAAATCACAAACATGCAGCTTCCAAGTAAACATTAGGGAAGACTTGTTGTAGGCAAGAACTGTCCAATAAGGAAGCAGGCTCCCTCAGAAGGTGAGGGACTCTGTTTCTTTAGCAGTTTTAAAAAGATCTTGGAGACCCAGCTTCAAATCTTTAGTCACTTGTGCAGGCTTGGTTTAAGTAAGTGACTCCTACATAGCCTAGTCTACCTTGAGAAAAAAAGTTGCCTAGAAGCAATCTCATTGGGTTGGGGAACTTTTGGAAACAACATGTTTATCTAGCTGGGATTTGTTTTCTGGCCTTCAAGAATTCTGAATAAATATATCAGGGTTGGATAGATAATATCAATTGTCCTGTATGCCCTTTAGTACCTTAGTCGCCTCCTGAAATTGTATTACAAAAATATATCATGTAAAACAATTCCTGAAAAAGGTGAACCTCTAATTATACAACTATTGTTATTATTATTTTATTTTCTTATATCCTGCCTTTCTCCCAACATAGAGGCTCAATGCAGCTAACAACAACAACAAAAATGAATTTCTTACCCACCTCTCCCCAAGGCTCCAGGTGGGTGGCACACAACATAGATTAAAACACATGAAAATACTTAAGCACATTAAGCTTAACATAAACATAGGACACATGAAAATCAGTTAAATTCAGAATGGATGCTTTTGACCAAATGATCTAAAAAGGATGAATTAAAGTACTGGACTGTGAATCCTGTGAAATTCTACACATATAGCAGCTGTCTCTGCACGCATCCTGTGCTCCTTAAAATCACACTAGTCAGTCTGGCTCCAAATGTTGTTGTAGATCCATGCAAAAATTGAACCCCTGCTGTTTAACTGCTGAATTCAGTACTGAGGCAATAAAACCACCCAGAGCATCAAATTTCAAATTTGGAAATTTGGAATGGGAGAGGTCTGTCCAGCATGAGAGGCACACTGTTTTAATTTTCTCATATAAATATATATTCCCACTTTTCCCCAGGGACAACTTGAAGGCATAGAACAATAACTTCAGAGATTATGACACAGAGCAATGGATGGAAGCTAAAGGAAAAGAGATTCCTCCTAAATATTAAGAAGAAAGTAAGAACTGTTCAAAAGTGGACTCTCCTCTAGGTGTTTTTAAACAGAGGCTGGGTGGCCATCTGTTGGGGGTGCTTTGATCCTGTGTTCCTGCATGGCAGACGGTTAAACTGGATGGCACTTGGGGATTTCTTCCAACTCTATGAAAAAAGAAGGTATATCCACACTGCATAGTTATAGTACTTTGATTCCACTTCAGCTACCATGGTTCTGACAAGGGAACCATGTTTTTCCTCTGTGTCTTTTATTCAGGAAAACAGGAGGTCCACCTACACAGCAGTTATAAGGCACTTTGATCCCACTATTACTGCCATGGATCCATCCTGTGGAATCTTGGGATTTGTAGTATGGTGAAGGAATCTCAGTTCTCTAGCACACTCCTTTGAATTACAGCATTAGTGCTCTCCGGTAGAGAATTCACAAAATTACAAATCCCAGGATTCTGTAGTAAGACGCTAAGACGGTTAAAGTGGCATTTGTTGTTGTTGTTGTTGTTCCTTCTAGTTGTTTCCAACTTATGGTGGCCCTAAGGCAAACCTATCATGGTGTTTTCCGGGACTGAGAGTGTGTGACTCATCCAAGATCACCCAGCAGGTTTCCATGGTGAAGTAGGGAATTGAACCCTGGTCTCCAGAGTTGTAATCCAATACTCATCACACTGGCTCTGTAAAGTGGCGTTAAACAAATATAATTATGTAGTATAGATATACTCTTTACTCTACATTTTAGGTTTCCAGTTTTCACTTTGTTTCTGTCTTCAACCTAAACACCAGGATTTAGGGGGAGAGGGAATCACTGCAGGTCATTTGTACCTGTCAGCCCAATTGCAAAGCAGCAAAAGGTGGTCTTTGTGATTTGCTGTTAACTGCCTTCGGCATCACCTCATGGCAACCCCATGAAGACCCTGTCTTCAGCTGACCTGCAAATTCAGGCCGGTGACCTCCCTCATTGACTATCCATCTAGCCCAACCTGGCCACACCTTTGCAGGTAAATGGGTGAGACTGGGGTCGATTTGTGTATTTGTAGGCCTTTCTGCTACCTGGGCCAAGGAAGTAAGTTCTCCCTCACTTCCTTCTCTCTCATACTTTCACTCTTTTTCTTTCCAACTTCACTTTCTCTAATCCATATTCTCTCTCTCTCTCTCTCTCTCTCTCTCTCTCTCTCCCCTTTCCTTTGCCTTTCCTCTTTCTCTTCTCACCCTTCAGGGGATTGGACTGGATGGCCCTTGTGGTCTCTTCCAACTCTACGATTCTAGGATTCTGTGACTCCTTCCTTCTCTTAGCTGCCCCAATTTGCAATCTCATTTTTCTTTTGGACTTCTTGTCTATTTTCATGGCCGTTTTAAGTGCCTTCTTAATTCGTATGTGTGTGTGTGTGTGTGTGTAAATATATATATATATATATATATATATATATGCGCAATATGATTTTTGAAACAAGGGGAGAGGTGGTGTGTACCCTGAAGTCATTGTTTAATAACAAAAAAGTTATTTTTTAATTAACATTTGATTGTTTGAAATTTGTCATTTAAAAACAAAAAACAAAACTGTACCCAAATCACTCTTAATAGTGATCTTTGCATCAGGGGAGCAGGACTACTGTTGCATCTGTACTGCAGAAATAATGCAGTTTGGCACCATTTTAACCACCAGGACACAATGCTATGGAATTCTGGGATTTTTAGTTTTGTGACTACAAATCTCAGAATTGCATAGCACTGAGCCATGGCAATTAGAGTGGCTTTGAATTGGATTATTTCTGCAGTGCGGATGTAGCCTCTGTGAGGTGACAGAGAATTTGGGGATGCCCTGTCAGCGTAACTGCTGGGGTCCAGCAACCCTTGTCAGCAACTCAAACGAGTCCTGGGGTTAAATCAGACCCTTGGAGCAGAGCTGGCAAATTTCCAGAAGCCGAAGCGTGGCTCCCAGAGTCCAATTGGGATGACAGCAACTGGATGTCTTCCAGGAACTGCAGCAATGCAGGAACCTCCGGGGACAAACAGCAAACCGATGCTGTAGCTTCTTCTGATAAACCACCAGAGAAACAAAAATCCCCAAAGTGCTCTTTATTCACAGTGCTATAATACAAAACTAGATCTCTAGAACTCCAAAACATACCAATCCAAACTCCTACTTCAAACCCACACCCACCCTTGCAACCTCTGGGTTTATATAGACTCCAGACCATGTGGTCTCCCAAACCCAGTGAGTTCAGGTGTGTAGCCATGCCATGTGTAGCCAGGTCATCTTTATCAATGACCTGGACGACAGCATTAAGAGCATACTTATCAAATTTGCAGATGACACCAAATTAGGAGGAATAGCTAATACTCCAGAGGACAGGATCAACATTCAAAATGACCTGAATAGACTAGAAAGCTGGGCCAAAGCTAACAAAATGAAATTCAACACAGAGAAATGCAAGGTACTGCACTTAGGGCGGAAAAATGAAATACACAGATATAGAATGGGAGACACATGGCTGAATGAAAGTACATGTGAATGGGATCTAGGAGTCCAAGTAGACGATAAGTTGAACATGAGTCAACAGTGCGATGCAGCAGCTAAAAAGGCCAATGCAATTTTAGGCTGCATCAATAAAAGTATAGTGTCTAGATCAAGAGAAGTAATTGTGCCATTGTACTCTGCTTTGGTCAGGCCCCACCTGGAATATTGTGTCCAGTTCTGGGCACCACAATTCAAAAAGGACATTGAGAAACTGGAGTGTGTCCAAAGGAGGGCGACTAAAATGGTGAAAGGTCTGGAAACCTTGCCCTATGAGGAACGACTCAGGGAGTTGGGGATGTTTAGCCTGGAGAAGAGAAGGTTAAGAGGTGATATGATAGCCCTGTTTAAATATTTGAAAGGATATCATATTGAAGAGGGAGCAAGCTTGTTTTCTGCTGCTCCAGAGAACAGGACCCGGAACAATGGATGCAAGCTACAGGAAAAGAGATTCCACCTCAACATTAGGAAGAATTTCCTGACAGTAAGGGCTGTCCGACAGTGGAACACACTTCCTCAGAGTGTAGTGGAGTCTCCTTCCTTGGAGGTCTTTAAGCAGAGGCTGGATGGCCATCTGTTGGGGATGCTTTGATTTGGATTTCCTGCGTGGCAGGGGGTTGGACTGGATGGCCCTAGTGGTCTCTTCCAACTCTATGATTCTATGATTCTATGAGTCTATGATTCTATGATTCATGTGTCTCCTCTGCAATCCAGACACATGTTTCATCATCCATGGCTACGTGCACTTGGACATTGAAGTGTCCTTGGCCCAATGAGCTTCAGCTGTGCTGTTCAACCTTGCCACTCTGCTGAATGCTCATGGCCAAACACACACACATCAAGCATTTCCCTGTGTGCTGTGTTTTAACCCTTCAAATCCTGACATGCCCTTTCCTAAACTGGGCTTAGAATAGGAGCTTTATTGTCCGCATGGTCTGTTGTGACATTCCTTTATTGTTATATTTCCACGTTCCATACTTCCTCAAAAATAGGTGGAGAGCTCAGTGGAGATTGTTATTGTTTGTTGTTAGCTGCCCTCAAATGGACCCCTAGTCGTGGCAACCCTGTATATGGATACTAAAACCCATGGATGCTGAAGTACCCTTGTATGCAGTGATATAGTACAAAATGTCCTTTATATAAATTGGTGAAATCAAAGAATGCTTTTTGGAATTTGGGGGGAAATATTTCACGCTGTCAGTGCAGAATCTGTGAATGCAGTGGGCTGACTGTATGTTCTTGAAACAGAAATACAGTTTGGTTTAAAGTAGTTGCTAAACTGCAGATCATATATGTAATGGAATAAAATAGCACCCATGCCTTTGCATGAAGTGTCAGGAGGAGGGAAATTAATAATTGTGGCTTTTTTTAAAAAAAAGAAAAGAAAAGTGTGTTTTGTGGGTATTGCAGGAAAACAGCCCAATCTGTTAAAGGCATAAAGTGATAGGACAATGTTCCACCTGTGTAAACCAGTCTTAGGCTGATATATGATGTACAAAAGCAGGATTGATTATTTTAAAAGTCATTAATCCCAATGGCCTAAATTCTGTCCACATTTACTTCAGTTTGGAATACTTGCTGCAACAGAACACCACATTTGTATATTCTTGAATTTTGAAACAGATAGCCACTCACCAAGAGTATGTCATCTTGAACTCAGTGGCAGTTCATTTGAAGAAGATCCATATGTGATTTCAGTATAATTTCATTTTACTATTACTGCATTTTAATCTTATCCTATCCTTCAAAGAATTCAGGGGTGGCTTTCATCATCTTCCTTCATCTGTTTTTAGCCTCACAACATTTGCAGACCAACAGTTTGCAGACCATAGAAATTTTACTATTTGGACAATATCTCTTGCAGTGTCCTAGTCAGAATATATCTGAGGCTGTTTGGCTGAGCAGGGTATCCGAAGAAAACACATAATTTAAGTGATATTTAGAAAGGGTTTTTTTATTTCCTGATTTCTTTATTTAACCAAACTGTCCTTTAATGTACAATCTACTGAGCTGTTCTGAAAAATGTTACACTTTTCTTGTTCAAAACTGCAGAATTCAGTGTAACTACAGATCAGGAAACATTTACTGATATCCCTCAATCCTTCTGGAAGAAAAGAGAAAAATGGCCATGCATGGAACTGAAAATATAGAGCTAATTCACATAGATACACGGGAAACAGTGAATGGGCCCAGCAAAGACAAGAGAAGCACCAAAGAATATCGGAGTAAAAGGGCCATTTCAAAACCTCTCTATAAAGGTAAGTTATGATTGATATAGGCAGGATTTTTCCCTATTGTTAGTCAGTGTGGCGTAGTGGTTTAAGTGTTGGACTACAACTCTGGAAACCTGGGTTTGATTCCCAGTCCAGCCCTGTAATCGAATTGGGGACCTTGGGCAAGTCACACACTCTCAAGTCTCAGGCTTTATTTATTATTTACTTATTTTTCGTCTTTCTCCCAATATAGGGACTCAAGGTAGCTAACAACAAATTTAAAACGGTACAATTTAAAAACAACACAAAAGCATTTTAAAAAGTATAAACAAATAATTTAAAAGGTTAAAATAATTATGCCTTAAAATATTAAACTTTATTTAAAACTATATACAAACCTTGTATACAGTGTCAAATCCTTGAACAGCATTTGAAAGCCCAACTTGTGTCACTTTGAGAAAGCCTGGCACCATAAGAATGTTTTTATCTGTTGCTGAAAGGGAGAGCAGGGATGGGGCCATCCTGGCCTCTCTTGGGAGGAAATTCGAGAGCTTGGGAGCAGCCACTGAGAAGGCCCTCTCCCTTGTTCCCACTAAAGCCTGAGAGAGTGGTGGGACAGTGTGAAGACCCTCTCCAGACAAACTAAACACTCTAGTGGTCTCATAAAGAGAGAGACGGTCCTTCAAATAACCTGGACCCAAGCCATATAAGACATTATTGGTCAAAACCTGTACTTTGAATTGTGCGCAGAAATAAGCCAGCAGCCAATGAAGCTCTTGCTACAAGGGAGTTCTGTGCTCCCTCTAGTCAGCCTATTAACAAACTGGTTGTTGCTCTTTGAGTAAAGGTCCTTTTCAAAGATAGCCCATGTAGATAGGGTCAATTACAATATAGCCAATGTAGATAGGGTCAATTACAATATTCCAAACAGGATGTAACCAAGGGAATGTACTATCATGGCCATATCTGAGTTCTCCAAGAATGGATGCACTAGTTTTAACTGTGCAAAAGCACTGCTGAAACTTTGGCCTTGAGGCTCACAGCTGAATCCAGGGGTACCACCAAAATGTGAACCTGATGTTTCAGGGAGAGTGTAATGTTATCTAACACAAGATGAATCCTTATTCCTGGATATGTCTTTCCACTGTCTAAGACTGTCTCTTGTCTTGTGTGGATCAAGTTTCAATTTCTTTGTCCTCATCCAGTTCATTACAGCTGCCAGTCACCTGTTTATCATAGGAACAGCTTCCTTGGAATTAGGTGGAAAGCTGGGTATCATCAGAATACTGTTGACATCTGCCTCCAAAACTTTAGACAATCTCTCCCAGTGGTTTCATGTAGATACTAAAAGCATAGAGGATAAGGCTGAACAATGAGGGACCCACACACCAGTGGCCAAGGAGTTTAGCAGGAATCCTCCAGCAATACCCTCTGAGAGCACCCCTCCCAAAAAGAATGGAGCCACTGTAGAACAGTACCTCCAAGCCCTATCCACAAGAGGCAACTCAGAAGAATACTATAGTAGATGGCATTGAAAGCCACTGAGAGGTCCAGCAGAAGCAGTAGGGACACACTACCCCCTGACCAGTTCCCCACATAGGTCATCCATCAAGTCAACCAAAGCTGTTTCTGTCCCATAACCCTGTATGAACCCAGACTGACATGGGTCTAGATAATCTGTCTCATCAAGGAACCCTTGGAGTTGAGAAAATATGCTTAAAATTGATTTACGTTCCTGTGTAAATATTGCGGCCCTGAACATGGCAAGCACTAGAAATAGTGAAGAATTGGAGTAGGTGGGTGTCTTTCCCCTTCATATCCTGATTATAAGTTTCCTAGAGGTACTTGATTGGCCAGGGCTAGAAATAGCATTTATATAGGAAGATGGCTCAAGGAGAAGAGCAAGGCTAATAGGAAGTTGAACACGCTGCAAAGGGTAGGATAGCTTTTTACCCAATGGTTGTTTGTTTAGTTTCCAACAAAAACTTGGTAGACTCACCTTATATAATGACCTCATTTTGGATATACTGAGTGCATTTTATGGGTTTCAGTAAGATGGCATCCCAGTCCACACTAAAATCAAGCAATCGGAGCTCTCTTTCTCTTTGCAGGGATGCGGTGCTTTCCCAATTGTAGAAGAGTTGCTCGTACATTACTTGTGAGCTTGATGCTTAATGCCATTCTGCTCACAGTCATTATTGGATTAGGTGAGTGAAGAGCTGCATTTATCTACTCTGCTGTGCTTTCTCTGTCAATTTCATTGCAAACATTCCCCACTCTCTTGTACAGAGGCACCTCAGTGGTAACATTTCTGATATTCCCTAAGGACCACTTAGAAGTGGATACCCACCATCCAGTTAATTCAGCCTTTGTGTAAAGTTGTGATAAGCCAATATACCTACCTGGTCCTGGATCCCATAGGTGACATACACCAGCTTAACTCTAGGTTGCACCAATGTATGTGCTTTTTGTGAGATTGCAGAAGGAGCGGAAGGCATGGAGAGCCAGCATGGTGTAGTGAATTGAGCATTGGACTACAGCTCTGGAGACGAGTGTTCGAATCCCCACTTGAGCATAAAAAACCACTGGGTTATCTTGGGGCTCAAAGGATGGCAACATCAATCCCCTTCTAAAGAAACGTGCCAAGAAAACCCTATCATAGTTTCACCTTAGGGGCACCATAAGTTAACAATGACTTGGTGGCACACAACAATGACAAAGAAGGAGTTATCCATTACCTCCTTGTCAAACAGCCTTAGTATAAAGCAATAGCTAGTGGATTTCTAGTTTTAGCTCCCCCCCACCCCGGTCACAGTGGAGGAAACATTCTAGTTGCCTTCTTTTGCCTGGGGAAGAAGGCACACAGTTATATTGAGAAAATGCGCTGCTTGGTCTTCCTCATAATGTGCAAGAGCAGATGGAATAGATTCAGATGCATCCCACTAGATGAGCAACACCCAAGGCAATATCTCTATTTACAGAAGACACCTGTATCTGATTTCAGGCCACAAAGTGCTGGTCTGTATTGAACCTGTGCATCAGACTATGTCTGGCTTCTCCTTTCCACTGTATAACAAACTCCAGCAGAACATGGTCACTCTCACCTAAGGATTCCTCCACATGCACCCCATTAACTAGGTCACCCCTGTTGGTTAGGATTAGATCTAAAATAGCAGATCCTCTTGTTGCTTCTTCCACCTTTTGGACAATGAAATTGTCTTCTAGGCAAGTGAGAAATTTGATAGAACTTAAAGTTTTGGCTGAGTTTGACTTCCAGCAAATATCAGGATAGTTGAAGTCACCCATCACTACTACACCTCTCCTTTCTGAGTATGTAGTCATCTGCTTTAGAAAGGCATCATCTAATTCCTCCATCTGACTTGGGGGTCTGTAGCAGACTCCCACAAAAACATCCCTGTTGTTTCTCTCCCCTTTAATCCAGATGCTCTCCACCTGGCTTCTAGGATTGATGTCCTGGATTTCTTCACTGGTGTAAACATTCCTTCTCCTTTCCTGTTTGACCTATATCTCTTAAAAAGGTTATACCTTTCTATTATACATTACAATTGTGAGATTCATCCCAGCAGGTTTCAGTGATGCCTATTATATCATATTTGCTTTGTTGTACTAGGAGTTCAAGTTCATCTTGCTTAATTCCCATGCTCTGTTCATTAGTTTAGAGACATGTGTTCCCCCTACTTGCTGCCTGTGCAATTTTTCCCCTCCCACTGTTGGGTCCTTGCACTGTTTGCCTTGTTCCCTCTATAATAGTTTGACTAATTTCTCCATCCCTTTTGCCTTCCAAAATACTCCCTCCCCCATGAAACTCAGTTTAAAACTCCGTGATCAAATTGTTGAGACTATTTGCAAAAACATTTCTGCCAACTGGTGTGAGATGCAACCCATCTCTTGTCAGAGGTCCCCCCTCATGGAACTGCAGCCCATAATCCAAGAATACAAATCGTTCTTGGTGGCACCATCTGCAGAGCCAGTTATTCACCATGCTATTTTCCTCTCCCTTCCTGGACCATATACTTCAACTGGGAGAAGAGATGAGATAACAACTTGTTATCTAGCTCTTTAAGCTTCCTACCCAAAGCCTCATAATCCCTTCTGATATTCTGAAGGCTATGCCTTGCAGTATCATTGGTTCCCACATGGACCAAAAGGAAGGGGGTAATGGTCAATCGGCTTGACAGGTCTTGTCATCCTGACTGTCACATCACAGATTTTTGTCCCAGGGAGACAACACACCTTCCAAGACATTTTGTCAGGCCCACAAACCACTACTTCTGTGGGCCTGACAAAATGTCTTGGAAGGTGTGTTGTCTCCCTGGGACAAACACAAACCACTGCTTCCTCAGCAAGGAGTCCCCCCAACACATGCCTCCTCCAAGACTTAGCAGTGGCTGTTCCCTGAGGTGGTACTCCCAGGGTCCCCTGCACTGTCCCTGAAGTCTGTCCCTGCTGCCCTTCCTCATCATCCTTGAAATGGGAGAGGGCTCCAAATCAATTCTGTAGCTGCAAGCTCCCAATGTGTGACATTCCTCCAACTGTCTACCTCCTGTGTTTGTGAAGTGACCTCCTCCCTAGCAACTTCGTCTGTGTGTTCTCCATTCAAGACAATCCTCTGTCAGCAGTTATATAGAATTAGGCTGCTAGTCCTGACCCACAGAAGTGACTCACAGTTTAAAAAGTTCAAAAACCTACCCAGAAACAGCTTTGTGCAAGCGATGTTATCTGAAAATCTTCAGCGTGATCGCATGATAGGACAGGATATTATTAATCACCTGTCTCAATTTTTTAAAGCTTTCTTACCATCAGAGAGAAGAGCACAGCAACTGTTACTAGTTCATTCCACCACTCCAGTGGACTGCTGTCTTGATGGCTGGGTTGGATATAGAAGGAAATGCTACTATTTTGCAAAGACAGAAGGAAACTGGATATCTAGCAAGAGAAACTGTTCTTCTTTCAGTGCCTCTTTAGCTGTAGTTGATTCCCAAGATGAGATGGTAAGTAGTAGTAGTAATAATAGATTTTATTTCTTACGTGCTTCTCCTCAAGACCTAAGGCAGAGTACAACATGGATTAAACCACATATAATCATTTAAACATAGAATGATATGGACTGTAGTGATATGGAAAGCAAGTGCACTGAGTGGTTCTAATCACCAAATCTTAGTCAGAAGATTTCATTCTTCTGTTTGCAGTACCAATCATAGAATCATAGAGTTGGAAGAGACCCCAAGGGCCAGCCCATCTCCTGCCATGTAGGAAAACACAGATAAGAGTCGTTCCATTCTCTGTCCTCCTTCTGACCATCCCTTCCCTGAACCTGACCCTTTCTCCAGCTCCCTCCTCCTTCTTCACCCGATGCTGCCCTTGGCATCTCCAGCCCCAGCTCCATCCCCCTCCTCCTGCCCCTCCCCCATTACCTCGATTCTGTCCTTGGCACCCCAGCTCCATCCTCCTGCTCCTGGTCCCCCTTTACCCTCATTCTGTCCTTGGCACCCCCGGTTCCATCCTCCTCCTCCTCCTCCTCCTGCTCCACCCCCCAATTTTGCCCTTGGCACCCCTGGCTCCATCCTTTCCCTCCTCCTGCTCTGTCACCCTGATGAACCCTCCCTCTGACCTAAGTCCCTCCCCTGAACTTGACCCAAACATGACCGGGGCCAAGTTCATATTCACTGGACCCATTTTTTCCCCAAAAAGATACCGCTTTTGCTCTGCTTTCAAAAGACCCTGAACGGGTGTGAAAGCCTCGATTTCACTTGTGGAAGAATCAGGGCCATTATTAACTTCTCGTGGTTAATTTGGGTTTTGATCTGGGGTAAAAGGTAGTCTGAATGGCCCCTCAGTCAAGGCAGTTTGAATTATTCTGTTCAGCTGCAGAAGGGGAAAAGGAGAGGGAATTCTAATCTAAAAATAAACACAGACCATCCTTCTTTGTTAGATACTGGGAATGGAGTTTTATGGTTCACAACACCAATGATAACAAGAGCCAGCTGAGTGTTTTATAGGCCTCATTCTCTGAGAATTTGTCAGGAATGGTTCACTTGTTTATGAGGAGTGATCAAACTGAAATATCTTGTTTTTCACAGAGGAGAAAGAATAGTAACATTTCTCATTCTCTTTCAAGTACGGGAAATATAAAGAGATAAATTTGCATCACTATCCACGGATGCACTTTTTAGATTGTAAGCCTTAGGGCAGGGAACATAAAGATTGTATGTACAGCACTGTGTAAATTTACAGCGCTTTATAAATAAAGGATAATAATAATAATAATAATAATAATAATAATAATAATAAAGAATCTATGGCAACAGAGTATCCATGTGTTTCTCATTGCTTATCTTTCATCATGCATCAGTACAAGGCAATGCCATTGACTAAAATAACTTCTGCCATTTTTTTCCAAATCTATATTTTTTTTTCCCTCTCAAATTTCCAGATGTGGGGTTTTTCACCATTCATGATAAATTTGTATTTTCATAGAATCATAGAAACATAGACTTGGAAGAGACTACAAGGGCCATCCAGTCCAACCCCCTGCCATGCAGGAAATCTCAATCAAAGCATACCTGACAGATGGCCATCCAGCCTCTACTTAAAGACCTCTAAGGAAGGAGACTCCACTACACTCTGCGGACATTTGTTCCACTGTCGAACATCCCTTACTGTCAGGAAGTTCCTCCTAATGTTGAGCTGGAATCTCTTTTCCTGTAGCTTGGGTCCATTGTTCTGTGTCCTGTTCTCTTTTCAACCAAAGGTTTTGTCAAGGTCTATTTATTCGTATGCTCCCATCTTCATAACTACTAAAATTCATGTCTCTTCTCTAGTTATAATACTTTATCAAAATGAAAACATATGGGGTCACTTAAACTGGTGTTGGTAATGTATGCATACTTTTTTCCTCTAGGATTTTTTGTTACGGTATAAAACATCTGCTGACCACTGGATTGGTCTTGAGAGGGATCTAGAAACAGAGCCATGGAAATGGGTCAATGGTACTATTTTCAACAAATGGTGAGTCACCTTTCAAGAAATAAACGGTGATATTCAGAAGCCAGAAATATTGCTAGCTACTCCTTTGCTGAAATAACTCCAGGGGGGCGGAGGGGGGGGTGATGCTTCTCTGCAGTGCTATAGTTAGCATTTTTCTGCCCAGCCATTGCAAAAGTCCACCAGGAATAGTTGAGAGGGCCGAATGGACTAAGCTCTTGCTTTCACCACTGTATCTGTAGCGGTAACCATCTTGTCTTAATCTTTAAAATTTTAATCTTTAAAATCAGGTAAAGTTATATAGATTTTTTTAATGGTTAGGATCTTGTTAGGATGTTGCTTTATCATGAATCTTTCTTTTTAAAAACAACAACAACACACAAAACAAAACTTTTGAGCTTGGTGCTTTACTGAATGTCCACAGCTACATTAAAAAGATTTGTAAAATATTAAATTTATGGAAAGTTATAAAGTGAAAAGCAATATTTTTCCTTTGGTTGGTCCTTTGCATCCTTTGTTACATGCCCCTAAGTTGTACTCTCAATTTAGCAAGGGGTTATATAAATGTTCTGTCCTATACATGAGATTAATTTATAGAGGAGTATATACAATATGTTGTAAGCTGCCTTGAGTCCCATTATTGTGGGAAAGGAGGGAAATAAAAATAAAAATAACTAATTATTATCATTCACCAGCACCAGTCACAAAACAGTGAGGGCTTTTCAAGATGTTTCTGAGTGTGAAGCTTTCACAAAGCCTTGCTGTTACTCCTGTCATTTCAACTAGAATTGAATGCAGTTATGTTAGAGGGTAGATTGGGTTGCCCATTGGGTGACCAGTGCTCCCACAATTAATCGCAATTAACATTTTCACACACATTGCAATTAAAGAGCCATTATCCCGAGAATAAACAGGCAATGAATAGCAACAAATCATTCACGGGATTTCCCCATGAATGATTTGTTGCTGTTCATTGCCTATTTATTCCTGGGATAATGGCACTTTTATCACAATGTCGTGTGAAAATGTTAACTAAATTCGCTCAATTTTCACGGGATAATGGCTGTTTAAACCACTGATTTTCCCAGTGTGATAAAGTCCAGTGTTGGCTTTAAGGAAGAGTTAGAAAAGACTCTAAGAGATTTTGTGGAGAATTTTCAAGGTAAATGTCCATTGCAAGAGAGGTAGAACACAGAAGCACCCAAAGTGGAGAACAGAGAAATCTAGGAATCAGGGTAATTCAGACTTGCTGAAGGAATGCCATGTCAGTGAATTGTTGTAAGAGTGAGACAGATCCATACGCAATGAGTGAAGGTAGGTTCTGAAGCTTTTTGTATAGTAAAAGTTTTCCCACCTGAGATGATGCTTGTTAAGATTTTTTGATAATTTTGAACATGTAGAAGTGGGATCCTGCCATTTTGGAGGTAGTCAAACCTATCTCTTTTTGGCTATTTCCAGGATTAATTAGGACCATTTCCCAGGTAGATGTATTGGTGTAGATCTGTCTTTTCTCCTCCTACTAGAACTGTTGACATAGGGCCAAAACACACTGCAGAAATAATGCAGTTTGAGACTGCTTTAACTGCCTTGGTTCAATTCTAGGGAATTCTGGCAACTGTAGTTTTGTGAGACATTTAGCCGCCTCTGTAGAGAGCTCTGATGCCACAATAAACTACAGTTCCCAGGACTGGCTAGCATTGAGCCAGGGCAGTTAAAGTGGTCTTAAACTGGATTATTTCTGCAGTGTGTTTTGGACCTTGAGCTACAAAAAGTGGTCATTTTTGAGCCAGTATGGAGAAATGGGTCAACATGTATAAACATCAAGTGTCGTCATACACAAATTTTTATCTTTAAGGAGAACATTCAGATATTATCATTGGAATCTGCCTTAGAAAGAAAATTAACTCTGAATATTAATAAGGATAATTTGTTAGCTTTTTAATATTTAATTGTTAAGTTCTGCTGGCTCTGTCAATGTAGTTTGTTTTTGTTTTGTTTTTAAAAAGTTCTTAGGTTTGTTTTTCTTTTGTATAAATAAGCTCTGGGAGTGTGACGGAAGGATGGTACAAAATACATTAGATAAATACATTTTTATTACCTGCCATCATAACACAACAAATGGGCCTGAATCCCGTTGGCAGTCCCAACTAGAGTAGAATTGGAATCAAAAGAATTTGAAGCATCTTGGAATTTTAGACAATGGCAATTTTAAAATTTTACTTTATGTTGATCATCAGAGCTGATTTGGAAGGATTTTGTTTGGTTAGCAGCCTAATAATCAGAACTCAAGGGGCCCTCTATTTTTTCAGGTGAAAATTAGTTTCCAGATTAGTTTACAGTATATGCTGAACTATAAATCGACGTCATGTATTAGTCAAGGGCAGGTTTTGGGACTAATATTATGGATTTTGGTGTGACTCATGAATAAGTTGAGAGTAAAACTTAGGGATATGTTACAAAGGATGCAAAGGACGAAGCAAAGGAAAACAGTGCCAGAAAATGTACAAAATTCCAGCAGGCATAATGGTTTTTGTTCATATAGGCTTAATGGATGAGAGAATATATATATAAAGGGAGGTGGGGTGAGTGCTTCTAGAACAGATTACATTCTTGCCTTTTACCAGGGGATGGTTCATTTTTTAATAAGAATTAAAGTACAGTACATTGTAGATTTACTTACTTACATTACTGTGGATAAGCTGACTCAGGTTTTCAGAGTCAATTTTTTGATTAAAATGTCTAGACTTATAATTATAATATATACATTATATTCTTGGTTGTTTCCTCCAGGGAACATAATATTATGGTACAGGTTGAGTCTCCCTTGTCTGAAATTCCAATGTATTCCAAAAGCAGATACTTTTTCATTTGTGGCTGAGATAGTGACACCTTTGCTTTCTGATGGTTTGATGTACACATATTTTGTTTCATGAGCAAAATTATTAAAACTACTGTATAATATTATCCACAGACTGGGTGACATTGGTCAAGTCACATGCTTTCAGTCTCCGGGGAAGGAAGTGGCAAACCTTCTCGGAACAAATCTTGCCAAGTAAACCCATGATCAGTTTGCCTCAGCATCACCATAAATTTGAAACAACAAGAGGCACACACCAACAAATGTGTATAAGGTGTATGTGAAATATAAATGAATGTTTATATCTGGTACTGAATATTTTGGATAAGTAAGACTCAATCTGTAGTTCCCAGAGTTACAATTTTTGTGTGTGCATCTGAGGAAGTAAACTGAAGTCTGCAAAAGCTCATGCTACAAGCTTCTTCCATTTATTCTCAGGGGTGCTACAAAATCCATTTGCACACTGGTTCTCCAGACTAACATAGCTATGACCTCGAATTTTTGTGCATGTTTGGGACATCTCTTTTGTTGCTTTTTAGGTTTCAGATTCGTGGTGGAGGAAAATGTGCTTACATAAATGATCAAGGAGCTGCCAGCTCCTCCTGCACAAGAGAGGAGCCTTGGATCTGTAGCAAATCAGTAAAGAGATCATAAAAGGTCATCCCATGCCCCCAATGTCCTCATCTTTTAACAACAGTGCATCCTAAGATGGATGTGCTCATAATGTGTTCATCCCTGCCCATCTTCTGTTGATCACTACAAGAGGCAAATTAGCTTATGTCTGCCTCATTTATACAATCTGGGTGCACAACCTGTGAATGCTTGCTGGGGAAACATTCCATACTGGATTTCTCAAAGACTGGCTGTATGTGTTCTGTCATCATGCTTTGGTTAGAACTTAGAAGTACTGTAATGGGTTACATACCAACACCAGAAAAAATATTGTTTGCTTAAACTTGAAAATGGGCTGAAGCACTGATGATGAAAAAAATGGATTGTTAAGTTTGCTGAGTTAGTCCAAATGGCTAAATTAATGTGGGTTCTAAAGCGTAAGCCAATTGAACACTGTTTGAAAGACTGGAAATAGTTTATGGATTATCTGAGCAATAAGAACTCTAACAATGTAATATTTCGCAGCAGAGAAGGGAGAAACATCCTCTGCTTGGGTTGCTGCTCCCAGTCGCTCCTATAGGCAAGAAAAAGAAAAAGACATTTTGGGATCCCCACCAGGGGGAGCAACCCCTAGAAGGTCAGTCTTTTTCTTTCCTACTGCTTCATTAGAATATGCTGTTCCTTAGCTTTGCTGCTTCCCCAGGGCTCCAGTGCTTCAGATGCTTTTTCTTTTCCCTTTTACTTCTCTCTTCCAAAAAAACCCCCAACCTTCTGCTTTTCCTCTTGATCTCTCTGCCAACTTCCCCCTTCCTTCCTTCCTCTTCCCTTCTGTGGGAGCTTGAATCAACTTGGGGAAAATAAGCCCAGACATGTTGAGGCTGCCGCTTGAAAGGATGGAGGAGAGAATCTTTGGCCTAGCTGGTGACTCTGGAGTATATCACACGGAGCTTTTGGGTGGTTTTCTGGCCCAGTTCCGGCTCACTTCCAAAGTGACTGCACTTCCAACGATGCGGTTTCACGTCGTAAAGTGAATGTGTTGTCAGATGCCATTCATTTCTATGGGAGCTCCTTGTGAGGTGCTTCAGCAGTGTTTCCGAAGTGACCCCTCATTTTGGTAAAACTGGTAAAAAAGGGACTTCACAGAAATCGCTTCCAAGCTCCCTTCGATTGTATTTCAAATTGGTCTGGTGTGGAAAACCACGCCGATGCCACCCCCCTTGGCCCCGTGTCCTGCTCCGTCATCCCCCTCCTTCTCCTTCATGCTATCTCGCCCCCTCTGCCACCCTGTAATCCATCCCATCATTCCCATCATCCCCTGCCTTCTCCTTCACCCCTATCCTGGCCCCAGCGACCTATCCCATCATCCTCTGACTGCCCCTGCCTCCCAATCCTGCCCCCAGCGACCTATCCCATCATCCTCTGACTGCCCCTGCCTCCCAATCCTAGCCCCAGTGACCTATCCCATCATCATCTGACTGCCCCTGCCTCCCAATCCTGCCCCCAGCGACCTATCCCATCATCCTCTGACTGCCCCTACCTCCCAATCCTAGCCCCAGTGACCTATCCCATCATCATCTGACTGCCCCTGCCTCCCAATCCTGCCCCCAGAGACCTATCCCATCATCCTCTGACTGCCTCTGCCTCCCAATCCTAGCCCCAGTGACCTATCCCATCATCCTCTAACTGCTCCTGCCTCCCAATCCTGGGCCCAGTGACCTATCCCATCATCCCCTGCCTTCTTCTGCATCCCAGTCCTGGCTCCAGCCATCCCCAGTGACCTATCCCACCATCCCCTGACTGGTTCTTCGCTCCGGTGAAGGATGACAGCTAAGGAGGGGTCAGGGAAGGAGGACAGCGTACAGAGCCCCACTGAGCATGTGCAAAAGTGCCAATTCGAATTGTTGAACCCTCTGGTGTGGTTATACAAAGTGCACCCACTTCCCTTTGCTTGAATCCGCATCCGTGACTTGCTTGGAATAGAACTGACTTCACTTCCCCCTCAATTCGGAAGGGCAACAGAAAGGCAACCAGGTGTGGTAAAACATGACGTTTTAACCTCAATCCGCATTGCTAGAGAGGAGTGAATCCGGATCTGGTGTGGAAAAACATGTCTGTAGTTGCACCTAACTCATTAGGATCAAACTTCGTCATTTGGAGCCCAGAGGAAGAATGTAAATGCTCAATTCCATATGATTTTCACCTGCTGCCCTGCTTTGTCCTTTTTCAGAGCTACTAAGATTGCAGGAACCAAGCTGCATCACAATTTCTTTCTACTCCAGCTTCTTTGCCTTTTAATTGTAAGCTTGAAGTAGACGTTTTTCTCCTGCTAATGCCAAGACTTGAGAACTCCCAAGTTTTGTAACCCAAGCTGTTACAATCTTTTGGAAAAAAAGGTCAACAAACTGGCTTTGTGCATTGCTAGAACAGGAGTGACTGCGGATCTGAGCTGCAAACCCCCCACGTGTGATAAGGTCCTCCATCAGGACAATCTGAAGGAGGTGATTTCAATCCACGAAAGTTTATTTTAAAAGAGAAAATTGATTTTAAAGATGACACATGACTCTCCCACCCTCCAATAATTATTGCATGGTTTTCGAAGCATTTTCTCTAATTTGACTGAGACTGACTATAAAGAGCCCATATTCTATATTTTCATCCTGTACTATTGGGAATATCATTATTTTCAGATCCTACTCTTCAGATTGTTCTTATTGGATAACCCTAACAATAAGTATATTCCTGAGCTATTTTTCAGCCTCCAGAATTATTGTTCCATATTGGGTTAAGAATAGCTGGGTTTTTTAATATTAGTATTAGATGAAAAATGTCTCATTAGCAGAAAATGAAACCAGTAAATGATGTAATTAAATCCATGACCCACACTTTTCAAGAAGGTTTCTGACTGTAGTAGGAATATTTTTGACCTCTGGAAAGCCATGGAAGAGGAGGAGGGGGGGGGGGTAAGAAAGGAATTGTGGTGGAAATATTCCTTGTTGAAATAAAAAACTATAGAAAGATGGAGTCACCTTTGTCAGCCAGAGAGATGGTTTTTGAAATAAAGGCTTGGAGTTTAGAAAACTAGAGCAAAGGAATAAGGAGTGCATCTTGACCTGGATGGAAGCTGGCACCAGTAAAAAGACATAACATAAACTACTGAGATAAGGACATTCAGGAGCAAGGTTAGGAGGAAAGCCACTGAATTCCTACAGGAGGGGGTAAGGAGTGATGATGCAGTTTTAATGTATGCATGTATTTCTGTTCTGATTGTAAGAATTCTGTATGTTTAAATTGTAATTAGCCAATCAGGTGTATAGAAGAAGCTTCTTTGTCTTGAATAATATAAAAAGAGCCATTTTGTCTTGTTTGGGGTCTCAGCTTTTGGAACTTGAATTCCACTGAGTTCATTGTTTTCCTTTGTCGACAATTGGAAATAAACTTATGGATTTTCAATTACTAGGTCCTCTTGCCAATTCTATTGCTATGCTAATCCTAGAAATTTAAGTTTCCTGAAATTTCTGTTACAGAATAATATGTAATATTTTGCATAATATTGTGCAAAATTACATATTGAAGTACTAAAGCAATATTTTTTTAAAAAAGAAACCAGCTGCAGATTACTTCTGACAAATATTCTTTATTCTTCTCCCTTGTTGTGGACATAGCCTCATAAAACAGATCCTTATATACCTCACCATATACCTCTCATTTCTTGAGCTAAATTCTTTCATCTACATTAATATGCTCATTTATTATTTTATTTTTTATCTTGTGTTTTCAGAAAATAATAAAATTAGATATCATAATTATATTGTACATCTATTTAAAAAATCAAATCAGGATGGAGTCTTTCTGGCAAATCCACCTAAATACTGCATTGCAAGTATCAGAAATAATTAATTTATTTTTTATGGCTCCACAATATTCTTCTCCATAGAGTTTTGGTTCTTGAAACCTGGAGAAAAAATGAGGATACAGTCAATGGGATTCAAGACTGTGTCAATTTCCCCCTGTGACAACCTCTACCATTCTACCCATCATGCATATATCTTATTTTAAAACTTATGTACTCTCCATTCATTCCAAAGAGGATTTCAAAGAACTGTACATTAAAAACTGCACATTTTGTACATTTAAAAGACCTAAGATCTAAACACGTAAGAGAAAAATCAAAGGGATAAAACTGATTCAACTAGATTTGGTTTTGAAATAGACCTTTACATGTAAACTCATAAAAAAAAAAGCCAGTGGAAATATTCTTAACTTTGTGCCAGAAAGAGTACAACGTCTGTGTATCGTACACTTTCCCCCCAATCAAAGAGGATTACTAATTTTTAAAATAATACAAAATTCAAAAATACAATTCTACAATATTATATAGAACACACTATAGACAAAACATTGAAAAGATGAACAATGAAATGTAATGAAACTATTTGAAATATCCATTTAAAGGCAGTTAAAATCAGCATAGTCCACTACTGAAGCCTTTTCTTTAATGTAGCCAGTTTCCCAAACCTTGTTAGATGATAATAATGTTTCCCTGCCAACAAAATCAATGAGGAAGAGTGGCATAATAGGGGGCAACTTTTTGTTGTGTTCCTTCAAGTTACGTCCAACTTATGTGACCCTAAGGCAACCATATCATGGGGTTTCTTGGGAAGATGTGTTCAGAAGGGCTTTACCATCACCTTCCCCTGAGGTTGAGAATGTATGATTTGCCCAAATTCACCTAGTGGGTTTATATGGTTGTGCAGGGATTTGAACCCTGGCCTCCAGAGTTTCAGGCCAACACTGAAACTACTATACCATGCTGGCTCTCACAACACATGCTGGAATGCTAGAGTGAACTGCTCACCAAGCATCTGCCTTTTGGCAGAAATGGGCTGTGGCATTCATGTGTGTGTCTTTAAAATGCTGAAGAGATGGTGTGACTGGGTCAAGGCTCAGTGGGAAGAGAAAGGAGAGGCCCCTGGTTTTTATTTTATTTGTTACACTTTTTAAATGTTTTTAAAATAAAAACATTACAAATTTTTAATTCTTTTTAATTCTTAATTACATTTTACCAACTTTTCTCTTTAATCACATAATACAATGCACATGGATACATTTAGCCTGTGCCTGTGATCTACTTATTTAATTTAAAGGTATAATTTTAATGTTGCTAGTTGTTTTATGTCACAACTATCTGTGATTACATTTAGGGATATACAGGAATTATGACTTATGAGTAATATTAGTACAATTTTTTTTAGTAAGGATTCTGTATCGTGTGGAATGGGAAAGGAGGTCTATGTGGGGGGTGACACCATGAGTTACTGCACCGGATGATGCCAAACCTAATGACGCCACTGATGAGGAGTAGTTATTTTTGCCTCCAAGTCATTCAAGCTTTTAAGGTAAACCCCAGGATCTTGAATAGAGTATGACAATTAAAAACAAAACAAAACACAGTGCTGCTTAGAAGTAGGTAATCCAGCCAGAATTCTGCTAAATTAATTCTCCTCTTACTGTCTTTCCTTTAAGACTTAATTCCCCCTCTGATAAAAATGGTGGTGGTTGAAATAAGAGCCAGCAGAATGGATAGCATCTGCTGAATCACCTATTTCAACTCCAAGAATTGCAAGGTGTGAAACATTGATTATAAAATAAAAAGCACCATCAAAATACAAACTCACAGAGTCTGGTCAAACTGGGATCCTGACATCCACATCCATTTCCTCTCTGGCAATGACATAAAAAGTCCAGCCCAGTACGTACGCATATCTTGAGTAATCTGCTGTAAGAACTCCTGTATCACAAATAGAAAATACTTCTACATTTTTACAGTGTTTTTCTCTGAGCCTGTTTGGCACATCAGAGTATTACCATGTGCTTGTCTATATAGTCCATGGGGGTAGAATTTAGAGACATAGCCCTGTTAGTCTGGCATATCACTATGCAAAGGGATTTTGTAGCACTTTTGAGACTAACTTAGATGCTTTGGCATAAGCTTTACTAGACTTGGTCTACTTCATCAGCTGCATGGATGATACATGAATGTTACAAAATCATTTTGCATACATTATCCATGTCAACTGTCATGCCAATAAATACTTCATTGACATAGTACAAAAGATTTACTGGTTTATTTTTCCACACACATATAAAATTATGTGGCCTACCTTGATACAAAACAGAGACAATTTAAACGGAAAAGCATACTTACATTCCATGAAATTATACCCAGATCTGGGATGAATTAAACAGTGAAGCATTTTTGAATTGTCATCTTTGTGTTCTTTCAGAATTACTGACCAAGGGTGCATCTACACTGTAGAAATAATGCAATCTGATGCCACTTTAACTGTCATGGCTCTATCCTAATGAATCCTGGGATTTGTTGTTTTGTGAGGCACAAACACACGTTGGCTGAGAATAAAAGTCCCAGGATTTCATATGATTGAGTTATAGCACTTAAAATGGGGACAAACTACATTATTTCTACAATGTATATGCACCCTAAGATGTCCTGATTCTCTATATATGCTCTAAGAATTACTACAGCATTTGTATCAGTGAAACACAGGAGTAGGCCTTACATTTGAAAACCTCCTCATTTTCAATGGCCACTGTTATTATCAGAAAGCTGAAATCCAATGAACTCTTGCTTGAAATCAGTGGAATCTACTTGTGCTAAAAATGCATATCGACACAAAATAAGAATGATCTGATGGATTCCCTTACCAGGTCTTCTTTGCCTTGGATCACCACCAACTGAGAAATCCTTGCTGAGCAGTCTGCTTGGCTCTCATTCCAGGATTTAACATCGGTTGATGGCCAGTAGCACTTGTCCTTGTAAAGATGCCAGTGTGCAGGGCAGAGTTTACAACTGGAATTGACTAGGGAGGAAGAGCCAAGCAACCCTTTTATGTTTTGGACTCTGCTTTCATTTCTACTGATGGGAAACTGGAGACCTAGCAAGTATAGAATCCAATAGCGCTAGACCACCCGAAGAATACAAACCAATTAAAATAGATTTCACTAGTTTTGTACAATTGCATGATTAGGGAAGGGGGGGGGAGTGGAAGCTTTTCCGTTATGATTTGTGTTGTTATACTGTATGCATTGTAATTTTAATAAAATAATAATAAAAAGCATTGGAGAAAACCTGTTTCCACAAGAGCCAGCATTCTATATTCCTACCAGTCCCCAGTTGGTGGTGTGGGCAAGACACCACTTCATTGCTAGAATAATATATAAAGAATCCTATGTTATGGGTTCTTTCTAAAAATATGCTCCATTCTAAAGTAACTGAGACTTTATTGTGCATGTATATTCTTTGCTTGCTCAGTACTGGTCTGAGCCAGCTTACCAGTCCACACAAACTTGAAATGGGTCAGAACGAGCAGAACCTTGAAAGCTTTAACTGCTATACACAGTTACAACAGACTGATACCACTTTAAATTGCTTAACAGCCATGACTCTGTCTTATAGAATCCTGGTTTGATGAAGCAGTTCTCTTCTACAGAGTTTTCTGCACTCTTCTGAACTACAGCATTAGGTCTTTCCAAGAGGGATTTCTAAAGTGTCTTCCCAAACTACAGATTACAGTATTCCATAGAAGGAAGGCATGACCATTAAAGTGGAATCAAATTGCTATCGCTATGTTATGCAGAGACTACACTATACTACACTTAGGGTTGCCATTTCACGGTGGTGGGCAGGATTTTCCCGCCCCCTGGGGGCGTGCCCGGTCCCGCCCCGCCCCCACCCCCATTCCCGGGTGGCTGCCCAACTCTGGGCTCCCAGGGCTGCTGCCTGTCTTCTATAGAGAGCTGCCTATGCAGTTTGTCTGGAGCAGCAACAGCAGGAGGACTGAAACCAGCAGGGGCGGGGTCTGCTGCACTGCCCTGCCTCTATTGGCCAGCCCTCTGCTTCCTTATTTGGGCATGATGCTCCAAATTCCAAGCGGAGAGGGCTTTGCAGGCAAGTTGCTTTTTGTTCTTCCCCTCTTTCTCTTTCTCTTTCCCCTCCTTCTCTTCTTCTTGTTATTCCGTTTTTTTCTTCTCCTCCTCTTCCCCTCCTCTTCCTCCTCTCCTTTTTCTTCCTTTCTTCCCCCTCCAAATCTTCTTTTTCTCTTTCTTCCTCTCTCTAAGCCCCCCTCCTCTTCTTCTCAGGGGTCCAGGGCTTCTCAAGGCTTTGCTCCCATTAGAAAAGAAAAAAGGCTTTGGATCTGTCCCATAAATCCCTCCTAAGTTGAGACATACCTGGGAAAAAGAGGGGGGGAGGGGTTTGGGGGGGTTGGAGGGGGCAAGGAAAAGGAGGAAGGGGGGAATTGCTAAGAAGGCTTGGGAGTGAGAAATATAGTTTGCAATGGCACAAGGGACTGCCTGTGATCTTGCAAATGCTATGCCTACTTGGGAGTGGGAAATGTAGTTTGTAGTGGCACAAGGGACTGCCTGTGGTCTTGCAAATGCTATGTCTGCTTTGGAGTGGGAAATATAGTTTGCAATGGCACAAGGGACTGCCTGTGATCTTGCAAATGCTAGCTTGGAAGTGGGAAATGTTCTTGTAGAATTTGGGGGGGGGGTGTTTGGCCAGAAAGAGAAGTACATTTCAGCCTTCTGTCTAGGAATAATGCCAAAATGTCCTCCATTTTGAGCATGCCTAAGAAACATGCATTTATATTCACATTTAAAAAAAATTATCAATTTTTTCATGTGTCCTCCATTTTAAAAAAAGTGTCCTACATTAGAAAATGTGGCCCTACATTTGTCCTGGTTTGGAGGTCCTGCCTTATGGCAACCCTAACTATACTATACTACACTAGTGTACAGAAGTAAGTAGTTTTGCTGGATTTACTGCTGGAACACATGCACAACATAGGTTGATCCAAACGTAGGTGCATAGCTAAAAAAAGATGTCCCTCCCTTCCTATGGCCATCCCAGGAGATACTGATGTATGGGCTGAGCTGAAGATGTGGGATTGATATCCAGTCCTCAAACTGTCCTCAAAAAACAAGTTTTTTCCAACAGAGAGCTATTCTGCCGATGGAATGTATTTCCTAAATCCAGCGAATGTCTCCACAGAAGTTCAAACGTCACAAAATATCACAGTTTTGTAATAAAGTTACAAAGATAGCTGTTGCGTGTAATTACTACATTTCCTTCTTGGTAAGTTATAATTAACAAATCTGGAACGTATGAATGTTACCTACCTTTGGAATTGCCCTGGCTTTGGTTACAGAGCCTGCTTCTTAGAAAAGATAAGGCATCATCTGTAGGCATATCACATTTCACAGAGCACATGCTGTCAACCTCAGCTTGTCCTTTCTCAACTTTCACTTTCAAAGCTTCCAAAAAGAAACAGGAAGTATATCAATCCAAAGGAAAGAAAAAGACCACAAAATTCCCCCTGCCCTGTTTTTTTTGTTTGTGACCTGGATGGAGAGGGCAGATGTAGGGCACTTCCAAAGGTCTGGATACCACACATTCCTCCCCCTGGGCCTCAGAGGGCTGCATCTGCCCTAGTTTTAGGGAAAGCTCCCATGAAGCTTAAAGTAAATGTGTGTAGGGGAAAATGTAGCACAATTACCCCCCTCCATAGTCCCTAGAAGGCACAAGAGCCCTGGAAAATGCTGGAAAGGCTTCTTTGGAGAACCACAAGGCATCTATGTGTTCAGCTATTCCTATGCTTATCAGAAATCATATCACACTATAAAAATACTACATATGATGCGGACTATTCTAATACTCACCTAAGGCTATGACAGCTGCTAGCAGGAGGAAAATCACAAGGGATGCTGCCCATGGAAGGATCTGATGGCAATGAGGAGATGGGGGAGCATCTGTAAAGAATGACAGCAGATTTGTGGTGGTTCAGAGTGTGTGAGCCAGGTGTGCTGACTGCATTCCACAATTTATGGCAGGTAAACACAAATCTTATGTCCTTATGGGATGCTTTGAGAAGCCCCCCCCCCCCCCCAATGCAACAGGCAAGAGTGAGCAAGGAGGAAAGAGAGAGTGAAGAGTAAACAAATGTACTTTGAGAACATGAGGAACTTGGAGGAATTATTTAGCTGGACTATGAGTAATTTATAGGTTAGATTCTGGGATTTACAGTCCCCAAAAGTGTATTTCCAGGCACTTAATGAAAACTGCTTTAAGCCAGTTTAGACCACCAGTAAATCTTAAGAATGG
Organism: Sceloporus occidentalis; assembly: GCA_023333645.1. NCBI lineage: Eukaryota > Metazoa > Chordata > Lepidosauria > Squamata > Phrynosomatidae > Sceloporus > Sceloporus occidentalis. Next base: position 20,391,903 of record JALMGF010000001.1, read on the forward strand.
GAATCATGTGACCTTCAGGATGTTATTGGTCCTTTGGCTATTACAGTGAATGCTGCTGTGAGTTGCAGTCCAACAATATCTAGAAGACCATATAGTTCTCATTCCTGGTCTGTCTAATTTCCTATTGTGTGAACACTGACTGGTTTTATATAGGGGTCTTCCACACCTTCCCAGTGCTACCAAAACTGAATACAGACTCTTGTTGGATGTAGCAACACCTGGCAGCTTCCATGTCAATGGGGCAGTTAACCTAATTCAGGTTTTAGTCTGAAGCTATAAATGGCACTGAACATGATTTGGGGATAGTTTTCTTGGAACGATTCTTGAAAGATCAGAATAAAACATGGAATAGAGTTGCTGCTCCAGTGACATGGAAGCCACCAAATGCCACTGGCACAGTAGTCCTTCAATCATTTTACTGTTGGAAAAACAAGTTTCAAAGGAGTGTGACTGCTATTGAGTGTTTGACATAATAATTGAGTTGGCATCAGATTAAGGTGGATGTAATCTGTGTTAGCAGATGCCCCCTGCCCCAAGCAGCAACTCCAGCCTCCTGAAAACACATGGAAGGTCAAGGGACCCATCTCAATGGCCTAAACCCGATGGGGTGACATGCTCCACAGGATCAAATGGAAATCTGGTAGAGTCACTTTGGGTGAGTGGAGGCCTGTTGCTCATGGGACACAGGTTCTGGTTCCAACTTACTATTTATTTACTTTTTGTTGCTACTTTGTTTGAAACAAACAAACAAACAAGAGCCAGATTTCAGAAGCCACAGCAAAGTACATCTGAGGTGGAAAGAACTTCAACTATCATGTTTGCAAGCTTGGCATAAATTTGGAGAGGAATCAACGAGTCACATTTGAGATTACCACATGGGGTACAGGCTAGTAAAATTGTATTAATGGGTTCTTCCGTTAAAACAAAATGATGGCAAATGACGGGACAATTTCACTTCACTCATGGGAGAATGACAGGATCAGTGCAGTGTACTGTGAAAGCCTTTTGCATGATCACTTTCACTCATGCTTCCTGGACAGGAGAATGACAGGTGTAGTTTGAAAGTACTTCTCACGATTGCATGGAAGGACAGGACAGGGACGGGACAATGATGTCCAGTCCCCCATGTGGTAATCTCTATAGTATCAGAGAAACACAGACTCAGGCTTCTTAGCCATGCAAAAGCTTGCTTAGCTGTCATGAAGCCATGTTGGCATAGGGCTGGTATGTTGGGAGGCGTAAGCAGCTGCAGGAGATATTTGTGAGATCCAAGGTTGTTTAGCCTTTGGAAGAAAGAATGCCTTTTGGGGAGTTCTTAAAGGTGAAACCTATGCTTCAACCTCCGAGCTGGCAATGAGCTTGCTACTGTGCTGGGCCTAATCTTCAATAAAACCTTTCTGGACTCATCCATGAAGTCTGCTCTTTGAGCGAGGTAGAGACAGGGCATCACACATAGCCCTGATAGGCAATGGAAAAATGTATGGGTCACATTGGTTAAAATGGACTGACAGAGATAGATCAGCTTTTGAGTATCCGTACCAGAGACGGTCTTCACTGCATTTTGCTCATAAAGGAAAAGGATGTGGTACAGAGTAAAGGAGAGGAAGCTTTGGGTTTTGACACTTTTAGACAGTCGGTCAGTCAGGATATCACGCATGTGATGAGAAGGATTGGCATAAAGCTATTGGGGGTGGAGGGGGGAGTGTTTAATGCTGTACATGAAACACTAAACAAAATCCTCTTGCTGTGCAGATTCTTCAGTGTCAAACAATATATGGTGATTCCTAACCCAATCCTAACCAGATTATCCTGCCATTTAACAGAAAGCAAAGGAAGAGGCATCCAGGCAGTACCTGGCCCCTACTATAGTTATGCAGCAGTGGGAATAATGTGAAGTTGAAGGCTTTCATGGCCGGCATCCATCGTTTTTGTGGGTTTTATGGGCTATGTGGCCATATTCTAGAAGAGTTTATTTTTGACGTTTTGCCAGCATCTCTCTAGAATCATAGAATCATAGAAAAATAGAGTTGGAAGAGACCGCAAGGGCCATCCAGTCCAACCTCCTGCCATGCAGGAAATCCAAATCAAATCATCCCCGACAGATGGCCATCTAGCCTCTGTTTAAAGACCTCCAAGGAAGGAGACCACTACACTTCGAGGGAGTGTGTTCCACTGTCGGACAGCCCTTACTGTCAGGAAGTTCTTCCTAATGTTGAGGTGGAATCTCTTTTCTTGTAGCTTGCATCCATTGCTCCGGGTCCTAGTCTCTGGAGCAAGTGAAAACAAGTCAGCTCCCTCCTCCATATGGCATCCCTTCAAGTATTTAAACAGGGCTATCATATCACCTCTTAACCTTCTCTTCTCCAGGTTAAACATCCCCAGCTCCTTAAATTATGCCATGCTGTGTTAGGAAAAAGCTGCTTAAGTTGTGAGCCCAAGAAAATCTCTACTTGTTGCTTAAAGCATGTGATAGCAATTATTTTGTGAGCTAAAGAGACATACAGAACTTGTTTTTCAAAACTAAAGGCTTGCTGGGGTTCAAGCATTCTCTGAAGATGCCAGCCACAAATGCTGGTAGAAAGGCAGGAAAAAAAACTCTTCTAGAACATGGCCACATAGCCTGAAAAACCCTCAAAAAACAGATAAAGTTAACCTCCATTTTACAGATCTCCTGTGAGTTATGGAAGATCCAGGAGGAAGCTGACCTCCCCCTGGTTGCAAACTGCATTTGTGTGGTCTTCTCTCCACTCCCCCCATGCAATGGCCATGGCAGTGTACTTCGGGCACATATAACCTGCCCTCGAGGGCCATGAAGGATAAGGAAGAATGTATAGCCAGATTTAAAGGCTATGCCCACAGAACATGTCATAGCCCTCTCTGTGTCAGTAGCCCATATTAATTCTGAGCTCCATGAAGGAGGGATGGGATACTAATGTGAGGAACATTACAGCAGTACATAACGTACAACCTGCCTAACATTAGCAATGCTGGTGAGGCTTCATCTGGATTGTTTATAACTTTGATCTGGATCAGTACATAAAGAGATCTTGTAGCACCTTTGAGACGAACTGAAAAAAAGAAAAATTCATGCTGTCAATTTCTTTCTTTCAGTTAGTCTCAAAGATGCTACATGATCTCTCTACATACTGATTCTACAGACGAACACAGATATATCTTTGAATTAATCTGGAGTGTTTGTAACATGCTGGGAAAAAGTCACCATCATTTTTATTTTAACTGAGCTCCCTCCCCCCGTAAAAAACAACAACCTTGGGATTCATTAGTTCCTGACATAGAACATACCCTCATGTCCAGTTCTGTCAGTTTCCACTCCTTCCGAGATCAAATAGTTCAAGAAACCAATGGGCCTGAGTTGTCCATGACTGAGACACTACAATATATTTTGTTTAAACAACAGGGATGGCTCATACTAACTAATGCTAGAAAATTCCACTTCCCTCATGAGCTATTCAGAGAATTGCAGAGAAACTCAGAGGAAACAGAAGAGGGTGGCCGTTGATGTGATAGTCCCTGTCAATAACAAAATATTGTGATACTCTGTCCCTGTGAGCCCTGTGACCACTACAACACTGTCCTCACACAACTTAAAGAAGCTGATTGGACTGGTCCTTGCATTTTATTTCAGTAAGGGCCCTGGGTCAACATTCCCCCCTTCCACACACCCCTCTTATAGAAAAATGAAACCCTAACAAAGAGTTTTCTACTACATTGGGTCCTCTGTATCCACTACGGTTTGGTTCCAGGACTTCCCACGAATACCGAAATCCCATTAAATATAATGGTGTAGTAAAATCATGTCCCTTATATAAAATGGCAAAAATCCACTTTTTGGAATTTATATTTATTTGAATATTTTCAAGCTATGGATAAAGAATCCATGGATATTCAAGGCTGACTGTTTCACACATCTGACTATCACACATTGAAGCAAATGACATCCTTGACTGTGTTACTCTTGGAAGGAAAAGATGTTGTTCCTTAGCATCTATGTATTATCTTTTGATCTAATTCTTGTTTCCCCTTCTCACTTTTGATTTAATTCTGGAAGCAATGGTATATGTTTATTCAGGTGGGATTTCTATACCAATTTACCTAGGAACAAACTCCACTGAGCTCAGTGAGATTTATTTCTGAGTAGACACATAAAGGTTCATGCTACAGATAGAAAAACCTATAAGTTTTGCTTTATTCCACATTCTACATTTTAACAGTCTCCTTCCTGAAAATAAATAAATACACACACACACACACCCTGGTAAATGCTACAAAATGGAACTGGGAAAAATCAACAATCATACCCTACTCCATTTACACTAGAAACTATTCCCAGGACCATGCTGTACTTTTCAGAAATATAAAGGCTGTTCAGGACTAACAGTTGAATACACCAGGATTGAGATCCAGAGTTTAAAGACTACAAACACTGAAACGCCTGAGCCCTGGTGCATTAATCTGTCATTTTCCCATCTTCCTCACACTTTTTTTTAACTCCAAAACTTTTAAATTTCTAATAAGATGAACCTTGTAAATTTGGGGGAAGGGGGAAATTATGAAAAAAAAATTGAAATGAGATTGCCTTCTGCTCGTACTGCTTTGAGGTTGTTGTGTCCCTACAAGTTGTTTCCAGCTTATAGCAACCCTAAGACAAACCTGTCACTGGGTTTTTGGGGGCTTGGAGTGTGTGACTTGCCAAAGGTCATCCACTGGATATCCATAGCTGAGTTAGGAATTGAACCCAGATCTACAGTTGTAGTCCAATGCTCAGATCACACCACCATGCTGGTTCATACTCCTAAGCAATCACTAAGTACAGAATATTCCTCAGATAGGAATTTTTAATTATGTTTTACCCAGATAGTACTGCTTCTAGAGAACCATCTCTCTCTCTGCTTCATTTTCAGTGAGTCATATATGTATGGGACATCTGTGCTGTATTTTAAACTCTATTGCACTTTTAAAATATGATTGTACACTTTGAAAAAAATATTGGCATATTAATAAGATAACTTACAATTGCATTCCAATTTTTTATTATCTTATTCTTAGTTTTTTTGTTTTTAGTATTTTTGTAAGCTGCCTTCTGTCCCGTTCTGGTAGAAAGGCCTGGAAAGGGTACCTTGCTTCCCAGCTGGAGATGGAGATCTTGCTGAGGTATCCCTGGGTCTCCTATACTGGATGTTCAGAGCAGTATAGCCTTCTTCATCCTCCATTAGCAGGCAAAGGTTGCAAAGAAACAGCTTAGAAGTGCAGAGCATAGCTCTGAAGGTTTGCATGCATAGCCTCGGTGGATGTTCAAACACGCCCACCTGAGCAGCCGTTCTTTTCAACCACAACATCAGTCACACCTTATCAGAATATAATATGCAACACAGTGAGAGGGGGAAGCAAGATATATATATATATTAAAAAAAATAAAATTCCTGGGTGAAGAGGAGTTGAAGAAATTAAGCATTGAAATCATTTTGGTTTAGTGCGGGGCTCGACAGACCACCCCAAAAGGGTGGTCTGGAGCCATCTGGTTTTACTCCTGATGGAGGCTGCGGCAACCAAACGGCACAGCCTCCATCAGGGCTAAGAATCCTCTGAAAATGGGTTCTTTTTAGTCCGTGTGGTGGGCGCACTGTGTGGCGGACTGTGCCATTGGAGCACTGGCGTGCAGCAATGACATACACATGGTGCGGTGATGTTTAGACACTGCACCATGCGTGCGTCATCATAGCGGTCCCCATGTGGATGGGGCTGTGCCATGATGGTGCACACAGTCCATACTAGGGCTCGGAAGCACGTGGATGCTGACCTCTCCAGAGCACTAAAATTGGCACCAGGCCACCGCTTTGCAGCAGTCTGTACAGGGCCTCAGTTTTTTGGTTGTCTTTTGGATTTGGGGCATGTGGAGGGTTACAGTGAAGTCCTTGTCAGTCATTAAGGCTTGTATGAATGAAAGTAAAGAGAGGTGGCCTCATATAGTTATACACACAGGGGCTTCTTTGACTTAGGGTTGCCATAAGTCAGGATCTCCAAACCGGGACAAATGTAGGACAAATGTAGGACAAAATTTTCAAATGTAGGACACATTTTTTAAAAAATGGAGGATACGCAAAAAATTGATGATTTTTTTAAAAAAAAATTCATATAAATGCATGTTTCTTAGGCATGATCAAAATGGAGGACATTTGGCATTATTCCTAGACAGATGGTAGAAATGTGCTTCCCCTTCTGGCCAAAAACCAGAAGAGGAGGAAGAGTGGAAGAAGCAGAGGAGGAGGAAGAGGAGAAGAAGAAAAGGAGGAAGAAGAGGAGGAGAAAGAGGGGAAAAGGAGGAGGAGGAAGAAGAGGAAGTAGAGAGGAAGAAAAAGGGGAGGAAGAGGGGAAGGATGAGGTGGAGAAGAAGAGGAGGAGTGTCTAATGGTAGGCACAAGAATTCAAAAAGGATTTGACAAGCTGAAACGAGTCCAAAGAAAGGTTCCAAAAATAGTAAGATATTTGGAAGCCATGTTCTGATGCAGAATCCCGGCAGTGACAGGGTATTTTTAGCCTGGAGAAGGGAAGGTTAAGTGGTGACATGATAGCCCTATTTAAGTATTTGAGGTGGTGTCACACTGAGGATGATGCTTGTTCTCTGCTGCTGCAGAGACTAGGACACAGAACAAGGATACAAGCTACAGGAAAAGAGATTCCCCCACAACATTAGGAAGAACTTTCTGATGGTAAGTGTAGTGGAGTCCCTTTCTTTGGAGGTTTTTTAAACAGAACTGGATGGCCATCTGTCAGGAGCGTTTTGATTGTGTGTTCCTGCCTGGCAGAATCAGGTTGGACTGGATGGCCCTTGGGGGTCTCTTCCAGCTCTATGATTCTATGAAGCTAGTAAGGTATCCTGATAAAAGCGGGATTGAGGATTAACTCTGTAGCACAGACAGCACTCAGTATCTTGGGAACTCTAGGGGAGTTGAGTAGCACTCTTTAGCAGATATTTACAAGTGCCTCACAAATCCCAAGATCCTTTACAATGGAACCATAGCAGTTAAAGTGATACAGTACTGCTTGCTAAGTGTCCTTATAACCTTTATAGATGTATTTTAAGTATCTTTACCTCCCGGATCTGTTAAAATGGTCTCTACCCCTTTTTGGGTTCCTATCCCCATTCCTTTTGGGCAATAACCCTAGTGCCCTCTGATACTTATTTCTTGATATTAAACTTAAAACAACCAAGCTTGGTCACTGCTTCCTTTGCATTTGATCACCTTAGTCGCAGCAACCTTGGTAGATGGATGGAGTGCTGTGGATGTACCATATCTTGCTTTCAGTAAGGCCTTTAAAAAGAAAGATTATCACACAAGGTAAGAAACATGAGAGAAAGGCTATGCTTATTGTCATGGAAGCATCCTGCTAGTGCATTGATGACAAAAAAAGTGTCAATGGCTGCCCCCTTCCCCTGGGCAACATCCCCCTGAATCTTTCCACTGCCCCTTCCGGGGGGGGGGGGTTGTATTACCCAGGCCACTTTGGAAATCACTGTGTTAAAGGCACATAAGCTCTAGGAAAAGATAGTAAAGAAAACAGGTTGTGGGGAGTGCCCAAAAGACCTTGAAGTGCAGGCTGTACACCTGTGCATTAACATGCAAAGAAGCTAAGAAAATACAAGCTCCTGGTCCCAGCCTTCTGAACAGAAATTTGTTAGAGGGTCTGTCTGTGCTCATTAAACCTTTCATGACCCACTACATGATTTGCACAATGAGCCAATCTGCAAATATAGCTACCTGGATTTGAGGAACTACAATATGGAGAGGTGTGTGTGGGAGAGGAAAGCAGGTCAAAAGGTCAGCAAGCAAGAAAAAGAAATTGGGGTGAGGGAGAAGAGAAGAGAAAAAGGTTGGGCTGGCATGGGGAGCTGATGCATGCCTAGGAATATGATGCTTGATACAAATCTTTTACAAGCTGTGTATTCAGCACCTGCTCACCCCAGGCCTGAGAATTTAAATTTATTTCATTTTATTTCATTTGCAGATGAAATGATGGGTGTGTAGGGTTATGTATCTGAACAACCATTCAGGCAGTTGAGCATTTTGCACCAGGGGATGCTATATAAACAAGATCTGTTTAAATTAAAGGTAATAAATGATCATTTTACCCTTTTCATTTGAGTCTCTCGAGTGTCCTGTCTGTGTATGCAGAAAAACTGCATGTATAAACTGAAATCTTATTCACACTTGGCAAGGGAAATCAGCCCCATTGTGCTTATCTTTACAATACAACTCCTCTCCTCCTCCATTTAGTTCCCTTACAGCTGTCAGGAAAGCCAGCAGCTGAACTGGAAGGACGTGTAGCCACTGCCAATGACTCAAACAGCTAATAGTCATGATTGCTCCAAACAAAACTCCACCATAGGCATTACTTGTGATTTGCATGAGTGTCAATTTTACCATCTAACCATTAATCCATTACTTCAGTCCAATAGAGCTGTGTGGCCTTGCAGACATTGTTGGACTAAAACTCTCAGCATGTCTCTAAGACTGCTAATCCGGAGAGTGTGTGTGACTCAGTCATTACCTTCCTCCTCCATGAATGAATAAAGTTAAGATATTAGAAATGTAGCATATTTTTGTTTTTCAAGATCTCCGTCTGAGGTCCTACCCACAGTATCTGCTCTGAGCTTATACTATCCTTTAGCTAATTAGTAATGGGACAAATACTGTAAGGCAACTTCCTTGAAGACTGAATAGCTCATACAATCACCCCTCTGTTTTTGCTGGGGATGTGTTCTGGACCCACCCACCCCCGCAAAAAAAAATGGAAATTCTCCTATTTTCAAGCCCCATTGGTTGAATGGCCGTGCATGCCTATGGCCACCTGCGAATGCCCCCCCCATTTTATCCCCCCCCCCTATGAACGGGAAAGGGATGCAGACTTCAAGTCCGTGAAAATGGAGGGGGTGACTGTACTTTATGTATACTGAATGGGACACCAAAAATCCTGTTCAGGTATACCACAAATTAACAAAGTATATGTGTTCTTGGGCTTTATTTCTTTAATAGAAACTGTGGTACCAGAGGTATCAAAGGTATAGCAAAAGGGATAAGTTTCTAAAAAGAAAAGCTGTTCAAAGTAATATTCTAGAGACTACTTGAAAGCTTCTTCCAAAATGCAGGATTACCTTGAGTTCCAGCCAGTTTATGCTGAGATGGACTTTGTGCACCTCTCAGGTTTCCTGCACCAGAGGTGCCCTAAGAAAACCTTATGAAATTCATGTGGTTGCTATAAGTAACACCTGCTGAATATATAAAGGCTTACATTAACTGCACTCAGCGGAAAATAAGGTTGCATATCCACTCAGTGGCATCACTGGGTGGGTGGGGGGGTTCAGGGGGTTCAGGCTGTACCAGGTGACATCTTAAGGGTAAGGTGACAGTACTGCTCCTCAAACACCTACCTTTTGACATACAAGGACTGTGGCATTCACCTGATTCCCTTTAAAATGCTTTAAGAGATGATGGGAGTGGGATAAAGCTCAGTTGGAGGAGAAGGGAGAGGCCCCAGGATTTTTTAAAATTAAAATTTCAAAAATCAGAATTTTATTTTTTTAATTTTTAATTTTTATTATTCTTTTGAAATTTTCTTTAAAATTGTAACATTTTAACCACATCTTCACTAGGTATATGTAAATTCATTTAAGTTGTGCATATGATATTATAAATTGAAGGTATTTTAATTTTGCTAGTTCTTCATGTCACAGCATTATATTCAGTGGGACTTGGATTTATGAGTAACATTAGTGGAAAAAAAGCATTACTAAGCATTCTGTATGGAATGGAATGGGAAGAGGTCAGTGGGGAGGGGTGACACCTTGAGTTACCACACCTCTTACAAAATACATGAGCCATCTTTATAATCCAGTAACATAATGAATGTCATTACAAGGTAGACTGATAAAGTGAAATGTATACAGCATTATAGGCAGACAGCCTCTCGGGACATGATCAGGTCAGGGACTAAAAAACTGTCTGCACTGTGTGGTTCTACCCATATGAAATCACTTCTCTATTCTATTTCATCCCATGGAATCCTGGAATTTGTAGTTCATTGAGGTAGGAGAGAGCTCTGGCAGTCCAAGTGGTATGAAGCGCTTATAATCAAACTGCTGGTGCCTCATACATTTTCAGCCCCCTAACTGAAAAGCATTCCTGGTATTCTTTCCCACCTCTTACTGCTTTTTTCCAGAAGTGTAGTTTGAGAAGAGAAGAGAACCTGTTGATTTTGTTAAACAAGAAAGTCCTTGCCAATTTACTGGGATTCTCCAGGGAGCAGCCAGTACACTTCAGTCTGCTTTTTCTTCACTTCTGGTACCTCTTTGTGGCACAACATATTTTGAAGGCTCCATAGTCCTATACTAGTTCATAGTAAATTTAAAACAATAAATATTTTATAAACCACATTAAATTAGGAATATGCTGATAGTGTTGTTGTTATGTACCCAAGGTTTGTTCAGAGGGGGTTTGCCGTTGCCTTTGAGGCTGAGAGTGTGTGACTTGTCCAAGGCTACACAGTCAGTTGTCATGGCCAAATGTTGATTTGAACCCTGGTCTCCATAGTTGTAGTCCAACAAAACAAACAAGCTTCATTTATATACCGCTTCATACCGCCTAAGCAGTGTCTAAGCCAGGGGTAGGCAACCTTTTTGAGCCGGGGGCCGGGTTGGTGTCCCTCAGGCGACTGGGGGGCCGAAGCCGGGGGTGGAGCTTCAACCCTTCGGGGTGGGGCCACGTGCGGGGGGTGGAGCTTCCACCCTCCGGGGCGGGGCCGTGTGCCGGGGGTGGAGCTTCCACCCTCCGGGGGGGGCTGCATGCCAGGGGCGGAGCTTCCACCCTCCGGGGGCCAGGCCTCCCCACCTTTGCTGGCCCCTGACGGGGCCCCAGGCCCCGTCAAAGACCGTCAAAAAAGCTGGTGGGGGCCACCAGCGCTGGAGGGCCCCCTGGAGGGCCCCAGCGACAGCACCGGGCCTCCCAGAGGCCCCCTGCCGTCCCTCGGAGCCCTCCTGGAGGGCCCCAGGGATGGCAAAGGGCCCCCCAGAGGCCCCCTGCCGCCCTCGGAGCCCTACTGGAGGGCCCCAGGGATGGCAGCAGGCCCCCCAGAGGCCCCCTGCCGCCCTCGGAGCCCTCCTGGAGGGCCCCAGGGACGGCAAAGGGTCTCCCAGAGGCCCCCTGCCGCCCTCGGAGCCCTCCTGGAGGGCCCCAGGGACGGAAAAGGGTCCCCCAGAGGCCCCCTGCCGCCCTCGGAGCCGTCCTGGAGGGCCCCAGGGACGGCAGCAGGCCCCCTGCCGCCCTCGGAGCCCTCCTGGAGGGCCCCAGGGATGGCAAAGGGCCCCCCAGAGGCCCCCTGCCGCCCTCGGAGCCCTCCTGGAGGGCCCCAGGGACGGCAAAGGGCCCCCCAGAGGCCCCCTGCCGCCCTCGGAGCCCTCCTGGAGGGCCCCAGGGACGGCAGCAGGCCCCCTGCCGCCCTTGGAGCCCTCCTGGAGGGCCCCAGGGACGGCAGCGGGCCCCCCAGAGGCCCCCTGCTACCCTCGGAGCCCTGCTGGAGGGCCCCAGGGACGGCAGCGGGCCCCCCAGAGGCCCCCTGCCACCCTCGGAGCCCTCCTGGAGGGCCCCAGGGACGGCAGCGGGCCACCCAGAGGCCACCTGCTGCCCTCGGAGCCCTCCTGGAGGGCCCCAAGGACGGCAGCAGGCCCCCCAGAGGCCCCCTGCCATCCTCGGAGCCCTCCTGGAGGGCCCCAGGGATGGCAGCAGGCCCCCTGCCGCCCTTGGAGCCCTCCTGGAGGGCCCCAAGCACGGCAGCGGGCCTCCCAGAGGCCCACTGCCACCTTCGGAGCCCTGCTGGAGGGCCCCAGAGACGGTAGCGGGCCTCTCAAAGGCCCGCCGCCGCTACCGCCGCGGCTGCCCATCGCGGCTTTTCGCCGCTCTGGGCGCTGCCATTTTGGGTGGCAAAATGGCGGCGAAGTCTCGCACGACCTTGGGGGAGGTCGCCCGAGACTTCGCCGCCATTTTGGGTGAAAAAATGGCGGCGCCCATAGCCCCAGAGGCCGCTCTGGGCGCCGCCATTTTTTCACCTAAAATGGCCACGAAGTCTCGCGCGACCTCAAGGGAGGTCGCGCGAGACTTCGCCGCCATTTTGCCGCCCAAAATGGCGGCGCCCAGAGCGGCGAAACGCCGCGACGGGCGGCCGCCACAGCGGTGGCGGCGGCAACGGGAGGCAGGGGCCGGCCGCCAGGCCTCCGCGGGCTGCATCCGGCCCGCGGGCCGGAGGTTGCCGACCCCTGGTCTAAGCGGTTTACAACTGTAAGCTAATTCAGCAACACTGAAGCCACTACACTAAGCAGGCTCCCATACACTTACTTTAATTTTCATGAGTCGTTTTGCTGCTTACTAAACCTAACTTCACATACTGAGTTAGGTGTAAGTCAATAACTGCAAGTACAGATTAAGCATAATGGAGGCAAAAAGCGGTCGCCCGCTAGCTGGGCAGACCGCTTTGCCGCTATGAGCGGTGAAAAACTACAAGCCCCAGTGTGCACTGGGGCTTGCCCCGGCTCCCTATTTGTGCGCGGGGCGAAAGGGGCGGCCCTTCCGCCCCGCGACACTCTGGGAGCCGGGCTCTGTGGTGCAGAGCTTCCAGTCCTCCAGGGCAGCCCATTGGTTGAGCTGCCTTGGAGGAGGAGCTCTGCACCGCATGTTGTGGGGGGAGGGGCTTAGGGCTATATAAGGCCATGCTGCAGGCCCTGTCCCCCAGTCGGAGCCAAGCAGGAAGGGAGGAAGACAGTAGAAGCTTCCCCCGCCCACCCACCTCTGTTTTGTGGGTTTTTTTGTCACGACTTGGGGCGGCAGCATAGGCCAGGATCTGCACGGTGTGGTACCAGGGTTATGGAGCTCTGGTTTGGGAGTCACTAGTTACCCGGGGGCGAATAGGGCAGGCGTATGGCCATTGCGGGGGCCATAATGCGGGAATGCCTCCCGGTGACTAGGGGCTTAATGAATATGTGAACGCATGGCATGGTTTGCGGTCAAGTTGTGTTCCTTAGCCCCTAGGTCATCCCAAGCGCCTGGTGGGTGCCAGGTTTTGGATAATCAGACAACATCGGGTTGTTTGATTTCGCAGATCCTGACCTCATGCTTTGTGCCAACCCTTACCAATTGCTTGCTAATAAAGTTGTGGCCTTTCTTCCAGTGCATTGTGTTGTGGTTATTTGCAGCAGCATCTGAGGCAAATGTACTTGTGGAAACTACAAGACGCTTGTTTAGCTGATTTGGAAAATACCAGCTAGTTACACCTTTTCAGTTTAAAGAGTAGTTTAACAAATCACACACCATGTACAAATCTCTGGATGTAGCCTTCTTGGCCATATAGCAAAGTATAGTATCATCCAAAATCCACAAAACAGGGATACGTTTATTGGACAACTAAAATACACATTATACATGTTGCAAGCTTTCAAAACTCCACTAGCTTCTTTGATCCAAAACACTCTGCAGCAATAATCCAATTTGAGTCAGCTTTAACTGCCCTAGCTCAGTGCTAGGGAATTCTGGGAACTATAGTTTTCTGAGACATTTTTCCTTCTATGTCACAATAAACTACAATTCCTAGGATTCCCTAGCACTGAGCCAGGGCAGTTAAAGCTGTCTCAAACTGGATTATTTCTGCAGTGTGTTTTGGACTTTCATCAAGCAAAGGTGTTAAAAATGATACAGGAGAAAAAAAAGAGATCATGTTAGTCCTGGCCCTGCATTTAGTCAAGATGTTGTGATGGTTGTGATGGTTCAGATGGTATGGAAGGGTATGCTTGCAGGTAGGCCTCTGTGTTCCTCACTCCTGTTCTTTCAACAGTTCAGACATACAGTTAGGCTTGCCATATCCCGCCTGGGGGCGGGACTTTCCCGGTTTGGGGAAGGTCCTCATGGTCCCGCCCCGGTTTGGCCCCGCCCCCAGGATTGCCCCCGCCCCCGGGCGAGATATGGCAAGCTGAGGGAGGCTTTTCCTCGCGGCTTGGGCCAAGGCCTGCAGGGAAAGCCTCCCTGAAGGGGAGGACTCCCTCCCGATTGGGCTCCGCCCCCACTGAGGGCGGGGCCCAGGCTGAGAGAGAAAGCCTCCCTGAAGGGGAGGAGTCCCTCCCTGTTTGGGCTCCGCCCCCGCCGAGGGCAGGGCCAAGACCGAGAGGGAAAGCCTCCCTGAAGGGGAGGAGTCCCTCCCTGCTTGGGCTCTGCCCCCGCCAAGGGCGAGGCCCAGGCTGAGAGGGAAAGCCTCCGAGGCTCCTATTCAAATGTAGGACACAAAAAATGTGCCCTACATTTGAAAATTATGTCCTACATTTGTCCCGGTTTGGAGGTCTTGATGAATGGCAACCCTACATACAGTTGCTTCAAGAGGATTGCAGGAACACAAAATGCTCATACTGTATGTTATCAGATGTGATAGAAATAAATACTGTATCTTGAAACTCAGGCATTTGATATGCAGTATTGTTACTGTGAATGGGAGGGAAAACCCATAAAACTGCCATGACTTTAAGGCACCACTGCATTAAGAAAACTTCCTAAAGAAGAAGAATGGCTGGAACAGAAGTCTAAAGAAAACCATAAACCAGCATCTGGATCTTATACTTCACTCTGCACATCCTAGCTCCTGTCGCTGGTTCGTGGGATCTCTAGGGCATCCCCTTAATTTTGGCAGATTGTATTTGAAGCCAGCAGACCCACACAATGAACTCTAATGTGTAAGCACCCTTGTCTCTGCTGAGTACACCTTGTTGCTGCCCCCTGTAGGTGATAATATGAAAAGAGATCCAGCATTGCAGAGATTCTGTGACTTGGGGCCCATTCACACTATGCAATTATAGCACTGTGATTCTACTTTAACTAGCATGGTTCCATCCTGTGGAATCCTGGGAAATGCAGTATAGTGGGGCGCATTTAGAATTCTCAGCCAGAGAGCTATACTGCCTCTCCAAACCACATTTTGGTTGAACAGCAGCAATCCACCTTTGATACCAAAGGTGTGTAAGACAGGAGTAAAGTCTCTATTAATGGAGAGTTTGGAAGATAATGTCTATGTTGTTGTTAGCACACCCTGCATACCCTGCATTGTTTGGGGTTCCAGATTTCCATATTTCATAGTTTTCATATTAAGTATCAGGCATGTTTCTAGTTGGTCACAATGACCTCTGAAAGACCAGATG
Organism: Sceloporus occidentalis; assembly: GCA_023333645.1. Classification (NCBI taxonomy): domain Eukaryota; kingdom Metazoa; phylum Chordata; class Lepidosauria; order Squamata; family Phrynosomatidae; genus Sceloporus; species Sceloporus occidentalis. The sequence continues at coordinate 20,407,144 of JALMGF010000001.1, forward strand.
AACTTCCCATGGGTGGTCACGGTAGACCTAAATGCATGTGGATCAACCTAGATAATCCTTAATGGGTGTACTAATTGCTTCTTCCTTCCCCCCAAGTCCTTTAGATTTCCTCTTGCACCATGACACAAAGGATTTCCTTGCACCTAAAGCAGTAAGCATACTCCTCTGCTGCCCCCCTGCCATATTCCCAGACACCTAACCCATCCTCACAACCAGAGTTGCCCTGATCCAATCACTGTTTATGTGACTTTAAAGTTAAAGCCATCAACCAGCCCAGAATCCTATTGTCGATTCCTAGGAAAGACATCAAGACTTTTTTTATCTTGTAAAATAGCCCATCCATTGCTCAGGGCTAGATTTCAAGTATAAATATTGGTTCCAACCCCCAAGCTCTGTACAATAGTAATAGCAATAGCAAGTACATTTCTATACTGCTTATCAGTGCACTTAAGCGCTCTCTAAGCAGTTTACAAATTGTAAGTTAATTTGCCCCCAACAATCTGGGTACTCATTTTAGCGACTTCCTCGGAAAGATGCAAGCCTGAGTCGAGCTTGAGCCCTTTTGTTATGGTTTGTGAGTGAGTAGCTGCAGTACAGGCATTTAACCACTCTGCCACTGTTGTCCCCAAGTTGCACTGCATATATGAACTCAGTTTGAGCCACTTCCTGCTTTCATGGTCTACTGGTCTAGACAGATAAATATTGCCCTCTCTAAACCCTTAAACCCCTCTATAAAATTATGACAAAAATATTAAAGGGATAGAAGATATGGAGTTGAATAAGATATCAGGTATTTTCAACTGAACGAAAGGTTTAAAAAGATCAAGAAATTATGGGAATAACGAATAAGAAATCGGAACTGGAGGAAACTTTGGGGGCAAAAAAGGTGTAACAATATCAGCATTATATAAATGTTTGTTGAAGTATTATACTGAAAATGGAATAGCTAAAACAAACTTGGTGGCTTGGACACAAGATATTGGGAAACCATTAGAACTGAAACAATGGTAAAGATCATGGATAAAAAGAATGAATTACACCCTGTGTCAAGACATAAAAGATAATTGCTACAAAATTTACTATAGATGGTACTTAATGCCCGTGAGATTATGCAAAATATATGGGAAGCACTCTAGCAAATGTTGGAAGTGCAAAAATAAAATAAAATAAAAAAGGGACACTCATTCACATTTGGTGGAAATGTAGGCGCGTTACAGACCGCCCCTTTGGGGTGGCCTGTAGGCGCACCTTTCCCTGCCGGATCGGGGCCTCAGCGGCCAGACCGGCAGCCGCTGAAGCCCCGATCTGCCGCTTTCCAGGCTGCGGGGAAGCGGCAAAAGGCCCCTTCCCCGCAACCTGGAAAGGGGTGTCCTTGGGGCTTCAAGCCCCAAGGACACCCCGCGGTGGTGGGGAGAAGGAGAATGGGGCCATTTGGCCCCTTTCTCCTTTGGTCTGCTGGGCGCAGCCGTCTGAAGGCTGCCCCCAGCGGACCAAACCAGGAAGGAGCTCCGAAATGAAGCTCCTTCCAGGGTCACGGAAAGGGCGCCCTAGGCACCCTGCCGCGCCCCCAATATGTCACAACCGCACCGCCTCATTTGGAGGCGGCGCGGTCGTCGCGTATCGATGGCGGTGGCTGTGTGGAATGGCCGCCACCATTTTGTGCGCGCAAAGAACGCACTAGGGTTAGGGCGGTGCGGAAGCACCGCCCCGTCTTAACCCTAGTATGCGCTCCGCACGTACTTTTTAGCCCGTCTGTAACGGGCCGTAAAAAGGCAAAAAGATTCTGGATGGCTATACGTAAAACAATAAATAAGATATTAAATATAAAATTGGAAAACAAACCAGAAATAGTTCTAATAAATATGGTTAACGAAGATTTAGAAAGGAAATTTGGCTGTGTGTTATTTTATATGATTTGTACTGCAAGAACGCTATATGCAAGATTCTAGAAAAATACAATAGTCCCAAGGTCGAAGATTGGATACTAAAATTGCAAGAAATATTAGAACTAGATAAATTGTAAAGAAAATTGAGGCATGAAAAATCAGATAAATATTTGGAGAAATGGAAACAGGTGTTTGATTTCATAGAAAACAACTGGGGTCCTTTGACAACCAGTCTTTCGAAAGATTAGTGACTGAGTAAAAAATATGCAGATCATTGTAACCATAGGGAAATGGTTAAATAGTAGATGAAGTATAAGATAATATGGTGGATATTATAAGTAAAGAAAGATATTTACTGTCTAATCTTTTTATTTGTTTATTTGTCTTTAGGCAATTGGATTTAAGCAGTCGCTAGGCAAAACTCATATGTAAGAATGGAAAAAATCCCCTGTTCAGCAATATTTCGTTTTACTATGGCACTATACAGACTGCCCAAAAAGGCCGGTCTGCCAGCGCCTCCGTTTCCGCCACCAGGAAGCCTCAGCCTCCAAACAGGGAGGGTTCCCGGTGGCGGAAAAAGAAGCCGCAAAAAGCATCATTTCTGTGCCACGACGTGCGGGCTCTAAGTGTCCGCTACATCAAAATGGCGGTGCCCATGTAGAAAAGGCGCTGCCATTTTGTACATGCTCGACACGTACTAGGGTTAGGGCGTCTGGAAGGGACACCCTTTCGTAACCCTAGTACGTGCCGAGCTGCCCGTGCAGAACAGGCCTATAACTCATTTGTTTTGTCTTTTGGAAATAAGAATTAGAACAGGGAAAAATAAAGTATATGACAAAACGGTAACCAAACAATGTTAGGATAAACAGGTTTAACTGTAACAGCAAGAAGTTACAACCTTATATAATTACTAGATATAAAATAAAATGTATATTAGTTAAATTGAATGAAGTTATATTAGATATCACTGATACTGAGAAAATGAAGGATAATTTAAGTGATGTATTTTTCAATAAATATAAGGTGTTTTATGGTTTTATGTTTGTGTGTCATATTTCTGATATTTGTGTTTTTTATGTATTTGTAATAAACTTTAAAAAAAAGACCCTCTATAAAATTTCCATTTCCCATTTTGGTTAGCTCTGAATGCTGTGCCTGTTTGAATTGTGTGTATGTGATTGTGCTTTGCATTTTTCTAGATAAAACCTCAATTCACCTAAGACTGGAGTCCCCCTCAGTTATTGCTGCTATACACAGGTGCCAATGGACCTAAGGTTACCCAGCCATTCACAAAGCTTCTCTGGTAATTCCCCCATCTAAAGAAAAGCAGATACAGTTGATGGGGATCTCCAGTCCCCTATTTTTCTTTGGGTAACACTGTGTATGGGAATAATAGCTTAGAAAATGATTAAAGCCATTTGGAAAGCTGGCACTATTTTTACAGTGTAATTCTTCTCCACAGATTACTCTTTGATATGGACTTTAGAGTGAATATGCGTTGCCACAAAGCCAGACAGATTCTTCAGCATCAAGAGCAGCATACTTGGGATTGGCCATAAGAGCAGACACAAGGATTGTTTTAAATAGAACAGCTAGGTGACACAGACAGCCCAATTTGGTTGGGCAAAGGCAGAGAATTAAGTGTGTGATTTCATGATAGTTGTGGTATGTTTTCACTGATTACATCACATGAATAAAAGCTCTGAGTAGAGTAATTGGCTATTTGACATTGGTAGATTCATTTGGCTGAGAGCAAAGATATGTCTGAAACTCACAAAAGTAAAGAGGAATGGCAGCATGATTGTCCCTTGGATTTACATGCAAAAGAGAACGGACTAATGAATGGAAGCATCAAAGTAGAAGAATCTCCTTTGAAGACAGAGTACTGTGAAGATGGTGAGTTGTGATAACTCACGCAGAAGTATGTCTTTGTCTAGTCCTGGAAGAAATATGAATTCACTCCTAGAATAAGATAGAAGTGGGAGTCTGTTAACCAAAATTTAGAAAGAGAAAAGCCCCTTTTCAGCTGTCATTGTTCTTCTGTGATGATTTTGACCAGTAGGATAAAATTACAGTCTGCTTACTACTCAATTCATTCTGCATAGTCCGCTACACCACTTATTGGATGAGGAGAACCTCTGGGTCCTGTTGTTGCTCAAGCCCTACCCTAAGCCTGACTCCCCTGGGCTACAGGGTGTGGCTGTTATATCTTACAACTACCCTGATGCTGTCCAGTCCACAAAGGGCTGTACAGGAGGGAATCCTCCGTCACCAACTTGGATCCCTACCTTTGATGTGAGTCCTCAGCAGATATTATAACTGTGCAGAAGGAGTGCATAAATGTGGAAGGAGAGGTCATTAGAAATGAGCTGGATTCATGCACTGCCTATGATTAGATTGGGGCAGAGTCTTCTGTCACTCTAATTGCATGTGATTTTTCAACCCATTTTTATCTGCTAGGGGGCATTCATTACCAATTTGTGCCTGGTCTAATTTCTGGGGTGGAACTGGCTGCCATTCCATGCCTTCCAAAACTTATTTTGATACCAAAAGCTCACACACATCACTGCTTATAAGACAAGTTAAATTGAGGGTAAATGACACTCTAGAATAGATGGTCTAGAGATGTGAAGGCATGGACAAAAATTCAGAAAAAAAAATGACCCCTGGCCCCATTTCCCCCCTGAATCATGATAAAATAAAACCTTTCACAATTGGTTTTCTTCCTTTTTAATTTTTTCCCCTGTTTGTTTCCTTGTTGTTTTCCATTTTTTCCCCTGGGATTTGATGTCTCTATCTATAGCAGAGGCAGCATCACAGCCCTTTTCCAGAGATAGAATCAGGCACTAAGCAACAGATTCTGCCCTGACTATTTCTGGTCAAACATGGCAGATCCCTTTGGTTGAAAGTGGATCACTCAGGCTGGACTATGCCCCCACAATTGAGACACTTGGAAGAGGGATACCCACAGTTGTGTAGGGCAAGAGCCAACAAAGGAATGGAACAGCCAGTTGTGAGCTATCTCCCATCCTAACAGACATGAGAATAATAATAATAATAATAATAATAATAATAATAAACTTTATTTCTAGCCCGCCTTTCCAAAGATCAAGGCGGGTTACAACACTTAAGACCATACAACAATACAGTCCATGAAATACAATAAAATGCATTAAAACATCAATCATCAGTTAAAACATCCTACAATGAAAATAACTGTCCAAACTAGCACAATTGTGCATCAATGAGGGGAGAAAAGGGGATATCTCGGGGGTATTAGGGGTATGCCTGCTGGAAAAAGTGTGTTTTGAGCCCCTTTTTAAATTGGTCCAGAGAGTCTGCCGAGTGGAGCTCGCTGGGAAGCGAGTTCCAGAGCTTAGGGGCCGAGGTGGAAAAGGCCCTCTGTATGGTGGTAGAGTATCTCACTTCAGGAACTCTTAGCAATTGCTTCCCAGCTGATCTGAGTGTGTGGGGCGGATTGTATGGACAGAGGCGGTCCTCCAAGTACCCTGGGCCCAAGCCATTTAGGGTTTTATAGGTAATAACCAACCTATAGATAGTAGAAACAGGTTACTAACATGAAGATTTATTCTATTAGTCCATTCCCAGCCACTTCTGTATCCTTTCAACTGCCTGGCCTAAGGAACAGTCTATTTAGCAGGGCTTACTGAGCACAAAATGGCCCTTTTATGCCACTTAGATCTTGATATCGACAAAGATAATAGAATCCATCTTCAATGGGGTCCAGGGTGGTGGAGAGCTTTGACACTCATTCCAACTCTGTTTTTCTGCTATCTCAATGCTGACTCTGATGCCTCCATAAATGGCAAATGTCTATTTATTAGCAGTGACAAAAATGTACTATAGTAGAATGGGGACTGCAGTCAAGAAATAATTAATAATTAATAATAATTTGTTTTATTTATATACCGCTATTCCAAAGATCATAGCGGTGAACAGCAAGTAAGCTAATTAGCAAGTAAGCTAATTTGCCCCCAACAGTCTGGGTACTCATTTTAGCGACCTCGGAAGGATGCAAGCCTGAGTCGAGCTTGGGCCCTTTTGCTGGTCTTGAACTCGGAACCTTGTGGTTTTGAGCGAATGGCTGCAGTACAGGCATTTAACCACTGCGCCACCAGAACAAGAATGGGAAGGTTAGCTATGAAAGAACTAGACAAGATCCCAAAGAGCAAAGATATATAACTGAGCATTACAATTAGAATCTTCCAAACCATTGTATTCCCCATCACCACGTATGGATGTGAGAGCTGGACAGTGAAGAAGGTAGGTAAGAGGAAGATCAACACATTTGGGACGTGGTGTTGGAGAAGAGTGTTGAGGATACCATGGACAGCTAAAAAGACAAACAAATGGGTCCTTAAGCAGATGAAGCCTGAAATTTCCTTGGAAGTCAAATTGAGGCTGTCATGCTTTGGCCACATCATGAAAAGGTATGGTTCTCTAGAAAAGACAATAATGGTAGGAAGGTAGAGGGCAGCAGAAAGAGAGGAAGACCACAAGCTGGATGGATAGACTCAATCAGAGAGGCCACAGGAATGGAGCAGAATAGTGAAGGACAGGAAGTATTGAATGTATCTCATTTGATAGCCATGAGTTAAGGCCAACTCAATGGCAGTTAACAACAACAACAACAACAACAAAATGGTAGCACAAGGCAAGTCATCTACCAAATGAATTATCAGGCTATTTAGAACATATTTGATTAATATCTCTGAAAAAGAAAAGTTTCCTAGATGCCTGTAAAAGTAAATGCAACATATGTACTATGTCTTTAATATATATATTGAATGGCCAGATACATATATACATACATACATACATATAGGGTTTAACAGAAACATATTGTTTCAATATTATAAGTTTTTATTTCGAAGCCAGAGTGTGAGTCACTATGTTTCCATGAAGTCTGACTGTTCTCAAAATTGCTGATGAGTCTTCTGACTCCAACTCAACAGCCCTGAGGGTAGTGACATCCATCCCAGTTGAGTGGTCTTGGTGGAGAGAGATGACAGCAAAAGAAGTGCTTGTATAATTTGAGCAATTGTCTTGATGTAGTATTTCTGATGCCATGAGACAGCATAGGAAAGAGACCACACGGGAAAAGGAACCAGGCTAAAAGGTCATGTTTTAAGTGTCACTGAATGGCCACATGAACAGTTGAATGGCTGCTGGGGACAACAAACAGGCAAAAAGAATAAAGCCACTTTGCTCTTGGTGTATTTTTCCCAGAACACCTCACTAGGCTCAGGTGGAAATTGAATCTGGTAGTTCCTGGGCTTTTAAGGACCCAGAAGTGAAGCCAATAGAAAAGAAAGTTGGTAACCCCGATTGTAGAACAAATATTTCTCTTCCATAAGGTCTTTCATTGGTGTCATATTTTGAGTTCTGCAAGATAAATAGATTTATCTTGAATAAAACATCATATTTTCTATTAATTACTTCAAGGGTATGTCTCGAAAAGAACTTCATGCCTCAGAAGCAGAACAAGAAACTATGCAATATGCATTGTAATGTGCATTGTAGTTGGGAGCATGATTCTGTATCTTATTTTCTTCACTGCATTATCTGGTGAGTGAAGAACTGCATTAATTTTATTGCCATGCATTTTCTGACACTTTATTTTAGAATGCAAATGTTTCTTAACATTGAGGAGTCTAGAATGTTGCTGATGAGATTTATTTTGATTGGATTTTAAAAATTTCTGTTCTACCTAATGTTACTTCACTCAAGTTCCAATTGCTAGCCTGTCCATTGTAGCTATCATGAGATATTCCGAAACTCTTTTAAAGCATTTTAAAGGTTTTTCTAGTATATATAACCGTGGCTATTAATAGTTTTTAAATATTACAGTGAACCAAATGACACTCTGGAAATCTGTCTTCTAAGGGAAAGAGAGTAAAACAGGACTCCATATTGAACAGATGAAGATGCAATAATATAAGATAGATTAAGCAAACATTATGATTGATACTATGTGATGTAAATTAGCTCATTTTGATGAATTGTTACTGAGGTGGGCGGAATGATGGATGTTCCTTTGTAAATTGTTACTGCTAGCTAATAACGAAAATTAATTGTTAAAATTCTGATTTTTATTACTACTGAGAATATCTGAAATAAACATATTTTTTTTCAAATTCCTATTTTTACTGATAGTGAGTCAAAGTCAAATATGTCCAGCTCCCCTTCCTCTCCTCCCTGGTGATCCCTGCCCAGATGGCTGGATTGGGTTCCAGAGGAAATGCTACTATTTTTCAGCAGCTGAGAAAAACTGGACCTATAGTAGTTTACATTGTTCTTCCCACAATGCCTCTTTGGCTGTGATTGACTCTCAAGAAGAGATGGTACGTTCAATGGTTCATATCGCTGAGGACCCCCAGAGGGCTTTCATTATTGTGTTATCCTTATTTTATTACTTTACCACTTGGTTTTGTGGATTTTAGTTTTTATTATTGCAAAATGTTTTTGAATCCTTTTACATAATTGAGAAATATAAAAATATATTGAAATAATGAATATTAGAAGCAGTAGACACTGAAGTGTGTGGATTTGACTGCTTCAGCTACACTAAATTGAAAATATGGGTTACTACTGTATTTTCTGAATTTACCAATCATGTTTTTCAAATAATAATTGATGAGCTTCTAAAATTATGCAAAGCACAATTTCTGAATCTGGCTATGATTCAAAGTCAAGATAAGCTTTACATAAATCTGTTTTAAAAGCTGATTCCCCCCCCCCCCCAAGAAATTGATCGGGGAAAGAAAGGCTCTGAGTGTTATTCTCAATGCCCTCCTGAAAATATAATTACCTAGGGAAGCCATGGTGATGAAAGGACTATGATAACTGATTCTGTTTTAATATATATGCCCTAGCATTGCTTTTCCTAAAAAAAAGTCTGAGAAACTTCATTCTACATGCTGAAGAAAAGAATCCCCTCCCTTTATATTTATACTTTAATACAAATTCTTAGACTTTCTTCATTGTGATACTTAACCCTCTGTATAAAAATTACTATGGCACTACTGGATCTAAAATTTCCCAGGAAGGCCCAAAAATGGAGTGAAAATATCCCCATGCTCCCCAGAGAGATTTGGCAGCAAAACAATATGATATTAAAATATATTTTATATTACATTTCAAGGATGGGAGCAATAGGGGGGTGGCCCCTAGCCTTCCACATCTGTCTGCCCATGCTATAAAATAACCAAACAATTTGTGGGCTGATTACAGAATTATAGTGTGCTTTGATAACTGAAAATGATTCAAATGATGGAATTCGAATTTGAACTAATCTTGCCAAGAAAACCTCATTCTTATTCATTTTCTATTTCAAAAAAGGCTTCTCGGACTAAAGTGGTGGTGATGGGAACTTAGGAGAAATGCCCTCCACACATTTTGGAATATATCTATATCTATATCTTCTTGGGGAAAGCATGTGGCTCACCTATTTTACAACTTTGCCCTTATGAAAAGCAAACATGTTTTTGGTTAGAGAGTGGCTTCCCATAATGAGAGAACCATTATCTTATTTAGGCATGGTACAGGCTTGAAAACCTTTCTTCCTTGGGGCTATAATCCAACATTTGTGCAGTTGAACACATCTTTCCCCTGTTTTTGTTTTTTTGACACAACGGCAGAAGAGTAGATGGCTGCAAGTGGAAGTGGAGGAAGAATTTAACCCTTTGCTCTTTTGTCTGCTTAAGACCTCAGAAGTGTCTTCTATTAGAAAAATCTTTGCGATGGGTGATGTATCTTGCCCTCATAGCCCCAAACTGGTACCAACTGGAACAGATGCAGTCACCTCTGGAACTCAGGAACAAAGCCAACTCCAGCACAGGAAAAACTTTCTGGAACAATGCCTAGTGAAACAGCTGCTTAATTAATGAAACAGACTTCAGCAGAACTTCACTCAAATGAAGGTTTATTTGTCTTAGTTACTACACTGGGCCCTTGGTATACATGGGGGATCCGTTCTGGACCTCCCGCGTATACCAAAATCCACGTATGCTCAAGTTGCATTTGTTCCCAATGGTGGCGCACATGCACAGTCAGTTAGTTCTATAACAAAAGATCCTGGTCTCCCCTCCTCTCCTCCCTTCCCTCCCTTGCTTCCCTCCTCCCTGCCTCCCTCCCTTCCCTCCCTCTTACTTACCTTTCAGGCCTCCGCTCGCCACCGCTCCTGCCGCCGCTGCGGAAAAAGCTGGGTGGCAGCGGTGGCAGAGGCCAAGCCCTGGCCTCCTCACTGCTGCCGTGGAAGGGCCCGATGGCGGTGCTGGAGGCCTCTTGGCCCTGAACAGCACCGCCACCGGGCCTTTCCTGCGCCGGCAGTGAGGAGGCAGAGCTGCCGTGCCGGAGGCCTTCATGGCCTCCAGTGCTAGCATCCGACCTCCTTGAGGCCTCCACTGCCGCAGAAGGGCTGGATACCGGTGTTGGAGGCCAAGAGCCGCCAGCACCGACACCCACCCCTTCCACGGCGGTGGCAGCGACAAGGAGGCCGGATGATGATGCAGGAAGCCTTGAAGGCCTGTGGCGCTGCTGCCCTCTGCACCTCCTCTTTGAAAGGAAAGGTGCGGACGTGGCGAAGAATCACCTAGTATTGTTTGCCAGAAACAAGGGAGAAAAAAAGGCAGGGGTGTTATATTTTCCAGTCGAAAACTGTTGTGAAGATGCCATTTTGATAAAGCATGGCTCTTTCAGCACCTCGTCAAGCGATTTTATTTTTACTTTATCTGGTTTGTTGTAAAATATTCCAATCAAATTGGAGTTGATAATGTATTTTTTTTCCTTTCTTATTTCCAAGGGTTTCCTTTTACGTCACAAAAGTCCTCCTGACCATTGGATTGGTCTCCGAAGAGATAATCCATTGCAGCCCTGGAGATGGATTAATGGTACCATTTCCCATGAATGGTAAGCCTTTCTTCTCTGCAGTTCAAGCAAGAAAGATCAAGATCAGAAACTAGAGGTGCAGTGACATGACATGGGAATATCAGGCCTTCTAAAATATTCTCAGAATTTCCGATAATTTTTCTTCAAATGAGAAAAATAGGTTGCAGACTGCTTCAGTGTTATCTTGCCATTCAAATATCTGGGAATTAGTTTATGCCATAAAAAAGATTAATACTTTTAGATATAATTTTTTTGAATGCTATATTATTGTTTAGGTTTACGATTTATAGAGGAGGAAGATGTTCATATTTGAACCACGAGGTTATTGCCAGCTCCAGCTGCACAAGAGAAGAACACTGGATCTGCAGCAAACCATGTCACTTGCCTGAGGCCACCTTCTGATTGACGCATGCGTGAATGAAGTCACCAAGGTACTCAGAATGTACTGAGTCTCTGTCAGAAAAAGGAACTTGAAATTTAGGATGAAGCAGTTTTAGATTATTTTAATTAATTTATTAATTAGTAAACACTAGTAAACACAGTTTATTCATGACAACCAAATACAGGTTATAGCCATCAAATTACAAAAATAATTAAAACCCTTTAAAACTTCCACAGTCAATTAGTTCTATAACATATAGCACAATATGTTTACACTAAAATTATAAAAATATTTCATACAAAAACCTATCACAATTTTCCATACTCCATTCAAATGTTTACTGCAGATTCCCATGCAGGCCTTTATCCTCAAAGTCTAATCTAAGTTTCGCTGCTTTGACAGCAAATCTAGCAGTGTTGAACATAAAGACGTAGTTGTATTCGCTAACAAGTAGGTGATTTTGTTCAAGTCATTTTGCTTAGCTACAAGTTCTAAGCTTCTCTTCAAATTAATTAATTAACAGTATTTATACCCCGCTCTTCAACCTTAAATAGGGTTGCCATAATTCACTACCACCAAACAAAAGGTAGAAAAATGTAGGAGAAAATCAAGGATAAAATGTAGCGCAAATTGTAGGACAAAATTTAGCCCAAAATGGAGGACATTCAAAAAAATGGAGGACACAACCAACTAAAAGCAAAAAAAACTAATATATATATATTTTAAAAAAACACATTACTATAAATCCTTATAAGGATCTTGTTGCACCTCTGAGACTAAATGCATCTGAGGAAGCAGACACTCTCAGTTAATAATAATAATAATAATAATAATAGAATTAAGGGACATGTAGATTTTGTAGCACCTTTGAGACTAAATGCATCTGAGGAAGCAGACTCTCTCAGTTAATAATAATAATAATAATAATAATAATAATAGAATTAAGGGACATGTAGATTTTGTAGCACCTTTGAGACTAAATGCATCTGAGGAAGCAGACACTCTCAGTTAATAATAATAATAATAATAATAGAATTAAGGGACATGTAGATTTTGTAGCACCTTTGAGACTAAATGCATCTGAGGAAGCAGACTCTCTCAGTTAATAACAATAATAATAGGATTAAGGGACATTAGGAGGCAGTGGTAGAGAAGGACCAGGGTTCCATCTCTTGCTTGGACATAAACATACCCCACTGGGCTAAATCACACTCTCTCAGCCTCAGGGGATGCAACGGCAACCCCTCTCTTTGCAAAGCCCTGGGGAAAGTCATTCTCTCTCAGCCTCAGAGGATGGAATGCAAACCCCTCCCTAAAGAAATGTTGCCAAACCCTGAGGAAACCCTTCCTTCCTTCCTTCTCCCTCCAGAGAGAGTCCTCTCAGGCATTGCCTCTCTGCCTGCCTCCTCCATAGCTCTCTCTCTAGTCCCAGCATGGCTGAATGAAAAGCTCCTCCTCCTCTGCCTGGCCAATGGGGATGGAGGAGCTGGGAGCCTGGCTGCAGCCGCTCCAACACAAACGGAGGAGGCTGCTTTGGGAAGGGGAGGCAAGAACCAGGAGTCCAGCTGTCCCCGGGACAGAATGCAGGGGCAGGGCAGGACCTTCCCCAGTGTCAAAAACCAGGCAGGTCTCGCCTGGAGCCATGAAATGGCAAGCCTAACCTTAAAGGCTCTCAGTGCGGCTTACAGATGGTTGTTCAGATGGTTCCCTACCCTGAAGCTTACAATCTCAAAAGACATGACCCAAAAGAAGAAGGAAATGGTGGTGGGGAAGGGAATCAAGTCCAGTGGTTCATCTCTCCCTCTGAGGCCTGGACAATGACAGATGGACTGGAGGGAGGGCTGCCTTCTTGCTCTGGCTAGCCCTGATGGAATTGGGCCTGCCTTATCACTCCCTCCCAGGCCAGATGATGACAGATGGACTGGAGAGAGGGCTCTCCTTCTTCAGCTTAATGAATATTGGTGTTCATAATCCCTCTGAATTTTAAGATGGTGACACACACACTTTCTTTGCTTGCAAAGTCACACTTTCCCCATGGTCTCTGTGGGCTTCATGCATATGAAAATAACACCTCCATGGAGATATATTTGGAATATTTCAGATGCTGCAGCATACTGCTGGAAACTGCTTCCCTAAACATCTGCAGACCATCTCTTCTCTATCTAGCTTTAAACCCGGATTTAAACAAGAACAAGCCCTACTTGTTCTTGGAAGCATTTTGTATGACTGTTTAATGTTGTTTTCTAATTTAGATTTTACTATATGTATTACATGTTTTTACAGTTTTGTATTGTAATTACATAACTTGCTTATTTTTGTGTGGTTTATATTTTATGACTTTTAGATTGTATGCCATTAGCAGGTTACATGCTATTTTGATGACGTCTGTAAACTGCCATGAAAATGTATGATGCTATATAAATCAACAACAACAATAATACTTCTTGTGGTACAAGTACATCAACCCAAGAATAGCTAACTGGATATTCTGACTTGCTTTGATTTCTGGACATGCAGAATCCAGAATTTCTGACTATAGACCAAGTTGGCTGAGGTATCTGGGAATTGAAGTCCAAAACACCCAGAGGGCCAAAGTTTGGGAACCACATCGAACCAAGCGCTTCAATGAGCCAGCCAGGAGCAACTATATCACAGGAATGCAGCCAGAAGTGGCTGTGGCCCACAGATAATGGGAAAGGGTGGAATCATATCATTCTTAGGGCTCATTCACACTACCCAAAACTTTGGATCTTGATTCGAGCTATATGCCCCTCCTTGCCACTGGAAATCGATTCTGATCCTCATTTGATTGATTCCAGTGGGAAAAACCCAGGGCAAAGGCCAAAAGCCCTGGGTATTTAATTAGCCGTTTTTCAGAGGTTCTTTTGGGAAGCTTCGATCCCAACCCACATCCAATAAGTGGGAACACAAGATTGCTATGGATTCTTTCAGAGGGGAGGGACAAATGGCAGAGGGGTGTGTGTTATCCATTCCCAGAGATGTCACACACACACACACACACACACACACACACACACACACACCCCAGTGCTGCCTTTTGGGGTCCTTTTTTTTAAAAAACAAAAAACAAAAATAAAACTAATTGCAAAATTGAGAGATTAGTAAAGCAGCTATTTCCAAAGGCGAATAGGTACAAGGCCACTCTACCCATTTTGTTTTAAAAAAGGAAAAAGAAAAGACCCCTCCATCCTCCTTCTCCTCCTCCCATCTTCCTTCCTTCCTACCTTCCTAATCTCCTTCTCTCTTCCTGCCATGCCTCTCTTCCTTCCCCGGGGCTTGCAGGGCTGGCGGCGCTGCTGCTGTGCCACCGGCGCTTCTCCCAGGGTTGGTGGGACGTTCGGTGGTGCTGCTGCCACACCGGCCAGCATGGGCAAGCGGCGGTGGCACAGCATCAGCAGCGCCGCCAGCCCCACCAGCCCCGGGAGAAGTGGTGGCGGTGTGGCAGGAAGAGGGAAGGACAGCAGCAAGGTAGGAAGGAAAGGGGGAGGAGAGGGAGAAGGAACAAAGGGAGGGAGGGAGGGAGGGGAGGAAGAGGGATTAAGGGAAAGGCAAGAGAAACAGGGTCTGGTTGGGAGGGTCCGGGGAGGGGGGGCTGGCTGAAGGGCTGCTCTGTCTTCCCAGCTCCAATGGGCATGACAAGTGTGCCAACTAGATAAATCAATTCAAAACAGGCCCCCTTTTCATACTGAGAACAAGGGACCTTTTAGACTCGATTGAGATAGTGGGGCAGAGCCGGATCTGAACATGGGTTATTCCGCCAGTTGGAATGACCCCTTAGAGATAAGGAAGGTTCCACTGCTGTGAAGCCTGGGGAGGTTTGCTTGGCTCTCCTCACCCTGCAGTGGGAGGAGGGTCCAATTGGGTGTCACCCCTCTTCTGGGTTGTCATCCAGTGTAGGCTGCACCCCCCAGTGACACCACTGCAGCAGTGATTTAAATTTCATTTCTGCCACCAGGAATGAATAATTTTACCATTTTCTCTTCACGGTGTGAAAGATATGGAAAAATGCATACCTCTGAACACTATTTGTACAGTTGGCTCTTCACATTTGTGGGTTTCACACTTGTGGTTTTCAATACAGTAGAGCCTCGTTTATCTGACTTTTGGTAATCCGACATTCCGGATTATCAGTGGGCGTGGCTTGGAGCCCTTACCATGCCCCCAACCGGAAAGGGCTCCAAGCATGGCGGCGAGCAGCAGCAGGCCCCAAGCGCACCAGGCCCCAAGCGCAGCAAGCATGGAGGCGGCGGTCCTGAGTGCGGCAGCGAGCACCACCACCAGGCCGCAAGCGTAGAGGCGGCGGCCCCAAGCGCGGCCTGAGCGCCACCGGCACCAGGCCGCAAACGCGGAGGCGGTGGCCCTGAGTGCAGCCCTGAGTGCCACCGGCACTAGGCCACATACATGGAGGTGGTGGCCCTGAGCGCGGCCCCTGAATGCCACCGGCACCAGCCTCTAGCATGGAGGCGGCGACCACCACCACTAGGCCTCGAGCGCAGCGGTAAGCAGCACCACTGCCACCAGGCCCCGAGCCCCACAGGAGCATTGTTGGTGGTGGCAGCGAGCAGTACCACCAGGCCCAGGGCGCCACCAGGCCCAGAGCGCCACCAGGCCCAGATCACCACTAGGCCCCTAGAGCAGCCTAAAGCATGGCAACCTCCAGGTCCCCAAGCACATCCCCAAGCATTGCAACAGAAAGAAAGAAGGTTGTTGTATCAATGGAGCAGAAACTTGAGGCAATCAAGAAACTGGACAATGGAGAGACATTGCAGAAGGTCGCAGATGACTATGGCGTTGGAAGGGTAACTGTAGGAGACTGGAGAAGGAACTGAGTGAAGATAGAGAAATGGTGTTCCTCCAGATTAACTGATGAGGCCGTGAAAGAGAGGAAAACAATGAAAAAGTGTGGCTATGAAAAGTTCAGTGAAGTTCAGTGTTTGGTTTCTGCAGTTCAGAGACAAAGGTGTGCCTATTTCAGGTCCTATTTTACAGCAAAAGGCATTGCATTTTTGAAAGGAATTTGTTGAAGGGGACCCAGGTTTTATGGCCAGTGTTGGTTGGCTTGACAGGTGGAAGAAACGTTATGGAGTCTGTCAGTTATGTATTTGTGGAGAGAAACTATCTTCTGATTTTGAAGAAATGAAGGCATTCAAGAAAAAAATTTCTAGACCTTGTTGAAACTGAAAGCCTAACAGACGATCAGATATTTAATTGTCATGAGACCGGCCTCAATTACAAACTGTTACCCAGTAAGAGCCTTGCATCCAGAACTGAAGCAGCAGCCCCAGGCTACAAGCGTAGTAAAGAAAGGCTGACAATTTTAGCATGCAGCAATGCATCTGCAACCCTCAAAATGGACCTTGTACTGATTGGGAAGTCCAAAAATCCAAGAGCTTTTAAAAACATCTCAAAGACCGCGCTTCCTGTGAAGTACTACAGTAAAAAAAGTGCGTGGATGAGCAGAGAAATTTTCAAAGAATTTTTTTTTAAAGAATTTGCTCTTTTGAGGCTTTTAAAAAGGCAACAAAAACCTTTCTTTTCCAGCAGGCGTTCCCTGATTAATAATGTCCAGAACCAATTGAATCCCCCTTTTATTAGTTTTCTTACTTGTGATTTGTTTTTAACTTTGATGTATTGTTATGTATTTTTAAAACATTTTTTTTACTGTTTAATTTTATAGCTGGGAGGAAGGGTTGGGTCGAGGTTTTGTGGGGCTTGTTGTTTTTATTGTTGTATATTGTATTTTCCTTGTTGTTACCTGCTCCGATCCTCAATCGGAAGAGGCGGGATATAAATAAATATTTATTATTATTATTATTATTATTATTATTATTATTATTACCTATCTATCTCTGTCATCTATCCACTTACCTATCTCTGTCATCTATCTATCTATCTACCCACTTACCTATCTCTGTCATCTATCTGTGTATCTTTGTCAGAGAGAGAGGGTCCATAAACTTGCCTGATTCCAGCGAGGGTTGAGCCTCCCAGATGCCCTCCTTTTCCAGAACATGTCCTCCATTTATCCCTCCTGTCTAGGAGGACTTCCAAAGCACCCTCCCTCTGCCTTCTTCTCCCACCAGCAGCTCTGCCTTTCATTAGAGGAGGAGAGAACGGGTCGAGGAGGGAAGTGTGTGTGTCTCCCTTTAAAAACTCGCTAGTCCCAGGGACAGCAAGGCAGCTTGCAAAATCAGGAAAGCGGAGGCATCTGAAGCCTTGCATTATCCCACAGCAGCCATTACTTGAGAACAGCCAATTTGCAAGGAAAAGGAACAAGTGAATCCGGTAGTTTTATGAATTTACTTATTTCCAGATTGACCTCACATTCACTCTGGATTCTCTTCTGATTGGCTGCAGTGTCATGTGAAAAGCAGCTGTGAATTGGTCTCTGAATCCTGGATGACCCTGCATTGGGCCCACTTTAAACTTGCAATTTTGCCCCGTGCCTCTCCTTCTATCAGAGCTGCCTTGCCAACAGATCCCCCAAAGACAACCCATTCTCCTTACAAAGGGATTGGCCCTGGTGAAGTCAAAGGCTTTCATGGCCGGCATCCATAGTTCTTTATGGGTTTTTGGGCTATGTGGCCATGTTCTAGAAGAGTTTCTTCTTTCTCTGAAAATGCCAGCCACAGATGCTGACAAAATCACACATGAAACTGGAACTCCAATCCAAAGTGAAGGGGAAGCAGAGTCAATTTGAATCCAAGGCAATTCATGTGATGAATTATCACACGTGAAGAACGAAATTGTGATCATTCCTGAGTTAAAGTGGATCAAGTGCACATTGTATTACCTCACCAGTACATACCATGCGGATTCACCAATGTGAATTAGGACCCTTGCGCATACTCAGTGGGGGTCTGAACGCATTGTGAACCTTTGCACTTCTGGGGTGAAGAAGGGGGCCACTTCCTGGTTCCAGTTTCATGTGAATGCTAGTCTCATGTCAGTGATAGGGAATGTCACCTATCCCTACATGCCCTCTGCTTCAACTGAATGTATCACTGGCAAAATTGTCATTATTAATATTTTTATTATTTTGCACTGAAATAATTTTTATTATTAATAATAATAATTCCATAATAATAATAATAATAATAAATTTCTTTCGCTGCAAAATAATCAGTGTAGAAGCTGCAGGTTTACTTGGAAGTAAATCATTTGGATCTGAAGGAGACCCATTTTGGAGGAGTGCAAAAATGATCTGGTTTTGCTTATTCTCCATGCTCCCTCCCTGAATCCAATCCACTCTCTTTCCCTTTGTAACAGTTGCCTTCTCTTAGGTTGCATCTGCACTGAGAAATAATCCAGTTTGACTCCACTTTAACTGTCCTGGCTCAGTGCTATGGAATTCTAGGAACTGTAGTGTCGTGAGACGTTGAGCCTTCTCTGCCAGAGAGCTCTGGTGCCTCAGCAAACTAATAACTTATTTAATAATAATAAAACATTTCCTGCCTCTCCTCAAGGCTGGATGCATTTCATTTTTGTTTTTCTTTTGCCCTTAGTGCAATACCGTACATTTCTCTGTATGTCAGGTTGGTGGGAGGGATTTGTGATCTGTTTTCCTGAGGGAAGCAGACTCCCTCCCCGCCCCTCTCCTCCATGTAGGGGTCTCTTCTTCAGGTAATAATCATAATCATAAGAAGAAGAAATGGTTGCAGCCCCTTTGGTCCCTCCAGAGGCACCCGAGGTTTCCTGTTGAATGAGAGGCCTCCCAGACTCCCCCCTCGCCTTCTGCTCAGGTCTTGCAAAGCCAGGGCCAATCCCTCTGGAAAGAAGACTGGGAGGCCTTTGGGGGGTCTGTCGTTGAGGCAGCTTCGATGGAAGGAGACCATATATCGATGAGAGGCCTCCCAGGACATGCAAAGAGCTGCTCGGGTCTTGCCAACTCAAAGCTGGGGCTTCCTTGGTCCGGTCCTTCCCTCCTCCTCCTCCTCCTCCTCCTCCCAGGAAGCCGCCTTTTGGGAGCTGTGCTGCCCAGGCCTCTATGGGCCCTGGTCGGGATGGGAGCCCTCCAAGCGCCCCTGGGGCTCAGGTCCTTTCCTCCTCTCTCTCCCTGCCACTTGCTAGGCCTTACACACAGACACTCGATACTCTCTCTCTCTCTCTGTCTCTAGGTTCGGACTGAGAGGGAGGGGGGCTAGGTAAGCCACCACCACGATCCAACCCGCTTTCGCTTTCGCCATCCTCGTTTCTCGTAAACCCTCGTTTCTCGTTTCTCGTAAATGAGAAGGGAAGAAGAGAGAGCAAATGAGGTGAAGCCACCTCCCCGATCAGTTTCAAATCGCTTTCGCCTTTGTTTTCAGCCGATCTTCTTAGGGAGGTTCTCCGAATAAACTCATTCGCTGGGATGGAATTCCGAGCCCTGGGTCCCAGCGGATCCCTCTCGAAATAGCCCAGGTCGATCGGGATAAAAGGGGACCGGTAAGAGGTTTGGAGAGGGGCAAAGGGGGGGGGGCTTTCTCCGTGGGGAGGAGAAAGGCGAAGGGGGCGACCTTTGGGGCCCCTGAGAGTCAGGACATGGGTCTCCCCCTTTCCTTCTTGGGGGTCTTCCTGCTGCAGCCAGAGGGCTGTCAGCCCAGCTGAGCGTCTGTCTATCTGCCTTCCTGTTGCCTGTGTCTCTCCTGTCCTCAGTACTCTTGCTTCCAGCTAAGAAAGGGTTTGGAAGCACTGCCCTCCAAAGATGCTGAGGATGACGAGGAGGATGGTGGTAACGATGATCCTTGGATTCTGTCACAAGTGGAGTACCACACCTATCAGTGTTCAAACAGAGAGCTGTGTTGGTCAGTTTCAGCAGAGAAGGGGGCGGGAATGGAGGGACCAACACACAAACCAACAAACAAGCAAACAGAACCTGTGAGACTGATGGGCCTTTCGCTCAACACTGCCATGGCTCCATCCATCCTATGGAATCCTGGGATCTGGAGTTTAGTGAGGTCTCTGGAGTTCTCAGCCGGGGAGTACGAGTGACTCACAAAACCACAAACCCTGGGTCACTAAAGTGGGACCCTAGTGCTACAATTGTGTAGTGGGAAAGGGCCCTGACTTATCTTAGTCCAGCCAAAATGAACTGAACTGAAATGAAAATGAACTGTAATGAACCTCCTTTCTTATGTGGCAGGCGCTTGGACTTGATTTTTTTCCCGCCACCAAATTATGGGATGATTTTCCACCACCTCACAAGGCTTTCCCTCTTTTTATTCAAGACCCCTGTGGGTTTATAATGGTCAGTAGAGTGGATGGATTTCAAAAAACCCAGGCTAAGTGGATAGATAAACAAGAATGAAGAGTTTATTTTGAAACAGAATAAGCAAAGGTAACTTTGGCAGGAAGTTGTTACTATGTCTTCTTTTGGTTACAAATATACAGGTCTAGTTTTTACTTTCAAATAATAACTCAGCCACACAGGCTATAATCTCCCTCAAGAAATAATTATGTAACCCAAACCCCTCTTCTTGAGTCTGACTACGCTGTGTATCATTTCTCTAGACCAGTGCTTCCCAAACTTCCTAATGCCACGACCCTTTAATACAGTTCCTCATGTTGTGGTGACCCTCAACCATAAAATTATTTTTGTTTCTCCTTCATAACTGTAATTTTGCTACTGTTATGAATTGTATTGTAAATAGTACTTCGCTTCAAAGCATAGCAATGCAAGCCCCCTCTGCAGAACTCAGCCCAGAAAACCCCATGATAGTTTTACCTTGGGCAGGAAGTCACACTGTCTCAGCTTCAGAGCATAGCAGTGCAAACCCAGTCTGCAGAACCCAGCATAGAAAACCCCATGATAGGCTGACCTTGGGCAAGAAGTCACACTCTCTCAGCTTCAGAGCATAGCAATGCAAGCCCTCTCTGCAGAATTCAGCCCAGAAAACCCCATGATAGGTTTACCTTGGGCAAGAAGTCACACTGTCTCAGTTTCAGAGCATAGCAATGCAACCCCTCTCTGCAGAATCCAGGCTAGAAAACCCCATGATAGGCTGACCTTGGGCAAGAAGTCACACTCTCTCAGCTTCAGAGCATAGCAATGCAAAGCCTCTCTGCAGAATCCAGCCCAGAAACCCCCAGTGGCTCAAAGTGAAACTGGAACTCATTGGCTGTGCAGTCTCTCTTTCTTTTTGCAAGCTCTGTGTTCTGAGACAGAAAAAAGCCATCCACCTCCGCTGCAGCCAGTCCCCCTGAGCCGCTCCAAGTCCATTGTTGAGGGCGATTGCTAAGCAACCAGCCCTGCAGCCTTCAACAAAGGCTAGGAGCCTTTTGTTTGGGGCTCTGAGGGTGGTCTTAGGCGACCCTTGTGAAACAGAGTGGTGAACCCCAAATGGGTCGCGAACCCCAGGTTGGGAAACAATGCTCTAGACTCTCCAAAACTATTATTGTCCCTCTCTGGACAAAGCAGTTCTTTAACTAAATATTCCCTCAGGAACTATCAGAACTCAGTCCTCTCTTGGACTTTATTGTTCCCTCACTCTATAATCCTAACTATCTCCCCAACTCCATTCTAGCTCCACCCCTCAGGATTCCAAACCCCCAACTGAAGTTCTAAACTGCCCCAGTTCCAACACTCTCACAACTGCCAGCTTGGAATCTTTTTTAAAGTCATACAATCATAGAATCGCAGAGTTGGAAGAGACCACAAGGGCCATCCAGTCCAACCCCATTCTGCCATGCAGGAAATCCAGATCAAAGCATCCCCGACAGATGGCCATCCAGCCTCCGTTTGAAGACCTCCAAAGAAGAAGACTCCACTACACTCCAAGGGAGTGTGTTCCACTGTCGAACAGCCCTTACTGTCAGGAAGTTCCTCCTAACGTTGAGGTGGAATCTCTTTTCCTGGAGCTTGCATCCATTGCTCCGGGTCCTGTTCTCTGGAGCAGCAGGAAACAAGCTTGCTCCCTCTTCAATATGACATCCCTTCAAATATTTAAACAGGGCTATCATATCACCCCTTAACCTTCTTTTCTCCAGGCTAAACATCCCCAGCTCCCTAAGTCGTTCCTCATAGGGCAAGGTTTCCAGACCTTTCACCATTTTTGTCGCCCTCCTTTGGACACGCTCCAGTTTCTCAATGTCCTTTTTGAATTGTGGCGCCCAGAACTGGACACAATATTCCAGGTGGGGCCTGACCAGAGCAGAATATAGTGGCACTATTACTTCCCTTGATCTAGACACTATACTTCTATTGATGCAGCCTAAAATCGCCTTGGCCTTGTTAGCTGCCGCATCGCACTGTTGACTCATGTTCAACTTGTGGTCCACTTGGACTCCAAGATCCCTTTCACATGTTGTCTCCTTAAGCCAGGTGTCCCCCATCCTATATCTGTGCATTTTATTTTTCTGCCCAAAGTGCAATACCTTACATTTCTCCTTGTTGAATTTCATTTTGTTAGCTTTGGCCCAGCTTTGAAGTCTATTCGGGTAATTTTGAATTTTGATCCTGTCCTCTGGAGTATTAGCACTTCCTCCTAGTTTGGTGTCATCTGCAAATTTAATAAGTATGCTCCCAATTCTGTCATCCAAGTCACTGATAAAGATGTTGAATAGCACTGGGCCCAGGACAGAGCCCTGTGGGACCCCACTGGTCACTTCTCTCCAGGATGAAAAGGTGCTATTGTTGAGCACCCTTTGGGTTCAGCCAGTCAACCAATTACAAATCATTCTATTGGCTGGTCCTCAGCTGCCTTCTGATTGGTCAGCCAGGTGTTCTGTGCACCACATGAACAAACAGGACTTGCCCCCTGCATCAGGTGGTTGCTAAACACTGCCTGTGGACATGGAGGTTTTATTCAGCTAGCATTGTATGTGAGAGAGGTAGAGTTTTGTAGGGTAATGACACAATTAAGTTGTTATACTGATTACTGTTCTACAAGATATAAAAAGCCACATTAATTCTCTTGTTATTTTGTTAAAGTGTTAAAGTGTCTTCTTTAACCCTAAATCAAGGGGTGCTGAGGAAACACTTAAAGGACACGCATAGCTAACACACACTGGAGAGTCAAACACCCCAAATCCAAGGAGAGATCCTGAAGGGGCCTTGGGTTCAGGTGCGAGTGGCAGGCATCCAAGGCTAGGATGGACTTCCAGACTTAGGAAGGCCAATGTCACAAATATTGGATGAACACTACCAGGGAAGAAGCTAGAAAAGGGCCAACAAGGAAGAGCCCATCATACAATTTTAGGCAGTCAGCAGAAACAAAATACCCAGATAAATCGTTGACTCTTCTTTTAATCAGAGGCATCATGAAATGCTGTTGAACTGAGAATGTTTGAAGCTGCCTAGCTTAGAAAAAAAGAGAAAGTGGAGAGGGATATGCTTCCCTCCTGCCTGGATAATACCAGAACATGGGGGTCATCCTCTGAAAGTGTAGATTCATCCCAAGTCAAAGGTTGTACATCTTTACAGGGCACATAACTGG
Organism: Sceloporus occidentalis; assembly: GCA_023333645.1. Classification (NCBI taxonomy): domain Eukaryota; kingdom Metazoa; phylum Chordata; class Lepidosauria; order Squamata; family Phrynosomatidae; genus Sceloporus; species Sceloporus occidentalis. The sequence goes on from JALMGF010000001.1 coordinate 20,430,756, forward strand.
ATTTCACTCCCACCAGATGCAGTGATGGCTGCCAAATTGGATGGCTTTGAAGAGGGGTTGGATAAATTCATGGAGAGAAGGCCACCAGTGGTTACTAGTCGGGATGGAAGTTGATCCCCCCATTAGATACTCTTAACAAATAAATAATACCAGAGGTGGTATGACTCTGCATGTCAGTTGCAGAGGAAGGCAAGATAGGGGAGGGCTGGGGAGCTTGCAGTGTGCTGGTGAGCTTCTCAAAAGCAACTCATCGGCTGCTACATGAACAGAATGCTGGAGTAGTCTAGGGCATCATGGCTGTTCCTATCCCATTTTTTCCTTACCAGTTGGGGATAACGAAAGGTGTAGTCCAACATCTGGGAACTCCCAATTGCAAAGCACTGTTCTACAACCTGATGATTGTAGAGCCTTCCAAATCTTTCTAGACTTGAATACCCAGCATTTTTTTACAGTTGCCTATGCAGTCTTAGCTTCATGGGAATAGTATTCCAACAAATTTGGAGGGCTCTGCAGTTCTGTAGCCATAACTTTTGATCCATTCCAAATTTGTTTCACTATAGTGAAACAGCTGCGGAAACTGCTGAAATTCTGAAAACAAAAAATAACTGCATTGTACCCTCCTCTAACCCACCCACCAGAACCCAAAGATGTGTGAGACAGACTGAGTAAGATTGCTTCTAACAGAGAGTTTGGAAGTGAACCTCTATGCCTTATATGGAAATATTAGTTTAGAAAATTATCAAAGCCATTTGGAAAGGCAGTACTAATTTCACGTTGTAATTCTTTTCCAGAGAGAAATCATGGATATAGACCTCAGGGTGAAAGTGTGTTGCCAAAACCCAGAGAGATACTTCAGCATCAAGAGCAGCACTCTTAACATTGCCATAAAAGAAGACAAAAAGGATTGCTTTAAGCAGGACAGGAGGGCGACACAGAGGGCCCAGTTTGGCTGGGAAAAGGCAGAGAATAAAGTGCATGGTTAAATGGTACTTATGGCTTGTTTTCTCTGACCACATCACACGAATAAAAAACCTGAGTAAAATAGTTTGCTAACTGGCATCTATAAGATCATTTGGCTGAGAAAAACAAAATGACTGAAACTCACAAAAGTAAAGAAGGATGGCAGCACAATTGTCCCTTGGATTCACATGCAAAAGGGAATGAAATAAGAAACGGAAGCATCAAAGCAGAAGAATCTTCTTTGAAGCTGGAGAACTCTGAAGATGGTGAGTTGTGACAACATAAGCAGGAGTATGTCTATGTTTAGTTGAAGAAGAGATATGAATCCACTCCCAGAATGGACAAAAAGTGAGAGTTGATACTCCAAACCTTTGACACTAACTCCAACTCCTCTATTTTTCTGCTGACTCTCATTCCTTCATAGGTGACAAATGTCTATTAATTAGTAATAACAAATGTATTATAGTAAAATGACAGCACAAGGCAATTCCTCACCACCACATGAATCGGTAGGCTACTTGGAACATAGTTGATTAAACTTTCTGAAGATGAAAAGTTTCCTAAATTCCTGTGAAAGTAAATATGCAACATACTAGACATTTAATCACATTTCAGATGGTTTTAACAGAAACATATTGTTTGGGTCTTATACCTTTTTATTTTGAAGCCAGAGTGGGATTCAGTATATTTCTACCAAACCTGACTCCACTCAAAATTGCTGTTGACTCTTCTGACTCCAGGTCAGGAAACCATGCCCTTTGAGGAGCGACTTGGGGAGCTGGGTATGTTTAGCGTGGAAAAGAGAAGGTTAAGAGGTGACCTGATAGTAGTGTCCAAATGTTTGAAAGGATGCCATAGAAGGAGTACATTTGTTTTCTGCAGCTCCAGAGAACAGGAGCTCGATCAATGGGTTTAAACTAAAAGAAAAGAAATTCCACCTAAACATTAGGAGAAACTTCCTGATAGTAAGAGCTATTCAATAGTGGAATACACTCCCTCAGAGAGTGGTGGAGGACTTTACCACACATGAGGCATTTCTCTTAATTTTGAATGAAAAGAAAGTGGGACTAGAATGCATTCACGTGAATTCGCTAGTTGTAATTTACGTGAATGAGAATTGCGTTCGAACTGGCTTCCCATTGCTCAAAAATAGCATACCATTGCCTGAATTTGCATGTGGTAGTCTATCACGCAATAACGTGAAACCCCTTGATTGTGCTTGGACTGACTTCCCATTGCCCGACTTTGCAGGTATAGTGGGTTATCACACAATAACGTTAAACCCCATGATTGCATTCAGATTGCCATTGGATTATACTTCCAATTTCCCTTGTCTGATAAAGTCCGGACTCTCCTTCTTGGAGTTTTTTAAATAGAGGCTGAATGTCCATTTGTTGGGGGTGCTTTGACTGTGTCCACATTATTTGATATAAATTCATTTAAAAACCATGCAACAGTTAATAAGTACCTTCTCAGGTTACCCATCAAGGCTGCTTGAACAAAAACCTCTTTAACAGCCAGAAAAGAAAGGAGGGAGGAGATCAGCCTAACCTCCTGCAAAAGGGCCTTCCAGAAGGTGGGAACAGCCACATGTTCTCACATGTCATATATTCTCACCAACTGAGCCTGTGATGATGGTGGGACCAAAAGAAAGCCTTTTCTTGAAGATCTCAAAGTTCTGGTAGGGTAGTTGATACAGTTCCAGTGGATGTAACCTTGGCTTCTGTTTATCTGTTCTTATTGGGTACTTTCACATTAATTAGCCCAGGGGTAGGCAACCTTTTTGACGCGGGGCCGGGTTGCTGTCCCTCAGACAACTGGGGGGCCGAAGCCAAAAAATAAATAATTAAATAATTAAAAAAATAATATAAATAAATAAGCCAAGACAAATGTAGGACAAAATTTTCAAATGGAGATACTTTTTAAAAAATAAATGGAAGACACGTGAAAAAAAAATGCTAATTTTTAAAAAAATGTTAATATAAATGTATGTTTCTGAGGCTTCTATAGACAATTGCCCCCCCTTGCCCGCCGCTTGCTCCACCTTGCCCACCTCCTCCTGATAGGCCAAAGCCCCTTGCCCTCACGCGAGAGGCCAAAGGCCCCGGCGGCAATCGGCGTCAGGACGGGGCTGGGGCCGGTCCTCAGGCCTCGCCGGGCCGCATCCGGCCCGCGGGCCGTAGGTTGCCTACCCCTGATTTAGCCTGACAGGATACTTGGAGAGGTGGACAGGATACTTGGAGACATGATAGTCACCACATGCGTACTAAAATCTTGCCCTTCCTGGCTTATTAAACAGGCCGCATGGGGACAGGCTGAGTGGGTGAAGAGGGTAGTCAATGTCTTCCTATGGCCTAGTTTTGAGGACTTTCATTGAAAAAGCCATCCCCGGATGCCTCTATAATGGATAATTATTGGCCCATGTCCAAGCTACCAGTTTTGAGCAAGGTATTGGAACATGTGGTGGCCTCCCAACTCTGGGGGTTTCTGGATGAAACAGGAGCTGGATCAATGGGTTTAAACTAAAAGAAAAGAAATTCCACCTAAACATTAGGAGAAACTTCCTGATAGCAAGAGCTATTCAATAGTGGAACACTCTTCCTCAGAGAGTGGTGGAGGACTTTATCACACATGAGGAATTTCTCTTAATTTTGAATGAAAAGAAAGTGGGGCCAGAACGCATTCACGTGAATTCGCTAGTTCAGCGAATTTACGTGATTGCGAATTGCGTTCAAACTGGCTTCCCATTGTCTGAATATAGCAAGCCATTGCCTGAATTTGTGTGTGGTAGTCTATCATGCAATAATGTGAAACCCCATGATTGCACTTGGACTGACTTCCCATTGCCCGAATTTGCGTGTAGTAGGCTATCACCCAATAACGTTAAACCCCCATGATTGCGTTCAGATTGCCATTGGATTATACTTCCAATTTTCCTTGTCTGAAACTGTGGAATCTCCTTGGAAGTTTTTTAAACAGAGGCTGAATGTCCATTTGTTGGGGGTGCTTTGATTGTGTCTTTCTGCATGGCAGGGGTTTGGACTGGATGACCCTTGAGGTCTCTTCTAACTCTATGATTCTATTCTACAACCCTGTTGAGGGTACAGCTATTGCAACTCAGTGGTCTTGGTGGAGAAGATGATGGCAAAAGAAGCATTTGCATGATTAGTGGAGTTTTCTTGTTGGGCACTTCAGATGTCACTCAGATGGCATGGGAAAGGCACCACAAGTGAAAAGAAAGCAGGGCTGAAAGGTCATGTTTGAGTTGACTTTGAACAGCCACATGAACAGTTGTATGGCTACGGCCACTTTGCTCCTCATGTATTCTCCCCAGAACATCTGGCTGTTCTTATGTGGACACTGTATCTTGTACTTCATGGGCTTTTAAACACCCAGAAGCAGGGCTAATACAAAAAGAAAGTTGGCAACCCCAACTGGAGAACAAATATTTCTCTTCCATACAGTCTTTCATTCATGTCTTATTTTGAATGCTTGCCTGACAGACAGATTAAACATCGCATTTTCTATTTATTACATCAAGGTTCTGACTGGAAAAGCACTTCATGCCTCAGAAGTAAAAATAGAAAGTATATAATACGCAGAGCAATTTTGTGGGTGGTAGTTAGCAGTGTGATTCTGAATCTTTTTCTCATCGTTGCATTATCTGGTGAGTGAAGAGCTGCATTGATCTTATTGCTGTGTATTTTCTGCCATTTTATTTTAGAATTCAATAGATATTTAATGTTGAGAAGTCCAGAATGTTTCTGATTAGATTTATTAAGTCTTTGTTTTCCCTAACATTACTTCACCCAAATTCTAATTACCATAGCCTGTCCCTTGATTTATTATTATTATTATTATTATTATTGTTGTTGTTGTTGTTGTTGTTGTTATTATTATTAGACATTCTGAAACCCTTTTAGGGGCTATGCACACCACCCCAAAGGGGTGGCTTCCAGCTGCCTCCTTTTGTGCTAGATTGGTGCTGTGGCAACTATGCCACAGCCCCAATCTGGCCTTTCCAGGGTGCAAAAAGGAGCTGCAAGAAACAATACTTTTTGCGCCCTCGAAAGGACACGATAGCTGTGGTGCTGCAGCTATATGGCGCTCCTTTGGTGCTGCACTGTATGGATGTAGCACTGGAAGAGCACCGTGATGCCATATGGCATGTGGTGCAGCGCACAGTGTCATGGCGTCCTGGGGGTGGATCCCCCAGGCCAGCCCAAAATGCCAGTCTGTACAGCCCCTTAGACTATTATTACAGGCTTTTCTGATGATTTAAAAATAAAAATAAAAATTATATCATATATATATTTGATTGAAAAAGCAGGGAAAAGTAAAAAAGCAGTGTTTTTTAATTGTTCATGCCCTAAACTAACAAATAAAGTAGTGTTTCAACTATGATAGACTAGCTACATCTCTATCTTTGTTTCACATCTCTTCAGTTCATTTAGGCAACTGAGTAAAGAACAGCATTTCCACTTTTCAGGGTTTAACGATGATCTCAGCAATGAGCACATACTCTAAGCTTATAACATAGCAGCATGATAAGTGCAAAATGGCATAGTTTAGGCTACCAGCAGGGTACAGATTTCAAGCTAGGATATAGGGCCAGGCTTTCACATTCTCACATACAGCCTTTGGTACCAGCTTATAAATCTAAGGGGGAGGGAGTGAAGGATTTTGTCTTGCAAATTCTTCACAGCAAGCTGTCAAGTGGTCTTTGCTTTCTTCTTGGGGGCCAGAATGTAAAAGGCCCCTGACCACTTGGAATAGCTCTGCTGGACGATGCTGTCCAGATGCAATGTTGGCAGAGAAGTATAATTTCTTTGCTGCCATCATCGCCATGAGTTCTAGCCCATGTTCAGTCAGACTCACTCTGAATCTTCCTCCATCGTCACTCTAGTTTCTGTCCCATTGTTTTCATCACCATCAGCTCCCTAGTTAACTAGGGAGCATGTTTAGCTGTACTTCATGGTAGGGGATGCTTGGGGGCAGTCATGTCCACCGCCCTGGCCATTTCCCTATTCCAGAGATCAGCCAGAGCTTCAACAGAATCACCTGCCAAGGCAACAGGAAACTCCCAAGAGCCATCAGGAATCTATCCAGATCAATACACATCCTGGGGTGGATCATCTTAATCGGATCACCCATGCAGAGGCTTGAAGTCCCAGTGAGTCTAAGCCTTACCAGGTAGTGATCAGTCCATGACAACAGAGCTACAGAAAGTTCCTCCATTCCCAGTGCACTGTCACCCTGCCCAGAGCAAAAAAACAAACAAACCAGGTCCAGAGTGTGTCCTGCAGCATGGGTGGCCCCAGATATTACTTGGGACAGCCCCACAGTTGTCATGGCAGACATGAAGTCCTGAGCTGTGCCCGACAGAGTAGTCTCTGCATGAATGTTGAAGTCCCCCAGCACAACAAGCTGAGGGAACTGCAATGCCACTGATGAGATGAAGTCAGCCAGCTCAGGCAGGGAGACTGTTGGGCAATGAGGTGGATGCTCTGGAAATCTGTTTTCTATGAGAGAGGGAGTAAAGCATTTAGCAGATGAAAATGTCATAATATAAAACAGATGAAGCAAGCATTATGATCGATTCTGTGTGATATAAATTAACAAATTGTTCATGAATTGTTATGTTGGCAGAATGTTAGTGGATGTTGCTTTCTAAACTGTGAATGCTAATTAATAATAAGCATTATTTTTTTCAAATTCTAATTTTTATTGCTAGTGAGAAGATGTGAAATACGTCCAGCTCCTCTTCATCACCTCACTGGTGATGAATGTCCAAAGGGCTGGATTGGTTACCAGAGGAAATGCTACTACTTTTCAGCAGCTGAAAGAAATTGGACCTCTAGTAATTTACACTGTTCTTCTCACAATGCCTCTTTGGCTGTGATTGACTCACAAGAGGAGATGGTGAGTTCAATGGCTTATACCCCTGGTGAATCCCAGAGGGCTTTCATTATTGTTTGCTCCTTAATATGCTATTTTACCACTTGGTTTTGTGAGACTAGTTTTGTTATTGTAAAATGTTTTTGAGTACTTTTTCACTAATACACCAGAGGACAGGATCAAAATTCAAAATGACCTGAATAGACTAGAAAGCTGGGCTAAAGCTAACAAAGGTGCTTTCCAGACCGGCACTTTGCGCCGGCCTGGATACGTGCTAGGGTTGCCTCGGGGCGTCCTTTACAGATGCCCCGCAACTCTAGCACATACTGTGACGTGATAATGGCGGTGCCCTGTGTACATGGGTGCCGCCATTATGATGTCATGGCTGCACCACAGCCAAATGGCGCGATGCGGGTGTGACATGCTTGCACCGCTGCAGGGCGCTAGTGGCGCCCTTTCAGTGGCGCTGGAAGGAGCTCCAAAACGGAGCTCCTTCCTGAGGAGCACCTCATTCCCACAGCCACCAAATGGCTGCGGGAACGAAGCTGGGGGAAAGGGGGCGAGTTGCCCCTTTCTCTCCTGGCTGTGGCTCCTGGATGGCTTCCGGGGTGTCCTGGGGCATGAAGCCCCAAGGACACCCCTTTTTGGGACCAGGGAGGAGCAGCATTTTGCCGCTTCTCCCTGATCCCAAAAAGTGCCAGATTGTGGCCTCTGGGCTGCTGCTGTGGCTGCCCTGGCCCCAATATGTGGTGCTCAGGGGCGGCTGCAGGCCGCCCCAAATAGGCAGTCTGTATCCCACCAAAATGAACTTCAACATGGAGAAATGTAAGCTACTGCACTTGAGTGGAAAAATGAAATGCACAGATATAAGATGAGGGATACTTGGCTGAACAAGACTATGTGTGAAAGGGATCTGGGAGTCCAAGTAGACCACAAGTTGAACATGAGTCAACAGTGTGATGCGGCAGCTAAAAAGGCCAATGCAATTTTAGGCTGCATCAATAAAAGTATAGTGTCTGGATCAAGGGAAGTAATAGTGACACTATATTCTGCTTTGGTCAGGCCCCACTTGGGATACTGTGTCCAGTTCTGCACCCCACAATTCAAAAAAGGACATTGAGAAACTGGAGCGTGTCCAAAGGAAGGCGGCCAAAATGGTGAAGGGTCTGGAAACCATGTCCTATGGGGAATGGCTTAGGGAGCAGGGGATGTTTAGCCTGGAGAAGAGAAGGTTAAGAGGTGATATGATAGCCCTGTTTAAATATTTGAAGGGATGCCATGTTGAGAAGGGAGCAAGCTTGTTTTCTGTTGCTCCAGAGAACAGGACCCGGAACAATGGATGCAAGCTCCAGGAAAAGAGATTCCTCCTCAACATTAGGAGGAACCTCCTGACAGTAAGGGCTGTTCGACAGTGGAACATGCTCCCTTGGAGTGTAGTGAGGTCTCCTTCCTTGGAGGTCTTTAAACAGAGGCTGGATGGCCATCTGTCGGGGATGCTTTCATTGAGATTTCCTGCATGGCAGAATGGGGTTGGACTGGATGGCCCTTGTGGTCTCTTCCAACTCTACGATTCTATGAATCTATGAAATGAAAAGTATAAAAATATCTTGAAATAGACAATTAATATTAACTAGAAGAAGCAAACTCTGATGTGTGTGGATTTGACTGGTTCAGCTAAACTGAAAAGTTTGCACTTCTGATGCATTTTCTGAATGTACCAATTAGGTTTTTAAAATAACAATTGATGGGTTTACTGTACAAAATTATACACAGCATGATTGATAAATCTAGCTATTATCCACACCCAAAATAAGCATCAAATGATCATGGTTTAAAAGTAGATTCCCTGCCCCATAACCCCCCACCGAAGAAATTTGGGAGGCAAGGGGTTTGGGATGTAATTCTCAATCCCCTAATAAAAATATAATTACCTGGGGAAGCCATGATAATTAAATTACTATGATAACTGATACTGTATTACTAAATATGTCCTGGCATTCTTTTTGCCACTGTCGTTTTGTAATCAGCCCACAAATTATTTGGCTGTTGTCCAGTATCGTTGGGCAACTGTGGAATGGGTGGGGAACTGTGATTTGCACTCCTGATTGTAACCATCCCTGGAAACAATGACTGTGGAATTTCCTTCCATGGGAGATGAAATCGTCTCTCTCCCTGCTCTCCTTTCACCAACAGCGGCAAGTGTGTGACTTTTACGTATTCAGTATGGTTTGCTGTTTTAATGCTTTCGTGGTTTTTTTTACTTTTCCAAATGTTTTTAAATATGCTGTGATTTTTACCTTATGTTATAATATTCGTATTATTTTTTAAACTTTTGTAATTAATGTTTTAGTTTTATCCTTTTTAAATCATTATAAGCTGCCTTGATTCCCATTTTGGAAGAAGAGCAGGATATAAATCCAGTAAATAAAACATAATAATAAAATAAAATAAAATATGTGTAGCTAGGACCCCTCCCCCCCCCTTTTTTTTTTAAACCTTTGATCATTTGTTTGCTTAAGACCTCACCTACCTCTTAAGGGACATCGCCCATTAGGAAAATATGCTAACTTCTCTTGCCTGGTGGATGGAAGGCCAAAGTGTAAAAGTGCAGAGGTGCTGATCTTTTACACTCAAGACAGTAAAAGATTAAGAACATATCCTTTTTTTCTGTCCTTCATTCAAATTGGCAGCTGCTTTTATTTGTCTTTTCAATGGAAAGTTGTGGACATGTGGGACTCATGACTTCACCTCTCTTTTGCATGGCTGATCCTGGCATCATGGTGGCACAAGATCACAAGGAAATGACAAAGGGTGGCAGGCCTTGCAGTTGTGAATTATTGATACCAAACCTGTTTGAGTTCAAAATATTCCTTTTTAAAAATATATCATGTCATTTCAGAGTTTATATCTAGAGGTGTAAACTCCCATTTTGTGAAAAATGGGAGTCACCCAGCATTGTTTGCCAGACGTAAGGAAAAGGGCAGACCATTTTAATGGGGGGAAAGACAGTGGTCATATATATTTCTAGTCAAAACTATTATTAAAAGATACCATTGTGACAAATCATGGTTGTTTCAGCACCTCATCAAGTCATGATTACTTTCTCTAGTTTCTTGTAAAATATTGCAATAAAACTGGAATTGATAAGGTATTTCTTTCTTACTTTTCAAGAGTTTCTTTTTACGTTACAAAAGTCCTCCTGACCACTGGATTGGTCTCCGAAGAGATAATCCATTGCAGCCCTGGAAATGGATCAACAATACCCTTCTTCCTGAATGGTGAGCCTTTTTTTCTGTATGGTTCAAGCAAGAAAAATCACACAGCTCAGAAACAAGAAGTATAGTGACGTAACTCAGGATTATCAGGACTTCTAAAATATTCTAAGGGATTCTGATCATTTTTGTCCAAACTAGAAAATGAGTTGTAGATATCTTCGGTATCACCTTGTTGTTTTATCTGGGGATTAGTTTCTATCATGAAAATTAAGATCAATATTTTCAGATACAATTTGTTTAAAGATTATATTTTTGTTTAGGTTTACGATTTATGGAGGAGGAAGGTGTGCCTATCTGAACCATGAAGTTATTGCCAGCTCCAGCTGCACAAGAGAAGAACACTGGATCTGCAGCAAACCAGCTGAGAGATGGCATCCTTTCACTTCTACGAGTCCATCCTCAGACTTCTGTGTGCATGAATCAAACTACTAAGATACTCATAATTATTGGGTCTCTGCCTCGCTCAGCATGCAGAGTATTGGCAGTGTTTGCATTTTCCTTCAGAGAAAGGATCTTGAAACTTGGGACGAAGCAGCTTTATGAATATTGCCTGACATGAGGCATAGTGGTGTCCCTTAATACCACTGAACTGTAACATTGTTTTGCACCAGTAGTGTTAGTTAGTGTTCTATGTGAGTGTGACACACACATTTTTTTTGTGCTTGCATAGCTCCTTTTTTTACATGGTCTCTGACTCATATCTAGGGGTCTAACACAGGCATTGGCAACGTGCGGCCCGCGGGCTGCATCCGGCCCGCGAAGCCTCTAGGCCTGGCCCGCGCTCGCCCCTGCCGCCGATTGGCGCCGCTCCGGCCGCCATTTTGTTTTTTAAAATGGCGGCGCCCCTCTAGGAGGCCCGGGGCGCTTGCTGCAGCCCTGTTCCAGGGCTGCAGGGCCGCGCCAGCCCTCCGAATGGGCTCCGCCCTCCTCCCTTCTCTCTCTGCCCTTCGCCCTCCTGGCTCCGTTTTCTTAGCTCTGCCCTCCTCTCTCCGCCTCCCTCTATGAATAAAAGAGTGTGGAGGGCAGGGAAAGGAGGAGGCGGCAGAGAAAAGGAAAGCGAAAGTAAGAGAGCCAGCCAGCCAGCCAGCCAGCCGGAGCGAGCCACTGAAGAGGTTGGTTGGTGCATGTATTTTCCTCTGCTTGGTGACTGTGATTTACTCTCCCTTGGTATCTTTGCAAACCCCCCCCCCATGCTCCTTTGGGGATGCTTTGATTCTGATTTCCTGCATGGCAGGGGGTTGGACTGGATGGCCCTTGGGGTCTCTTCCAACTCTATGATTCTATGTTTCTCCTATGCTTTGTGACTCCCTTACTATCTTTGCAAAAAAAAAACCCTCCCATGCTCCTTTGGGGATGCTTTGATTCTGATTTCCTGCATGACAGGGGGTTGGACTGGATGGCCCTTGGGGTCTCTTCCAACTCTATGATTCTATGTTTCTCCTATGCTTTGTGACTCCCTTACTATCTTTACAAGAATACTGACGCGGTAGACATTTAAAAGATGAGGCATTTAGACTCCCAGTGAAACAGGAATGATTGATGGACTTTTTTTCTTTGCTCACTGTAACCTGGAAAGTAAGGCCTCTTCCTTCGACAATATTAATTGGGAGTATATGCTAGCTGTGTTAGAAGGAATTGGGATTAAAGACAAACTTTTTAATAGGGTCAGAAACATCTATAAGACTCAAACCACACAAATAATAATAAATGGGCAAAAAACACCAATCTGTAAAATAAATAAAGGTACTAGACAGGGATGCCCCCTATCTCCCCTCCTTTTTATTATCGCAATGGAATTGTTAATTAAAGAAATTAAAAAAGATCAGATACTTAAAGTACCAAGAATCAATAAGCAGAGCTTTTACTTAAGGGCCTATGCCGATGATATTGTCGTATTTTTGGATGATCCATTAAATAATATAACAAAGCTAGAAGAGATAATAGAACAATTTGGAAGCATCGCCGGAATAAAAATTAATAAAAAAAAATGTGGTATAATAACGAAAAATTTAACTTCTAAAGAAATAATGGAATTACAAGGAAAGACTGAAATCCAGATAACAGAAAGAATTAAATATTTAGGAATAGAAATTTCAGGAAAGAATACTGATTTATACAAAAACAATTACAAGAAGACATGGAAAAATATAAAAACCGAACTAATAGATTGGAATAAAAAGCAACTCTCTCTGTTAGGCAGAATTGCCGCTATCCAAATGTCAGTACTTCCAAAAATGATATTTCTTTTTCAGTCTATACCTATATTCTTAAGTAAAATGCGATTTAAAAGTTGGAATCAGGAATTATCCAAATTTATCTGGCAGGGTAAAAGGCCCAGAATTAAATACAAGGTAATGCAAGATAAGAAACAGAAGGGAGGTTTAGGACTTCCCAACTTAGAATTATACTATAAGGCCTGCGCATTATCTTGGATTAAGGATTGGATTCTGCTGGAAAATAAAGAGATATTATCAATAGAAAGTGCGGGAATAAAACATGGATGGCATTGTTATTTAGGGTATAAAACGGCTGAAAAGGAATTTAACCAACATCTAATAAGGAAGTCGTTGTACAAGATTTGGAACCAATACAGGAGAGTCTTTTATTCTAGAATACCTAGATGGATTTCTACACAAGAAGCGTTTCATAAAAACGAATATGTAGATAAAAATCAATGGATTAATTATGCGGATCTATTAATTAAAACTAAAGGTGAGCCTAAAATAAAATCGAGAGAACAATTAAATAAAGAAGGGAAGATAATAAGCTGGTTTCAATACGCCCAACTGAAAAAAGAATTCGAGAGGGACATGAAAGAAAAAGGAATAGATCTCGAATGGCAGCCAGTAGATAAGATTTTTTTTGGAGACAACAAAGGATTTATAAAAAAAATGTACAAATGTCTGTTAGAAATAGAAATGGAAGAAGAAGTTATTAAGGAAAATATGGTTAAATGGATGGTCAATATTGGTCATACAATTCCATTGTCCAGTTGGGAACGCTCTTGGAAACTGAATCTAAAATTCACTAAAGGGAATACATTGAAAGAAAATTATGTAAAAATATTTCACAGGTGGTATATAACTCCAGCCAGACTAGCTTGTATCAATGTATCCTATGACAACAAATGTTGGAAGTGCAAAAAGAAGGTCGGAACTTACTTCCATCTATGGTGGCAGTGTGAATATGTAAAGAAATATTGGATTACGATCCATAAAAAGATGCAAGAAACGTTGATGTTAAGATTTCCCCTAAAGCCTGAGTTATTTTTACTGAATATGCTAGATATAATTCAATCAAACTTATCAACGGATACAATGAGTATCATACTATATATGGTAACAGCGGCACGTATTAGTTTAGCAAAAAATTGGAGATCTGAGGCATTGCCCTCACTAGAAGACTGGCTAACAAGAGTGCATGACTACTATATAATGGATAAAATGTCAATGATAGGAGCAAACAGAACCATACAGGAGCACGCCACTAAATGGGAAAATATAAGTAAATTATGGCAACTCTATTAGCACTAAACCATAAGGAAATTTCAGAAATTGAGGCTATTAGATTGATAGATACTGTAATGAACATTAGATATTTGTCTAATCAATTGTATACGGAACTGTATAATATATGTATATATTTTCTTTATTATATTTTTTATTTTTATTTTTATTTTTTATTTCATCTTTTTTTTCCTATGTCGATGTATAAATAAAATCTGCAATAAAAATCAAAAAAAAAAAAAAAAAAAAAAAGAAAGTAAGGCCTCTTGCTGGGTATATATACCAAGTGGGCTGGCAATAGCTCTGAGTGGCAGATGTCTTGAAGACCTGCTCTCCAGTGTTGCCAACAAGCCTCGGAGATAATTCCCGAAAATGCTTGTCCAAAACCCGCTGAATCCCCTCACATCACACTGAATTTTCAGCCACAATTCCCAGAAAATTCCCATAATGTTAAAATGGCGGATGTTTTGCAAATAAACGTAAATATAATTGAATAAAAATAATTGTAACTTATTTCAACTCTCAAAATCACCATTGAACCAAACAAAGAATCTTTCAGTCCTTTTAAGATATTTATTTTGACATGAAGGGGGTTCAGGAAGCTTTGTGCCAAATAGAAATGTGTTCGGATGCAACCGCACTGCAGAAATAAATCCAGTTTGACACCCTTTTAATTGCCATGGCTCAGTGCTAGGGAATCCTGGGAATTCTAGTTTTCTGAGACATTTAACCTTCTCTCTCAGCAAACTCTGGTGTGACAACAAACTACAATTCCCAGGATTTCATAGCACTGGGCCATGGCAGTAAAAACAGTATGAAACTGGATTGTCTCTGGAGTCTGGAGTGAAGATGCAGCCTGAGTTGGGTCCAAGACACACAGAAGAAATAAACCAGTTTAAGACTGCTTTAACTGCCCTGGCTCAGTGCTAGAGAACCCTGGGAATTGTAGTTTTGTGAGAAAGAGCTCTGGTGCCACAATGAACTACAATTCCCATGCATCTGAGGAAATACGCTTAAGTCTAGGAAAGCTCATGCTGCCAACTTTTCTTTCAGTGAGACTCAAAGGTGCTACAAGATCTCTCTATCATCATCACCATTATTATTATCATTATTAAATCCAAATGCAGCTGAAGAACTGGACTTAAATTGGCAACACAACACTGAATCCTGTAGACTCATTCTCTGGGGCTGTGATATGGAAGTGTGCAGGCAATTCCCTTGTTCAACCAGGGAATCCTGGGAATTGTAGTTTCTTGTGACATGTTGAGACTCTGCTTTTACCGGCAGCCAGGGCTCCATGCGTGAAATTCTGGGCTTGGTGGTTTGTTGTGCCCAGAATCCCATCATCGCAGGGAGCCTTGCAGTTAGAAGCAGTGCCAAACTGGATTATTTCTGCAGTATGGATGGCAATGGAAAAGAGAACGAAAAAGAGAGCCACAAAACAAACTTCTTGGAAGACAGAGCAGGGATGCCAACTTACCAGGTGCTCTGCCCATGCTCAGAGGCATATTTAATCACTAACACACACACACAGTCTCAGGGACATCACATTCACATCACACAACTAACTAGTAGGGCAGCCCATGGAAGGGAGGGAAGATGGAGATAAACACATCCCTGATTATTCTACCCAGGTGCTCTGCCCATGCTCAGAAGCACCTTTCCACCTCTTTTTCTCCTCCATTCTTCTACTTTTTCCCTACTAGATTTTCCTCCCATCGACCCAAATGGTCCTCCTCACAGTACAACAACAACCCTGAGAGGTAGGCTTGGGGCACTCTGCCCAAGCTCAGGAATTCAGAAATTCAAATGTCACTCTCAGGCACACACAGTAGTCCCAACATCAACCCATGATACCATTATCAACTATTGCCTTTGTGATTGTGTGCCTTAAAACTTATGGCTTACTTGGAAATTCAAGGCAATTGGGATTAAGCCAGCCAAATCCCTCACTCCTCCTGGGCAACACTTTGTGCCTGGGTTGGTTGCTTGCCCAATGCCTGCCTCTCTCTCTCTCCAGCAGCCGCTTTGCCTGGAGCGGAGCCTGAATGCCTGAGGGGGGGGGGGCAATCAATCACTGTCCTCCTCTCTCTCTGATTGGCTGAAAAAACTGTTAGTGTGATTCCAGAGTTGGTTGGTTTGCTCTTTGCTCCGTTCTGAACTTCTGGCTCTCAAAGGGAGTCGTTGGAGAGAGAGAGAGAGAGTGTGTTTTTTTCTTCAGCCCTCTTTCTGATTGGCTGAAACTGTTACAATCCAAAGGGTTGGTTGCATGCTGCAGGCAGCTTTCAGGCTGGAGCTGAAAGTCGCCGAAAATGCACTGAAATAGAGGAGGGCACGGAAATCACACGAAAAGCTCTGAAAAGTCACCGTTTTCGTGTGAAAGTCGCGAAATTGGCAACACTGATCTTTGCAACCCCCCCCATGCTCCTTTGGGCATGCTTTGTTCTGATTTCCTGCATGGCAGGGGGTTGGACTGGATGGCCCTTGGGGTCTCTTCCAACTCTATGATTCTATGTTTCTCCTATGCTTTGTGACTCCCTTACTATCTTTGCAACCCCCCATGCTCCTTTGGGGATGCTTTGATTCTGATTTCCTGCATGGCAGGGGGTTGGACTGGATGGCCCTTGGCGTCTCTTCCAACTCTATGATTCTATGTTTCTCCTGTGCTTTGTGACTCCCTTACTATCTTTGCAAAAAAAAAACCTCCCATGCTCCTTTGGGGATGCTTTGATTCTGATTTCCTGCATGGCAGGGGGTTGGACTGGATGGCCCTTGGGGTCTCTTCCAACTCTATGATTCTATGCTTCTCCTATGCTTTGTGACTCCCTTACTATCTTTGCAAAAAAAAAAAAAAACCTCCCATGCTCCTTTGGGGATGCTTTGATTCTGATTTCCTGCATGGCAGGGGGTTGGACTGGATGGCCCTTGGCGTCTCTTCCAACTCTATGATTCTATGTTTCTCCTGTGCTTTGTGACTCCCTTACTATCTTTGCAAACCCCCCCATGCTCCTTTGGGCATGCTTTGATTCTCATTTCCTGCATGGCAGGGGGTTGGACTGGATTGCCCTTGGGGTCTCTTCCAACTCTATGATTCTATGTTTCTCCTGTGCTTTGTGACTCCCTTACTATCTTTGCAAACCCCCCCATGCTCCTTTGGGCATGCTTTGATTCTGATTTCCTGCATGGCAGGGGGTTGGACTGGATTGCCCTTGGGGTCTCTTCCAACTCTATGATTCTATGTTTCTCCTATGCTTTGTGACTCCCTTACTATCTTTGCAAAAAAAAACAACCCTCCCATGCTCCTTTGGGGATGCTTTGATTCTGATTTCCTGCATGGCAGGGGGTTGGACTGGATGGCCCTTGGGGTCTCTTCCAACTCTATGATTCTATGTTTCTCCTATGCTTTGTGACTCCCTTACTGTCTTTGCAAAAAAAAAACCCTCCCATGCTCCTTTGGGGATGCTTTGATTCTGATTTCCTGCATGGCAGGGGGTTGGACTGGATGGCCCTTGGGGTCTCTTCCAACTCTATAATTCTATGTTTCTCCTATGCTTTGTGACTCCCTTACTATCTTTGCAACCCCCCCCCCATGCTCCTTTGGGGATGCTTTGATTCTGATTTCCTGCATGGCAGGGGGTTGGACTGGATGGCCCTTGGGGTCTCTTCCAACTCTATGATTCTATGTTTCTCCTATGCTTTGTGACTCCCTTACTATCTTTGCAACCCCCCCCAATGCTCCTTTGGGGATGCTTTGATTCTGATTTCCTGCATGGCAGGGGGTTGGACTGGATGGCCCTTGGCGTCTCTTCCAACTCTATGATTCTATGTTTCTCCTGTGCTTTGTGACTCCCTTACTATCTTTGCAACCCCCCCCCCCCATGCTCCTTTGGGCATGCTTTGATTCTCATTTCCTGCATGGCAGGGGGTTGGACTGGATTGCCCTTGGGGTCTCTTCCAACTCTATGATTCTATGTTTCTCCTGTGCTTTGTGACTCCCTTACTATCTTTGCAAACCCCCCCCATGCTCCTTTGGGCATGCTTTGATTCTGATTTCCTGCATGGCAGGGGGTTGGACTGGATTGCCCTTGGGGTCTCTTCCAACTCTATGATTCTATGTTTCTCCTATGCTTTGTGACTCCCTTACTATCTTTGCAAAAAAAAACAACCCTCCCATGCTCCTTTGGGGATGCTTTGATTCTGATTTCCTGCATGGCAGGGGGTTGGACTGGATGGCCCTTGGGGTCTCTTCCAACTCTATAATTCTATGTAGGGATGTAAAGAATATTCTCCAAAATTCGAAAATTAGGAGAAATATGCCTAATTCGACAATTTTTATAACATGTTAGAGAGGAGAAATTCTGAGCAGTTCTGATCAATGAGTAAGAATCTTGATGGTTAGTCATTTCGATGGCCACTATTTGCATATTTTGTGTAAGAAAAGCTACCATTCATCCTGGAGGCTATTTCCTTTGTTAGGGTGATTTGCTCCAACTTTGCTTAATCACAGCAGCTTTGCTTTGAAAAACAAAAGATAACAAAAGGTGAGGCTTCTGCCCTTTATGCCATGCTCTGACATTCAAATTCTCACAGAAGAGAAGAACTTGAAATCTCAAAACTTAGTAGGAAAGGTCTTGGCCACAGTTTTTTGGATTAAGACAGGTATTTTGATGATAAAAAAATGACTAATCACTTTGATGAAATACAGTTACATCACTATGATCTGGAGATTACCTTGCAGTGGAGACATTGATTTGGGTTCTCCAAGGCCAAGAAATTCAAGTACATACACACACACACACACACACAATGCAAAATAAATGTAGGTTTGCCTTAGCATCACCTTGAGAGAGCTGGAGAGAGAGGTTTGTCATGTCCTGCCTCTGAGGCTGAGAGAATGTGCCAATTATTATCATTATTATTATTGCATGACCTCTTAGCATCACCATGAGAGAGGTGCAGAGAGAGAGGGCAGGGAAATGTCTAACAATATGTAAGCTGCTCTGATAGCACCACAGACTGCTGGGAACTGCAGTCTAATAAGGCTGCACACTGCAGAAATAATCCAGTTCGACAATACTTTAATGCTATGGAAACTCCTGGGATTTGTAGTATGTTGTGCCACCAGAGCTCTCTGACAAAGAAGGCTAAATGTCTCACAAAACTACAATACCCAGATATTGTTGTTGTTGTTGTTGTTTTCTTATATCCCTGGCACAGACTCTCAGCCTCAAAGGGAGGCACTGCCCCCCCCCAACAAGCCTTGCATGCCAGGAGAGTCTTAAAAGTCACAACACACGACAACAGCCATGTTTCCAAGAGGTCATGGGGAAAGGGAGCTCAGGGCTTGGATGGCCATAGGAGCCCTCTGGGAGGCCTTGGGCAAGTCACACTCTCTGGGTCTCAGAGGAAGACATTGGCATGTCCTCATTGCAAGAGCCCTCTAAACACACACAAAACCCACACACCCCCCTTCTTGCCCCGTTTTGCCAGGGTCCTCCCAAAGCACTGAGAGTGCCCACCAGAAGGCAACAAACATCAACAGCCAAGTGGGTCACACTGTCTCATCAGGATGACACTGGAAGATGGGACAAACCGAGGGTTTTATTGGCATAAAGAGGAGTTTTGTCATGGGATGCCCCTGAAGCTGAGATAGTGTGACCCTCACAGATGAGAAGGGGAGGGGTCGGGTGCCAAGTGGCAATGCTCTTCTGCCAAGCAGGAATCCTCAATTAGGAGCAGAGTAGGGTGTGATGGCAAGAATTCTGCCATGAATAAAACCTACCATGAAGGAATACCTAGGAGTTGGAGTTGAAGCTGAGAGGATGTGACTTGCCCAAGGTCAGCCAGTGAATTTCTATGGTGAACTGGGAGGATCCCAGCTCAGCCATGTAAATCCACAGGGTGACATTGGGTAAGTCACACTCTCTCATTCCTGGAAATTCTGCACTCTCCTTGCCAATAATAATAATAATAATAATAATAATAATAATAATAATTATTATTATTATTATTATTATTATTATTGCCCAGCTCTTCAGCCAAAAGGCTATCAGAGCAGCTTACAAATTACTAGATATTTCCCTGCCCTCAGGCTTGCAATCTAAAGGGACAAGAGACAAAAGGAGAAGCAAATGGCAGGGGAAAAGTTCAGCAGATCCTCATTCTCCCACATTCTCTTTTGTGAGGGTCACATTCTCTCAGCCTCAGAGGCAAGACATGACCAACTCTCTCTCTCTGCACCTCTCTCATGGTGATGCTAAGGTCATGCAATAATAATAATAATAATAATAATAATAATAATAATAATAATATCCCTTACCCAAAATGCTGAGGACTAGATGTATTTTGGAGTTTTTCAGAGTTTGGTATATTTTTATACAGTATGTCTAATGGGATATACTGGGAGATGGGATCCATGTATGTCTCATATGCATCTCATAGACATAGACTGAAGGTAATTTAATGCACAATATTTTTAAAATAATGTTGTGCTTCTGCACACTGAGCTGATAATTTAGGTTTCAGAAGTCCAGAGAAAGGAGACTCAGACTCTACTCTGGACATTTCTCCTGAGAATGGACTCATGTTTTCAAAAACAGTCATTTCTGGATTTTTGCAACAACAAAAAAGAGGAGCACCACAGACTGCTGGGAACTGCAGTCTAATAAGGCTATAGTATATCTTTCTACAATGTAGATGGACACCTCCATTACATAATTTGTTGAGGATGCTTTGACTGGGAGTTCCTGCATGGCAGAATGGGGTAGGACTGGATAGCCATTCTTGGGGTCTCTTCCAACTCTATGATTCCATGATTCTATAGCACTCTGAGCCTACTGTGATTTTAATTGTTTTTAAATGTATAAAGGTATAAAGTCTTATAATGCAAGCCATGCACTGATGGACTATTGCACTATAATTTTTTATTGATTGATTTTATACCCTGCCTTTCTCCCAAAATAGGATTCTCTTAAAGGGGTTTGTTTATTATAAAAAGAAAGGAACGTATAATGGCTTGGAATTAAAAATTATGGTTGGTAGATAGATAGATAGATAGATAGATAGATAGATAGGTCTTGGAATTAAAAAGTGTGTGTGTGTGTGTCTTAAAATTAATAATAATAATAATAATAATAATAATAATAATTTGTTTTATTTATATACCGCTATTCCAAAGATCATAGCGGTGAACAGCAAATAAGCTAATTAGCAAGTAAGCTAATTTGCCCCCAACAGTCTGGGTACTCATTTTAGCGACCTCGGAAGGATGCAAGCCTGAGTCTTGGAAGTGGGAATGAAATGTGTGGATGCAGCCTGGGTTCTTAACTCAGCTCAGAAGTTGGAATACAGTGTCTCAAAGCATGAGCAGAGTGCCTCTGAGCATGAACAGAGTGGCTGCCGCTCATTGCTCGAGCAGCTGCACTTTGCTTGATCGAGATGAATTTATCTGATGTAAACACCTTCAGAGGAAGGACTCAGTTTGCATCTGCACTGAAAAAATAATCCAGCTGGCCACTTTAACTGCCCTTGGCTCCATGTTGTGAAATGCTGGGATTTGTAGTTTGTTGCGGAACCTGACAGATGATTCAACAGGTCCTCAAAACTACAGATCCCAAGATTCCATAGCACGAAGCCATAACGGAAGTTAAAGTGGTGCCATCGAGGTGTCGAGGGTAAACGCTCGACCCTCTTTTTGTGTCTTGGGGGGGCTCTTAGCCTCTCAAAATGGTGGCACTTAGTCTTGACCCCCCCTTCCCAAAATTCTGGCTACGTCCCTGGTGGGTCACACTGTCTCAGCTTGAGGGGCATCCCATGGCAAAACTCCTCTTTATGCCAAGAAAACCTTCAGTTTGTCCCATCTTCCAGTGACATCCTGATGTTGAACAGGGGTCAGACTACATGTCCTCTAGGACATGCTACTAGAGAGGTCCCTTCCTCACCACTACTCCCTTCTCCTTTTGTGTTGTGTCTTGTTAGATTGTAAGCGTGAGGGCAGGGAACCGTCCGATTAAAAAGATTGTATGTACTGCACTGTGTAAATTTGCAGTGCTTTATAAATAAAGGTTAATAATAATAATAATAATACATGTCCTCTAGTATGCCATGTATTCCTATGTATTACTTCATAGCAGAAGGGGGTTGGACTGGATAGTCCTTGAGGGTCCCCTCAACTCTAGCATTTCTTGTTGGGACTGTTTATTTTTCCCTTTTGTGTGTGTGCCTTCAGGGTATTTTAAGCATAGGAATGTTCTTTAAACCTCTGCCAAACTTCCTTTTGACATGGTAATTGAGTTTGAAATGCAAAGTAATTAGCGTAATTATTCGCCTTGTCTTTTATTGTCATTCAGAGAAATCTGTGAAAAATATTTAGCTAGTTGCTGAAAGGGAGAGAAGAAATCACCCTTTGAAAGAGAGATTTGTGGAACGAATATTTTTTTAAAAAGTTCTCCTCAAGCTCTCACTTAACGAGAAGAAAAACATGGGTTTCTCTAATCACTAATTCTATGTTTCTCCTATGCTTTGTGACTCCCTTACTGTCTTTGCAAAAAAAAAACCTCCCATGCTCCTTTGGGGATGCTTTGATTCTGATTTCCTGCATGGCAGGGGGTTGGACTGGATGGCCCTTGGCGTCTCTTCCAACTCTATGATTCTATGTTTCTCCTGTGCTTTGTGACTCCCTTACTATCTTTGCAACCCCCCCCATGCTCCTTTGGGCATCTTTGATTCTCATTTCCTGCATGGCAGGGGGTTGGACTGGATTGCCCTTGGGGTCTCTTCCAACTCTATGATTCTATGTTTCTCCTGTGCTTTGTGACTCCCTTACTATCTTTGCAAACCCCCCCCATGCTCCTTTGGGCATGCTTTGATTCTGATTTCCTGCATGGCAGGGGGTTGGACTGGATTGCCCTTGGGGTCTCTTCCAACTCTATGATTCTATGTTTCTCCTATGCTTTGTGACTCCCTTACTATCTTTGCAAAAAAAAACAACCCTCCCATGCTCCTTTGGGGATGCTTTGATTCTGATTTCCTGCATGGCAGGGGGTTGGACTGGATGGCCCTTGGGGTCTCTTCCAACTCTATGATTCTATGTTTCTCCTATGCTTTGTGACTCCCTTACTGTCTTTGCAAAAAAAAAAACCCTCCCATGCTCCTTTGGGGATGCTTTGATTCTGATTTCCTGCATGGCAGGGGGTTGGACTGGATGGCCCTTGGGGTCTCTTCCAACTCTATAATTCTATGTTTCTCCTATGCTTTGTGACTCCCTTACTATCTTTGCAACCCCCCCCATGCTCCTTTGGGGATGCTTTGATTCTGATTTCCTGCATGGCAGGGGGTTGGACTGGATGGCCCTTGGGGTCTCTTCCAACTCTATGATTCTATGTTTCTCCTATGCTTTGTGACTCCCTTACTATCTTTGCAACCCCCCCCAATGCTCCTTTGGGGATGCTTTGATTCTGATTTCCTGCATGGCAGGGGGTTGGACTGGATGGCCCTTGGCGTCTCTTCCAACTCTATGATTCTATGTTTCTCCTGTGCTTTGTGACTCCCTTACTATCTTTGCAACCCCCCCCCCCATGCTCCTTTGGGCATGCTTTGATTCTCATTTCCTGCATGGCAGGGGGTTGGACTGGATTGCCCTTGGGGTCTCTTCCAACTCTATGATTCTATGTTTCTCCTGTGCTTTGTGACTCCCTTACTATCTTTGCAAACCCCCCCCCATGCTCCTTTGGGCATGCTTTGATTCTGATTTCCTGCATGGCAGGGGGTTGGACTGGATTGCCCTTGGGGTCTCTTCCAACTCTATGATTCTATGTTTCTCCTATGCTTTGTGACTCCCTTACTATCTTTGCAAAAAAAAAACAACCCTCCCATGCTCCTTTGGGGATGCTTTGATTCTGATTTCCTGCATGGCAGGGGGTTGGACTGGATGGCCCTTGGGGTCTCTTCCAACTCTATAATTCTATGTTTCTCCTATGCTTTGTGACTCCCTTACTGTCTTTGCAAAAAAAAAACCCTCCCATGCTCCTTTGGGGATGCTTTGATTCTGATTTCCTGCATGGCAGGGGGTTGGACTGGATGGCCCTAGTGCTCTCTTCCAACTCTATGATTCTATGTTTCTCCTATGCTTTGTGACTCCCTTACTATATTTGCAAAAAAAAAACCCTCCCATGCTCCTTTGGGGATGCTTTGATTCTGATTTCCTGCATGGCAGGGGGTTGGACTGGATGGCCGTTGGGGTCTCTTTCAACTCTATGATTCTATGTTTCTCCTATGCTTTGTGACTCCCTTACTATCTTTGCAACCCCCCCCCCCATGCTCCTTTGGGGATGCTTTGATTCTGATTTCCTGCATGGCAGGGGGTTGGACTGGATGGTCCTTGGGGTCTCTTCCAACTCTATGATTCTATGTTTCTCCTATGCTTTGTGACTCCCTTACTATCTTTGCAACCCCCCCCCCATGCTCCTTTGGGGATGCTTTGATTCTGATTTCCTGCATGGCAGGGGGTTGGACTGGATGGCCCTTGGGGTCTCTTCCAACTCTATGATTCTATGTTTCTCCTATGCTTTGTGACTCCCTTACTATCTTTGCAAACCCCCCCCCCCAAATGCTCCTTTGGGCATGCTTTGATTCTGATTTCCTGCATGGCAGGGGGTTGGACTGGATGGCCGTTGGGGTCTCTTCCAACTCTATGATTCTATGTTTCTCCTATGCTTTGTGACTCCCTTACTATCTTTGCAACCCCCCCCCCATGATCCTTTGGGGATGCTTTGATTCTGATTTCCTGCATGGCAGGGGGTTGGACTTGATGGCCCTTGGGGTGTCTTCCAACTCTATGATTCTATGTTTCTCCTATGCTTTGTGACTCCCTTACTATCTTTGCAAAAAAAAAAAAACCCTCCCATGCTCCTTTGGGGATGCTTTGATTCTGATTTCCTGCATGGCAGGGGGTTGGACTGGATGGCCCTTGGGGTCTCTTCCAACTCTATAATTCTATGTTTCTCCTATGCTTTGTGACTCCCTTACTGTCTTTGCAAAAAAAAAACCCTCCCATGCTCCTTTGGGGATGCTTTGATTCTGATTTCCTGCATGGCAGGGGGTTGGACTGGATGGCCCTTGGGGTCTCTTCCAACTCTATAATTCTATGTTTCTCCTATGCTTTGTGACTCCCTTACTATCTTTGCAACCCCCCCCCCATGCTCCTTTGGGGATGCTTTGATTCTGATTTCCTGCATGGCAGGGGGTTGGACTGGATGGCCCTTGGGGTCTCTTCCAACTCTATGATTCTATGTTTCTCCTATGCTTTGTGACTCCCTTACTATCTTTGCAAGCCCCCCCCCATGCTCCTTTGGGGATGCTTTGATTCTGATTTCCTGCATGGCAGGGGATTGGACTGGATGGCCCTAGTGCTCTCTTCCAACTCTATGATTCTATGTTTCTCCTATGCTTTGTGACTCCCTTACTATCTTTGCAAAAAAAAAACCCTCCCATGCTCCTTTGGGGATGCTTTGATTCTGATTTCCTGCATGGCAGGGGGTTGGACTGGATGGCCCTTGGGGTCTCTTTCAACTCTATGATTCTATGTTTCTCCTATGCTTTGTGACTCCCTTACTATCTTTGCAAACCCCCCCCCCCCCATGCTCCTTTGGGGATGCTTTGATTCTGATTTACTGCATGGCAGGGGGTTGGACTGGATGGTCCTTGGGGTCTCTTCCAACTCTATGATTCTATGTTTCTCCTATGCTTTGTGACTCCCTTACTATCTTTGCAACCCCCCCCCCATGCTCCTTTGGGGATGCTTTGATTCTGATTTCCTGCATGGCAGGGGGTTGGACTGGATGGCCCTTGGGGTCTCTTCCAACTCTATGATTCTATGTTTCTCCTATGCTTTGTGACTCCCTTACTATCTTTGCAAACCCCCCCCCAAATGCTCCTTTGGGCATGCTTTGATTCTGATTTCCTGCATGGCAGGGGGTTGGACTGGATGGCCGTTGGGGTCTCTTCCAACTCTATGATTCTATGTTTCTCCTATGCTTTGTGACTCCCTTACTATCTTTGCAACCCCCCCCCCCCCCATGCTCCTTTGGGGATGCTTTGATTCTGATTTCCTGCATGGCAGGGGGTTGGACTGGATGGCCCTTGGGGTGTCTTCCAACTCTATGATTCTATGTTTCTCTTATGCTTTGTGACTCCCTTACTAGCTTTGCAAAAAAAAAACCCTCCCATGCTCCTTTGGGCATGCTTTGATTCTCATTTCCTGCATGGCAGGGGGTTGGACTGGATTGCCCTTGGGGTCTCTTCCAACTCTATGATTCTATGTTTCTCCTATGCTTTGTGACTCCCTTACTATCTTTGCAAAAAAAAACAACCCTCCCATGCTCCTTTGGGGATGCTTTGATTCTGATTTCCTGCATGGCAGGGGGTTGGACTGGATGGCCCTTGGGGTCTCTTCCAACTCTATAATTCTATGTTTCTCCTATGCTTTGTGACTCCCTTACTGTCTTTGCAAAAAAAAAACCTCCCATGCTCCTTTGGGGATGCTTTGATTCTGATTTCCTGCATGGCAGGGGGTTGGACTGGATGGCCCTTGGCGTCTCTTCCAACTCTATGATTCTATGTTTCTCCTGTGCTTTGTGACTCCCTTACTATCTTTGCAACCCCCCCCCCATGCTCCTTTGGGCATGCTTTGATTCTCATTTCCTGCATGGCAGGGGGTTGGACTGGATTGCCCTTGGGGTCTCTTCCAACTCTATGATTCTATGTTTCTCCTGTGCTTTGTGACTCCCTTACTATCTTTGCAAACCCCCCCATGCTCCTTTGGGCATGCTTTGATTCTGATTTCCTGCATGGCAGGGGGTTGGACTGGATTGCCCTTGGGGTCTCTTCCAACTCTATGATTCTATGTTTCTCCTATGCTTTGTGACTCCCTTACTATCTTTGCAAAAAAAAACAACCCTCCCATGCTCCTTTGGGGATGCTTTGATTCTGATTTCCTGCATGGCAGGGGGTTGGACTGGATGGCCCTTGGGGTCTCTTCCAACTCTATGATTCTATGTTTCTCCTATGCTTTGTGACTCCCTTACTGTCTTTGCAAAAAAAAAAACCCTCCCATGCTCCTTTGGGGATGCTTTGATTCTGATTTCCTGCATGGCAGGGGGTTGGACTGGATGGCCCTTGGGGTCTCTTCCAACTCTATAATTCTATGTTTCTCCTATGCTTTGTGACTCCCTTACTATCTTTGCAACCCCCCCCCCCATGCTCCTTTGGGGATGCTTTGATTCTGATTTCCTGCATGGCAGGGGGTTGGACTGGATGGCCCTTGGGGTCTCTTCCAACTCTATGATTCTATGTTTCTCCTATGCTTTGTGACTCCCTTACTATCTTTGCAACCCCCCCAATGCTCCTTTGGGGATGCTTTGATTCTGATTTCCTGCATGGCAGGGGGTTGGACTGGATGGCCCTTGGCGTCTCTTCCAACTCTATGATTCTATGTTTCTCCTGTGCTTTGTGACTCCCTTACTATCTTTGCAACCCCCCCCCCCATGCTCCTTTGGGCATGCTTTGATTCTCATTTCCTGCATGGCAGGGGGTTGGACTGGATTGCCCTTGGGGTCTCTTCCAACTCTATGATTCTATGTTTCTCCTGTGCTTTGTGACTCCCTTACTATCTTTGCAAACCCCCCCCATGCTCCTTTGGGCATGCTTTGATTCTGATTTCCTGCATGGCAGGGGGTTGGACTGGATTGCCCTTGGGGTCTCTTCCAACTCTATGATTCTATGTTTCTCCTATGCTTTGTGACTCCCTTACTATCTTTGCAAAAAAAAACAACCCTCCCATGCTCCTTTGGGGATGCTTTGATTCTGATTTCCTGCATGGCAGGGGGTTGGACTGGATGGCCCTTGGGGTCTCTTCCAACTCTATAATTCTATGTTTCTCCTATGCTTTGTGACTCCCTTACTGTCTTTGCAAAAAAAAAACCCTCCCATGCTCCTTTGGGGATGCTTTGATTCTGATTTCCTGCATGGCAGGGGGTTGGACTGGATGGCCCTTGGGGTCTCTTCCAACTCTATAATTCTATGTTTCTCCTATGCTTTGTGACTCCCTTACTATCTTTGCAAGCCCCCCCCCCCCATGCTCCTTTGGGGATGCTTTGATTCTGATTTCCTGCATGGCAGGGGATTGGACTGGATTGCCCTAGTGCTCTCTTCCAACTCTATGATTCTATGTTTCTCCTATGCTTTGTGACTCCCTTACTATCTTTGGAAAAAAAAACCCTCCCATGCTCCTTTGGGGATGCTTTGATTCTGATTTCCTGCATGGCAGGGGGTTAGACTGGATGGCCGTTGGGGTCTCTGTCAACTCTATGATTCTATGTTTCTCCTATGCTTTGTGACTCCCTTACTATCTTTGCAACCCCCCCCCCATGCTCCTTTGGGGATGCTTTGATTCTGATTTCCTGCATGGCAGGGGGTTGGACTGGATGGTCCTTGGGGTCTCTTCCAACTCTATGATTCTATGTTTCTCCTATGCTTTGTGACTCCCTTACTATCTTTGCAAAACCCCCCCCATGCTCCTTTGGGGATGCTTTGATTCTGATTTCCTGCATGGAAGGGGGTTGGACTGGATGGCCCTTGGGGTCTCTTCCAACTCTATGATTCTATGTTTCTCCTATGCTTTGTGACTCCCTTACTATCTTTGCAAACCCCCCCCCCCCCAAATGCTCCTTTGGGCATGCTTTGATTCTGATTTCCTGCATGGCAGGGGGTTGGACTGGATGGCCGTTGGGGTCTCTTCCAACTCTATGATTCTATGTTTCTCCTATGCTTTGTGACTCCCTTACTATCTTTGCAACCCCCCCCCCATGATCCTTTGGGGATGCTTTGATTCTGATTTCCTGCATGGCAGGGGGTTGGACTTGATGGCCCTTGGGGTGTCTTCCAACTCTATGATTCTATGTTTCTCCTATGCTTTGTGACTCCCTTACTATCTTTGCAAAAAAAAAACCCTCCCATGCTCCTTTGGGGATGCTTTGATTCTGATTTCCTGCATGTCAGGGGGTTGGACTGGATGGCCCTTGGGGTCTCTTCCAACTCTATGATTCTATGTTTCTCCTATGCTTTGTGACTCCCTTACTATCTTTGCAAAAAAAAACCCCTCCCATGCTCCTTTGGACATGCTTTGATTCTGATTTCCTGCATGGCAGGGGGTTGGACTGGATGGCCCTTGGGGTCTCTTCCAACTCTATGATTCTATGTTTCTCCTATGCTTTGTGACTCCCTTACTATCTTTGCCAAAAAAAAAACCCTCCCATGCTCCTTTGGGGATGCTTTGATTCTGATTTCCTGCATGGCAGGGGGTTGGACTGGATGGCCCGTGGGGTCTCTTCCAACTCTATGATTCTATGTTTCTCCTATGCTTTGTGACTCCCTTACTATCTTTGCAAACCCCCCCCCCCCCAATGCTCCTTTGGGCATGCTTTGATTCTGATTTCCTGCATGGCAGGGGGTTGGACTGGATGGCCCTTGGGGTCTCTTCCAACTCTATGATTCTATGTTTCTCCTATGCTTTGTGACTCCCTTACTATCTTTGCAAACCCCCCCCCCCAATGCTCCTTTGGGGATGCTTTGATTCTGATTTCCTGCATGGCAGGGGGTTGGACTGGATGGCCCTTGGGGTCTCTTCCAACTCTATGATTCTATGTTTCTCCTATGCTTTGTGCCTCCCTTACTATCTTTGCAAAAAAAAACCCCTCCCATGCTCCTTTGGGGATGCTTTGATTCTGATTTCCTGCATGGCAGGGGGTTGGACTGGATGGCCCTTGGGGTCTCTTCCAACTCTATGATTCTATGTTTCTCCTATGCTTTGTGACTCCCTTACTATCTTTGCAAACCCCCCCCCCCCATGCTCCTTTGGGGATGCTTTGATTCTGATTTACTGCATGGCAGGGGGTTGGACTGGATGGTCCTTGGGGTCTCTTCCAACTCTATGATTCTATGTTTCTCCTATGCTTTGTGACTCCCTTACTATCTTTGCAACCCCCCCCCCCCATGCTCCTTTGGGGATGCTTTGATTCTGATTTCCTGCATGGCAGGGGGTTGGACTGGATGGCCCTTGGGGTCTCTTCCAACTCTATGATTCTATGTTTCTCCTATGCTTTGTGACTCCCTTACTATCTTTGCAAACCCCCCCCTCCCCAAATGCTCCTTTGGGCATGCTTTGATTCTGATTTCCTGCATGGCAGGGGGTTGGACTGGATGGCCGTTGGGGTCTCTTCCAACTCTATGATTCTATGTTTCTCCTATGCTTTGTGACTCCCTTACTATCTTTGCAACCCCCCCCCCCATGCTCCTTTGGGGATGCTTTGATTCTGATTTCCTGCATGGCAGGGGGTTGGACGGGATGGCCCTTGGGGTGTCTTCCAACTCTATGATTCTATGTTTCTCCTATGCTTTGTGACTCCCTTACTAGCTTTGCAAAAAAAAACCCTCCCATGCTCCTTTGGGGATGCTTTGATTCTGATTTCCTGCATGTCAGGGGGTTGGACTGGATGGCCCTTGGGGTCTCTTCCAACTCTATGATTCTATGTTTCTCCTATGCTTTGTGACTCCCTTACTATCTTTGCAAAAAAAACCCCCTCCCATGCTCCTTTGGACATGCTTTCATTCTGATTTCCTGCATGGCAGGGGGTTGGACTGGATGGCCCTTGGCGTCTCTTCCAACTCTATGATTCTATGTTTCTCCTATGCTTTGTGACTCCCTTACTATCTTTGCAAAAAAAAAAACCCTCCCATGCTCCTTTGGGGATGCTTTGATTCTGATTTCCTGCATGGCAGGGGGTTGGACTGGATGGCCCGTGGGGTCTCTTCCAACTCTATGATTCTATGTTTCTCCTATGCTTTGTGACTCCCTTACTATCTTTGCAACCCCCCGCCCCCCAATGCTCCTTTGGGCATGCTTTGATTCTGATTTCTTGCATGGCAGGGGGTTGGACTGGATGGCCCTTGGGGTCTCTTCCAACTCTATGATTCTATGTTTCTCCTATGCTTTGTGACTCCCTTACTATCTTTGCAACCCCCCCCCCCAATGCTCCTTTGGGGATGCTT
Organism: Sceloporus occidentalis; assembly: GCA_023333645.1. NCBI lineage: Eukaryota > Metazoa > Chordata > Lepidosauria > Squamata > Phrynosomatidae > Sceloporus > Sceloporus occidentalis. The sequence goes on from JALMGF010000001.1 coordinate 20,461,498, forward strand.
TGATTCTGATTTCCTGCATGGCAGGGGGTTGGACTGGATGGCCCTTGGGGTCTCTTCCAACTCTATAATTCTATGTTTCTCCTATGCTTTGTGACTCCCTTACTGTCTTTGCAAAAAAAAACCCTCCCATGCTCCTTTCGGGATGCTTTGATTCTGATTTCCTTCATGGCAGGGGGTTGGACTGGATGGCCCTTGGGGTCTCTTCCAAGTCTATAATTCTATGTTTCTCCTATGCTTTGTGACTCCCTTACTATCTTTGCAACCCCCCCCCCATGCTCCTTTGGGGATGCTTTGATTCTGATTTCCTGCATGGCAGGGGGTTGGACTGGATGGCCCTTGGGGGTCTCTTCCAACTCTATGATTCTATGTTTCTCCTATGCTTTGTGACTCCCTTACTATCTTTGCAAGCCCCCCCCCCATGCTCCTTTGGGGATGCTTTGATTCTGATTTCCTGCATGGCAGGGGATTGGACTGGATGGCCCTAGTACTCTCTTCCAACTCTATGATTCTATGTTTCTCCTATGCTTTGTGACTCCCTTACTATCTTTGCAAAAAAAACCCCTCCCATGCTCCTTTGGGGATGCTTTGATTCTGATTTCCTGCATGGCAGGGGGTTGGACTGGATGGCCCTTGGGGTCTCTTCCAACTCTATGATTCTATGTTTCTCCTATGCTTTGTGACTCCCTTACTATCTTTGCAACCCCCCCCCCCCATGCTCCTTTGGGGATGCTTTGATTCTGATTTCCTGCATGGCAGGGGGTTGGACTGGATGGTCCTTGGGATCTCTTCCAACTCTATGATTCTATGTTTCTCCTATGCTTTGTGACTCCCTTACTATCTTTGCAACCCCCCCCCCCCATGCTCCTTTGGGGATGCTTTGATTCTGATTTCCTGCATGGCAGGGGGTTGGACTGGATGGCCCTTGGGGGTCTCTTCCAACTCTATGATTCTATGTTTCTCCTATGCTTTGTGACTCCCTTACTATCTTTGCAACCCCCCGCCCCCCAATGCTCCTTTGGGCATGCTTTGATTCTGATTTCTTGCATGGCAGGGGGTTGGACTGGATGGCCCTTGGGGTCTCTTCCAACTCTATGATTCTATGTTTCTCCTATGCTTTGTGACTCCCTTACTATCTTTGCAACCCCCCCCCCAATGCTCCTTTGGGGATGCTTTGATTCTGATTTCCTGCATGGCAGGGGGTTGGACTGGATGGCCCTTGGGGTCTCTTCCAACTCTATAATTCTATGTTTCTCCTATGCTTTGTGACTCCCTTACTGTCTTTGCAAAAAAAAACCCTCCCATGCTCCTTTCGGGATGCTTTGATTCTGATTTCCTTCATGGCAGGGGGTTCGACTGGATGGCCCTTGGGGTCTCTTCCAACTCTATAATTCTATGTTTCTCCTATGCTTTGTGACTCCCTTACTATCTTTGCAACCCCCCCCCCATGCTCCTTTGGGGATGCTTTGATTCTGATTTCCTGCATGGCAGGGGGTTGGACTGGATGGCCCTTGGGGTCTCTTCCAACTCTATGATTCTATGTTTCTCCTATGCTTTGTGACTCCCTTACTATCTTTGCAAGCCCCCCCCCCATGCTCCTTTGGGGATGCTTTGATTCTGATTTCCTGCATGGCAGGGGATTGGACTGGATGGCCCTAGTACTCTCTTCCAACTCTATGATTCTATGTTTCTCCTATGCTTTGTGACTCCCTTACTATCTTTGCAAAAAAAAACCCTCCCATGCTCCTTTGGGGATGCTTTGATTCTGATTTCCTGCATGGCAGGGGGTTGGACTGGATGGCCCTTGGGGTCTCTTCCAACTCTATGATTCTATGTTTCTCCTATGCTTTGTGACTCCCTTACTATCTTTGCAACCCCCCCCCCCCATGCTCCTTTGGGGATGCTTTGATTCTGATTTCCTGCATGGCAGGGGGTTGGACTGGATGGTCCTTGGGATCTCTTCCAACTCTATGATTCTATGTTTCTCCTATGCTTTGTGACTCCCTTACTATCTTTGCAACCCCCCCCCCCATGCTCCTTTGGGGATGCTTTGATTCTGATTTCCTGCATGGCAGGGGGTTGGACTGGATGGCCCTTGGGGGTCTCTTCCAACTCTATGATTCTATGTTTCTCCTATGCTTTGTGACTCCCTTACTATCTTTGCATACCCCCCCCCCAAATGCTCCTTTGGGCATGCTTTGATTCTGATTTCCTGCATGGCAGGGGGTTGGACTGGATGGCCGTTGGGGTCTCTTCCAACTCTATGATTCTATCTTTCTCCTATGCTTTGTGACTCCCTTACTATCTTTGCAAACCCCCCCCCCCATGCTCCTTTGGGGATGCTTTGATTCTGATTTCCTGCATGGCAGGGGGTTGGACTGGATGGCCCTTGGGGTGTCTTCCAACTCTATGATTCTTTGTTTCTCCTATGCTTTGTGACTCCCTTACTATCTTTGCAAAAAAAAAACCCTCCCATGCTCCTTTGGGGATGCTTTGATTCTGATTTCCTGCATGGCAGGGGGTTGGACTGGATGGCCCTTGGGGTCTCTTCCAACTCTATGATTCTATGTTTCTCCTATGCTTTGTGACTCCCTTACTATCTTTGCAAAAAAAAAAAACCCTCCCATGCTCCTTTGGGGATGCTTTGATTCTGATTTCCTGCATGGCAGGGGGTTGGACTGGATGGCCCTTGGGGTCTCTTCCAACTCTATGATTCTATGTTTCTCCTATGCTTTGTGACTCCCTTACTATCTTTGCAAAAAAAAAAACCCTCCCATGCTCCTTTGGGGATGCTTTGATTCTGATTTCCTGCATGGCAGGGGGTTGGACTGGATGGCCCGTGGGGTCTCTTCCAACTCTATGATTCTATGTTTCTCCTATGCTTTGTGACTCCCTTACTATCTTTGCAACCCCCCCCCCAATGCTCCTTTGGGCATGCTTTGATTCTGATTTCCTGCATGGCAGGGGGTTGGACTGGATGGCCCTTGGGGTCTCTTCCAACTCTATGATTCTATGTTTCTCCTATGCTTTGTGACTCCCTTACTATCTTTGCAACCCCCCCCCCCCAATGCTCCTTTGGGGATGCTTTGATTCTGATTTCCTGCATGGCAGGGGGTTGGACTGGATGGCCCTTGGGTCTCTTCCAACTCTATGATTCTATGTTTCTCCTATGCTTTGTGACTCCCTTACTATCTTTGCAAAAAAAAAACCCTCCCATGCTCCTTTGGGGATGCTTTGATTCTGATTTCCTGCATGGCAGGGGGTTGGACTGGATGGCCCTTGGGGTCTCTTCCAACTCTATGATTCTATGTTTCTCCTATGCTTTGTGACTCCCTTACTATCTTTGCAAACCCCCCCCCCATGCTCCTTTGGGGATGCTTTGATTCTGATTTCCTGCATGGCAGGGGGTTGGACTGGATGGCCCTTGGGGTCTCTTCCAACTCTATGATTCTATGTTTCTCCTATGCTTTGTGACTCCCTTACTATCTTTGCAACCCCCCCCATGCTCCTTTGGGGATGCTTTGATTCTGATTTCCTGCATGGCAGGGGGTTGGACTGGATGGCCCTTGGGGTCTCTTCCAACTCTATGATTCTATGTTTCTCCTATGCTTTGTGACTCCCTTACCATCTTTGCAACCCCCCCCCATGCCCCTTTGGGGATGCTTTGATTCTGATTTCCTGCATGGCAGGGGGTTGGACTGGATGGCCCTTGGGGTCTCTTCCAACTCTATGATTCTATGTTTCTCCTATGCTTTGTGACTCCCTTACTATCTTTGCAAAAAAAAACCCCTCCCATGCTCCTTTGGGGATGCTTTGATTCTGATTTCCTGCATGGCAGGGGGTGGGACTGGATGGCCCTTGGGGTCTCTTCCAACTCTATGATTCTATGTTTCTCCTATGCTTTGTGACTCCCTTACTATCTTTGCAAAAAAAAAACAACCCTCCCATGCTCCTTTGGGGATGCTTTGATTCTGATTTCCTTCATGGCAGGGGGTTGGACTGGATGGCCCTTGGGGTCTCTTCCAACTCTATGATTCTATGTTTCTCCTATGCTTTGTGACTCCCTTACTATCTTTGCAAAAAAAAAAACCCTCCCATGCTCCTTTGGGGATGCTTTGATTCTGATTTCCTGCATGGCAGGGGGTTGGACTGGATGGCCCGTGGGGTCTCTTCCAACTCTATGATTCTATGTTTCTCCTATGCTTTGTGACTCCCTTACTATCTTTGCAAACCCCCCCCCCCCAATGCTCCTTTGGGCATGCTTTGATTCTGATTTCCTGCATGGCAGGGGGTTGGACTGGATGGCCCTTGGGGTCTCTTCCAACTCTATGATTCTATGTTTCTCCTATGCTTTGTGACTCCCTTACTATCTTTGCAACCCCCCCCCCCCAATGCTCCTTTGGGGATGCTTTGATTCTGATTTCCTGCATGGCAGGGGGTTGGACTGGATGGCCCTTGGGGTCTCTTCCAACTCTATGATTCTATGTTTCTCCTATGCTTTGTGCCTCCCTTACTATCTTTGCAAAAAAAAACCCCTCCCATGCTCCTTTGGGGATGCTTTGATTCTGATTTCCTGCATGGCAGGGGGTTGGACTGGATGGCCCTTGGCGTCTCTTCCAACTCTATGATTCTATGTTTCTCCTATGCTTTGTGACTCCCTTACTATCTTTGCAAAAAAAAAACCCTCCCATGCTCCTTTGGGGATGCTTTGATTCTGATTTCCTGCATGGCAGGGGGTTGGACTGGATGGCCCGTGGGGTCTCTTCCAACTCTATGATTCTATGTTTCTCCTATGCTTTGTGACTCCCTTACTATCTTTGCAACCCCCCCCCCCAATGCTCCTTTGGGCATGCTTTGATTCTGATTTCTTGCATGGCAGGGGGTTGGACTGGATGGCCCTTGGGGTCTCTTCCAACTCTATGATTCTATGTTTCTCCTATGCTTTGTGACTCCCTTACTATCTTTGCAACCCCCCCCCCCAATGCTCCTTTGGGGATGCTTTGATTCTGATTTCCTGCATGGCAGGGGGTTGGACTGGATGGCCCTTGGGGTCTCTTCCAACTCTATAATTCTATGTTTCTCCTATGCTTTGTGACTCCCTTACTGTCTTTGCAAAAAAAAACCCTCCCATGCTCCTTTGGGGATGCTTTGATTCTGATTTCCTTCATGGCAGGGGGTTGGACTGGATGGCCCTTGGGGTCTCTTCCAACTCTATAATTCTATGTTTCTCCTATGCTTTGTGACTCCCTTACTATCTTTGCAACCCCCCCCCCCATGCTCCTTTGGGGATGCTTTGATTCTGATTTCCTGCATGGCAGGGGGTTGGACTGGATGGCCCTTGGGGGTCTCTTCCAACTCTATGATTCTATGTTTCTCCTATGCTTTGTGACTCCCTTACTATCTTTGCAAGCCCCCCCCCATGCTCCTTTGGGGATGCTTTGATTCTGATTTCCTGCATGGCAGGGGATTGGATTGGATGGCCCTAGTACTCTCTTCCAACTCTATGATTCTATGTTTCTCCTATGCTTTGTGACTCCCTTACTATCTTTGCAAAAAAAAACCCTCCCATGCTCCTTTGGGGATGCTTTGATTCTGATTTCCTGCATGGCAGGGGGTTGGACTGGATGGCCCTTGGGGTCTCTTCCAACTCTATGATTCTATGTTTCTCCTATGCTTTGTGACTCCCTTACTATCTTTGCAACCCCCCCCCCCCCATGCTCCTTTGGGGATGCTTTGATTCTGATTTCCTGCATGGCAGGGGGTTGGACTGGATGGTCCTTGGGGTCTCTTCCAACTCTATGATTCTATGTTTCTCCTATGCTTTGTGACTCCCTTACTATCTTTGCAACCCCCCCCCCCATGCTCCTTTGGGGATGCTTTGATTCTGATTTCCTGCATGGCAGGGGGTTGGACTGGATGGCCCTTGGGGGTCTCTTCCAACTCTATGATTCTATGTTTCTCCTATGCTTTGTGACTCCCTTACTATCTTTGCATACCCCCCCCCAAATGCTCCTTTGGGCATGCTTTGATTCTGATTTCCTGCATGGCAGGGGGTTGGACTGGATGGCCGTTGGGGTCTCTTCCAACTCTATGATTCTATGTTTCTCCTATGCTTTGTGACTCCCTTACTATCTTTGCAAAACCCCCCCCCCCCATGCTCCTTTGGGGATGCTTTGATTCTGATTTCCTGCATGGCAGGGGGTTGGACTGGATGGCCCTTGGGGTGTCTTCCAACTCTATGATTCTTTGTTTCTCCTATGCTTTGTGACTCCCTTACTATCTTTGCAAAAAAAAAACCCTCCCATGCTCCTTTGGGGATGCTTTGATTCTGATTTCCTGCATGGCAGGGGGTTGGACTGGATGGCCCTTGGGGTATCTTCCAACTCTATGATTCTATGTTTCTCCTATGCTTTGTGACTCCCTTACTATCTTTGCAAAAAAAAAACACCCTCCCATGCTCCTTTGGGGATGCTTTGATTCTGATTTCCTGCATGGCAGGGGGTTGGACTGGATGGCCCTTGGGGTCTCTTCCAACTCTATGATTCTATGTTTCTCCTATGCTTTGTGACTCCCTTACTATCTTTGCAAAAAAAAAACCCTCCCATGCTCCTTTGGGGATGCTTTGATTCTGATTTCCTGCATGGCAGGGGGTTGGACTGGATGGCCCGTGGGGTCTCTTCCAACTCTATGATTCTATGTTTCTCCTATGCTTTGTGACTCCCTTACTATCTTTGCAACCCCCCCCCCCAATGCTCCTTTGGGCATGCTTTGATTCTGATTTCCTGCATGGCAGGGGGTTGGACTGGATGGCCCTTGGGGTCTCTTCCAACTCTATGATTCTATGTTTCTCCTATGCTTTGTGACTCCCTTACTATCTTTGCAACCCCCCCCCCCCCAATGCTCCTTTGGGGATGCTTTGATTCTGATTTCCTGCATGGCAGGGGGTTGGACTGGATGGCCCTTGGGTCTCTTCCAACTCTATGATTCTATGTTTCTCCTATGCTTTGTGACTCCCTTACTATCTTTGCAAAAAAAAAACCCTCCCATGCTCCTTTGGGGATGCTTTGATTCTGATTTCCTGCATGGCAGGGGGTTGGACTGGATGGCCCTTGGGGTCTCTTCCAACTCTATGATTCTATGTTTCTCCTATGCTTTGTGACTCCCTTACTATCTTTGCAAACCCCCCCCCCATGCTCCTTTGGGGATGCTTTGATTCTGATTTCCTGCATGGCAGGGGGTTGGACTGGATGGCCCTTGGGGTCTCTTCCAACTCTATGATTCTATGTTTCTCCTATGCTTTGTGACTCCCTTACTATCTTTGCAACCCCCCCATGCTCCTTTGGGGATGCTTTGATTCTGATTTCCTGCATGGCAGGGGGTTGGACTGGATGGCCCTTGGGGTCTCTTCCAACTCTATGATTCTATGTTTCTCCTATGCTTTGTGACTCCCTTACCATCTTTGCAACCCCCCCCCCATGCCCCTTTGGGGATGCTTTGATTCTGATTTCCTGCATGGCAGGGGGTTGGACTGGATGGCCCTTGGGGTCTCTTCCAACTCTATGATTCTATGTTTCTCCTATGCTTTGTGACTCCCTTACTATCTTTGCAAAAAAAAAACCCTCCCATGCTCCTTTGGGGATGCTTTGATTCTGATTTCCTGCATGGCAGGGGGTGGGACTGGATGGCCCTTGGGGTCTCTTCCAACTCTATGATTCTATGTTTCTCCTATGCTTTGTGACTCCCTTACTATCTTTGCAAAAAAAAAACAACCCTCCCATGCTCCTTTGGGGATGCTTTGATTCTGATTTCCTTCATGGCAGGGGGTTGGACTGGATGGCCCTTGGGGTCTCTTCCAACTCTATGATTCTATGTTTCTCCTATGCTTTGTGACTCCCTTACTATCTTTGCAAAAAAAAAAACCCTCCCATGCTCCTTTGGGGATGCTTTGATTCTGATTTCCTGCATGGCAGGGGGTTGGACTGGATGGCCCGTGGGGTCTCTTCCAACTCTATGATTCTATGTTTCTCCTATGCTTTGTGACTCCCTTACTATCTTTGCAAACCCCCCCCCCAATGCTCCTTTGGGCATGCTTTGATTCTGATTTCCTGCATGGCAGGGGGTTGGACTGGATGGCCCTTGGGGTCTCTTCCAACTCTATGATTCTATGTTTCTCCTATGCTTTGTGACTCCCTTACTATCTTTGCAACCCCCCCCCCCCCCAATGCTCCTTTGGGGATGCTTTGATTCTGATTTCCTGCATGGCAGGGGGTTGGACTGGATGGCCCTTGGGGTCTCTTCCAACTCTATGATTCTATGTTTCTCCTATGCTTTGTGCCTCCCTTACTATCTTTGCAAAAAAAAACCCCTCCCATGCTCCTTTGGGGATGCTTTGATTCTGATTTCCTGCATGGCAGGGGGTTGGACTGGATGGCCCTTGGCGTCTCTTCCAACTCTATGATTCTATGTTTCTCCTATGCTTTGTGACTCCCTTACTATCTTTGCAAAAAAAAAACCCTCCCATGCTCCTTTGGGGATGCTTTGATTCTGATTTCCTGCATGGCAGGGGGTTGGACTGGATGGCCCGTGGGGTCTCTTCCAACTCTATGATTCTATGTTTCTCCTATGCTTTGTGACTCCCTTACTATCTTTGCAACCCCCCCCCCCCAATGCTCCTTTGGGCATGCTTTGATTCTGATTTCTTGCATGGCAGGGGGTTGGACTGGATGGCCCTTGGGGTCTCTTCCAACTCTATGATTCTATGTTTCTCCTATGCTTTGTGACTCCCTTACTATCTTTGCAACCCCCCCCCCCCAATGCTCCTTTGGGGATGCTTTGATTCTGATTTCCTGCATGGCAGGGGGTTGGACTGGATGGCCCTTGGGGTCTCTTCCAACTCTATAATTCTATGTTTCTCCTATGCTTTGTGACTCCCTTACTATCTTTGCAACCCCCCCCCATGCTCCTTTGGGGATGCTTTGATTCTGATTTCCTGCATGGCAGGGGGTTGGACTGGATGGCCCTTGGGGGTCTCTTCCAACTCTATGATTCTATGTTTCTCCTATGCTTTGTGATTCCCTTACTATCTTTGCAAGCCCCCCCCCATGCTCCTTTGGGGATGCTTTGATTCTGATTTCCTGCATGGCAGGGGATTGGATTGGATGGCCCTAGTACTCTCTTCCAACTCTATGATTCTATGTTTCTCCTATGCTTTGTGACTCCCTTACTATCTTTGCAAAAAAAAACCCTCCCATGCTCCTTTGGGGATGCTTTGATTCTGATTTCCTGCATGGCAGGGGGTTGGACTGGATGGCCCTTGGGGTCTCTTCCAACTCTATGATTCTATGTTTCTCCTATGCTTTGTGACTCCCTTACTATCTTTGCAACCCCCCCCCCCCATGCTCCTTTGGGGATGCTTTGATTCTGATTTCCTGCATGGCAGGGGGTTGGACTGGATGGTCCTTGGGGTCTCTTCCAACTCTATGATTCTATGTTTCTCCTATGCTTTGTGACTCCCTTACTATCTTTGCAACCCCCCCCCCCCATGCTCCTTTGGGGATGCTTTGATTCTGATTTCCTGCATGGCAGGGGGTTGGACTGGATGGCCCTTGGGGGTCTCTTCCAACTCTATGATTCTATGTTTCTCCTATGCTTTGTGACTCCCTTACTATCTTTGCATACCCCCCCCCCAAATGCTCCTTTGGGCATGCTTTGATTCTGATTTCCTGCATGGCAGGGGGTTGGACTGGATGGCCGTTGGGGTCTCTTCCAACTCTATGATTCTATGTTTCTCCTATGCTTTGTGACTCCCTTACTATCTTTGCAAACCCCCCCCCCCCATGCTCCTTTGGGGATGCTTTGATTCTGATTTCCTGCATGGCAGGGGGTTGGACTGGATGGCCCTTGGGGTGTCTTCCAACTCTATGATTCTTTGTTTCTCCTATGCTTTGTGACTCCCTTACTATCTTTGCAAAAAAAAAACCCTCCCATGCTCCTTTGGGGATGCTTTGATTCTGATTTCCTGCATGGCAGGGGGTTGGACTGGATGGCCCTTGGGGTCTCTTCCAACTCTATGATTGTATGTTTCTCCTATGCTTTGTGACTCCCTTACTATCTTTGCAAAAAAAAAAACCCTCCCATGCTCCTTTGGGGATGCTTTGATTCTGATTTCCTGCATGGCAGGGGGTTGGACTGGATGGCCCTTGGGGTCTCTTCCAACTCTATGATTCTATGTTTCTCCTATGCTTTGTGACTCCCTTACTATCTTTGCAAAAAAAAAACCCTCCCATGCTCCTTTGGGGATGCTTTGATTCTGATTTCCTGCATGACAGGGGGTTGGACTGGATGGCCCGTGGGGTCTCTTCCAACTCTATGATTCTATGTTTCTCCTATGCTTTGTGACTCCCTTACTATCTTTGCAACCCCCCCCCCCCAATGCTCCTTTGGGCATGCTTTGATTCTGATTTCCTGCATGGCAGGGGGTTGGACTGGATGGCCCTTGGGGTCTCTTCCAACTCTATGATTCTATGTTTCTCCTATGCTTTGTGATTCCCTTACTATCTTTGCAACCCCCCCCCCCAATGCTCCTTTGGGGATGCTTTGATTCTGATTTCCTGCATGGCAGGGGGTTGGACTGGATGGCCCTTGGGGTCTCTTCCAACTCTATGATTCTATGTTTCTCCTATGCTTTGTGACTCCCTTACTATCTTTGCAAAAAAAAACCCCTCCCATGCTCCTTTGGGGATGCTTTGATTCTGATTTCCTGCATGGCAGGGGGTTGGACTGGATGGCCCTTGGGGTCTCTTCCAACTCTATGATTCTATGTTTCTCCTATGCTTTGTGACTCCCTTACTATCTTTGCAACCCCCCCCCCCCCCATGCTCCTTTGGGGATGCTTTGATTCTGATTTCCTGCATGGCAGGGGGTTGGACTGGATGGCCCTTGGGGTCTCTTCCAACTCTATGATTCTATGTTTCTCCTATGCTTTGTGACTCCCTTACTATCTTTGCAACCCCCCCATGCTCCTTTGGGGATGCTTTGATTCTGATTTCCTGCATGGCAGGGGGTTGGACTGGATGGCCCTTGGGGTCTCTTCCAACTCTATGATTCTATGTTTCTCCTATGCTTTGTGACTCCCTTACTATCTTTGCAAAAAAAAAAACCCTCCCATGCTCCTTTGGGGATGCTTTGATTCTGATTTCCTGCATGGCAGGGGGTTGGACTGGATGGCCCGTGGGGTCTCTTCCAACTCTATGATTCTATGTTTCTCCTATGCTTTGTGACTCCCTTACTATCTTTGCAAACCCCCCCCCCAATGCTCCTTTGGGCATGCTTTGATTCTGATTTCCTGCATGGCAGGGGGTTGGACTGGATGGCCCTTGGGGTCTCTTCCAACTCTATGATTCTATGTTTCTCCTATGCTTTGTGACTCCCTTACTATCTTTGCAAGCCCCCCCCCCCCCAATGCTCCTTTGGGGATGCTTTGATTCTGATTTCCTGCATGGCAGGGGGTTGGACTGGATGGCCCTTGGGGTCTCTTCCAACTCTATGATTCTATGTTTCTCCTATGCTTTGTGCCTACCTTACTATCTTTGCAAAAAAAAACCCCTCCCATGCTCCTTTGGGGATGCTTTGATTCTGATTTCCTGCATGGCAGGGGGTTGGACTGGATGGCCCTTGGCGTCTCTTCCAACTCTATGATTCTATGTTTCTCCTATGCTTTGTGACTCCCTTACTATCTTTGCAAAAAAAAAACCCTCCCATGCTCCTTTGGGGATGCTTTGATTCTGATTTCCTGCATGGCAGGGGGTTGGACTGGATGGCCCGTGGGGTCTCTTCCAACTCTATGATTCTATGTTTCTCCTATGCTTTGTGACTCCCTTACTATCTTTGCAACCCCCCCCCCCCCCCAATGCTCCTTTGGGCATGCTTTGATTCTGATTTCTTGCATGGCAGGGGGTTGGACTGGATGGCCCTTGGGGTCTCTTCCAACTCTATGATTCTATGTTTCTCCTATGCTTTGTGACTCCCTTACTATCTTTGCAACCCCCCCCCCCAATGCTCCTTTGGGGATGCTTTGATTCTGATTTCCTGCATGGCAGGGGGTTGGACTGGATGGCCCTTGGGGTCTCTTCCAACTCTATAATTCTATGTTTCTCCTATGCTTTGTGACTCCCTTACTATCTTTGCAACCCCCCCCCCATGCTCCTTTGGGGATGCTTTGATTCTGATTTCCTGCATGGCAGGGGGTTGGACTGGATGGCCCTTGGGGGTCTCTTCCAACTCTATGATTCTATGTTTCTCCTATGCTTTGTGACTCCCTTACTATCTTTGCAAGCCCCCCCCCCATGCTCCTTTGGGGATGCTTTGATTCTGATTTCCTGCATGGCAGGGGATTGGATTGGATGGCCCTAGTACTCTCTTCCAACTCTATGATTCTATGTTTCTCCTATGCTTTGTGACTCCCTTACTATCTTTGCAAAAAAAAACCCTCCCATGCTCCTTTGGGGATGCTTTGATTCTGATTTCCTGCATGGCAGGGGGTTGGACTGGATGGCCCTTGGGGTCTCTTCCAACTCTATGATTCTATGTTTCTCCTATGCTTTGTGACTCCCTTACTATCTTTGCAACCCCCCCCCCCCCATGCTCCTTTGGGGATGCTTTGATTCTGATTTCCTGCATGGCAGGGGGTTGGACTGGATGGTCCTTGGGGTCTCTTCCAACTCTATGATTCTATGTTTCTCCTATGCTTTGTGACTCGCTTACTATCTTTGCAACCCCCCCCCCCATGCTCCTTTGGGGATGCTTTGATTCTGATTTCCTGCATGGCAGGGGGTTGGACTGGATGGCCCTTGGGGGTCTCTTCCAACTCTATGATTCTATGTTTCTCCTATGCTTTGTGACTCCCTTACTATCTTTGCATACCCCCCCCCCCCAAATGCTCCTTTGGGCATGCTTTGATTCTGATTTCCTGCATGGCAGGGGGTTGGACTGGATGGCCGTTGGGGTCTCTTCCAACTCTATGATTCTATGTTTCTCCTATGCTTTGTGACTCCCTTACTATCTTTGCAAACCCCCCCCCCCCCATGCTCCTTTGGGGATGCTTTGATTCTGATTTCCTGCATGGCAGGGGGTTGGACTGGATGGCCCTTGGGGTGTCTTCCAACTCTATGATTCTTTGTTTCTCCTATGCTTTGTGACTCCCTTACTATCTTTGCAAAAAAAAAACCCTCCCATGCTCCTTTGGGGATGCTTTGATTCTGATTTCCTGCATGGCAGGGGGTTGGACTGGATGGCCCTTGGGGTCTCTTCCAACTCTATGATTGTATGTTTCTCCTATGCTTTGTGACTCCCTTACTATCTTTGCAAAAAAAAAAACCCTCCCATGCTCCTTTGGGGATGCTTTGATTCTGATTTCCTGCATGGCAGGGGGTTGGACTGGATGGCCCTTGGGGTCTCTTCCAACTCTATGATTCTATGTTTCTCCTATGCTTTGTGACTCCCTTACTATCTTTGCAAAAAAAAAACCCTCCCATGCTCCTTTGGGGATGCTTTGATTCTGATTTCCTGCATGACAGGGGGTTGGACTGGATGGCCCGTGGGGTCTCTTCCAACTCTATGATTCTATGTTTCTCCTATGCTTTGTGACTCCCTTACTATCTTTGCAACCCCCCCCCCAATGCTCCTTTGGGCATGCTTTGATTCTGATTTCCTGCATGGCAGGGGGTTGGACTGGATGGCCCTTGGGGTCTCTTCCAACTCTATGATTCTATGTTTCTCCTATGCTTTGTGATTCCCTTACTATCTTTGCAACCCCCCCCCCCCAATGCTCCTTTGGGGATGCTTTGATTCTGATTTCCTGCATGGCAGGGGGTTGGACTGGATGGCCCTTGGGGTCTCTTCCAACTCTATGATTCTATGTTTCTCCTATGCTTTGTGACTCCCTTACTATCTTTGCAAAAAAAAACCCCTCCCATGCTCCTTTGGGGATGCTTTGATTCTGATTTCCTGCATGGCAGGGGGTTGGACTGGATGGCCCTTGGGGTCTCTTCCAACTCTATGATTCTATGTTTCTCCTATGCTTTGTGACTCCCTTACTATCTTTGCAAACCCCCCCCCCCATGCTCCTTTGGGGATGCTTTGATTCTGATTTCCTGCATGGCAGGGGGTTGGACTGGATGGCCCTTGGGGTCTCTTCCAACTCTATGATTCTATGTTTCTCCTATGCTTTGTGACTCCCTTACTATCTTTGCAACCCCCCCATGCTCCTTTGGGGATGCTTTGATTCTGATTTCCTGCATGGCAGGGGGTTGGACTGGATGGCCCTTGGGGTCTCTTCCAACTCTATGATTCTATGTTTCTCCTATGCTTTGTGACTCCCTTACTATCTTTGCAACCCCCCCCCATGCTCCTTTGGGGATGCTTTGATTCTGATTTCCTGCATGGCAGGGGGTTGGACTGGATGGCCCTTGGGGTCTCTTCCAACTCTATGATTCTATGTTTCTCCTATGCTTTGTGACTCCCTTACTATCTTTGCAAAAAAAAAAACCCTCCCATGCTCCTTTGGGGATGCTTTGATTCTGATTTCCTGCATGGCAGGGGGTTAGACTGGATGGCCCTTGGGGTCTCTTCCAACTCTATGATTCTATGTTTCTCCTATGCTTTGTGACTCCCTTACTATCTTTGCAAAAAAAAACAACCCTCCCATGCTCCTTTGGGGATGCTTTGATTCTGATTTCCTGCATGGCAGGGGGTTGGACTGGATGGCCCTTGGGGTCTCTTCCAACTCTATGATTCTATGTTTCTCCTATGCTTTGTGACCCCCTTACTATCTTTGCAACCCCCCCCCCCCCATGCTCATTTGGGGATGCTTTGATTCTGATTTCCTGCATGGCAGGGGGTTGGACTGGATGGCCCTTGGGGTCTCTTCCAACTCTATGATTCTATGTTTCTCCTATGCTTTGTGACTCCCTTACTATCTTTGCAACCCCCCCCCCAATGCTCCTTTGGGGATGCTTTGATTCTGATTTCCTGCATGGCAGGGGGTTGGACTGGATGGCCCTTGGGGTCTCTTCCAACTCTATGATTCTATGTTTCTCCTATGCTTTGTGCCTCCCTTACTATCTTTGCAAAAAAAAAAACCCTCCCATGCTCCTTTGGGGATGCTTTGATTCTGATTTCCTGCATGGCAGGGGGTTGGACTGGATGGCCCTTGGCGTCTCTGCCAACTCTATGATTCTATGTTTCTCCTATGCTTTGTGACTCCCTTACTATCTTTGCAAAAAAAAAACCCTCCCATGCTCCTTTGGGGATGCTTTGATTCTGATTTCCTGCATGGCAGGGGGTTGGACTGGATGGCCCGTGGGGTCTCTTCCAACTCTATGATTCTATGTTTCTCCTATGCTTTGTGACTCCCTTACTATCTTTGCAACCCCCCCCCCCCCCAATGCTCCTTTGGGCATGCTTTGATTCTGATTTCTTGCATGGCAGGGGGTTGGACTGGATGGCCCTTGGGGTCTCTTCCAACTCTATGATTCTATGTTTCTCCTATGCTTTGTGACTCCCTTACTATCTTTGCAACCCCCCCCCCCCAATGCTCCTTTGGGGATGCTTTGATTCTGATTTCCTGCATGGCAGGGGGTTGGACTGGATGGCCCTTGGGGTCTCTTCCAACTCTATAATTCTATGTTTCTCCTATGCTTTGTGACTCCCTTACTGTCTTTGCAAAAAAAAAACCCTCCCATGCTCCTTTGGGGATGCTTTGATTCTGATTTCCTTCATGGCAGGGGGTTGGACTGGATGGCCCTTGGGGTCTCTTCCAACTCTATAATTCTATGTTTCTCCTATGCTTTGTGACTCCCTTACTATCTTTGCAACCCCCCCCCCCCATGCTCCTTTGGGGATGCTTTGATTCTGATTTCCTGCATGGCAGGGGGTTGGACTGGATGGCCCTTGGGGGTCTCTTCCAACTCTATGATTCTATGTTTCTCCTATGCTTTGTGACTCCCTTACTATCTTTGCAAGCCCCCCCCCCCCCATGCTCCTTTGGGGATGCTTTGATTCTGATTTCCTGCATGGCAGGGGATTGGACTGGATGGCCCTAGTACTCTCTTCCAACTCTATGATTCTATGTTTCTCCTATGCTTTGTGACTCCCTTACTATCTTTGCAAAAAAAAACCCTCCCATGCTCCTTTGGGGATGCTTTGATTCTGATTTCCTGCATGGCAGGGGGTTGGACTGGATGGCCCTTGGGGTCTCTTCCAACTCTATGATTCTATGTTTCTCCTATGCTTTGTGACTCCCTTACTATCTTTGCAACCCCCCCCCCATGCTCCTTTGGGGATGCTTTGATTCTGATTTCCTGCATGGCAGGGGGTTGGACTGGATGGTCCTTGGGGTCTCTTCCAACTCTATGATTCTATGTTTCTCCTATGCTTTGTGACTCCCTTACTATCTTTGCAACCCCCCCCCATGCTCCTTTGGGGATGCTTTGATTCTGATTTCCTGCATGGCAGGGGGTTGGACTGGATGGCCCTTGGGGGTCTCTTCCAACTCTATGATTCTATGTTTCTCCTATGCTTTGTGACTCCCTTACTATCTTTGCAAACCCCCCCCCCAAATGCTCCTTTGGGCATGCTTTGATTCTGATTTCCTGCATGGCAGGGGGTTGGACTGGATGGCCGTTGGGGTCTCTTCCAACTCTATGATTCTATGTTTCTCCTATGCTTTGTGACTCCCTTACTATCTTTGCAAACCCCCCCCCCCCATGCTCCTTTGGGGATGCTTTGATTCTGATTTCCTGCATGGCAGGGGGTTGGACTGGATGGCCCTTGGGGTGTCTTCCAACTCTATGATTCTTTGTTTCTCCTATGCTTTGTGACTCCCTTACTATCTTTGCAAAAAAAAACCCCTCCCATGCTCCTTTGGGGATGCTTTGATTCTGATTTCCTGCATGGCAGGGGGTTGGACTGGATGGCCCTTGGGGTCTCTTCCAACTCTATGATTCTATGTTTCTCCTATGCTTTGTGACTCCCTTACTATCTTTGCAAAAAAAAAAAACCCCTCCCATGCTCCTTTGGGGATGCTTTGATTCTGATTTCCTGCATGGCAGGGGGTTGGACTGGATGGCCCTTGGGGTCTCTTCCAACTCTATGATTCTATGTTTCTCCTATGCTTTGTGACTCCCTTACTATCTTTGCAAAAAAAAAAACCCTCCCATGCTCCTTTGGGGATGCTTTGATTCTGATTTCCTGCATGGCAGGGGGTTGGACTGGATGGCCCGTGGGGTCTCTTCCAACTCTATGATTCTATGTTTCTCCTATGCTTTGTGACTCCCTTACTATCTTTGCAACCCCCCCCCCCCAATGCTCCTTTGGGCATGCTTTGATTCTGATTTCCTGCATGGCAGGTGGTTGGACTGGATGGCCCTTGGGGTCTCTTCCAACTCTATGATTCTATGTTTCTCCTATGCTTTGTGACTCCCTTACTATCTTTGCAAACCCCCCCCCCCCATGCTCCTTTGGGGATGCTTTGATTCTGATTTCCTGCATGGCAGGGGGTTGGACTGGATGGCCCTTGGGGTCTCTTCAACTCTATGATTCTATGTTTCTCCTATGCTTTGTGACTCCCTTACTATCTTTGCAAAAAAAAAACCCTCCCATGCTCCTTTGGGGATGCTTTGATTCTGATTTCCTGCATGGCAGGGGGTTGGACTGGATGGCCCTTGGGGTCTCTTCCAACTCTATGATTCTATGTTTCTCCTATGCTTTGTGACTCCCTTACTATCTTTGCAAAAAAAAACAACCCTCCCATGCTCCTTTGGGGATGCTTTGATTCTGATTTCCTGCATGGCAGGGGGTTGGACTGGATGGCCCTTGGGGTCTCTTCCAACTCTATGATTCTATGTTTCTCCTATGCTTTGTGACCCCCTTACTATCTTTGCAACCCCCCCCCATGCTCCTTTGGGGATGCTTTGATTCTGATTTCCTGCATGGCAGGGGGTTGGACTGGATGGCCCTTGGGGTCTCTTCCAACTCTATGATTCTATGTTTCTCCTATGCTTTGTGACTCCCTTACTATCTTTGCAAACCCCCCCCCCAAATGCTCCTTTGGGCATGCTTTGATTCTGATTTCCTGCATGGCAGGGGGTTGGACTGCATGGCCGTTGGGGACTCTTCCAACTCTATGATTCTATGTTTCTCCTATGCTTTGTGACTCCCTTACTATCTTTGCAAACCCCCCCCCCCCATGCTCCTTTGGGGATGCTTTGATTCTGATTTCCTGCATGGCAGGGGGTTGACTGGATGGCCCTTGGGGTGTCTTCCAACTCTATGATTCTTTGTTTCTCCTATGCTTTGTGACTCCCTTACTATCTTTGCAAAAAAAAACCCCTCCCATGCTCCTTTGGGGATGCTTTGATTCTGATTTCCTGCATGGCAGGGGGTTGGACTGGATGGCCCTTGGGGTCTCTTCCAACTCTATGATTCTATGTTTCTCCTATGCTTTGTGACTCCCTTACTATCTTTGCAAAAAAAAAAAACCCCTCCCATGCTCCTTTGGGGATGCTTTGATTCTGATTTCCTGCATGGCAGGGGGTTGGACTGGATGGCCCTTGGGGTCTCTTCCAACTCTATGATTCTATGTTTCTCCTATGCTTTGTGACTCCCTTACTATCTTTGCAAAAAAAAAAACCCTCCCATGCTCCTTTGGGGATGCTTTGATTCTGATTTCCTGCATGGCAGGGGGTTGGACTGGATGGCCCGTGGGGTCTCTTCCAACTCTATGATTCTATGTTTCTCCTATGCTTTGTGACTCCCTTACTATCTTTGCAACCACACCCCCCCCAATGCTCCTTTGGGCATGCTTTGATTCTGATTTCCTGCATGGCAGGTGGTTGGACTGGATGGCCCTTGGGGTCTCTTCCAACTCTATGATTCTATGTTTCTCCTATGCTTTGTGACTCCCTTACTATCTTTGCAAACCCCCCCCCCATGCTCCTTTGGGGATGCTTTGATTCTGATTTCCTGCATGGCAGGGGGTTGGACTGGATGGCCCTTGGGGTCTCTTCCAACTCTATGATTCTATGTTTCTCCTATGCTTTGTGACTCCCTTACTATCTTTGCAAAAAAAAAAACCCTCCCATGCTCCTTTGGGGATGCTTTGATTCTGATTTCCTGCATGGCAGGGGGTTGGACTGGATGGCCCTTGGGGTCTCTTCCAACTCTATGATTCTATGTTTCTCCTATGCTTTGTGACTCCCTTACTATCTTTGCAAAAAAAAACAACCCTCCCATGCTCCTTTGGGGATGCTTTGATTCTGATTTCCTGCATGGCAGGGGGTTGGACTGGATGGCCCTTGGGGTCTCTTCCAACTCTATGATTCTATGTTTCTCCTATGCTTTGTGACTCCCTTACTATCTTTGCAAAAAAAAAACCTCCCATGCTCCTTTGGGGATGCTTTGATTCTGATTTCCTGCATGGCAGGGGGTTGGACTGGATGGCCCTTGGGGTCTCTTCCAACTCTATGATTCTATGTTTCTCCTATGCTTTGTGACCCCCCTTACTATCTTTGCAACCCCCCCCATGCTCCTTTGGGATTGCTTTGATTCTGATTTCCTGCATGGCAGGGGGTTGGACTGGATGGCCCTTGGGGTCTCTTCCAACTCTATGATTCTATGTTTCTCCTATGCTTTGTGACTCCCTTACTATCTTTGCAACCCCCCCCCCCCCCAAATGCTCCTTTGGGCATGCTTTGATTCTGATTTCCTGCATGGCAGGGGGTTGGACTGGATGGCCCTTGGGGTCTCTTCCAACTCTATGATTCTATGTTTCTCCTATGCTTTGTGACTCCCTTACTACCTTTGCAAAAAAAAAACCCTCCCATGCTCCTTTGGGGATGCTTTGATTCTGATTTCCTGCATGGCAGGGGGTTGGACTGGATGGCCCTTGGGGTCTCTTCCAACTCTATGATTCTATGTTTCTCCTATGCTTTGTGACTCCCTTACTATCTTTGCAAAAAAAAACCCCTCCCATGCTCCTTTGGGGATGCTTTGATTCTGATTTCCTGCATGGCAGGGGGTTGGACTGGATGGCCCTTGGGGTCTCTTCCAACTCTATGATTCTATGTTTCTCCTATGCTTTGTGACTCCCTTACTATCTTTGCAACCCCCCCCCCCCATGCTCCTTTGGGGATGCTTTGATTCTGATTTCCTGCATGGCAGGGGGTTGGACTGGATGGCCCTTGGGGTCTCTTCCAACTCTATGATTGTATGTTTCTCCTATGCTTTGTGACTCCCTTACTATCTTTGCAAAAAAAAACCCTCCCATGCTCCTTTGGGGATGCTTTGATTCTGATTTCCTGCATGGCAGGGGGTTGGACTGGATGGCCCTTGGGGTCTCTTCCAACTCTATGATTCTATGTTTCTCCTATGCTTTGTGACTCCCTTACTATCTTTGGCCTGTTACAGACAGCCAAAATAAAGCTTCTTCGAGTCACAGTGGAGGTAGAGTGTTTCAATGATGCATGCGTCCTAAGAGTCCAGAAGTTGCACCAAAGCCACGCTCCAGCCCTAAGGACTGGAGTGTGGCTTTGGTGTGGCTTCTAGACTCTTAGGACGCATGCATCATTGAAACACTATACCTCCACTGTGACTCGAAGCAGCTTTATTTTGGCTGTCTGTAACAGGCCTTTGCAAAAAAAAAAAAAAAAAAACCCTCCCATGCTCTTTTGGGGATGCTTTGATTCTGATTTCCTGCATGGCAGGGGGTTGGACTGGATGGCCCTTGGGGTTTCTTCCAACTCTATGATTCTATGTTTCTCCTATGCTTTGTGACTCCCTTACTATCTTTGCAAAAAAAAAAACCCTCCCATGCTCCTTTGGGGATGCTTTGATTCTGATTTCTTGCATGGCAGGGGGTTGGACTGGATGGCCCTTGGGGTCTCTTCCAACTCTATGATTCTATGTTTCTCCTATGCTTTGTGACTCCCTTACTATCTTTGCAACCCCCCCCCCCCATGCTCCTTTGGGCATGCTTTGATTCTGATTTCCTGCATGGCAGGGGGTTGGACTGGATGGCCCTTGGGGTCTCTTCCAACTCTATGATTCTATGTTTCTCCTATGCTTTGTGACTCCCTTACTATCTTTGCAACCCCCCCCCCCCATGCTCCTTTGGGGATGCTTTGATTCTGATTTCCTGCATGGCAGGGGGTTGCACTGGATGGCCCTTGGGGTCTCTTCCAACTCTATGATTCTATGTTTCTCCTATGCTTTGTGACTCCCTTATTATCTTTGCAACCCCCCCCCATGCTCCTTTGGACATGCTTTGATTCTGATTTCCTGCATGGCAGGGGGTTGGACTGGATGGCCCTTGGGGTCTCTTCCAACTCTATGATTCTATGTTTCTCCTATGCTTTGTGACTCCCTTACTATCTTTGCAACCCCCCCCCCCCCCATGCTCCTTTGGGGATGCTTTGATTCTGATTTCCTGCATGGCAGGGGGTTGGACTGGATGGCCCTAGTGCTCTCTTCCAACTCTATGATTCTATGTTTCTCCTATGCTTTGTGACTCCCTTACTATCTTTGCAAAAAAAAACCCCTCCCATGCTCCTTTGGGGATGCTTTGATTCTGATTTCCTGCATGGCAGGGGGTTGGACTGGATGGCCCTTGGGGTCTCTTCCAACTCTATGATTCTATGTTTCTCCTATGCTTTGTGACTCCCTTACTATCTTTGCAACCCCCCCCCCCATGCTCCTTTGGGGATGCTTTGATTCTGATTTCCTGCATGGCAGGGGGTTGGACTGGATGGTCCTTGGGGTCTCTTCCAACTCTATGATTCTATGAGGAGAGAGGGAGAGAGAGAAAGGGTGGGAGGGTAGGACTGAGAGGGAGGGAGGAAGGGAGAGAAAGAGAGGGAAGAGAGAGAGAGAACCACAGCCACTGAGCCAGGTGAGAGGTTTGTTCATTGGGGGAGGGGGGTTATACTACCTGTGCCTTTGTGTTTTGAGACAGTGGCATGCATTTTTTGCTGTTTTGTGGCCTTGCCTAGTAGCTTCCATCCTTGCAAATACTGCTATTATTGTTGTTGTTATCCCTTGGTATTGTCTTTGCAAGATCCCCCCACATGGACTTGCTTGCACATTTCTGGGTTCAGACAGTGGCATGCATTTTTTGCTGTTTTGTGGCCTTGCCTAGTCACTTCTTGCAAATATTGTTATTATTATGCGGCTCCGCCCCCGGAGGGTGGAAACTCCACCCCTGACATGTGGCCCTGCCTCCAGATAGTGGAAGCTCCGCCCTGGCATGCAGCTCCGCCCCAGAGGGTGGAAGCTCCACCCCCGTGTACAGCTCCACCCCCGGAGGGTGGAAGCTCCACCCCCGGCTTCGGCCCCCCAGTTGTCTGAGGGACAGCAACCCGGCCCCCGGCTCAAAAAGGTTGCCTACCCCTGGTCCTACATCTCCATTGAACTATATGTGGACTATTCTGGAGAGGAATAGAATGCTGAAGTACTTTGCTCATATCCTTTTCCCTGTTCCATGCAAAGGGGTTGTTCCCACTTAAGATTTGAAACGATTTAAAATACAACGTTTTTAATAAAATCGATTCAAAATAACACTGTTCTTATCCCGCTATCCGAATCGCTTTGTTCATCGTTCCCATCTGGTTATTTAAATCGAAGTTTTTACCTGCAAGCGTTCCTACTTGGCATGAAATCGGTGTTTAAATAAAGCGATTCTTCTCCTCCATACCTTATTTGGAGCTGTCAATCAATAGTACGTCAGAATGACGTAACGTTAATCCGGAATATTTGGAAGCGATTTATCTTTTGGCATCGTTTCCATTTCATTGACTGTTTGTGAATTTAGCGAATTTAGGAAACCCAAGCTCTTTCCAGAGGAACTATGGGATAGGTTTTCCATGACAGCATCCCCTCTTCATGTCTCCCAAAAGACAGCCAGGGAGAATCCCTTCAGAGAGCACAGAGATCAATGGGGGAGGCTTCTGGCAAAGCGAATTTAGGAAACCCAAGCTCTTTCCAGAGGAACTATGGGATAGGTTTTGCATGACAGCATCCCCTCTTCATGTCTCCCAAAAGACAGCCAGGGAGAATCCCTTCAGAGAGCCCAGAGATCAATGAAGGAGGCTGCTGGAAAAGCAGGGAGGGAGCACTCTTCCCAAAGATTCTCTTTCCAGGGTTGGAGGACAAGGCAGATTCCATTTGAGAAATGGAGGGAGAAAGGCTCTATCCCCCCCCCCCATTGATCAGAGCCCTTCCTTGCCTGGGCGAGATCAGATGCCTCCTCGCGAGGAGCCTTCCCTTCCCTGTCTGGGTGAGATCAGTGCCCAAGCGGGCAGGGAATGCCTCTTCGAGAGGAGCCTCCCTTCCTGCCTCTCCTCCGTTAGAAATGGGCTCTCCCCACACAGAGGGGAGGTTGCAATCCACCGGGGGAAGCCTTGAGCAGCCGGGACTTCAGGCGCTTAAAGCGCTGAAGAGATTAAGCGCCTGTAAACCATTAAAATAAAAAATAAAAATAATCCTTATCTCTTATTGAAAGACCACAGCGGACAAAGGGGTGAGGGAAGCAAAAATGGCGACAGCCATGACGGATGGGGACAGAAAGGGCAACTCCCCCAAGGCCAGCCCCCATCGCAGTCCGCTCCTCCCATCCATCTAAGACGATTCAAAGGCTGTCGTTCCTATTTAAATACTCCGGTTCCTAACTCGAATCAATGGAAAAACGTAGGTCGGACCCTAGTGTTTTTTTAACACGCGTTAAATGAGGAAAATTCGATTTAAATTTTTATCCCGCTCTACGATTCGATTTGTAGTGGGGACGATTGCGGGTTGCTCTAGAACCGTTCTAGGTTTAAATCGGGTCCTAATAGGAACACCACTCCTTGGATTCGATTCAGAACGCGGGGTTTCACCTAGTGGGAACAACCCCATAGAGTAGCATTGATATATTCTCCCACTGAGTGACCTTCTTGAGTCTGAAGCTGAGTTTGTTTTGTGTGGTTTTGTTTTTATTAAAAATCCCCTACAGTTCTTTTTACTTGAATACATCTGGGCAGCTTAGTACTTCTGTGCCTATTAATGGTGTTTAATGTTCCCCTTATGATCTGTCAATACAACATTTTCTACTTTCTTTGCTCATGTGGTGCAAGTTGACTAACCCAAGAATAGCTAACTGGATTACAAGACTTGCTTTGATATTTGGACATATGGATTGGCTGAAGGGCTGCTCCATTTCCCCCAATGGGAACGACTAGTGTGCCAATGGGAAAAATTGATTCCAAACAGGCCCCCTTTTCATAATGGGAATGGGGGGCCTTTTGGAATCGATTTGTTTAGTGGGGCAGAGCCAAATCAGGACGCAGGTTATTCCTCCAGTGGGAATGAGCCCATAGAAACTGAATAATAGTAAAGAGAACGAATAAGAGGAGGTGGAAGGAAATAAATTTTGTTTGAAGGGAAGAACAAATAATATTGTTGGCGGTTAAAAAATGTTGTACCAACATAGAAAAGTAAAAGTAAAAGTAAAAAGTGAACATGGAAAAGTAAAAGTAAAAAGATCTGGGGCGAGGGGAAGGGACAGAGAGATAAGAAGTTTTATAACTCCATTTGTATACAAAAAATGAGTAAGTTATATAGATGTATAATATTTCTGTTATGGATAATAATTAAAAAAGAGTGTCCTCCATGGCCCAGTGAGGACTTGAAATGGTCTGCAGCCCTAGTCCAAACACTCCAAACACTCCACTTTTCTCTTCCGGCAGGCCTTCCCCGATTGCTGCTCCAGAGAACAGGACCCGGAACAATGGATGCAAGCTACAGGAAAAGAGATTCCACCTCAACATTAGGAGGAACTTCCTGACAGTAAGGGCTGTTCGACAGTGGAATGCACTTCCTCGGAAGGTGATAGAGTCTCCTTCCTTGGAGGTCTTTAAACAGAGGCTGGATGGCCATCTGTCAGGGATGCTTTGATTTGGATTTCCTGCATGGCAGGGGGTTGGACTGGATGGCCCTAGTGGTCTCTTCCAACTCTACGATTCTATGATTCTATGATAATCTCCAGAACCAATTGAATCCCCCTCCTTTTATTATTTTTCTTATTTGTGGTTTGTTTATTAATTTTGACATATTGTTATGTATTTTTAACCATGTTTCATTGTTTAATTTTATACTTGGGAGGGAGGGTTGGGTTGGAATCTTGTGGTGTTTGTTGTTTTTATTGTTGTATATTGTATAAGCTTTGCTATTACCCACCTCGATCCTCAAAACAGAAGTGGTGGGATATAAATATATTATTATTATTATTATTATTATTATTATTATTATTATTACACTGCACTGACTTATTCTAACCTCCTTCCAGTACAAATTCAGTACTGGATTGCATACAGAAATCCCATACTCCGTGTATAAGCTACCTTGAAGTTTTAATTTTTTTTTTAAATTTGCAAGAAGGAAGAACTGGGCCTTCTCTCTTTGTCTGTACCACTGTTTTTTAAAAAAAGATATATGTTGGGTGCCTTAAAGTCATTTCCAACTTAGGGCAACCCTATCAAGGGGTTTTCTTGGCAAGATTTGTTCAGAGGAGGTTTGACATTGCGTTCCCCTGAGGCTGAGAAAGTGTGACTTGCTCAAGGTCACCCCATCAGTCTCATGGCTGAGCCAGGATTTGACCCCTGGTCTCCAGAGCCCTAGTCCAACACCCGAACCACTACCTCTGTTGGATCAGAGTCCCTGGAGCAATCTCACACTTCCTTTGTCACCTATTCTGTAGGGATAGACAAATAAATTACTTAAATATGTAAATGAGATATCGCACATAATAGCAGGCCTAAAATTGTCATGTGTGAACCCATTTTCAGCTCTGCTGCTTCAGTGAGACTAGTGTCTGGCTGATCCCAGGCAGTTTTACTGCATTGGTTCTGTAAAAAATAAAATTCTGGTGATGAGAGAAATATCTGGAAAGTCAAGGAATGGCTCAGGAAGGAGCTGGAACAAACAAGCCCTTTTCCTTTGTGGCCTCCTACCTTAGGAGGGTCCAGGATAGAGCAAATAGTCCAATGGAACCACTAAGAATCCGGTCCTTACTGTACACCATACAAGTGCCAGTGGTTCTCCCCTCTTCTTGGCCACACAAGCATCCAAGCTTTGCTGCATCCAGGAGATATTAGTCTGGTTACAGCCTTCTGGGAGAAGAGTGGGGGAAACAAACTGAACCCCCATGATTCCCTGACTTTGAGAACTATTAGCTCATTCCCAAGCAAGTATAGTGTGCCTAAGATCTATGTTTCTTAAGTCATCTGATGTGTGGGACAGGTAAGGTTTTTGACCCAACATGCCAGGGATGAGCATCACCTTTGTTCCCATTAACTGCAACTGTTTCTTACTTTCCAGGAAACCCTCCAGGGACCAGGAGCCAATGTCTCAGGGATCAGCATGTGTCAGGGACAATCACTTTGAGTAGCACTCTCTTAAAAGGTTCAAAGATGAAACTGTTGTTATTCATTCATTGTTTTTCAAGGTTTGTCCCACATCGGTCTCAAAAACTCTGAGTTCCAGTGGTTGTTGTTTTTCTTATCTTTGAAGACATGAAAAATATCGAGCCTGTCTGTGAGAGATATTCACAAGAATATAACTTTTTTTCCCTATTTGTGTTCAAAGGCAGAATTGAAATAAGTTGAGAGTGCTTGGGAGCACCCTGTGTGCCCTTATCCAAAACCAGCTAGCATGCAGAAGTCTTGGAAATGGGCGCTGCTGGTCCTGTTGAAAACTATCAGGCATAACCTTTCCTATTCCACCTACTATAGTCTGCTGTTTTGTTATTTGGTACCAACTTCAGTTGGTATGCCAATTGTACCCTTACCTGGACTGAAAGGACCTTGAAGCAGTGGTACATGCACTGGTAAACTCTCATTTAGATTTCTGCAATGTGCTCTACTTGGGGCTACTCTTGTATCAAGTTTGGAAGCTTCAACTGGTTCAAAAGGCAGCAGCCAGACTGGTCACCAATATATCTATGTTTGACCATATAACACCAGTGTTAAAATCTCTTCACTGGCTGTCAATTAACTTCTGGGCTCAATACAAGGTGTTGGTTATTAGCTTTAAAGCCCTACATGGCTCAGGCCCGAGTTACTTGCGGGAACGCCTCTCCCTACATAATCCGCCCCGCGCACTTAGAACATCTGGGAAGAACTTATTGTAATATCATAATACAAGATTAATTTCTACTTCCCACAGAGCATTTACAGCTGCAGTCCTCATTTTATGGAACAGACTACTGGAAGAGATCCATCTTATTATCAATGTAAATGCCCTTAAGAAGGCACTTAAGACAGATCTCTTCCAGTAGGCATATCCATACGATTCTAAGTCTGAAAATGTCCCACCCTTGAAGATAATATAGAATTACTGATTGTTTGATATTTTTAACCACTAACAGGAGGAGTGTAATTCAATGCTAGTATTTTATAACTCACATCATGTTTTGTTAATGTTGTAATCCAGCTCCAATCCCTGGGAGAAGTGGGAAATATAAATTATTATTATTATTATTATTATTATTATTATTATTATTATTTACTAGCAACTTTGACTTAATAGTAACACTTTGAATGAGAGACCTCCAAGACCCCCAGTCATTGACTGCCTTGCTCAGGTCTTGCAAACTCAAGGCCAAAGCTTTCTTGATTCAATCAATTCAAATCACATTAAGCCTCTCTTGTTATTTGCTGTTAAGGCAGCTTCAAGTGACCTTATATATGAGAGACCACCAAGATCATCAAAAGCCCTGCTCAAGTCTGGCAGGCTCAAGAATGGGGCTTTCTTGAGGTTCAGGTATACACAGGCCTGTTACAGACTGCCAAAATAAAGCTGCTTCGGGTCTCTTTGGAGGTATGCTGTTTAAATGATGCATGCATCCGAAGAATCCGGAAGCTGCACCAAAGCTGCACTCCAGTGCTTAGGACTGGAGTGTGGCTTTGGCGCAACCTCCGGACTCTTAGGACCCATGCATCGTTTAAATAGCATACCTTCAAAGAGACCCGAAGCAGCTTTATTTTGGCAGTGTGTAACAGGCCACAGTAAAGTGGTGCAGTTCGACACCACTTTAACTGCCCTGCCTCCATCCTACAGAATTTCGTCATTTGTAGTTTCGTAGCACTCTTTAGCAGAGAAGGATAAAGATCTTGTAATATTACAAATCCCAGGGTTCCATAGGATGGAGCTATAGCACTTAAAGCAGTATCAAACTGCATTTTTTCTACAGTGTATGGAATGCTGATAAAGAAATGGGAGTGCCACTACATTTGAAAGTCCTGATGATGAATCTGTACTTAGGACAAGAGGTAACTGCAAGAACAGAATATGGAGAAACAGAATTGTTCCCAATTGACAAAGGAGCCGGGTAAGGCTGCATCTTATTGTAACAGAAATTTCAGGAAACTTAAAAATCTAGGCCTGGCATAGCAATGATTGACAAGAGGACATAGTAGATTGAAAATCCATAAGTTTATTTCCAATTGTCGACAAAGGAAAACATTGAACTCAGTGGAATTCAAGTTCCAAAAAGCTGAGATCCTGAACAATACAAAATGGCTCTTTTTATATTATTGAAGACAAGGAAGCTTCTTCAATACACCTGATTGGCTAATTACAATTTAAACATACAGA
Organism: Sceloporus occidentalis; assembly: GCA_023333645.1. Taxonomy (NCBI): domain Eukaryota; kingdom Metazoa; phylum Chordata; class Lepidosauria; order Squamata; family Phrynosomatidae; genus Sceloporus; species Sceloporus occidentalis. The sequence continues at coordinate 20,490,175 of JALMGF010000001.1, forward strand.
ATTCTTACAATCAGAACAGAAATACATGCATACATTAAAACTGCATCATCACTCCTTACCCCCTCCTTTAGGAATTTAGTAGCTTCCTTCTAACCTTGCTTCTGAATATCAACAATGTATCCTTATCTTAAACTGTGTATATTACTGTATGTCTAATTCTGTTGGTGCCAGCTTCTTACGGGTCATGATGCTCTTTTTACTCCTTTGCTCTAATTTTTTCTAAACTCCAAGCCTCTATTTTAAAAACTATCTCTCTGGCTAACAAAGGTGACTCCATCTTTCTATAGCTTTCTATTTCAACAAGGAATTTCCACCACATTATCACCCTATCTGTTCCACATGTATATAGAAAATATCATACATACAGCAGATACATTCCTGGGCAATACTTTTTTAACAGGAAAAAAATGGTATCAGAGGCACAAATAATATGGAAAGAATAGGAATAGGTTCCTACAATCTCCCCTCCCCCCCAAGAAAAGCAATTCAACACATTTCAGCAAAAAAATTGTTCAAAACTAACAATATGCACGCATCAAATAAAATAAGCAGGACTGCTATGGAGAGAGCCAGTGACTGGGACCTTGCCATCTGAGGCTTATGCTTCCAACAACAGTAAAGCATCCCCCCCTCCCTAATAGTGGGATTGATTGGCATGCTTTGCCTCTACACCACCTAAAGTTTTCCTGATGCAAAACCTGAAGACTTCTTGAGAAATTCAGTATTCTCTACCTACATAGGAGCCTGTGGCTTCACAAAGGAAGGAGACATGCTGGATTCCAAGGAAACATCTTATTTGAATTGCAAATTGATATTAAATTTCCTTGACTTTGAAAATCTACCAGTGACCACATGGAGAAAGGTGGAGGTGCCAGCCTGCAGATAGTCAAACAAAAACAAACAGCTTCATACTGAACTAGCAGTGTCTAAGCAGATTACAACTGTAAGCTAATTGCCCCCAACAATCTGGGTACTCATTTTAGCGACCTCAGAAGGATGAAAGCCTGAGTCAAGCTTGAGCCCTTTCGCTGGCTTTGAACTTACAGCCTTATGGTTTTGAGTGAGTGGCTGCAGTACAGGCATTTAACCACTTCACCACCAGGCCTCCCTACCCTCAAACTAAGACCAGAAATAGAAAATATAGGCTATGAATGAGGCCACCCAACTTACTGGGCCAGCCTGGTTGCCATCGGGGATAAAGCTGCCTCATGTTGGGGCAAGCCAGGCTGGGCAAGCCTGGACTTCAACTCCCAGCAGGCTTCAAGAACCTGAAGTACTGCCAGGGACCGTGATTGATGGGGAGCCAGGAAGGGTGGGGCCCCCCCTTTCCTGGCTCCTGTTTTGGTTTGGGCTTATTTAAGGACATGTGGCACCCTGGCCAGTACCATTCCAGCCCAGCCCTCCCCTTCCTCCCTCTGCTTCATTTGGGCTATCCTGTTACAACTTCCTTGGAGCAGTAGCATAGGTCTTGGAACTGGTGGATGTGGTTTCCAGGGCTGCATAGCACTGGATTGGGAGTCCTACGGGGACCCGGGGGTGCTGGGAAATTGCGGTGTTGCCATTGCAGGGGCAGCATCATGTAAGCGTCCCCTGGTGATTTAAGAGAGGAGATGCGAAGATGCGCACAACCGGTTAACAGAGAGCTGGAATGGCGATTAACTGGTCATCCCCTTTGGTCATCCTGAAGCTTGGCCGTGACCAAGCAAATGGGTTCATCGATCAATAATGGATTGATTGATTATAGATGCAGACCTCATGCATGTTCAGGCCAACCCTAATTTCAGCTGTTTTTAAAGTTGTGGCCTTTTTCCTTCCTATATAAGTGTTGGTGGTTATTATTGCGACTACTCCACTCCAAGGCAACTAACATCTTCAATTTCTTTCTCCTGTTTGCCTGATGAAGAAGCCAGTGTGACTTTGAAAGCTTGCAACATGTAAGTATGCATTTTGTTTGGCCCAATAAAAGTATAGTTGTTTGAATGTTATTGGATTTGCTGTGGCCGACACAGGTATCCCTAGATGTTAACCAGTAGCATCATTGAGGCAGTGCATGAGGTATTTACATGCCATCACCCTGTGAAGATGCCAGCCACGGATGCAGGAGAAATGTGAAGAATAAATTCCTCCAGAACACGGCCACATAACCCAAAAACCCACAAAAACCTAGGGATATCACCCACAAAAGCCTTCAACTGCATGCTAGTCTCCAGAGTTGGAAAAAACAGGATTCTGAATTAAAACTCCCACAATCAGTTTGTTGTTGTTGTTGTTGTTTAAAAAAAAAACAATTTATGTAACTAAAAATCTAAGATTTTCTGCAGTACCCAGACATCCAAATGTGTTGAACTAAGTTCCCGACAGAGTAATGGGGAGCTAACTGGATTAATGCTCACAGAAATCATTTCAGGATTTCCCAGGGTAAAAGGACTTTTATGGCAGATACAGTATACAGATAACAGTTTATGGGATGTGAAATCAAAGGCTTTCATGGCTGGCATCCAGCATTTTTTGTGGGTTTTTCGGGCTAGTGGCTGTGTTCTGGAAGAATTTATACCTGACGTTTCGCCAGCATCTATGGCTGGCATTAGAGTTTATAGGATTTCAATACTATGAAATTACATGAAAGTTATGACACCATCTAGGGGCTGGAGTAAATAACATCCTTTGTGTATATGATCCTTGTCACCTATAGAGAGGAGCCACTTTACTTGCTTGCTTTTCTGCACAGCAGTGAGAAGGGAAATAATATTTCCTGTCACTTGAGGGGATGAGATGATAAAAAGTTTTACATCACTATTCACAAACACCACCACATTCTGGATCAAACCCAGAATATGAGAAGAGGTCTGAATCCATCCACCAACAAGTTTTCTTTATAAATTGCTGCTGATCCTGACCTTTCAGTGGTTAGCAGAAAGTGTAGTAGAATCCTTTAGCTTAGCATCTTGAAATGCAGTTATTTTATATTAAGACAGAAGCATTAAACTCTCTATTGTGTACAAATCTGTCTTCTTCCATATATCTATTTCTATTTTGTGGTCATAGCAAATAACAAAATGGCATATATGTAATTATCTTATGCACCACCAACATGTAATGTCATATTAATACAGGGTCTTTTTGGCAAATCCACCTCAATATACTGCTGCAGGGCTCAGAGATGATTTTCTTGTTTTTTATTGCTCCACAGTGCTTGTCTTCCTCATGTTTTTGCTCCTGAAATCTAGAAAAGGAAGGAAGGAATTCTAGCTGCTCGGCATTTGATAACATTTCCCAGTTCCCATCAGAAGCAATTTGTCCCCCTGTCCCAATTTTGCCTTAACTCCAACTTTGAGTTCCTAGTTCTTCTTTCCATTATCTGTCACTCACCCTACTGAATCTCTGCCTTAACTCTCCTTCTCTAGTGAGAATGTTGGCAACTTAATCTGGAATCATGCTGAACTCATCAATTCCTCTAATACCTCTGTATTTTTGTCATCAGCCTGTCAAGCAAAATTACTATGAAAAAATAAACTCACAGCGACTTGCTGACCTGGGAGCCTGTAACCCATATCCAATTCTTCATTGGTAATGACAAGGAGAATCCAATCCAATAGGTATAATGTACATTTGGTATATTTTCTGTTACAAAATCCTATTGAAAAACAAAAACAGCAAGGATTTTGGGTGACAACAAACTACTATTACTTTCTAACTATTCGAATGATGTTAAATTCCACAGCTCAGTTCAAAAAAGGCCACAGACTCTGAGCACCTCTGAAAGAACCCACCAAAGGGTTACCAATCTTTTATAGTAATTTTTTCAAAGCAAAAGCGCTGCTGCTTCTTCCCATTCAGGGAATAAAGACTAGTATTAGAATGGAATACTTGAGCTTCTCTCTCACCACTTTCACAGTGACAATCTGTTATGAGGCTTCCACCACTTGAGAATTTGTTTTGAGAAGACTCATATGTAGGAAGACATAATGATCACTGCTGAGTTGCAAAAATACTATCGTCCTTATGTATTGTTTCTGGGCTTCCAATAGGCTTTTGGCTGACCACTGTGTGAAATAAGAGATGGGACTAGGTAGAACTTTGATCTGGTCCAACAGGGCATTGCACTTTTAATAGTGTGTGCTGGTAACAGTCAGTTTGTATAATTGATGCTGCACCATCGTATTTGCAGTAGGCTGTGAAAGCTATGGAGAAAGAGAAACTTGTTTGGCAAAGATGTGCATTTGCACAGGATTTATTACTTTGTGCAACCTAATTTTCTGTTCTGTTTTTTTAATAAAGAGAAAAATTAAAAACTGCAAAGACATAAACTAATGACCTATTCACCTTGATCATAATTCAGAACAAACGGAATGAATGTTTACATCCTACCGAGTAGAACTGAAGAAAGAAGACATTTGCATCATTCTTTGCTTAGAATGGTGCCTCAGACTTAGTCTGGACATTACGGAGCAGCTTCAGTGTTTTAGCATGGGGGAAGAAGACGGGAACAGTACTGGTCAAATTAACAAGGTAGGAAAAATCTACAAAGCAACCATCTTGTGGTACCATATTCAGCAGTTCCAGACATGGTGAATACTGAATACTTCCCATGCTCGTTGCTCCTTCTGGGAGTAAGGCAACATACAAATGAAGTAAATAAATAAAATAAATTCTCACTTAGCCCTGGAAGTGGCTGCAGTTTGGGAAATGTTGAAAGGAGCAGCAGGAGGGGAGAAGGTAAGGTAGAATCTCTGAAGAATCTGAAGCTTGCAGCACAGCCAACAGCAGTACAGAGTTAAAGCAAACAAATAAACTTATTTTGAAGGTACACTCTCATACTGAGATTTTTCCTGAAGGTTCAGAGGAAAGGGTTCATGCTCTGAGATCTGGGGACACTAGATACAAACACTCACATTCTCCTTCTATTCTATTAAAAACATTCTTCAAATTTTAAATCAAAGTTTTCTTTAAATCAAAATACCCATCAGGCTATGATTACATGTATTAAACGTACAGTTTGACCCTCAATGATCAAGTTCTCCAAAGTTCAGGGTTTATATTAGTAGTCTGGAAACAGGATCAACTCTGATTAGGTTCTACATCCCTTCTGTCGGATTAAGCCTGTGATCTACATTCTGATGTTGAATTAAGCTCTGTTTAACTCAATGGAGCTTTCTTTAGATACGTCTGTGTATGAACACACTTAGGAAATCTATTTTTGTTTTCTTTACCATATCCTCCATGTCTTGGATTACCAGCAGTTGAGATTTCCTTGCCAAGCAGTCATCTCGGCTATCGTTCCATGTTTTTAAAGGGTTCTTTGATTGGAACCAGTAACACTTGTCTCTGTGAAGGACCCAGTACGCAGGGCAAACTTGGCAAGTGGAATTCACTGGAGAGGAAAAGTCAAGCAGACCATTAATGTTCTCATGAGCACTTTTAAAAGTTTAGATTTATGTGTGTTACTGCCCCCCTGTAGTCAGCCACTGAACTTCAAATTGCGTTTTGTATTTAGACAGTGAAACATGGGTGAAGCATCAGTGAAGCTCTGAAATAACTGCTCATGCAGACTGGCCATTGAGTTCTCCTGTACAGGAAGCACTATTAGATGTCTTCCTGTTCCAGTTGATCCTTGGCTGAACAACATAGTCTTCCTGTACTTTTGCATATATTTTTGCCCTTTGATTAATCTTCAGTTCTGTTTAGTATTGCTCTTTGGCTGCATCTGCACTGTAGAAATAATCAGTCTGAGTCCACTTTAACTGCCATGGCTCAATACTATGGAATTATAGTTCTGTGAGACATTTAGCTTTCTGTGCGCAAAAAAAATAAACAAATCCTGATTTCCAGTTCCTCTCTGAATGATGTTTGCAGCTCTGTTTTGTAAGTAGGAAATTGGACAGAGGGAGGATGCGTGCCATGATATCATGATATTAAAACATCTCTCCTTCACTGTTCAGGGGTGATTCAGGAAGAAAAATACATAGGCTGTCACCTTGTCAGTGGCATATATATCAGTACTGCATACTATGCATGCAGACTGAATTCTTAACAATGGTGCAGCAGACATATTCTACTGACAGTGGTAAAAGTGGAGTTAAATATATAGCAATTATAGTTTTGCATTGCAGTTATACATTGCACAATAGCATCCAATTGTTGACATGGGTTGTCCAGTATTGCTATTCTGCATAGGGATTCCACATCATGAATCAGATACCTGAAATTTGGCTTGTACACCAAAGCAATCCTAGTGATGTACACCTGAATATATTATGTGTTTTAAAAAATGTATCACTTTATTTGAAACCAACAACAGTGGTTTCACTGAGATGGGGGCAGGTACATAATGTCTGACTGGTAGCTCTGTAACGTCTTTTGAAGGCTTTTTTGTATCATATTAAGCCCTATTTTAACTTCTGCAGACACATTAGTATGTTTAGGTAACTCTGGCTTTTAAATTTGGGGTTGCATATCAACAAAAATATTGAAGATTTACATGCATTAAAATTGCCATTACTTTTTTTTTATTTGTATGCACATATATTTGTAAATATCTATTGGTTTTATTGAGATGATGAAGTGAATCATAGGATACAAGGCACCTTAACTAGGGTACATAGTTAAAAATATTAAAATATATTTTTATTTTCCATTTAAAAGTATTTTCCAATGTAAATCCTTTACTCCCATTGTCCCTATTTTTCACTGCTCATTTTTGAGCAGTGAAAATTAGTTTTCAAACATAAGTACAAACTGTCCCTGCTCCATCAATCCATCATATTGGAGCTTCATGTTTTAAGGTATTTGGTCTGATTTTATGTAATTTGCTAGGTACAATTTATTTTTAAAGGAATGTGAATGGAAGAGAAAGCAACAGAGAAGGCAAGAAACTATGAAGAAATATAGAAGAGAAGGGGAAAGAAAGAGATGGAAACAGAAAAGTTAAATAGAGTATCACTGACTTGGACAGTGTGGTATGCTCCAGCTGTTGACAGCACAGACTTACATACCGTTTTCATACACAGTTACATGGAATACAGCTATTTGTATATACAACATACAGTGGACCCTAGTTATACGCTGAGGTTTGGTTCCAAGATCCCCCGTGTATAACAAAATCCGTGTATGCTCAAGTCCCATTGCTTATAATGACATAGCAAAATGGTGTCCCTTATAAAAAATGGAAAATCAAGGTAAATTTATACTTTTTTGGAACATTTTCAAACCGTGTATGCTTAAATCCGTGTATAAAAAATCCATGTATAAGAAGGACCGACTGTATAACTCAAGAGATTTAGGGCATATTCCTTGAAATCTTTTCTCTTTTCATTGTCTAATATAACATGTTTTCTCTTGAGCTACCAATATTAGGAAGGCTTGAATTCAAGTGTCCTAAGATTTTTAATTTTGTAAACTTACATGTTTGGACAATGTTTTGGCAAACCATTGCAGTGTAGTTCTGTTCATCTTTCCAAGTCCCAACATTTGGGACATGTATAAACTACACAAAAATTAAATGCTTTAGTGCTGAAATTATGGGTGGGAGAAATGCTGATATCTTATAGTACAGGTATGGAAAAGACACTCAGAGTGAAGAAGGTTCACAGAAGATCAAATGACTCTAAACAGATGTAAACAAGCCTTTATCCTCTCTGCCTGCTGCTTTCCTTGCGCAAAACTGTTCATCAGACTACAATTTAGTTGCTGTTGTTGTTGCTGCTGTTGTTTTACATTTGTTTAGCATTTACTGATGGGAAATATCCTTTGCTTAAGACCCCAGGGCCAGTAAGAGTAGCACAGCAAGCCTTTCCATTAGGCAGAGTGAACCAGGTACCTTCTCTGGTAGTTGTTAGGGCAGCAACAGCAAGATGTTGTCAGGCAAACTTGGGTGTGCTGAGTAGTCTACCCTGCATCCCCTAAGTTAGCCTGCCACCTTGGGGTGAGTTTGAAAATGTTAATCCATTGTCAGTGCTGAAGAAAAATTGTAGTTCCTAGACAGCTTCTACATATGGAATGTGAAGGGACACTACAACGTCTTTTACTTCAGACTGCAAAATGTCTTGGGATAGCCCTGCAGATCAGAGAAGACAATACTGAGCCAGGTAGAAAGATAGTTTGACATCTTCCATGTCTGAAATATGGGGAAGGGAAAAAGCTACAAGTTACATATGCCCTACCTGAGGAGATACCCTGGCTCTGGTTGCAGAGTTTGCTTCTCAGATGAGACTGAAAGGTGCTGTCTGAAGAGGCACTGCATTCCATAGTCATCCCACCCTTTTCTGTCTTGACCTCCAGCCGCAGAGCTTTTAGAAAAACAAACCAGGTACGTAAAAGGCCTTAACATCCAGATTCAAATTGGAAGCATAGATGGAAAGAATGGAAAAGAAATAGAAGACATGGTGACCAGCTGCAGGACAAGATGAGATTCTTGCATTGCTGCTAGTCATATAGATGAGGAAATGCTGTCAGATAGGTCTTGAACAAGACCAGTTTCATCACTCACAATTCCCTGTTTGACCTGGACATCACATTTTTAGGAGTTCTGTCCTCCAGCACATCTACTAACTGTCTGATAAGATTTTCTATATCAGCACTTCACCTCCAAATGTGCATTTTATTTGATGTATTATTTTTTAAAAGCAGCCTTCTCAAGTCCAGGATCCCTCATCCTCCATTTTATCCATGCAACAGACATGACTGTGCATAATAAAAGGTGGTTATCTGCCACACCAGGAATGTACATGGCTACTTTACATGGTTCTTGTTCTGCAAGCCTTCTTGAATGGTAGATTTGATTAAGAGGTACTGATCACACAATGCAACATGGTAGATTCTACAATCAAACAGATGCGAACTTGAGTCTCTCTGTGCCAGGTCCAACACAATTAACATTATTCTATTAGTTCTCTTAGAAAAGTAGCTGATAGTCAAATGGTATCAAGGATGAAACAGTGGCAGAAGAATGCAATAATTAAGGTGCTAAATTTGCATAACGAATGCAAATTGGCATAACTGGAATGCAAATTAATAATATGCATATTATAATTTACATAGTAGAGCCAGCGTAGTGTAGTGGTTTGAATGTAATATTATGACATCCCCTCTTAGCCATGAAAATCCACTGGCAAGCAGTTCTGCTGAAACTCTGGCTAACCCCTGGAATGGTCAGTGGATAAAACTGCTCCTGGGTGTTCTTTTTTATGCCAAACCAGACCCCTGCATCTGAGGAAGTAAGGTCAAGAATATGAAACTCATGCTACCAACTTCTATCTTTCAGTTATTCTCAAAGGTGCTGCAATCTCCCATTGCATGGAGTTGGTGGTGCTGGAGTGAGTGAGATGGACACTAAAGAGACACTGGCAAAAGAAATAGTGTCTGACTGAACACAGGCTAGAGCTTATTTGAAGTCCTACTATGTGACAGTGCAGGCAGCAAAGAAATTATCTTTTTGCTGCCACCATTGCATCTGCAAGAAGCTTTTCAACAGAGCTGTTCTGAATGGTCATAAAATGCAGACCACTCAACTGTGGTTGAGCCCACTGTGAAAATTTGCACAGAACTTTGCAGATAAAATCGCTCAGCTTTGCTCTGACTTGGATTCTGTATTTTATTTTATTTTATTTATATGCCACCTTTCTTCCAGGGTGGGACCCAAGGTGGCTTCCAAAGAAGATCAGTTAAAATGAAAACATTATTCAAAACAATATACAAAAAGAAATAAATAAGAAATATTTTTTTTATTTCTATCCCGCTTTTTGCCAGGCAATCAAAGCGGCATACAACAGGTTAAAATACATCCATATATACATAATACCCCCCTTAAAACAAGATCAAACAATGTAAGATTAAAAACTATATATTAAAACCGACTAAGCTAAATAAAAATCATCACGGGCAGAGTTCACTGGATCGGAAGTCTTATTTGTGGCTGAGCATTTTATTCCAGGAAGGCTTGCCGGAAGAGATCCGTCTTAATGGCCTTTTTAAAGCTCTCTAGATTGGTAATTTGACGGATCTCGTCTGGCAGGCCATTCCATAAGTTGGGAGTGGCTGCAGAGAATGTCCTCTGGGAGGTCGCCGTCAACCTGGTCTTTAAGGGCTGTAATAAATTCCTCCCGAGGACCTGAGTGTACGGGGCGGATTATATGGAAGCAGGCGATCCCTTAGATAGGTTGGGCCCAAGCCATGTAGAAAGCAGGGAGGAGGTCAGCCTAGCCTCCTGCGGAAGGGCCTTACAGAAGGTGATAACAGCCACATGGTCTCACAGGTCACATATTCTCACCAACTGAGCCTGTGATGATGGTGGGACCAAAAGAAAGCCTTTTCCTGAAGATCTCAAAGTTCTGGTAGGGTAGTTGATACAATTCCAGTGGATGTCACTTTGGCTCCTATTTGTCCATTGTTATTGGGTACTTTCAGTTTATTTAGCCTGCGGATGTGGACAGGACACTTAGTGAGGTGAAAGGTACCATATGTATACTAAACTCTTGCCCTTTCTGGCTTATTAATCAGACCACATGGGGACAGGCTGAGTGGGTGAAGGGGGTAGTCAACGTCTCTCTATAACAAAGCAGAATTTCCTAATGGAGATCCTTTTGAGACCTTTCATTGGAAAAGCCATCCCTCTTTATGCCTCTATAATGGATAATTATTGGCCCATGTCCAAGCTACCAGTTTTGGGCAAGGTATTGGAGCATGTGGTGGCCTCCCAACTCTGTGGGTTTCTGGATGAAATGGATCTGGATCCATTTCAGTCTGGCTTCAGGCCTGGCTATAGGACACCATCAGCTATGGTTGCCTTGGTGGATGACTATGTAGGGAACTGGATAGGGGGAACGTGTCTGTGATGTCCTGCCAGGACTGATTGAAATTTCCCCTGCATTTTCTTTCGTGTTGGTTCAGGCCTTAGATTATTTTAGTGTAGAAAAATCATTGTATTAGTTTGTGGGAGGAGCTGTAGGTTTCCCCTGCATTATTTCCAGGTTTGGTTTGCCCTTTCCCAGCATGCTGTGCTATAGCTAGAGGTTTTTAGTTGGGGAACAGTCTTTGCTGAGAGCAAGCAGAGAGCTGTCTTTTGGTGGCAAGCAGGCCCAGACAGCGGAAAGGGCATTTCTTACACCTCAGCCAAATTAGTTACCATCAGCAAGAAAATAAAGGAGTTCAGGAGCTGAAAGACTAAATTGTAGTCTGATGAACAGTTTTGGACAAGGAAAGCAGCAGGCAGAGGACAAAGGCTTGTTTACATCTGTTTAGAGTAATTTGATCTTCTGTGAACTTTTTTCACTCTGAGTGTCTTTTCCACACTGTACTATAAGATATCAGCATTTCTCCCACCCATAATTTCAGCACTAAAGTGTTTAATTTTTGTGTAATTTATACATGTCCCAAATGTTGGGACATGGAAAGATGAACATAACTACACTGCAATGGTTTGCCAAAACGTTGGCCAAACATGTAAGTTTACAAAATTAAAAATCTAAGGACACTTGAATTCAAGCCTTTCTAATATTGGTAGCTCAAGAGAAAACATATTATATTAGACAATGAAAAGAAACCAGATTTCAAGGAATATGCCCTAATCTCTTGAGTTATATGTAGTATATAACTCAAGAGATTCAGGGCATATTCCTTGAAATGTTCATGGCTACTTTACATGTATATGTTGTATATACAAATAGCTGTATTCCATGTAACTGTGTGTGAAAACGGTATGTGAGTCTGTGCTGTCAACAGCTGGAGCATACCACACTGTCCAAGTCAGTGATACTCTATTTAACTTTTCTGTTTCCATCTCTTTCTTTCCCCTTCTCTTCTATATTTCTTCATAATTTCTTGCCTTCTCTGTTGCTTTCTCTTCCATTCACATTCCTTTACAAATAAATTGTACCTAGCAAATTACATAAAATCAGACCAAATGCCTTAAAACATGAAGCTCCAATATGATGGATTGATGGAGCAGGGACAGTTTGTACTTATGTTTGAAAACTAATTTTCACTGCTCAAAAATGAGCAGTGAAAAATAGGGACAATGGGAGTAAAGGCTAAACTAGCAATATTATCAAGAATTTACATTGGAAAACTACTGGCTCAATGCTAGGGAATTCTGGGAATTGTAGTTTTGTGAGACATTTAGCCTTGTCTGTCAGACGGCTCTGGTGTCACAACAAATTACAATTCACAGAATTCCCTAGCACTGAGCCAGGACAGTTAACGTGGTCTCAAACTGGATTATTTCTACAGTGTGTTTTGGACTTTAGTGGAAGTGGATAGAGGCTGGGATGTCAGGGACCAAAGTTTGGTCTAACCTTGGGGGGGGGGGGGAGTGTCCCAAGTTGGGGAAGGCTGGTATAGACAGCACAAGCTTTTAATGTGGAGATCCATGTTTCCTAGGCTAATATATAATTAGCCTAGGAAATATTAAGGCCTCATCAGTTTACCCCTATTTGGCTGTGTTTATCAGACCAACTTTATTTTTAGAAAATAGCTTTGCCATGTTGATCTTGTCTGTTCCTTTAGAAAATCCCCTTTTGTAGACATCCTTGCCATTCTTTTCTAAAATGTTTAATTTGCACCCTTGACAAAGCATGCCTTTTGAAGAAATAAGGAAAGAGATCCTCAGCCAGAGATTAAATCAAAGAAACATGAAGTTTGGGCATTTCCAGAATCCACTAGCAGTTCCGCCTTCAGAAATGTGGGACTGTGGGTCAGACTTTTAAAAACAAGAAGCTTACCTCATTTTTAGAAGAGGCAATAGCTCAAATGGCAGGGTGACCAGATATCATACTTGCAAAGGAGGACAAGGCACTGTAAAATGTAGGCTATTCAAAAATGTAGTATATACATTAAAAACACTAATTTAAGTATAAATTCATACTTCTTGGTCATGCTCAAAATGGAGGATATTTTGGAATTCAACACTGATGTTGATTTTATCTTGTTGCTTTTTTGTACTTCTTATTTGTATTTTATCTTTTAAAATAAAATAGAAAAGTATTTTCATTCCATGATTTAAAAATAAAGAAACAGCAGTGGTGCAGTTTTTTGTGGGTGTGTTTTTGGAAAGCTGAACAAATGCACTGTGTTATTCCCCCACTCCAAAGTACCCACTAAAAACACAATTAGTTATAAACTACACTTCACTGATACTCACACAAGATTATCAGAGCTACCAGCAGGATAACATTCCCAATGCATGCAATCCATAGAATGATCTTTTGCCAGTCAGGACGCTGGAAAGTATCTGTGAAAAATGACAGCTAATTATTGAAGCCAAAGAATGCTTTTTGTCATATAACTGGCAAATTTCATCATCATCCAATTGACTGATGGTTGAAAACACAAATGTATTTCCTTCTCATTCCTCCTAGTATAAAATTATCCACATCTATCTCTTTATCATTATACCAATAAACCACTAAAATCTAAATATTGTTTCTCAGTAGACTTAAAAATAGGCATCAGCGGTGTGTTTTTACTTCCATTTGCCCTTTCAAATCCCAGTAATTAAATAATTTCTAGGCCACACAATTGTTGCTGCTATTCTTTAATTTTCCTGTATCCCTGATTGAAAGCAATACATTGTTCAAAACAAAACAGAACAAACAAAAATACCCCCAGAATCAAACACTGAAGGCAAAATTTCACAGACTCAAACCTCTGTGTACACCTCTGTTCTAAAAAATTATTGGAACCACTTTTCTCCACCTTAAAACTGGGTTTGGACATGGCAACTCATGCCATAAATTTAAGGGTGGTCCAACAATGTGAGCTTTAATCACTGCAATACAAAGCACCCATGTACTGTATATACTGATTCTTCTAAAACAATATACAATGGTGGGGTGATACAACTTATATGCTATTCCACTTCTATATAGAGCATACAGTTTTCTGTGAGCATATCCCCAACATATTTGCACAAACTTCACACACAAACAACTAGAAAAATCAGCACAGAATCATGAGATTCTAAGCTACTTGTGCTATTTTTGGACCCAGAGCTGCAAAACAGCAACTAACTTTTAGAAACAAACTAATGATGCTCACACTCACTTACATAACTGTGGAGAAGAATGGAGTGTCCTTGCAAAGGTTGGTTCCGATTCAGAAGGGACCTTGAGATCAGCATAAACAAGTTCTCCAGCCATGCTGAAAGCTGGAGATGAACAGAAGAGACTTTCTGCCACAAGAGGAAGTCAGCAAATGGCAAGGAGTAGTACTTAAAGGTAGCTGACCTATGCAACCATGGTCAGGAAGTGCTCATCACACCTAGATGTGGAAATACCCCAGCTGTGTGTGTAAGGCTGGGATAATGGTTCTCACTTCTCTCCTGTTGTCAAAGCGTTCGCGGAGCAGCCATTTCTTAAATAATGGGAACTTCCGTTATGAAAGAAGTGTTGTACTTGAAATTTTAGCATTTGGATAAGCTAATATAGGAGGATAAGGTCTTATAAGTCATAACCAGCACCTTGCATTGTGCTTGGGAACTGGCTAGCACACAGTGGAGCTATTATAACAAAGGAGTTGTATGTTCTGTGTAACTAGAATGTACTTTTTTTCTATTGAAAATTTAGTGTAAAATTGGAGGGTGGATTTCACAGGGAATGAAATGGGGAGAAGTATTTTTGTTTGCTATGTTATTCCCTGTCCACCTTCACTATGTCACGGGAATGGTGGATGGACATGAGCAGCAACCATGATAGTGTGTGTATGCAGGAAGGAAACTACACAATGTACATGTCAGAGAGAGAGAGGGCATGAGATGAACAGGTGGGGAAAACAGAAGAATGAGACCATGGAATGGGAGTTGTGGGCATGTTTCTGGAAGGATTAAGAGATTGTAAAAGTTCAGAAAGAGAGAAAGAAGAAGAAACTGACTATTACTTGTGAGTGAGGTAACTATGGCATGCAGTCAAGCATCTAAAGGTGCCATAAACAAGGAGATAGAAGAAATGGATGGAACAAACATGACTCCAGAAATGGACAGTAATGGCAACAACACAGATATTACCAAAAACGTGCCCAAAGAGATAGTCTTCAGCAGACATGAGCATCGATTTCAGTAAGGCCTTTGACAAGGTTCCCCATGACATTCTTGCAAACAAGCTTGTAAAATGTGAGCTAGAGAATGCAACTGTTACATGGATTTGTAATTGGTTGTCTAGCCGAACCCAAAGGGTGCTCAACAATGGCTCCTTTTCATCCTGGAGAGAAATGACAAGTGGGATGCCACAGGGCTCTTCCTAGGCCTAGTGCTATTCAACATCTTTATCAATGACTTGGATGACAGAATTGGGGGTATATTTATCAAATTTGCAGATGACACCAAATTAGGAGGAGTAGGTCACAGCCATGACAGGGTGAGTATAAGGTTTCCCGCCAGTGTAGACAAATCCTAAAAGTCTTCATATCTTTTAGAAATGAATTTATCTGAAATAAATAAATGTGTCTAAATATTACCTTGCTTAAATTAAGGAAGCATTAGCATTTTCCCTTGGGTGAATATATGACAGAAAGGTAACCTATGTCTGTGACTCTGCAGAAAGCAGGCAATTATTACCTTCTTCAGATGTTTTTTTAGCTTTGCAATCGACTACAGAAGATACATTATACAGCTTCCAAAAATGGCTTGCAAACAGTTAGGCTTGGAAGTAGCTATTTGCAAATAACAAGTCACAATACAACAACTTCAATGCTGTCTAGTTATCTTATGGCTACAACTGTTATCTTATTACTCTTTAAGGCTCTGGCAAGTAAAAGCTCTGCCATGTTTAAATATAATTATGAAATTAACAACTGTGAAGACTTGTGATGAAATGGCATGGTTTTGAATACTGAGCTAGGCTTCTGGAAGACCAAGATTTGAATCCCTACTCTGCCATGGAAACCCACTTGGTGACCTTGGGCAAGTCATGATCTCTCATGGCAAGTAGGCGATGGCAAAGCTTCCAGACTGAATCTTACAAGAAAATGTATGACAGGATCACCATAAGGTGAGATGACTTGACACCAACAATGAAAACTTTGGTACTCCCCTTAGATATCTGATAGGCCTGACTCTAGCTTCATTTTGGCACCGTTGAAACATGGCTTTTCATTAAAACCTTTGGATTCTAAATTTTTTGTCTAGATCTGTACTTTAAAAGTGTCTGAACTTGTTTTTAATTATTAAATTGTTTAGTATGTTTTCAATCTCTTAATTATTTATTCCAGCTTTAAAATGTCAAGTTATTCTAATTGTTGTGAAATTTATTTTATATGTGCACTGTCCAGAGATCTTGTGAATCAGGATAAGGGTATCAACTAGTTGGTTTGAGTCCCATATTGGGAGAAAAGTGGGATACTGATAAAAAAACAAATGCATTTTAATAGCTAGATTGAATGAAAATGGTACTGAGCTGAACAAAAACAGGAGAAAAAATGGTGAACTGGTAAAATGATTCTGTAATAGGACAGGAAAGATTCCTCACAAATGGCTTGGATTCCCTTTCAGAAAAGAATGAATATGGATATTTTAACATAATTTGGTTGGATTGGGCAGTTGGGATGGTTTTTTTCTTATATTTTGCTTATTTGCTTTTAAAATTTTTTTTTACAAATTAAATATTAAAATAAGAGGTTCTTAACTCACCAAGGACTTCATGTGAAGAGGAAACAACTGTGGTAAACACCTTGACCATAAAACATGCCAACTTGGGATCTAAAGTGAAATGGAACAAGTGAGTCATAAAAATTTGCTGGGCTTCGAGAAAATAGTTAGTAGAAAAGGAGAGATATCTTAAGAACTGGGCAACTCTCATTGAGAAAAAAGGCCCAATTTTTAACAAGTGGTAAGAAAAGACAGAGGGACAGGTGGCCTTTTTAGTTGCTCTGGAAATGACCTCCTCTGCACAATGGTCTTCCTGGAAAAGGATGTGGGTGCATGGTGTGAGGGTGATGATTATATTTATAGCTATAGACTACTGCTAGAATGACAGGGGCATTCTACAGAAATGATCGACAGAAGTGACATGCATATGTGGGAACATTGTAGATTTCTGCAGAAGAAAAAGTAAGTATGGCTTCGTAGCTGCATGTGCAGAGCACTTCTTTGAAGCTTGGGGTGTGAATTTCACAGCAACTGCATTCATAATTATAGCAAGTGTCTTAGGCTCACTTTATTCTTTGCAGGGTTGAACTGCTGGACACGTTGCAAACCTCTGACATGAATGTTGCCAGGAAACAAGGGCAAAATTAAAATATCCAAAACCAGCAGTGACTCTATGATCCATGCAAGTCTGACTCACATGCACCATAGTGATGATATGGTGTGTGTGTGTCTACGTGCCTTCAGTGTATTTATGGCAACCCCGTTAATTTCATTGGGTTTTCTTAGGCAGGGAAAACTCAGAGGTGGTTTCCTTTCTCTGAAATACAGCCTATAGAGCCTTGTATTCATTGATAGTCTCCTACCCAAGTACTAACCAGAGCTGACCCTGCTTAGCTTCCAAGCAAGGCGAAAGAGACTGCCTCCTGCAGTTCGTGTCGGGATTCGGCGGCAAACAGCCAGTCGTCCAGATATGGGAAGACCATGAAGCCTTTCTGATGAAGGTATGCCACCACCGGTGCCATGCACTTCGTGAAGACTCTGGGTGCCGTGGCCAAACCGAAAGGGAGCACGTTGTAGTGGTACGAGGTGGAGCCGACGGTGAAGGCGAGGAATCTTCGGTGGGACTCCCAGATCCCAATGTGAAAGTAGGCGTCTTTTAGGTCGACGGCCGCGAACCACAGGCCCTGGTGAAGCAAAGGCAGAATGGAAGCCAAGGTTACCATTCGGAAGCGACGGTATTCAAGGAACAAATTCAATTGTCTCAAGTCCAGGATGGGCCTGATGCCACCATCCGCTTTCGGTACCGTGAAGTACCTGGAGAAAAAGGCCCTGGAATATTGGCCGGGCGGTAAAGGGGAGATTGCCCCCTTTTCAAGCAAGGTGCGCACTTCGTCGAGAAGGGTGTCCGAGGGGAGGGTGGACATGAAGGCTCCGGTTGGAGGGAGCTCTTGGAACTCGAGGGCATATCCCCTACGGACGATGTTGAGAACCCACGAGTCCGATGTTATCGAGGCCCAGGTGTTAACAAAGGGCCTCAAAATGTCCAAAAAGAAGAGGTGAGGAGGGGAGATGAAGCGCGCTGCGTCCCTTCAGGTTCTTTCTTCCCTTGGTCGGTGTCCTGCCGGCGGGATTTTCGGTACCGAGGCGGGAAGTTGCGACGGCCAGAGGAGGAGGAAGACTGTGAGGGATAACGGCGCCTCTGTGAGCCCTGTTGTTGAGACTGCCGATCCTGAGGGAAGGTCCCCTGGGACTGACCTTGTTGCTGCCACGGGCGCTGCCGCTTCCGAAATGGCGAGACGGATGCGGAGGACATCCCATGCTTCTTCGCCGCCGCCTTCATCCTGAACTTCCTGTTCAGGCGGTCGTCGGTTTCGGCATGGAAGAGCCCGGTCCCGTCGAGCGGCATGTCCTCGATGGCCGCCTTGACGCTAGGGTTAAGGTCCGAGGCCCTTAACCAGGCGTGTCGTCGGAGTGCCATCGAAGCCGACATGGCCCTCCCCGCACAGTCAGCCATGTTCCTGGAGGCAGTGATGAGCCAACTCCCAATGGAGTGGGCCTCGTCCCTGACCTCGACCAGCTGTCTCTGGACGTCGTCCGGGATGTCCGGTATGAGGGGGGAGCTCCACTCCATAAGAGTCTGTATATAGGCCCCCATGCAGGCGTTATAGTTGATGGCCTTCACCGCAAGGGCCGCTGCAGAGTAAGCCTTCTTGGCCAGGCCATCCACCTTCTTAGCCTCCCGGTCTACGGGGGAGGTCGCCTGCTTCGGGACGAAGCTGTGCTGGGCTCCTTCCACAATTGCCGAGTTCAGTTTGGGGTGATCGGCCAACCAGGTGCAGCTTGCCGAGGCGACCCTGGAGAGGGATTCAACCTTGCGGGAGGAGCCGGACAGGGAGGCCGGGGAGTCCCAGGACCTCCGGACTATGGTCTCCAAGGACGGAAGCAAGGGAATGCAAGGTGGTGTGGGCACCCGTCCGTGCACGCGATGCTCCACCGGGTCGCGGGCATCATCTTCCGGGAAGGAGAGCTCGATGTCGAGAGCCCTGGCCATCTTCACGACGTGCTCACTGAAGGAGCGCACATCATCCGAAGGTGAAGACAGTTCTGGGTGGTGCATCCTCTGCGGGGAAGCAGACGCCGAGAGGTCGTCCTCGTCCGAGGGAACGTCGGATGGAGGCGGAAGCTCGTCCTCAGAATCCGTGTCAGAGGTGAGAGGAATGTCCAGAACCCTGACCTGGGATCTTGGCCGAATCGGGATGGGGCCTGCCGAGGACTGAGAGCGCCGGCGGGGTGACGATGGAGGCTTCTCCATAACCGAGACACTCGGGATCGATCAGGCAGACGTGCCCTCCCGTGGATCAGCAGGACGAGGGTTGAGCCTTGTAAACTCCTTGAAGGCCACATCCCTCGGGACGGACATAAAGTACCGGCCCGTCTCGGAGTCGAAGAACAGGTCCGGGGCTTCGTAACTACGGACCTCGTCTCCGTCTTCCTCATCCTCGGAGTGGGGGAACAGTGGGGGCAGTTCCCCGGGAGGGGAGGAGGGAGCGGCGCCTTCCACCTCGTGGACGAAGTCCATGGTGGGTTGAGCTGGCGTGTCCAGCACCGGGACCGGTTGTATCTCAGGAGCAGATTCCGGACCGGGAAGAACTGCAGGGGCGCGGGCCTTCTTCGAGGAGGAGCGCTTCTTGTCTCTAGGCTCGGAGGGCAAGTCCGACCCAGCATGTTCCTTAGGCCGCTTGGACTTCTTGGGCGCAGGGTCCCGATCAGCTTCCTTGTGGTGCCTCTTCTTTCCCGATCTCGAGGTCTCTTCCGGTGGGAAGAAGGGGTTCTCAGGAAGGTCCAAGAGGACGGCAGGACCCGACGAGGAGGGCTTTGGAGACCTAGCTCTATGAGCCGTCGGTCCCGAGGACGAAGCCGGCTCCCTTGGCTTGGAGGCGTGTCGGGATGCCTTGGACGCCTTGGAGGATGAAGGCGAAGCGAGCCGGACCTCCGCCTCAGTCCGTTCCCTCGCGTGCGAGCCGTCCGGTTTCCTCCCGGATTTCGGTTTCAGCTCGAGACCCTCAGTCCCCGATGACTTATGGGGGCGCTTGGAGGGTTCGTCGGTGGCACTGGGCGGTTTGGTGCCACGGGCCACATCGGAGGTGGTGGGAGCCACTATCCCGGCCGGGACAGACACCACGCTGGACAGGCTGGCCCTGACAGACGTCACACTGGACACGCTGGCCCTGGAGGATGAAGCAGGTGGCACAGAAGGCGGAAGGGATGACGAGCGGGGACCTCCCTCCTGTACCTTGCCCAGGGCGATGGCCGAAGTGAGCCGGGACTCACGATTTTTCCGGGCTTGCGCCGAGAGGGACTTGCAAAGCGGGCAAGCCTTGGCATCATGGTCCTTGCCGAGGCACAACAGGCAAGAGGAGTGCGGATCCTGGATGGGCACCTTGCCCCCGCAAACGTCGCACTTCTTGAAAGGTGCAGGCATTTCCGAAGTCGACAAGCCAGAGGAGAATACAAAGCGAGGTCAACAGTCCGAAAGTCCAAAGTTACCAGGGGCGGGAGACAAAGAGTGGTCAAAAACGGTCCGAGGTCTAAGTGATTCCAAAGAGCTAGAGAAGCGAGCGAAGTTCCTTCAAGCAGCTAGCACGGCGGAAAAAAGGAACTGGGGAAAGAGCGGGAAGGCAGGGGCCTTATAACGGGTGGGCGGAGTTACCACCAAAAAGTTTCTATATGTTGCAAAGTA
Source organism: Sceloporus occidentalis (assembly GCA_023333645.1). Lineage (NCBI taxonomy): Eukaryota > Metazoa > Chordata > Lepidosauria > Squamata > Phrynosomatidae > Sceloporus > Sceloporus occidentalis. The sequence goes on from JALMGF010000001.1 coordinate 20,510,985, forward strand.
AACTTTGCCCAGTGATTCCAGTAGGTTCCGAGCAGCACTGCGCAGGCGCAGTGAAACCCATTTGTATGATTCACAGAGACCACGAAGAAGAAACACCTTTACCATAAAACACACAAACTTGGGTCTGAAGCTGAAATGGAACAAATAAGTCACGAAAACCTGCTGGCCATCTAAAAAGTAGACCTCAGAATTAACAAGTGGTAAGAGAATCCTTACAGAGAGGCAGTGGTTTTCCTGTTGGATAAGGATGTGTGTAGCATACATGAGGGAGATTTTTATATTTATAGCTATAGACTGCAGCTAGAGTGGTGAGAGCAAGATCTACAGAAGTGATATGCGTACACGGGAATAGTGTAAATCTCTGAAGAAGAGAGAAACAAGGATAGCTTCATGGCCTCATGCACAGATCACTTCTTTGGATCCCAGGGTGTGAAGTGAAGGCTAACTGTATGTATGCTTGGAGCAAGATCTTAGGCTCACCTAGGAAAAGGTTGCAAATCTGTTTGCTGAGATAAAGGGGGGAAATAGCAAAAATAAAACACATACAAAAGTTTGCACATGGTTCTGTGATCTGTACAGATCTGATGCATTCATCACGATGGTGACATGCTGAACTGCCATGAGAGGAAATCTCCTCCTTTATTCATATGAGATTCATATTTGAATGTTCACTTTTGTATGTTTTAATTGTATTGTTCTTTGACATTTTAACTTGCTTTGAGTCCCAATTTTGAGAGAAAGTGAGATGATGATGATGATGATGATCACCTTGAGCTGTTTTAGGTCCTTGGTTTTTTACTTCCTTGCTTAACAAAGCCCCATCCTGGGCCTAAAACATCTTGGGGACCTGCCAAAATTGTCCCATGATTGCTCAGAAACAATATTGGGTCCCCACACAGATACAGCTCACAGATCATATTTTGGCTTCTCTTGACCTAAAAGGCCTGTCCTATACATACAGCACAATGAAATGGGAATTAGACGCTAGAATCCTGTGATGATCAAGTGATAAGAGTCACACACAGTGAAGTGGTAGATGGGTAATTCTGATTAATATTTATTATTCAGTATTGTTTTTGCTATAAGTGTAAAACAGATAATCCTCTTTGGTTTATGATAGAGCATCTCACACACACACACAACAACTTTAACTGTAAAATTCCACACAGTTGGGTTAAATAAATAGTACACTACCCAGAGTTTTAAAAATAAAACTGACATGGTTATAGATAGTTGTATATAATTAAACTCACCAGCTTAATCACAATGACCTCATCTTAATGTAACAAGAAAGGTAATAAGAGGCAGCGAACCTTGGTTCTCCATTTGAAAATGAATTTACACTGCTCCCTGTCACCAATAAGCACTAATGTGGGCGGCCTTTATGAACATTATAAGTCGTCGTGATCCTTTTGACTTCTGCTTCAAGTTCAACAACTGACCCTGGGCCAGAGAACCAACTCTCCCAATCCAAAACTATAACTCCAGGTCAAATTGGTCCAAAATGGTAGATAGATCCTGAGCTCTCTCATAATCTCTTAACTTCTCCTCCCAGCCTTTCCCTTCCCAGCATGTCCTTAGGGATTTTTTTTGAGTGGGTGTTTTTTTCCACAGCTTTGCTGCCTCATTAAAAATAAAGAACATGAACAGCAGGGGAAAGTTATTCCCTTGGTCATTCATGGGTTTCCCCTGAAAATGGAAAAGGACATGTTGAGCTCAGAGCAGATATGGGTTGTGTCATCATCATGCGATTGGTATTGCCAAAGCTGATTCCCAATGTACCTGCAGTTTAAAAGCCACACGTGGTAATGTCCTGGCACCCATTTACAAAGAACTTTTATGATACAGACCACCCTAGGGCATAGGAATTATGAATAACATTAACAACAACAACACAAAGTATATTCAACCCACAGTGAGTAAAAAAATAATTAAATAATTAGAAACTGACAAACCTTTATAAAAAAAATACATAGAAGATCATAGCAGGAATAACAATATTCTACATTGTGCCATTATTAGTGGTGCTTTACAGATTACCAGAGGACAAATTCTTGTCCCAAGAATATTCCAATGTGTCTCAAAAAAGACCCAATAAGCATACGACTGGAGCACTATGAAGTCTCATGCGTACTCATGCCTTTATCTGGGGTGGGGGCAAGACTGCTTCCTTGTCCCTGCTTTTTCCTCAAGTGCAAAACATCAGCCAGGGTGTACATGGACATGTTTCAGCTGCCCTTTATCACCTGGGGAAGAAGGATCAGCTTCTTCTCCCTCCCCCAGCTAAGGGTCCCCTAAAGGCCTCTGAGAGGTTTTTGTAATGGTTCCAGAGGCCTTTAGGGGAGCCTTAGCTGGGGGTGGGGGCAGAAGCTTATAAATAATAATAAAATAAAAATTTTATTTATATACCGCCCTTCTTAAATCAGGGCGGTGCACAACAGAAACACATCAATACAATAATACAATTATACAAAAAGATTAAAAACAGTCCAATAAAAATAATAAAACTCATGCCGGCGAAACAGTGCTGACCAAAAAAAAGGGGGGGGGAGAGTATTCTGGGGAAGGTCAGGGGTAAGCCTGCTCAAATAGAAAGGTTTTTAGTCCCTTCTTAAATTGGGCTAGGGAGGTGGCTGAGCGGAGCTCGAAGGGCAGCGAGTTCCAGAGGGTGGGGGCCGAGATGGAGAAGGCCCTCCTAGAGGTGGAAGTGTATTTCCCCTCTGGAACTCTTAATAGTTGCTGCCCTGAAGATCTGAGGGTGCGGGACGGATTGTACGGAGAGAGGCGGTCCTCCAGATACCCTGGGCCCAAGCCATTTAGGGCTTTATAGGTTATAACCAACACCTTGTATTGCGCCCGGAAACGAATAGGCAACCAATGTAGGTCTTTAAGGACCGGTGTTATATGACTGGCCCTGGCAGAACCAGTGACCAGTCGAGCTGCCATATTCTGCACAAGTTGCAGCTTCCAGGTATGGTACAAGGGTTGCCCCATGTAGAGCGCGTTGCAGAAGTCCAAACGAGAGGTTACCAGAGCGTGTACTACAGTTTCAAGATCACCCCGGTCGAGGTAGGGTCGCAGCTGGCGAATCAGCCGAAGCTGATAACAGGCGCTCCTGACCGTCGCATCCACCTGAGATGTAAGGTGGAGTGACGAGTCCAGGAGCACCCCCAGACTGCGCACTGAGTCCTTCACGGAAAGCGTGATTCCGTTCAGGACAGGTGGAACCACCGCCAACCCCGGACCGGGAGAACCTATCATGAGTACTTTCGTCTTTTCCGGATTCAGGCTGAGTCTGTTTTCCTTCATCCAGCCCATTACCGACTCCAGACAGGCCACGAGAGGAGAGACGCCAACCCCAGTCACTGCATCAGTCGGAGACATAGAGAAGACTATTTGGGTGTCATCAGCGTACTGATAACCCCGCGCCCCATGTCTCCGGATGATCTCTCCCAGCGGTTTCATGTAAATGTTAAAGAGCATGGGGGACAGAATGGCTCCTTGAGGGACCCCAGATGTCAGGGCCCTCTTATCGGAGCACACGTCCCCCAGCTGCACCATCTGGAACCTCCCGGAGAGGTAGGACCGGAACCACTGGAGCGCAGTGCCCCCGATTCCCACCTCTGCCAGGCGTTCCAGAAGGATACCATGGTCTATGGTATCAAAAGCCGCTGAGATGTCCAAGAGCACTAACAGGGACACGCTACCCCTGTCCATGCCCAGACGGAGATCATCGACCAAGGCGACCATAGCAGTCTCAACCCTGTAACCCGCCCGAAAGCCGGTTTGAAATGGGTCTAGATAATCCGTATCGTCCAAGATCGATTGAAGCTGGATTGCAACCACCCGCTCGATCACCTTCCCCAAAAATGGCAATAGCGAGATTGGCCAATAATTATTATGCAACAGGGGGTCGAGGGAGGGCTTTTTTAATAAAGGTTTTACTATGGCCAATTTTAGATTAGTTGGAAATTGCCCATCCCTCAAGGATGTGTTAATAATCCGGTGTAACAATGATGTCACAACCGGCCCCCCCTGTGCCGCTAGCCATGAGGGACAGGGATCGAGAGAGCAAGTTGTCTTCCTAATGCTTCCAAGGTGATAAAGGGCAGCTGGAACATGCCCAGGTACACACTGGCTACTGTTTTGCACTTTTTTTCCTATGAAATAACAGCTTGATGCATCATGAGTGTGAAGTCTGGATATCCTCCCTCAACATTTCTAGCCTTGAACCTAGTGTAGCAGTTTGGGTGTTGCGTTAGGACTCTGGGGACCAGGATTTGAATTCCCACACGGCCATGGAAACCCACTGGGCGACTTTGGGCAAGTCACACACTCTCGGCCTCAGAGGAAGGCAATGACAACCCCCCTCTGAACTAATCTTAGTTATGAAACCCCATGATAGGTTCACCAGAGGATTGCCAGAAACAACTTGAAGGCACACTACAACAAAGCTGGACACTGCAATAAGCAGCAGCATCCAGGCCCTCAATTCTTATCCTGCTACCTTGGTATGTGGCAGAAGATCAGAAGTGACAACTGCTTCACAGAAAGTCATAGCAGCCCAAGCCGATGCATATCAGATTGGTCAAAAGTGTTGCAAGTCCCAAGTCAACACTCTAACCATTACACTGAACTGTCTTTCAATTGTGTTTCCATTGATGACTTTAGTTGCTACTTAATGTTTTGTATTAAATAATTATTATTATTTACATTATTATTTTCACAAAAATCTTGTAAAATTGGTCAGTATTATTATCAGGTTGGTTTACAGTCAGGCTGTGAACATGTACCATACACGAGATTCAAACTCAGGGACTCCCCAATTTGTAACTCAGTCTCTTAATTAGGGATTTTACTCATCATTAATTTTCACCTCAAAGAAGCATGTGTAATTTTAGTGATTTGCTTCTGATGCAGGAAAGTCTTTGAAAGTTTTGAAGCCTATTCACAATTCGGGATTTATTCTGCACAAAATTTGCACATAGTCATTTTGTAGAGAAAAACCACCATTTTCTGCACAGATTGATTTTTCTGCACAGAAAAACGTGCTTCCAGTGCAGAACATGCTGTTTTTTGAGCAAATCAACTACATGTAAATTTTACGCAGCATGTCCCAAACTGCTAAATATTATTGCCGGTTCAGGATTCTTCTTTTCAGAATTTCTCAATACTTGAAAAACTTGGTTTTCAATATATTTTTTGTTGGTTTTTGGGGCGATGAGGCTGTGTTTTAGAAGTGTTTTTTCCTGACATTTTGCCAGCAGCTGTGGCTGGCATCCTCAAAGAAAGCATCTTCAGAAAAACTATGGATGCTGGGGCCACAGTGTTCCAACATCTGCTGTAGGCTTCAATGGAAAGAGAGAGGCTTCTCCATTGATACTGGCATCTTTGAAGAGCTGGACATTACTCGTTTCACATGGACACAGATCATAAACTGTCCCTTTTGCTCATGCTTTGTTTTCTCCTCCTGACGCAAGCATCTTCCTGGCTGCAGAGAAAGAGGTTATCTACATAGCACCTGGTACTGCTGAGCCCGATGTCATCTATGTATACGCAGTCACCATCTCCTCGTACTGAAAACCTGGAATAGGGGTCAGAAAATTACAGTGTATTATTAGCTGCAAATATGTGATATCTGTAGAGTTGGAATAAACATTGCAATGCATGTTATTTCAAGTAGGTGATAACAAGGCAAAATATGGCATGTGACCCCCATGAAGCCCTCTGGGGGAGTCCAAAATATTTTTTGTGGGGAAAAAATCCTTCACAATATTCCAAAATCAACAACAATATTTAAGGTGAAGATGGAATTTCCACCATGTTTTGAGTCTAGCCTGGGTCCAAGACATGCCTTTTTTGAAACAAGAAGTGAACAAGAAGTCACATCCTCTCTTGGGCCATTCCAAAAGGAACAGAACCAAAAACTGGAACACACATATTCACAGTAGAAGAGTCAAAGGAAACAAAGTCCCACATGCTGTTGATGATCCACAAACTTTATTATCTTAAAAAGCCCAACACGTTTCAGCCTTGCCACAAATTGGTCTTCTTCAGGGGCTATTGTAAAATGAATAAAAGTACATTTATTATAGTTGTGGTATTGGGACAATACATAAAGCATCTCTAAAAGATAATTCCATAAAGATAAAATAGCATCTATTATCCATATTATCATATACATGCATTTCAGGACTTGCAGTCTGCACTCTCAACAAAGTGGACACTCTATTAGAAGGAAGGGACTAGGACATCATCAAAGAGAACCAGTGAGAAGATACATGATGCAATCTGTCCATAAAGTTAGCAGCTCTGTTCTATCTAGCTAATGCAATATTGAAATTATTTTTAGCCATTTATCCAGTTTTTGATATAAGACATTGTATCTCCAAATTTTCATTCAAACCCCCTGGCACTAAAGTGTTAAGTTTCAAAATCCACTCTGCTTCTTTCTTCTATAAACATTTTTATTATTTATCACCCCCAGTACCAAAAAGCTTATGTCAGTTGCTACATGTTTCATTTGTTCAAAGTGATTAACCAGAGATACCCCTATTCTTTTATTTCTCAGTCTGGACAGGTGTTCTGTCAGAAGACATTTATGGACACAAAAGTTTAATTTTATTTGTATGGCAAAGGGTGCAGCCCTCAAAGGTTCCTCTACTCTATCACAGTTACACACCTTTGTGTTAGAGGGTCCCATAGGTTCTCTTGCTTAGTGAATACAGTATATCTTCTTTTTTTCTATTAATATTCAACAGAGAGATTGTGTTCATGTCTCTAGATGCACAGAAGTGAATAAATCCTGGCATATATAAAATTTCAGAAAAGAAGCAAGTGATAGGTAGCTCTCTCCTTTCTATCATCCCCCTCCATACTTCTAAATTTTTCAGAAAACTGTTTTTTATGGTTTCCTGGAAGGTGACAGGCTGAAAATGTATGTATATATGGGGAGGGAAGAGTGTTAAGTTGTAGATGCAAAGGGTTTGCTCTGGAATGCTGTTCATAGAATTCTCTGAGAAGCATGGAGTACCCCTAGACTCAAAACACCTGACATTTGTCTATGATATTTAGGCACAGTACAGACCGCCCGGAAACGGCAGTCTGCAGGTGCCTGTTTTAACTCCAGAAGGGTGCCGCAGCTGCCAAACCACGTGACATCTCTCCAGAATATAAAGAACCCAGTTCTTCCAGGTCCTTTTTGCAGTGCCCAGGTTACGTCACAAGTGCTCCAATGGCACATACGTGATGTAATGAACACACAGCGACATGCAGACACTGCACATCCCTTACACCAAAATGGTGGTGCCCATGTGGACAGGATACCGCCATTAGGCCACTTCCAATACACTGTAGGGTTCGGGAGCATGAGGTTAATGCATGCTCAAGAACCCTAGTATCGGCGCCGCTACACACCTTTTGGCCTGTCTGTCTGGGCCTTGTTTCAAGATTTGACACAATGTGAAAGTATTTAGTATTTGTCTGGCACCATTTAGTAGGGTTACTGCACAATCCTAAGGAAGAAAAAAAGAAAGCAAGAAAGAAAGAAAGAAAGAAAGAAAGAAAGAAAGAAAGGACTGAGCTCTCCAGTATTCGTCTCTGGTCTTTTTTTACACTATTCCAGACTCTTTCCAGCAATGCAGCAGAGTGGGCAGAAGCAGACTCCATGGGTATTCTGTTTTGTAAGTGCTTTTATGTTTTTCTTCTACCCTCTCCCAACTCTAAATGGCCAATAGGAACAATCAGAGGAAATTTATTTACACTTCCCCTGAGGCTAGTCTAAATACTCACCTGGCTAAATGCTTTCCTAAATCCCCTAGGACAGGGGTGGGCAACTGTGAAAGAGTATGGAGCTACATTATCCCTAAGGAGATTTGGAGGGTTACACTCCACAACACTCCCCCAAAGTAATTTTGGCTCCAAAGGTCTCTAGGGGCATGGCGGGTATTTTCACCAAATTTAATCCTACCTCAGCCATTTTAGGCCCAGAAGAGGTCATTTTCAACAACAGGTAGTGGGGAGAAGTTAATTCCTGTTTCAAAAAAGGTCTTTCCTAGGTCTAAACTGGCCCAGGGAACATGGTGTAAATGCTCCCCATCCACACACATATAATATAATATAATTAATATAATATAATAAACACTGGACTCTTGTTATCCGTTGGGGTTTGGTTCCAGGAACTCCTGTGAATAACAAATTCAGTGTATGCTCAAGTCCCATTAAATACTATGGTATAGCAAAATGGTGTCCCTTATATAAAATGGAATAATCAAGGTTTGATACTTGAAATTTATATTTTTAAAAAATATTTTCAAGCCATAGATGTTTGAATCCGTGTATAGAAAATCCGTGTATAAGGAGGGCCAACAGTACATTGGGCCCTTCATATCCACAGGGGTTCAGTACTGAACCCCCTGCAGATGACAAAAACCATGGGACCTCAACTCCCATGTTTTCAGTGGTGGCATGTGCTTGGCTGCTCTGCTGTGGCTATGTGTACGAGCAGCCATTAAAGTCAACGAGGCTTGCCATCTGCAGATGCTGAAACCCGCCAAAGGCAAACCCACAGTTGTGGCAGGCATGCTATAATATATAATATAATATAATATAATATAATATAATATAATATAATATAATAATGTATATATGCCAGAGTGCCCTGTGGGATGGATGGCACATGTAGTATGTAGGCCATGCTTTGCCTACCCCTGTCCTAGGATCTACTTCTTACCATGTCCTGCCCAATACCACATTCCTCGTCAATGCTGAACATAAAGGTTACAACTTCATTGACATTCCCACAATGAAAGCATCTGCAGAGACTGGGGAATACCAAGAAAGGGACTCAACAATTGGACTGTCCCACTGACTAGGCTGAAGCTTCATTAACAAGGGTTTCTGATCAATTGATGGCCCTGTATAGATACATGTTCCCAAGACCATAAATTGGCCCCTTGAGTCTTTATATCAGGCAAAATTATTAAATAAATAAATGTACTTGAATTCTCAAGTTTTTTAAAAAGTTAATATCTGAAAATTCCCATACAAAAAGAGTAATAATGCATACAAATTTCAAATGCTGCTGTCTATCACTAATCTCTGTAGTGCTTCCATGTACTGTTTTAAAACACTGATAATGGATGGAGCACCTCCTTGGTAGCAGATAACAAAATAGCATCTTTGGCTCCCTCTGCAGGCTTTTAGATTGTAAAGATCTATATGGAGGCGTACTGTGTGTAGTTAAGCTCTGGAAACAAATCTTGGAATAGCCTTATAGTTCCAATTCATAAGAGACAAACTTTTCTGAGCACATAGAGTCAAGATGAACAAAAATCACTCACTGATTTTTCAACTCTGTGCCATTAGGCCACTTCCACATCTGTCCTGCTTCTTTTGAGAGGCCAATCCAGTAATGAAGGGGACGAGTAAAGTTCACCAAAAAGTCCTAGTGGAAGGGAAACCAAGTCATTACTGATCTGTTTGTTTATTAAATATATCACTGACCTCTCCACTAAAAGTACAATAAGTTCTGCTATACAATGTGTTTTTTACAGTAGAGTTGGCAATAATGTGATTAAACAATAGAGAATGAAAACTTTTTCTTGTCTATAGCATGATTCCCATCGTGAGCATTCAAAATTGGCAAATTTCCACAACTTGGCTAATAATGGCAGCTACATCTCCCTTCATCTGAGGTCTCATCTACACTGACCAGAAAACTCCAGGTTGTATATTACCATTATAATTCAATTCCACTTACTAGTAAGGAACAGTTGCATTCCAAAGTATATAAACTGCAGCCATATTCCCTCATTAATGTCCGCAGCTGAAGTGGGCAGCATTCCAGCAATTAGGAATAATTTATAGTCATGCCTTTATTAATAATCAAGGTTTCTAGCCTTGGGCTCAATAAGGATAGCCATTCATAAAATTCTAAAGCAAGTCTTTCTGGTAATGGTAATAGTTATTAGCATGACTTTTTATGATTATGCAATGTGGCTGTTTATACAGAAGTAATATATACTTTCATTATGAGCAGAAGAAGTCAGTTCAATATTAGCTGGGAAGAAATGTCTGTGATTTTTTCATGATTTACTCCATTATTCTACAGACTGGTTGTTCATCTCTGCTGCTTCTGGATGTTTTGACATGCTAATTGATTGACAGACTGCTTATTCTGTAATACAGCATAAGAGGAAGGGTGTGATGCAACAAGATCTGGAGACACACCACATACTGATTGTCCAGGTACTAAGTTGTGACTGGATGAGAATCTAGTGAGCAGACAGGTGTAGACCATGGTAATGAGCTAAGTAAACCAGGTGATTGTATTAACAAATTAGAAAGGTATAATTGCCTGGTGGATCTACTGGGTCTTGGGAGCATTCATTGAATCCTGCTCTCCATATGGTAATGTATGCATGCTGCTATCTGGATTTTGTACTATGCCATTCATATTGTTTTGCTTCATTTTTTGAGACTTCTGTTAAGTAAAGTTTTGTTAAATTTCCTCAAACCTCTGCTGTCATTTTTTTTTTCTTTAATACTCACACCCCAACAATGGTTATGGGCCCAGAGCGCCACCATGGCGGTGTTGGAGTTTGGAGGAAATTAGAAGTCTGAAGAGTCTGCAGTTTTTTCATTTTTGTTTGGGCAGACAAGAAGCAAAAGGGCTTGCTGAGCACCTGGTATTTGTTTTTTGGATAAAGGTGTTGAAGATCAGCAGCCATGGCCAGTACAGTGATTGGTGGTCTACCACTTGAGAGACTCAATGACCATAATTATTTGACTTGGTCTGTGAAGATGCAGTTTTTTCTTGTTAAAGAAGGCTTATGGGAAGCTGTAGAAAATCCCCCAGCACAGCCTGGCAGAGGTCAGAGGATAGCTGCCCAAAAGGCTCACTCCTGGATTGTTTTGGGAGTAGAAGAGAGCCAGCTCAACCATATAAGACACTTGCACACTGCAAAGGAGTGTTGGGAGGCTTTGCGAGGAATCCATATTCGCACTACTGCTACTTCCAAGATGGCCCTGTCTAGGAAGCTCTACAGAGCACGTCTGGAGCCAGAAGGGGATGTTTTGCAGCATTTGCAGCATATGCAGCAGCTTTTTGTTGAGTTGTCGGAGAGGGGCAGATTTTTTGAAGAAAGTGACAAAGTGTTTATTGTTTTGAGTTCCCTTGATGATTCCTGGGACAACTTTTCCCAAAGTCTGGAGGTTCTTCCAGAACAAGACTTGACAATGCACTACCTCACCGGTCGTCTTTTAGAGGAAGAAGCTAAAAGGAAAGAACGCCGAGTGGAGCGGGCAACTTCCAAGCAGCATTTCAAGAGTTCTTCGGCTCAGTCTCAGCGTAATAGTGAGGCGAACAGCGGAGAAGGTGTATTTGCTGTAAGGAAGTGCTATCGCTGTGGTTCCACGCGGCATCTTCAACGCTTCTGTCCAGCCTTGCAGAGACACGGTGGTGCAGAGAAGAAGAAAAAGCAGGGAGTCAAGTCACAGATTGTTTCGGCTGCATTTTGTTCAAGCCAGGAAGAAGGGAACTGGTTGATGGATTCTGGTTGCGCATGCCACATTGCGAACCAAAGACACTTTTTTGAGTTTTTGGAGCCTGCAAGTATGGATCATGTTAAGTTGGGAAATGGTCTTAAGGTTTCCGTTGAGGGTATGGGAGAATGCTATGTTCCCTGCTTATCCACAACACTGAAAAATGTATTTTATGTGCCAGAGCTAAAATTTAGTTTTTTGAGTGTAGCCTGTCTAACTGAAGAAGGCTATCAGATATCTTTTGTTGGCACAGGTTGTGAAGTCAGGAAAGGAGGGGAACTCTGTGCTAGAGGGGTTAAAAGGGAAGGTCTTTATTATATGACTCCCAGTGAGCAGAGTTCTGTGGGTGCAGTATATGATAATAACCCTCCACATGACAAATGCATTCATTTGTTGCACAGGCGTTTAGGCCATGCCAGTTTCAAAGTGATAGAGAAAATGAGGTCTCTATATGAGGATAACAAAGTAAAACAATGCAAGTTATTTCTTGACTGTGCCATATGCAAACAGTCAAAGAGCAAAATTCAGCCAATAAGGAGGAAAAGCAACAGGGTGACTGAAAGGCCATTTCAGTTAGTACATTCTGATGTGGTAGGGCCATTACAAGCCAGCTTTGGAGGAGCTAGATATTTTGTTACTTTTGTAGATGACTATAGCCGTTATAGCTGGGCTTATGTTATGAAAAACAAAGGGGAAGTTTTTCAAATATTTAAGAATTGGGTTGCCTATGTAGAAAGGCAATTTGGCCACAAAGTGGCACAATTACAATCTGACCGAGGAGGAGAATACTTGTCAAGCTCTTTTCAGCAGTGGCTGAAAAGAAAAGGCATCCTGCATAGACTTACCAACCCTTTTTCGCCTTGGGAAAATGGCATAGCAGAACGCCATGGGGGAATGCTCCAGGTAGTAAAAGACTCACTACTGTGTGACTCTGGTATGAGTACTAAATATTGGGCTGAAGCTTTGCTCACTGCAAACTATCTTGTAAACAGGATATGGAGCTCTGCAATCAACAACACCCCATATTTTTTGTTGTTTGGTAAGCAACCCAACCTTACACATTTAAGGATTTTTGGGAGTTATGCCTGGGTGCATATTCCAAAGGCACAAAGAAGAAAGGGGCAAGCTAAAGCTGCAAAGCTGAGATTCTTGGGTTATGCCACAGGGTGTAAGGGGTATAGGTTTGATGGAGGCTATGGAAGGGTGGTAATATCCCAGAATGCAAGTTTCATTGAAAGCAACTGGAGGCATGTTCATGCCAATTCAGAAATTCTTCTACCCATGAATGGGAGTGATGGGATAGACAGTACTGGTGTTACACCTTCACCACCTCAATCTCCTCTTAATGAAACCACTTCATCTAATGGTCAACAGGTTAAAAGTCCTGAGAAAAGCCCTGGGAATGTTAAAAAGGAGGGGCAGGAAAGCCCAAAGGCTTCAATTGAGCAAGACACTACTATTCAACCAAGGAGGTCTCAGAGAGAGAACAAAGGGGTTCCGCCTGAAAGGTTTTCAGTTCCTAATGTTATTAGAGTTTGCAATATTATGTTAGAGCCCCAAAGTTATGAGGAAGTTTTGAGTTTGCCTCCCAGCGAGAAGGCAAAGTGGGAAGAGGCAATGCAAGCTGAAATGAAATCCATGAATGATTACAAGGTATATACTGTTGTGAATCTGCCAGCAGATAAAAAGCCTGTAGGGTGTCGTTGGGTATACAAAATCAAACATTCTAGTTCAGGAGAAGTAAAGTACAAGGCTAGGCTCGTAGCTCAAGGTTTTTCACAAAGGAAATTTGAGAGCTATGATGAAGTTTTTTCACCAACTTCTAAGGCTGAAAGTCTGAGGTTAATCCTCACTATAGCTGCACAAACAGGAGCATTAGTTCACCATTTTGATATAACTACAGCCTTTCTAAATGCACAGCTGGATGAATCAATATTCATGGTGCAGCCTCCTGGTTTTCAAACACATAATCTGAATATGGTTTGGAAACTGAATAAGGCTATCTATGGGTTAAAGCAGTCAGCTAGATGCTGGTACAAATGCCTTGAAGCTGAATTACTGAGACATGGTTTCAAACAAGGTATTGCTGATCCCTGTGTCTTTACCAAAGGGTCAGGTAAAGATTTACAAATAGTGCTTGCATTTGTAGATGATATTTGTTTTGTTGCTCCATCTATAAACCATGTAAATAAGTTTGCAGCAGACCTGGGAGAGAAATTCCAAATAAAGCATTTGGGAAGTATTCACAAATACTTAGGTGTAGAAATTGAAAGAACAGCTGATGGAAGTTTTCTGCTCAGTCAAAAGGAAAAAATTAAGCAGCTTTTGCAGAAACTTCTTATGGAAGACTGCAAGGGTCAGGCTACTCCCATGGTAGTAGACTTTGTTAAAAATGAATGTGAAATAATGTTTGATAATGTAGATCTATATCAATCAGCAGTAGGGAGTCTACTATATCTGGCACACTGGAGTCGTCCAGATTTATCTGCAACTGCAAACATATTAAGTCGTTTTTGTTCAAAACCAACCAATGCAGCCTGGCAAGCTGTAAAGAGAGTCATGAGATATTTAAAGGAGACAATTAGTTATGATTTGTTAATTTCGTCTTCTGTATCAAATGAGTTATGCTGTTATGTAGACAGTGATTTTGCCAATGATGTACAGGACAGAAAGTCTACAACAGGCATTGTTATGTTTTTTAGCAAAGTTCCTATAATATGGAAATCTAAGAAGCAGAGTTTTGTGTCAGTTTCTTCAGCAGAAGCTGAATATGCCGCTTTATCTGATTTGTGTTGTGAATTAGTATGGTTTATACAACTCCTGAAAGATCTACAAATTGAAGTAGAGAAGCCTGTCACTGTTTTCGAAGATTCTCAAGCATGCATCGAGATGGCAACAACAGAAAGGGTGAAAAGTCGCACTAAGCATGTTGATGTAAAATATCATAATGTAAGAGATGTTGTACAAGCCAATGTAATACAACTAATATATTGTGCGTCACAAGAAAATGTAGCTGATGTGTTCACCAAGCCATTGGTTGCTGTAAAACATAAAGAGATGATGTCCAGGCTTGGCTTGATTCAAAATGTTATATAAGTTGGTTATGCACTTCATCCAGTGCACAAGGAGGGGTGTCCAGGTACTAAGTTGTGACTGGATGAGAATCTAGTGAGCAGACAGGTGTAGACCATGGTAATGAGCTAAGTAAACCAGGTGATTGTATTAACAAATTAGAAAGGTATAATTGCCTGGTGGATCTACTGGGTCTTGGGAGCATTCATTGAATCCTGCTCTCCATGCTGTCCTCATGGTAATGTATGCATGCTGCTATCTGGATTTTGTACTATGCCATTCATATTGTTTTGCTTCATTTTTTGAGACTTCTGTTAAGTAAAGTTTTGTTAAATTTCCTCAAACCTCTGCTGTCATTTTTTTTTTCTTTAATACTCACACCCCAACACTGATGTTACTTCTTTCATGGAAATGTACATGGATATATACCATAAGGCATAAAGTAATATTACTGCTGTGGTAATGCTGCATTTATACTGCCATAAATGTTAACACATTTTGTCACAATGATATCGTTATATTCTTTATTTGTATTCATTTTGTATATGTGCTCTGTTGTATCTCCTTGTTATGTGAATTAGAGGGCTGTAGCATGCTCAGGTAGGCAAAATCCTGCATCTCACCTTTACTTACAAGTTTCATTTATATCCCACTTTCCCTACATGAGCTCAAAGCAGCATACATGGCCCATGTACAACTTTCAACCCTGTGAAGTAGGTCAATCTGAGAGAGAGAAAAGAAAGAGAGAGACTGGACCAAAGTTACCCTGTAAATATTGTTAAGACAGACATCTTACCAGAGAGATTGGGAAAGTTTGGTTGCTGTGGAGGGAGCTGAAAATGGAGACACCTGAATTCCAGAGACTGTTTAGCTCCCTCCCCTCATGCAGGCAGAATTATAGAAGCTTAGACCAGGAAGAGACATAAAAGGCCATCCAGTCCAACCCCACTCTGCCATGCAGAAACACACAATCAAAGCACTCTCAACAGATAGCCATCCAGCTTCTGTTCAAAAACCTCCAAAGAACAATAACTCATCAGCAGAGAGGTTTGAAAGAACCCCACTGTCACGGACAGACCACTTCCTGATAGGGATTAGATTTGTTAGGACTCCTAACCCCTACAGAAGTGGTGGGTCCGTTACAATGGTCTGCCACTAGAGACTAATAGATCCTAAAGGATTCTTGAGTGCTGTGGGGGATCTTTCAGCTGTTAAGAGTTGGTGATTCTGCGGATGCCTTGTTTGTTCTGTGGAATAGCTAGATGACCTGGGCAATTGACCCAATTGCTCCCAAGTGTCCTTTACTTGAGTACAGAGCAAGTGGTTTTCTGAGGAGCTCAGTGCAATGGCGTGCTTGGGTAGACAACTAGAGAGATGGTGGAGAAAGACTTAGGATGAATCCAATCAAGTACAGGTCAAAACCTGTATTGTTAGCTGCCCCGATTGACCTCAAAGGGGCGGGATATAAATAAAAAATGTATTATTATTATTATTATTATTATTATTATTAAAACACATTTTAGAACCTACTTTCCACCAGAGAGGGCAGCAAAGAATCATTTCTTTCATCATAAGTTCAATCATGTCAAGTGAAGCTGTTCTAGGTAGTTAAAGGGCTATTAAATCCTAGACCTTAAACTGTTGAGGAGGAGCCCTCCTCAGAACAGCACAGCACAGCAAAGTCCTGTAACATATTTACTAAATAGTTTGCAGAGGAAATTGTTCATATTTGCTCTGTCTTGGACTCCACACTGCAGGGGAGGTAACTGAGGCATGTAATTGTCCAGTTTTGATGGAATTGCTTAGAAAGGTGAAGCCAACCAATTATCTGTTAGGTCCATATCCATCCTGGCTAATTAAAACTGCCGGAGGAGGAGTAATAAATTGGATGGTGGTAAATGCTTTTTTAAAAGATAGTTGTGTTGTAAAAGAAGCAATTATAAGATCTTTGTACAAAAAAATCTTCCTTGGACTCCACCTTCCTAGGTAACTATCAGCCTGTCTCTCAACTTTCCTTTCTAAGTAAGGTCCTAGCGAGTGGCAGCGACACAACTCCAGGCTTTCTGGGATGAAACAAATTATCTAGCTCAGGCCAATCTGGGTTCAGCGTGCTCCATCTTTAATATAATATCTCTTCAAATATTTTAATATGACCATCATGTCACCTCTTAACATTCTCTTCCCCAGGCTAAGTATACCCAGCTCCCTAAGCCGCTCCTCATAGGACATGGTTTCCAGACCTTTCACCATTTCGGTCACCTTCTTCTGGAACCAGCTTGTTAATATTTTTCTTGAATTGTGGTGCCCAGAACTGGACACAGCATACCAGGGAAGGTCTGACCAAAGTATAATAGACTGGTACAATTACTTTCCACAATATCCCAGCATCCAGTAACATGAAACAAAGCAGGCAAAGACAAAGCCTGACTGACAAGCAAACATGGCAGGAACTGTAAAGAACTCAGATCCTGACAACATCCCTTGCAGATATTGGTCTGTAACACATATCGTTGTAATAATAACAAGCACATTAATAAACCCAGAAATCAAATTTAGCAGAACTGCAATTATGTACTGGATTGCTTGAAAGGAATAAATCAAATCAGATCAATAAATACAATAGCTCATCAGTCACAGCATATTCTTGTTTCTTACGAGATCCCGCTTGGTATCAATCACAGCCAAATAAGCATCAAGTGATGAACAATGCTTCTCACTGCTGCTCCAGTTCTTTTCAGATTCTGATCTGCAGTAGCATTTTCCTTGGTACCCAACCCAACCATCTGGACAGGCAGCATCAATAGGCGGAGGACAAACTGGACATGGTTGTGGTTTCTTAACTGCCAATACAACAACAAAATTTAAGAGCTCACATTTATACTGCATCTCTGAGAGTTAAGTAGGCAGGAAATCCTGGGATCAATAGTTCAGCAGAGAAGATTTCTCACATATCATATCATTTCTCACATTAAGCAATCATTACCTTTTACACTACAAAGTTATAGCACTATGATTCCACTTCAGCTGCCATGGTTGCATCCTATGGAGTCCTTCAAGCTGAGAACTTTAAATACCTCTTTCTAAATTGCAAATCCCATGATTCTATGGGATGTTGCCATGGCAATTAAATTGGAATCATAGCACTTTAATTGTGTAGTATTAAAATTGCCACAATTCTTTAAGAAAATCACAATAGTAAACCTTGTTAAACAAAAATTCTGATGGCCATGAAATTTTTGCTGTAGATATGCTCCAGATTAGGTCACATTTTAAATAGACCCATGGAAATAAACTGGATGTTAGCTGTGTTTTCATGGCCTATGGCTCTGGAGACCAGGGCTCAAATCTCTGCTCAGCCATGGAAGTACACTGGATGACTTTGGACAAGTCATATTCTCTCAGCCTAGGAGGAAGGCAAAGGCAAACCCTCTATGAACAAATCTTGCCAAGTGATAGGTTCACCTTAGGGTTGCCATAAGTTGGAAACAACTTGAAGGTACAGTACTAGCAATAATAGCTGATACTCATGTTGCTAATTAAAAAAGAAAAAAAATGTTAAATTGGTAAGCAAGGAAAAATTGGAGCAAAATATATCTTATCACAGATTGTTGTGATGCAAAAAAAAATTCTAAATTGCTGAGGTTTTCTTTAAAAAATAATTATATTTAAAACAGAAAATGCAAATAGAAACTAAATGCTTAAAAATACCCCCAAAATCACATTAATACCAATACATACAAACAGAATAATATATAAAACAATAAATGAGTTACCTAAACTAATCTAAACATAATTCCTTTCCCTCATTTTCCTCCAATTTAAAACTAAACTAAACTAACGTAAGTTAAATTGACTTCCCATCCTCCCATCCCAGGAAGTTTAAAGCAAAATATAGTAAACTTCTCACAACCAAAGGCACCCTCACAAAATGACTGCTATGGAGGGTAGGCAGGAATCTTAGAGCAAAGACTCAAACTATGTGCTTATTTTCCCAGGAATGTCTCTGTATCCATGTGAGGGTACTCAGAAAGAAAATCAGAAGCATAATAAATCACAGGAATCGGCACTATATTTAGGGACATGTTAATATTACCATAATGCTTACAATGGTAATCTTATTTACCAATATGATTTAAACCCTCCTAATATTTGTTTAATGCAATTATTCTATCTTCTTCTCATTTTCCCGGACCACTTATATTTTCTGTTCCTTCACCAACACTATATTTCCTTCCAATCATTCTACGTTTTAGATGTAATCTTTCAAATTTACTGCAAGTATTGTTATTAAACTTCTTTGGATGTTAGGTTAAATCATATTACTGCAAATAAAGTTGAAACCTAAGTCTATCTTCACTTACCTGCCAATGAAATAATAGTAATTATCAAAATTGTAAAGACGACAACAGCTGTTAAGGTGTATTTTTTATCTGTAATGCACTTTGGGATGAAAGCTGAAAAACAAATTAAGACAAAATGGTAGTGATGGCCAAGGAAAGAACCAATCACTGTTACAAAAATATCAAAATTTGTTCTTCAAGACAAGACATTGCATATATACTACTATTTTAGGCTGTTATCAGTTTCAGCTGATTTTCATGAGATATATCCCAGTGTGGAAAGCTCTGTCATAGTGATCACAAGACAGTCTTGTGCTTTGTATGTGTGACTATAGATAGCAATCTGCCTCAAGCAGAAAGAAAGGAAGCAATTGTAGTGCATTAAAGGAATGCTCAAAATCATATTTGGGCCTTGTCTGCATGGGCCAAAAGGCCCATTCCCTTGCACCCCGTTCTGCCATTGTCCTTTCCAGATCATATACAGTCTAAAACATGGTTGAGTTGTTCAGGCAGCATCTGGCATGTCCCATATCAGAACCAGGGCAAAACAAGATTACAAAGAATTTTAAAAAATTATCTGTTGCTCCAGATCTTCCAGGAAAACCCAGAACCCTCAATTTCCACGCTGTGATAACTATCTCCATGGATATTCTGCTGCACCATCCAGTGTATCTGCTATTGCCGTTAGGTTTCTTGTTCTGAGTTCAGAACAAGGCACCCAGCATGTGACCATTGCTGAACACCTCATCCTGACCTCAGAAGAGAGCAACCCACAGTGATGGCAGATGTGCCATGTGGCCTAGCAGGACCCTCATTCAGACATCAGACAAATTGTGGGAATGGAAGCCAAGGTAACAGGGACAGGTTGGGTCAGCTGTAGGGGCAGGATACTCCAGGCTGCCCCTGGAGTAGCCTGGCTAGTTCAGACAACACCGTAGTGTAACTTTGGGTAAGGGTCCCTCCTCCTTTTAGACCTGTCCCTAAAACAGAGATCAAAATCAATGAAAAAGCATGGGATTCTAGAGATTCGCAGAAGACATCCTCCAGCCTACATTTGCTTACTCTTTTGAGGGCAGAAGTGATCTCCACAATCAATTTCTTTTGAGGTGGAAGATTAAACACTATCTCTTCTTGGGAACAATGTCTGAAGAAAATAACATATGGCATCCTATTAGGCAGTTACAATGTCATAAGTTAGATTTACAATCTTCTAACTGTATTGTTTTCACATCAGTAATCATGGCACCATTGCCATAACTGTAAATGCCCCTAAAACCCACCTTAAAAGCCAGACAACTGCAAATTTAGCCTTGAAAAAGAGCAGGTAAAAGAGTGTATGGTGAAATGCGCAAAATATTTGTGCCACAATATACAAATGAGCCAGTGGGAGGACATTTGGGTTAAAGGGTTAAAAATGTGCTTGTTCATGATTTCATAGACTCATAGCATCCTAGTGTTGGAAGAGACCACAAGGGCCATCCAACCCAACCCCCTGCAAAGCAGGAGCTAAAAATCAAAGCATCCCCAGCAGATAGCCATCCAGCCTCTGTTTAAAGCCCTCCAAAGGAGACTCTACTACACTCAGATGGAATGTGTTCCACAGCTGAACAGCTTTTACTGTCAGAAAGTTCCTCCTAATGTTTAGGTGGAATATTTAGGCTGTTGCTTACATCCATTGTTACCGGTCGTATTCTATGGAGCAGCAGAAAACAAGCTTGCTCCATTCTCAATATGACACCTCTTGAAATATTTAAATAGGGCTATCATAGCACGTATTGACCATCTCTTCCCCAGGCTAAACATTGTCAGCTCCTTCAGTCATTCCTCACAGGGCATGATTTCATCATTTTAGTTGCCCTCCTTTCTACAAGCACAAGCTTCCTAACATCCTTTTTGAATTGTGGTGTCCAGAACTGGACACAGTATTCAAGGTGAGGCCTAACCAAAGCAAAATAGAGTGGCACTATTACTTCCCTTGATCTAGACACTATACTTCTATTGATGCGGCCTAAAATCGCATTGGCCTTTTTAGCTGCTGCGTCGCACTGTTGACTCATGTTCAATTTGTGGTCTACTTGGACTCTAAGATTCCTTTCACATGTAGTCTCGTTCAGCCAGGTGTCCCCCATCCTTTATCATTTCATTTTTCTGCCCTAAGTGCAGTAACTTACATTTCTCCGTGCATAAATTCATTTTGTTAACTTTGGCCTAGCTTTCTAATCTATTAAGGTTATTTTGAATTTTGATCCTCTCCTTTCGGGTTTTAGCTACTCCACCTAATTTGGTGTCATCTGCAAATTTGAAAGATAATTTTTGGAATTTGACTCCAGATAAACTGGCAGAAATACAAAGGAATGAAGAATAGTTGCAGGAAATGTGAGAAGCAAATTGAGACTTTTTATCACATGTGATGGACATGTAAAAAAGCAAAACAATATTAGACAAAAATTAATAATGAGATGTATAAAATTTTGGGAATTAAATTAGGGTTAAAACCAGAGCTATACCTATTAAATTCAATAAACTTAAAAAACAGAAAAAAGAGAAAATACAGAGATTTGATAAGTTATATGATCACTGGTGCAAGAACTATATATGCAAAACATTGGAAGGATAGGAAAATATCAAATAAATTTGAATAATTATTAAAGGTAAAGAATTTGGCGAAGATGGATAAATTAAAAAATTATGTAAAAGGTAGTTAAGAAGAGATTTTTTTTAAAAAAATGGAAGCCTTTCACACATCACATGCAGAAATTAAAGGGGAATGTTGTAATTATGGGATTTGATGTCTAGAAAATAAAGTTTTTATATCTAGAAAGGAACAGGTGATATGTATTACAGTATAGATAAATTTAGAAAAATGAGGATAATATTATCCAGGGTCGTATAACTGGAATACATGTTACAGTGATGGTTAGAATATTGAAGAAGTCTAACTTTAATAGGGAATGTGGGGAAAGTAGGTCGATAAGGGATATTAGGATAGGTTTTTCTTTCTCTTTCTCTCTTTTTTGGCTCCGGTCTTTAGCCTCTTTTTTGTTTTGTTTAGTTTTGGAGCTTCTGCTTCCATTTATATAGTCTATCTGATTCTTATGTTGACCATCTGGCAATGTCCATGTGTATAGTCTCCTCTCTGGTTGTATGAAGCAGGTATTTGCGATGAATAGGTTGTTTTCTTTGCAGAATTCTATCAGTCTTTCACCTACTTTGTTTTGTATGCCTAAACTGAATCTACTATTTGTTTTTGAGCCTTTGCTGCCTACTTTAGCATTTCAATCTCATATGATTAGTAAGAAGTCCTGTGTTGTTTGTTGTCAAGTTCTTCCTGAACTGCTTTGTAGAATCTCTCAGTTTCTTCTTCTTCTGCCTTGGTGGTTGGCACGTATATTTGTATTATGCTGGTGTTTATAATTGACATGATTCAGTCTGACTTTGCATTTTATCCTTTCACTGCTTTTGCTATATCTTTCCTTAATATGAAAACCAACCAATTTTTTCATGTGTTTTCATTCCCTGAGAACACTATGTAGTTGTCTGATTCAAAGTGGCCCATTTTTGTCCATTTTAGTTCATTCTCCCCTAGTATTGCTCTGTTTATATGTTCCATTTCTTTCTTTTTTTACTATTTCCAGCTTTCCATGTTCCTATAACGTGCATAGTTCTGATTCAGAAAGGCTTTGCATTACTGAATGACTGCTGTTTTGCCTTCCATCTTAGTTCCTCTGTGCCTTGTTCCCTCTCTGATATGCTTCCCCCCCCCCCCCCTTTGCACCTCTGTGTGCTAGTTCTACCTTTATTTCATTTGGGATCTCTCATCATGGGTTTTCCTGGTGAAAAGGCTTCCTAAGGTGGTCCACCTATGCCTCCTTTCACACAGTGCTAACCTGTGTTAGCTATGGTGTTTTTGTGCAATCTTTGTGATTTTTCTCAGTGACATCCACCACTACAGTTGGTGCCCAGGAGTTATTTGCCATGTATCACTTTTTCCCTTCTGGCTTGTTTCCCCTCTGACCCTCTCAGACTGAGATGTTTCCCTTCCCCAACCTCAATTCCTCCTCTCATTATTTGCCTCCCATCTTACAACTGTGTTCATTGCATCCAGCCTACCCTCTTGTTCTTCTTTCCCACCTTATTTTCTCTTGTCCTACTCTCTTGTTGTCCCTTCCTTCATGTCCTTTCTCTTTTAGTTCCACTGATGCCATTCTCACCTCTTTCTTGGTGAGGAGGGGGGTTAAGTTACCCCTCACTCTTCCATCATCCTAATTTCCCACCTGGATGAGATGAAGCAGCAGTGGCAGCGACAGCATGCATCCTCTTTCTTGGGGAGGTTAAGTTGGCCCTCACCCCTCCATTGTCTTTGCTGCCCATCTGGATGGGATGAGGTTGTGGCAGTGACTGTGTGCATTCTCTTTTGGGGTATGTGTTGAAGTTGCCACTCACTCTTCTGTTGTCCTCGCTGCCTACCAGGATGAAATGAGGTGGCAGCAGCAGCACTAACTGCATGCATACTCCTTCTTGGGGTGTGTGTTAAGTTGCCTCTTCCCCTCCATCATCCTTGCTGGCCATCTGGATGGGATGAAGTGGTGTTGGCAGTGACCACGGGCATCCTCCTTCTGGGGTGGTGGTGGGTGAAGTTGCCCCTCACTCCTCTGTTGTTCTCACTGCCTGCCTGGGTAGGATTAGGCAGTGGCAGTGACTGTGTGCATCCTCCTTCTTGGGGGGGAGGGCTGAAATTGCCCCTTGCTCCTCATGCTGTTGCTCCTCTATTGCTGCTTGCCTGGATGGGATAAGGCAGCAGCAGTGACAATGTTTCTTGGGAGGGGCTGAAGTTGCTCCTCACCCCTCCATCATTCTCACTGCCCACCTGGATGGGATGACCCAGTGGCAGTGATTGCGTGCATCCTCCTTCTTGGATGGAGAGGCTGCATTCCTTCTAGCCCATCTAGTATAGTCTTTACTGATTGATAAAGTCTCCAGCTTGTTCAGAACTTTTCCAGTTGAGACCCCTTTAACTTAAAATGTTAAACAATGAATTAGGATTTTATTGATATAAGCATCAAGGTCTCTGTTAAGTGTACTGAATAATGAGTACTCCCCAAAATAAGGGACCCAGAACCAAAATCCGAAGTGGCCTAATCTGTGGAAATTTAATACTTTCCAAACACTACTTGCTTTTTCTAGACTCAAAAGCCAAGAGAAAAGGGATGTTATGGTTTGCATGCACTGAAATACAGAGCTGCCAGCCTGTTTTCTTCCAACAGCTACAGTACATACAAAATCATTCAGAAATCCAGCTCACTATATAGGTACAGCTGTTGTCAGCTGTTCGATGTAGAAAAGTACTGACAGAAAAGGTAGTCATATCTCTGAAATTATTATAATAAGACCATAACTGAGTTCAATAAAAGGTCTAATGGCATATGGCACAATACTGCTGCAGACATTAAGCATATCTGGCCTCTTTGGAGGACGGCAAACTAATTGCAATAAGTAAATGTATTTACCAGCATTTGCTGCTTCCCTTGCACCAGCTGCCTGAGGATGCCTTGTGTCATCTCTCTCTGGATTCAACTGCTCAGAGATTGCACTTTCCCCCTCTCTCTCTGTTGGAAAATAAAAGAACTCAGCAAGTACCAGATATACTCAACTAGTTAAAAAAAATCTATGCCTAAAAATTGAACCAAAAATCCTGGGTCAACTTATATGGGTCAATACAGTAACACTGCTTAGAAAGATCCTGAAAGAAGCACCAGCCCCATGCCCCACTATCCATGGCTTTGCAGTGATTTCTGAATGAGCTGCTGAGGCAGGGAGTATGTGTGAAAGAGGTGATAAACTTTCTCGATCCAATGCTAAAACCTTCTCTCCTCATCCTCCTCCACCTCCCTCTTGGGATCTCTCCTGCCCACCAAACTCCATTTTCCTTCTCTTCTCAATTTGAAGTTAAAACCTTCTCCTCCAGCAATATGGAAGCAGTGTTAGTTGGTTGGGAAAGGTCCAGAGAAGGAGGGAGGGGTGTTTTACCCTTTAGATCCTTTGTTACATGCCCGTTTTATCATCAACTTATCCACGTGGGTCACATCAAAATCTATGATTTTGGCCTCAAAACCTGCCACTGACTTAGACATGAGGCTGACTTGTACATGAGTATATATGCTTTTTTGGAATATACAGTCTATTTTTTTCTCTCTGTACTGCCAGATAAAATTCTCGCCCCCACCATTTTGGAATCAGTTAAGTATGTGACTGAAGCCCATCCAAAACTGGATCTCAGAACACAATCCCAAGAGCCAGCTGAAATGGTATCATGTCTGGTGACCTCATCGCTCCTGATAATATAGAGTACAACACAGAGCACGCACATATGCCTCTTTTATAAACCGTTCCTGATCAGATTTCACTTACAGCAAACAGCTGTTAAAATCCCTTTCAAATACAAATGACTTTCCAAAAGGGATAACTACTTGGCAAGTTTTGAATGATGGATGTTACAGCAGACCAAGTTCATCATCATAATCTCTCACCATCAGCTATGCTGGCTGGGGTTAGTGGAAGTTGCATTCCCACAACATCTAGAGGAGCAAATGTTACCTGTTCCTGATTTATAACTTTTCAGAAGGCCCTAGCACTCTGCAGAAGCAACAGCTCCCCCTTTTATGAGAACTCCGCAGTCTGTGCTCTGTCCAAGTTTCCATTCAGTTCTGGCTTCTTCTTTGCTGAGACTAGCAAAGTCTAGACCTTCTTGACATCTATCTAAGCTTCATTGTGGTAGAATTCAAGATATAGCCATGTTAATCTGTAGAATCAGTATATAGAGAGATCTTTTAACACCTTTGAGACTTAAGAGGCTGTGCATACCGGCCATTAAGGTCAGCCTGGTGGTGGAATTGGGGCATCGCTTTCATACAGCATGTACCTCGACTCTGCCCCCATGGCAGCGTGACACTGCACACCACTCCACATGGAGCGTGGCATCACGGCGCTCCTTTGGCACTGCATGCACACAATTCAGCTCTGAAGGAGCACCGTAAAGCCATGATGCTGCAGCTATCATGCCCTTTCCAGGGCGCAAAAAGGAGCTGCTTTTTGCGGCTCCTTTCTGGTGCCCTAGAAAGGCCAGATTGGGGCTGCAACATGTGGTTGCCGTGGCCCTGATCCAGCAGAGCTGGAAACGGCTGCAGGCCGCCCCTTAGGGGTGGTCTGCACAGTCCCTAACTAAAGAAAGAAGTTGGCAGCATAAGCTTTTGTAGACTCAAGTCTATGAAAGCTTATGCTGCCAACTTCTTTCTTGACTCTCAAAGGTGTTATAAGATCTCTCTCCATACTAAGCGTCACTGTGCTTGACATGCAGGAATCTGTCTTAATGAGGTGTGATTCAATCTTGTCTGCTGCTACACCATCATGCAATACGATACTTCAAGGCTAGTTCACTTCTTTGAGGTAGGCCAGGCCACAGTGAAGATTTTTCAGATTTGTTATTTTATTTTATTTAATAAAATATTGATATCTTGCCCTATACCCAAAGATCTCAGAGCCACATACAAATAAATGAATGTAAACAGTAAGAGTACAGTTGCTCCTCTATTTTTGTGGGGAATCCATTCCGGACCCCTCTCCTCGTGAAAATGGAAACTCGCCTGTATTCAAGCTCCATTGGAAAACTCACCTATATTCAAGCACCCATGTTTTGTCACCCTCTGTTGCTGTTCCAAGTCATAGAAGTGATGTCCAGTGCCCAACTCATGCAAGAGTTTGCCAGCGCCACCACCAGTGAAATATGCAGCTATGGCTCATGTGGGCAGACAAAGAGTGGGAGACACTACCACACTAAATGATCAGCAAGGCTTTGTTGTGGTTTTAAGGGATCCTGAAAACATGTTTCATGCAACCCTCATCCTTACCATGGTCCTAAAGGCTGTTGGTTGCCCTTGTTTTTCTTGTACAATACTTTCACTAAAGCCCCCCCTGTCACCTCCTCCCCCCCCCACTGGATCTTTCCAGTAGCTTACAACAGATTTTAAAAATAGTTAGAAATTCAAAAAATGAAATGCTCCAAGCGTGATTAAACTATTAAAAAAATGAAAACCCATTTAAGCCACAAAAATACAACAACAGGACAAAAACAATAATTAAAAATTCCAGTACATTGTGCAAGGCCCATCTCACCTAAACAATCAAGTGCAAAATAAAACTGCAGAAAGAATCCAGTTTGAGATCATTTTAACTCTCCTGCCTCAGTGCTAGTGAATCCTGGGAATTGCAGTTTATTGTGGCACCAGAGCTCTCTGGCAGAGGTGGTTAAATGTCTCATAAAACTACAGTTCCCAGAATTCCATAGCACTGAGCCAGGGCAGTTAAAGTGGTCTCAAACAAGATTATTTCTGCAGTGTGTTTTGGAACTCTGTCCTCAAAGGACTGTCAAAGCAGAGAGGTCTTCACCCGCCTGTGGAAAGACAGCAAGGAGAGTGCTTGTCTAACCTCTCTGCGAAGGGAGTTGCAGAGTTTGGGGGCAGCCACTGAAGCGGTATAGTCCCATCAAATCTATCTGTGAGGGTGGTGGGGCAGTGAGAAGGATCCCTTACCTAGTGCCTCTTGACACTATATAATTATAGCACCATGATTCCACTTTAACTACTATGGAAGCATCCTATGGAATTCTGGGATTTGCAGTTTAGAGGATTTAGAATTCCCTCCCAGAGAGATCTAAGTGCCTCAGCAGACCACAAGGATTCCACAGGATTCAGCAGATGCACTTGAAGTGGAATTATAATACTCACAGCTGTATAGTGCAAAAGCTCCCTGAGAGCCTTATCCTGCAAGAACGCAAAGAGGGGCCAGGTAGTAGAGGCTTTTTCCATGCCTTACCACTGATGTCATAGCGCTTCAGTTCTCTTCCCAAAGGAAATGGCTGTAAAAGTGTATCTTTTGCCTATCTGGAAAAATCTGCTCAACAAAAGACACGCTTTTACAACTGTCACCTACAGGAAGAGAACTGAAGCACTACAATATTATGTGGTAAGGCATGGAGAAAGCTGCTACTCTCTGGCTCTGTTTCAGCTTTTGTTTCTCATGCAATAAGGCAATGGTCTCATTTCCACTAAGGTTTAAACTGGATTGTGATTCAACATGATCGCTGAAGCGATTCAGAAAGGGGGGGGGGGCATGGTTTTGACCTATTTAGCTCACATCAAAAAGACGCTGGTTAAATCAGGGTCTTTTGGGCTGAATTGATTTATTTAGAAATAAAGGTATTCAGCCTAAGTGGGAACCAGGCAGATCTGAATCCACATTGGCAGCCCAGCTTCCCCAACCTTTCTGCCCCAGCCATGCTTCCTTCTGACCCAGCCATGCCTGCTCCGTCCTCCCGGCCATGCCTCTCTGCCACCCGGTCTCCTTGCCCCTGACCTCCTTGCCATGCCCCTCCTCACCCCTGGCCTCCTTGCCATGCCCCTCCTGTTCGCCTTGGTCGATGATCTCCGTCTGTGCATCGACAGGGGAAGTGTGGCCCTGTTGGTGCTCTTGGACATCTCAGCGGCCTTCGATACCATAGACCATGGAATCCTTCTGGAATGCCTGAGAGAGTTGGGAATCTCTGGCTCTGCTCTGCAGTGGCTACATTCCTATCTCTCGGGCAGATTCCAGATGATGATGCGAGGGACAGATGTTCCTCTATGAGAGAGCTGACATCTGGCGTCCTTCAGGGCGCCATTCTGCCCCCCATGCATTTACATGAAGCCACTGGGTGAGATCATCCATAGACATGGGTTGGGATGTTATCAGTACGCTGATGACACCCAAATCTATTTCTCTATGTCTCAAACTGTTTCAGTGACCTAGGAGGGCATCTCCTCCTGAATGACTGCCTTAAGTCAGTAATGGATTGGATGAGGGAAAATAGACTTAAGCTGAATCCAAATAAAACGGAGGTACTCGTGATAGGCAACCCCAATCCGGGTATGGAAATAAGTTCGCCAGTTCTAAATGGGGTCACACTTCCCCTGAAAGACTGTGTCCACAGCTTGGGGGTGCTCCTGGATTCATTGCTTCAGCTGTCTTCTCAGATTGATGTGACAGCCAGGAGTGCCTGTTATCAGCTTTGGCTGATACGCCAGTTGCACCGCTACCTGGAGCAGCGGGACCTAGAAACCGTCATACATGCTCTAGTAACCTCTCGCCTTGATTTCTGTAATGCGCTCTACATGGGGCAACCTTTGTGCCACGTCCGGAAGCTCCAATTGATACAAAACATGGCAGCCAGACTGGTCGCCGGAAAATGCAAGTTCGACCATATTACACCTATTTTAAAATCATTACATTGGCTGCCTATTACCTTCCGGGCACAGTACAAGGTGTTGGTTATCACCTATAAAGCCCTACATGGCCTGGGCCTAGTCTACTTGAAGGAACGCCTCTTCCCATACAATCCTTCTCGTACACTCCGATCCTCCGGGAAAAACCTCTTACAATCTAGAAAGACCAGACTGGCAGTGACCTCCCGGAGGTCCTTCTCTGTCACCACTCCAAAAACTTGGAATGACCTGCCGGAAGAGATTTGCCACTTATCCTCACTTGAGAATTTTAAAAAGGTGACAAAAATCTTTCTCTTCCAGCAGGCCTTTCCTGATTGATAATGTCCAGAACCAACTGAATCCCCCTCCTTTTTTATTTTTCTTATTTGTGGTTTGTCTAGTAACTTTGTCATATTGTTATGTATTTTTAACCATGTTTTATTGTTTTATTGTTTAATTTTATACTTGGGAGGAAGGGTTGGGCTGAGGTCTTGTTGTTTTTATCGTTGTATATTTTATAAACTTTGCTGTTTCCCGCCTCGATCCTCAAAACGGAAGAGGCGGGATATGAATAAATATTTATTATTATTATTATTATTATTATTATTATTATTATTATTATTGCCCCCCGGCCTCCTTGCCTCTCTGGCCTTCTCCGCTGCCCAGCCTCCTTTCCTCTCCAGCCTTCTCTGCCATCTGTCCTCCTTTCTGGTAAAAACACAGTGGGAACCACACTCACTGCTGAATCAGTTTCAGGAATCAGTTCAGGATTTGGATCAGAAGGTAAGTGGGAATGAAGTATGAGTCATTTTTAAAGCTTTAAGGCACAATGCAAAGAGGGAATGCCTTCAACAACCCTTCCAAGCCACAGTTTCTTTCTGTGGGAGTTAAATGAAAATTCCTCTCCATTTATTTCCTGCCCACACTTAGATATCTGCTGTCATGAGAGGGGCCTTTTTGCGGAGGGAGGAGTGAAGTTTAAACGTTGGCAACTTGATGTCTTTTGCTGCCACACAAAAGACACTTATTTACCCATAAGAAAAAAGCAGTGTTGATTGAAGACAGTGGCTTCTGCTTCAGGAAGTGGAGGTGGGATCACAATGTCTGCATTCTGAATGGAAAGTGGGCTCACAATGTGTGCTATAATGAGACAGATTTTTTATTACTTATCTGGCATTCTTAATAAACTGGGTTCAAGATTTAAACATAGCCACCCTCACCCACACACACAAAAGATAAAATCTCCTGTCCCCTTCCAATCCTTTCTCAGCAACTACCAGAGCATTTTCTTGGGGGGGGGGAGGGGGCAAGCAGAACTGCTAGAGGGAGAGGGGTCCTATATCTTTAATGATTGTGCAGAAGATAGAATTTCAACAGGTGTTGCTGGATATAACAAATAAAACAACCATTAAAGGTACACAAGCCCTCTCCAGTTTCCACTCCGGCAATCTGATTCAACAGAATACCCAGCCAATACCCTTCCCTCCTCCGTGCTTGCATGTGACTTTCGGAGAACAGGAAATTGGCAACACTGGTCACAATATGTTCTAACATGCTTGTTTTGTTCTAATCTGAGGGCCCTGAAAGCTATCACCACTCTTTTAGTTAGCTAACTGAGTAAATATTTACAGCAGTATTTGCAATATCAGCAGCTTAGCAATGACTAACAAATGTACGAACAAACAGTTCTGTGATAAAATGAAGCCTGCTTAAAATGTAGATTAAAAGACCCTAAAGACATATATCATGCTAACAGTGTCACCGCCCCCACACCATTAGGCTGTCAGCTTGTGCAGCCTGTATCCCCACTCCCCTTGTGATGCCCCTCTGTTCCAAAAGGCAGGACTATAAAATCCCCTCTATACTTGGCTTTCTTCATTTCAGCAAGGTACAGCGTGCCCGCACCATATGCGGGCTTGCTATACATGGATTCAAAGTCATGCAAACAGTGAGCCCCAGCACTTTCAATGACATGCATATCCCTGATGTTCACACAGCATGGCGCGCAGGAGCACACCGCCATAGAAAACAATGAGACTTCAAGTCCCATGATTTTTCTCTTACATGGGTTGGTCCGGAATGGATCCCCCACATATACAAAGGGCACACTGTATTAATGTGGAGAATGGATGAGGAGGAGAGTCATTTTATTGCTGCTCCTGTTAAAGAGAGGCATATCAAATCCCTATCTGAAAATCACGCAGTCTACCAATACATTCAGATCTATCTTCTGCACACCCGTTATTTGCAGAAGCACTGTCACAGATGGCCTCACCTTCATATTTGAAACAGATGGTTCCCAGTATATGCTAATGGAAGGGCTCTCAATTGACTTATTCACCCGGCACTCCCTTTACTTTCTTTATATGCAGAAAGGAAAATATGTCAACATGTTACAGAGTCTCTGATTCTTAATTTGTAGTTGATTGACTATGATTTGTTTAATGCTGCAGTGTCTCAGCATTTCAACGCCTTTCTATTTTTATGAACTGCATTTTCTTACTTAATTTTCAGATATAGTCCTACGTTGGTGTAGTCCTGTATTCTATAGGATACCAAATTGTCAACATAATTCCCAAAGTTTTATGGCGAGATGTAAATCATGTCAAAGCCTAATAACTTTGGATTGTTAATGTGAGAAAGTATTAAAATGGTTGATCATGCTTTCTAATACATAAAATAATGTTACACAGTGTTAATGTAATACACATAACTCAATATTTTTCATTAAAACATTAATGCAGGGAATACAAAAAATGGTTTAAACAAACAAACAAACAAACAAACAAAAACCTAGGGTTTTTTGGTTGTTTTAGTTTTAAAATAATCTTTTCCTCCCAACCATGCATCAAACAGTAGCCTAACATGTTGATGATGCTCACACTGCTTTATCCTGGTGATTATCCAATTCCTGGATTGCTGGGAGCTGCATGTAAACAACATTTGGAAGGCAACATGAGTCCCACCTCATAGCTAAATCTGCAAAACCTGATAAGCAGAACTGTTGATGATAGGACACCTTGGAGCTCTCTTATTCATAGGGATGCCAAAAGTATGCTGGATGTGTGTCCAAAACACACAGCAGAAACAATCCCGTTTGAGACTACTTTAAGGGCCCTTAAGTCCTGGGAACTGTAGTTTATTGTGGCACCAGAGCTCTCTGACAAAGAAGGCTCAATGTCTCATAAAATGACAGTTCCCAGAATTCCCTAGCATTCAGCCAGGGCAGTTAAAGAAGTCTCAAACTGGATTATTTCTGCAGTGTGTTTTGGTCCTTGATCCCCTCCCACAACTTCTGCCCCCTTCTCCTTTTGTGTTGTGTAATCCTGAGGAGGCAGGGAACTGTTTTGTTGTTCTTTAACTTATAAAGTACCATGTGCAGGGCCGGCAATAGATCAATAAATGACAACAGCACTAGCAACAATACAAAGAGCTAGTCATTTTAGTCTGGGAAAATCAACCTGCAGAGGATCTTGTACCACCTTTGAAACAGAGTGGCTCTTTTCGTGCTGGATCGGGGCCATGGCAACCACATGCTTTGGCCATGATCCCGCATTTCTAGGGCGTGGTGCCGTGGCTATATGGTGCTCCTTTGGCGCTGCATTCTATGGAGGAGCTCCATGACACTGTGGTGTGGTGCGCAGTGTCATGGCGCCCTGGGGGTGGGACCTGCATCATGTGGACGCAACGCCCCAACTCTGCCCCCCCAGCTGGCCTTTCAGGCCAGTGTGTACAGACCCTAACTGACAGAGAAAAGTTGGTAGCATGCGTTTAATAGAACTGCATTTCAGATGCATTTGGTAGAACTGAAAAATGGAAGTTGGTAGCATGAGCCAGTGGCATCAGTAGGGTTGGTGTCACCCGTTGTGGTGTGTGTGTGTGTGTGTTCGTGAACTTTGTTCTCCCCTGCCTGGCCAGACTGCTACCCCCCTGACCTTCAGAGTCCCAACTCGCATGTGTGGGACTCTGAAGGTTCCTTCCCCTGACCTTCATGGTGCATCACATGGTGCCTGCTGTGGGTGTTGGACTCTGAAGGCACTGCCGCCCCCAGCAGCTTATAAGGGGGCAGCAGTGTGGCCTCTAGAGAGCCCATTTAGGGTCCGCTGTGGTTGCTGGGCAACCTCCTTTTCCTGCTTGCCCAAGAGCTGTGTGGGTGTACCACCCCACCAGGTATCACTCCTCTCTGGGGTGTCACCCAGTTCAGTCAGCAACCCCCCTAGTGATGCCGCTGGCATGAGCTTTCCTAGACCTAAGCCTACTTCTTCAGATGCATTTGGAAAACAAACATAGGCCTCATTCCCACTACAACATAAATTGTTTTTTGAGTTGAAGCAATGAAGCGATTTAGTGCTGAATAGATGTTCGCACTATTTCAGCTGTGATCGAACCTATCCATTTCAATTTAATCCAGTTTGTGTACACATTCAGCAATGGATCAATTCAACATGGAGTCACCTCACAGGGATGACTGTGCCACAGGAACAGAACACAGTGTGTTCACACTTGCTCTGAATTGATTTATTTCAAAAGAAGTGGGGAATGCCACGGATTTGAAAGAACTGGTTTAAATGGATTTAGCGCTGCATCTTTTCTGCAAACTACATCAGAAATTAGGCACAAGTGCCATGCAAGCCAGTTCAGAGTGGTTTGAAAACTGGTTTATTATGTAGTGGGAACAGTGTATGTGTGGACCATCTTTCCTCCTTCTCTAAGCCAACCTCTCTCCCGGCAGAGCTTCAAAACTCTAAAATTTTGGACCACAAATTGCAGAATCTCCCAGTGGGCATGGCCACTCGCCTTACCAGCGGAGGATTTGGGGGACAGGGACGTAGCCAAGGGGGGTGTTTTTATTGGGGTCTGAACCCCCCCCCCTTCCATTAGAAAAATGAATGGTGTGTGCTGCTGTGCTGCTGCACCCAAGCCCCATTATAATGGTGGCACTTAGTCTGGACCCCCCCTTCCTAAAATCCTAGCTACGTCCCTGTGTGGGACCACTGTGGTTGTTGTTGGCATGCTTATCAAATTTGCAGATGACACCAAAGTAGGAGGAGGAGCTAACACCCCCAGAGGACAGAGTCAACATTCAAAGAGGCCATCTGTTGGGGATGCTTTGCTTGAGAGTTCCTGCATGGCAGAATGGGGCTGGACTGGATGGCCCTTGGGGTGTTTCCAACTCTAAGATTCCATGCTGTTGTGTGCCTTAAAGTCATTTCTGAATTATGGCTACCCTCTCCTGGGGTTTTCTTGGCAAGATTTGTTCAGGGAGGTTTGCCCTTGCCTTCCTCTGAGGCTGAGAGGCTGTGACTTGCCTACGGTCAGCCAATGGGTTTCCGTGGCCAAGCTGGGAATGGGGGCCCTGGTCTCCAGAGTCACCCAAAGCAGGAGGCCAGGCTGGCTCTGCAGTCCCTCTCCCTCAGGGCTTCCCTCGTCCTCCCGCCCATTCCTGCTCCAGATGTTTTGGCCTGCAACTCCCAGGAGCCCAGCCCAGGGGCTCAATGGCCAGCAATGCTCCTGCAAGTGAAGTCCCTGATATTTTGGGAAGTGGAGCAAGAGGACTGCCTCAATTGCCTGCCTCTTCCTCCTCAAAGGAAGGCGCTCCAAAAAAGCAACACAGAAACACACAAAGGGAAAAACCCTCCTCCTTCCTAAAAGAACAAAGAAAGGCAGAAAGGCAGGCCCTTACCTTGCCTCCGAAGTCAAGCAAGGACTCCCTGAACAAAACAAGGCACACGGGATCCTCCCCTCCTAGAAGGCGGCGCCTGGCCCCTCTTCCCTCCCCCAGAATCGCAGTAAAGAACATGTAGAGGCTCCATACACACGGGAGAAACAATCCGGTTTGACACCGCTTTAACTGCCATGGCTCAAGACTATGGAATCCTGGGAACTGTAGTTTCTTGTGCCCCCAGAACTCTCTGACAGAGAAGGCTAAATGTCTCACAAAACGATAGTTCCCAGAATTCCCTGGCACTGAGCCAGGGCAGTTAGAGCAGTCTCAAACTGGATTATTTCTGCAGTGTGTTTTGGACCTTTTTTGTCTGTTGGATGCACACTGATGCAGCCCTTGGTAGTTTGGAGGCTGTAAAACCAGACCTCTTTCAGTCTGCTCAGTGCTAGGCCACCACTTGAACTGCCTTGGCTGTCTCTCCTTTTGGGATTTGTAGTTTGGCGAGGAGTAGAAGAGCTTGGGGGAATGGTCTGAGTGTTGGACTAGGACTCTGGAGACCAGGGTGTGATTCCCAGCTCAGCCATGAAACCCGATGGGTGGCCTTGGGCAAGTCGCATACTCTCAGCCTCAGGGGAAGGCAAGGGCAAACTTCCTCTGAACAAACCTTGCCAAGAAAATTCCAGCATAGGTTTGTCTTAGGGTCACCATAGGTCAGAAGTACCTTGAAAGCACACAACAACAACTGGATTGGACCTTGGGCTATGACTGGAGAGTGAGCATGTGTGTGTGCGGTGCGCTTTGTGCTTTCAAGTTTTTCCTAATAATAATATAATCTATAATAACTATATAATAATTTGTTGTTGTTCAGGGGTAGCTGTGTTGGCCATCTAACAAATACAAAAATCCATCAGTGATACCTTCATCAGTCAACCGAAATGCACAATAAACATGTTGCATGCTTTCGAAGCATCTCAAATTGTTTTTTCCCCTCCTGTTTGGTTTGTAACATCTTGCCTGATGAAGAAGCCCATGGAGCTTCGGAAGCTTGCAACAAGTTTATTGTGCATTTATTGTCATTAAAGGTATCACTGATGGATTTTTGTTTGTGTTGTTATTTTTATTATTATTTCTTACCCGCCTCACCCCCTGGATCAATGAGGGGAACAACAACAACAATGAACAACATCAATTAAAACACATGGATTAAAGCATTCAACAGTTTAAAAGGGCAAATAAAGCATACACATTTTAATTATTTATTTTCATTTTGATGTTGCCTTTCTCTCAGAAAGGGACGCAAGGCAGCTCTCAAATAAAAACATTTTAAACAACTTTACTATCTGTCTATCTATCTATCTATCTATCTATCTCTTAAAAATTTTAAAACATCAAAAAAAACAATGAAAAATTACATGCATTAAAAACTTTTGTATTGCTGTTCTTATATTCTCATAGGAAAAGAGTATTTGAAAAGCAAAAGTAATTTATCAATTCGCTAACTATGGGAGAATTTCTAAACCTGAAGGACACAGTGAGGTTTGGTGCCAGTGCAAAAAGACCACTATGCTGTTTTTTATATACACAAAGCATTTCTTAATTGTTTATTTATTTCATTGGTATGCTGCCTTTCTCCCAGAAGGGGCCCAAGGCGGCTCAAAGATAAAACATTTTTTTAAAATTACAATACAGCTTAAAATCATTATATATATAAAACAGCTGCTGCTATAATAAATGGCCAGTTTAAAAGACTTCTGAATGACTGCTGTCAGCCTTATGTATCCATAAATTCTTTATCCATGGATACAAGCATCCATGGCTTGGTAATATTCAAAATATACATATAGATTTCCCAAAAGTGAAACCTGATTTTGTCGTTTTCTATAAGGGACATCATTTTACTATGCCATGGTATTTAATAGGACCTGAACATCCAAAAAAATTGGTATCCACAGTGGTGTTTGGAAACAAATCCCAACGGATACCAAGAGCCCACTGTGCAATGTTCTTTATGATCTTTTCTTGTTATCTTTTTATCACCAGTATGAAATTCATATTCACAAGATGCTGGAATGGCCAATAGCCAGAGACAGGGATAGACTGGAGGGGGAAGTAGCTCTCACTCCATTTGCTGTATAGAATTACTTTGCAATACATGATGTATTTTACAGCCACACAAATTACTCTATTTACCCATGAGAGAAAAGCAGTATTGATCAGTGGACAACATATGGTGACCATTTTGATATACAAGAGCCATAAATTAAAAAAAAAAATCAAATAAGTACAGAGTTTTTCTGACAAATCCAGCTAAGATTGGTGCTGCAGAGGTCAGAGTAGATGTCATTAATTCCTAAGGCGCCACAGCCATCCTTCTCAGTAAATAATTTTGGAAACCTATGATGAGAATGAGACAACCACTGTCAGCCTAGGAGAGGTCTTGAGCAAGAATAGCATCTTTAAATAAAGCATTTTGTATAATGGGACTGTCCCCAGCAGGATCTCATAGGTAAGACTGTACTGTAGTAGTTATAACACACGCGGTTTAGAAGCTGCAGCTCCCGGACGCTGCAAGCGGCGCCGGCAGCAGACCACCGCAATTCGGCGGTCTGTAACGCGCCTTCAAGCCATAATTATTTTCTTGGACTTAAATCCAGTGTGGGGTCAATGGCACCATGAAATTTTATTAATATGCTCTCTCTAGGAATATCTAGGTCCTCCAGCACAACTTTGTGGTCAGTTTTAACCAAAACCTGCACTGAAGGACCCAAAGATTCCTAGAGAGAACATTCTACTAGGCATTTGTAGCTCCTCCAGCACAATTCTATGGTCAGTTTCTGGCAGATGTTGACCACAGAGTTGCACCAGAGGACCTTGAGATTCCCATAGAGGTATTCTCTCAGGTAAAAACAGTGTTTTTGTTATTTGCAGTTTTTCCACATTCACTGGGGTCCTGAGTGCCTAACCCCAGGAAATGTTCAGGGACATGTGTACCCTGTTCTTATTTGTGTTCAGGAAACCTGTTTCTATCATAAGAGCACCATGAGATATTATTTTAAGGCATTGCAAATCTTGATATATGATCTGTGTAGGGTGGACACAAGGATGTGTAATCAGATGGACTGGTTCTATGTATACCTAAGAATGTTATAGGCTTGGTAATTTGAATGGTTTTTATACTCTGTAGTTTATGAGTTTATAAAATTAGTGCTTTGCAAAACCTCTCCTCCATAGGTATCTGAGTACTCACAGTGTCTGGTTGACCACAGAGCCATCTACCCACATCCATTTCTTCTCTGGTGATGTGACACTAAGTCCAAGCCATGCCTTTTTCTTTTCTTGATTGTTCTGGATGAATTCCTGTAAAATACAATTTATTATTTATAACAAGGATTGCTATCTGAGCATCCCATCATTATAATCCAATACTGTTCTGCAGTATGTATTTTCATTTATTCACTTTGCATTTGCCTGTCCTCAATTAAATGGCAATTAAACTTCAGTTAAAAGCACAACTGTTTTTAGTGGGACTGATAAATGATCAGTTAGAGAAGAAGTAAGGAAGTGTTACAATATATGATTACTGAAGCAAGACTGGCGTATGCAGAAAAGTGGAAGAACGCAACTATTCTATCACAAAAAGATTGGCAAATAAAATTGTCTGATTTAGCTAAACAGATGAGTTATCTGATTTAATAAGAGAAAAACCTTTGGGGATTTTCTAGAAAGATTGTGAAATTGTAATTATTTTTGTTTTGCAGAAGGATAAATGATTAACGGTGGATTTGAAAATTAGTAGAAATAAATAAGAAGTAGAAGTAAGAGATATTACTGAGTAGGTGAAGTAAGACTTTATATCATGAACCACCATTTCTAAGAAAGTTGAAACTTAATGTTTCATTTTTGTTCTTTGCTTGCATTGTATTGTATTCTGTTTCTATGTTTCTGTTGTATCTTTTTTATCCCTTTTTAATTTTTATTTATATTCTGAGTAACATTTTAATGTAGCTGAAAATTCTTAATAAAAATGATTTGAATTAAAATATTTGCCTGTCCTCAGTAGACTTGCAAGCTATAACTCTGGTTGTTCTTTTGGCCAGTAATATTATCAGAAAAACACAATTGTCCTGCAGTATAGTATCTGTTCATAATTTACCCCAGAAGCTACATTGTGCAGAATGAAATGCTGTTCAGTATAAATTTGGGAGAATATAGATTTGGGAGTGCCAAAACCATGTAGATAGAAACTTTTTCATCCACTTTCTACACTAATACTATAGGGCACATTGTGTACCTGTGAACACTTCTAAAAGTCTTGCTGTACTCTTCAAATGTCAATTTCTGCCTCCATTTACCTGTCAGGTCATGCTAGTGCAAGACAAGAGTCAGGCCTTTCTTAATGTTTATGTGTATCTATAGTCACTGTGTTTTTGCCAGTTCCTTCCTTAGACATTTAATCTCAGAATGTGTGCAACCGATTAGATAGATAGATAGATAGATAGATAGATAGATAGATAGATAGATTGTTCACAGTGTAGTCCAAGCAATAATCTTTAGGTCTATTTTGAAATTAAGGATGAAAGAATAAGAAAGCTATGAACTCTTAGAGCAAATCAAGCCTTGTATCTCACCAGTACAGTAGTGAAGACAAACTGTGGCTGTCATACATTGGACATATTATGTGACAATGTGATTCACTAGAAAAGGTAATAATGCTTGTTAAAGGGGAAGACAGAAGGAAAAGAGGGAGATTGCACTCCAAATGGGTTGATTCAATCAAGGATGCTATGGCCTTGAGTTTGCAAGACCTGAGCAAGACTGTGGGTGACTGGGGTTCTTGGAAGTCTTTCATTCACACAAGTCAAAAACAATTTGATTTCAAACAACAACAACAATAACAAACACTCTTTGAACTCTTTACCATCTCTTCCTGATCATAGATCACAATTAGCTGAGACTTCTTAGCTATACAGTCTTCTTTGCTTTTTCCCCAGGACTGAATTGAGTTGGAAAACCAGTAGCATTTGTGCTTGTGTAGAACCCACTTCATAGGGCACAGATCACAACTTCTGTTTTCTAAGAAGGAAAACACCCATTTTTATTTGGAATTATATCTTTCTCTGTCTCTATCATTTATTCTTCAGGCTGGTTAATATCACCCTAAAAGGTAAAGAGTAGGTAGCGTCTAAAAAGTGAAGAAATATTTTATATTGTAACCATTAATAGCGTAGATTTCACGACAGTTAACAATACATGTTGGATCTCCCTTATACAAAATATTTGAGATGGGAAGTGTCTTTGATTATGAGGTTTTTCAGATTTTGGAATTCTGCATAAGGAAGACTTTACTTGTACAGTGTTTACTTACCAATTTATTTGCTCTTAGAGCCAGGTAATTAACAAAAATCTCAATAGCATTACATATATATATATATATATATATAAAGATACAACAGGCTTAATTCTCTTTCATTTTACCACTGAGAATATAATTGTTTTAAAATTGTGAAGAAGTTTAGATTTCTTCAGCATAGGGGTTTCCCAATTAGGGAAACTATTATTTTAGTTTCCATGGAAATAAAAGTTATCATCATTTCTGAAAACCCTATTACAGGTGGTCTTGGAAGTTACCATAAACCTGGGAACTTCTATATGGAAAACATGTACTAACACTGAGCTATTTTAAAAATTTTGCTTTGGTAACCTTCTATTGAATTCACAATGTTGGACTAAAATAGCACAAACAATACAATCTGTCAAAAATGTATGACCTTTTAAAAAAAACTAGCAAGGATTTGAAAGCAGTGTCACCGTTTAGAAAATTAATTCAATAGGAAGCAAGCGACACAGGAGAATATTAAAGGTTAAAATCAGTACTTTGAATTAAGCTTAAGGAGAAGCAAATAATTTATCTTCTAATCTATATGGTTGTCATTACCCATTTCTTCAAGTCTGTGCATGTAATTGACATACTATGGAAATCACTTACTATGCAAAACTTCCTACATTGCATTCTAATTATGCAACTGAGTATTTTAATTTTTGCATTTTCCCCCTTCCACTATATTTCAACCTCCATGCCATTTTTTACATTAGCAATTGATCTGAGAATATAGTGAAATATTGGAAGGGATGTCATATTGAAGAAGGAGCAGTCGACAGTAGTATAATGGAAAACGATTCTCAGAACTGCATATTCTTGAACCAATGGATGTCTCTAAATGTTAGAAGGAAGTAATTATTGTTAATGATAATTACTGAAAGAGCAGTAATTAGAAGACATAGTTGTAACTTGCAGTATGGTGGCCAAAGAACATAGAATGAATTTACCTCTCAATGTTGTTGCAGCTTCACACAATTTTTCTTTCAGTATGAATTTGAAATTCTCTAATGTGTTGTTTCCTTCTCTGTCTTGATGTACCTTTGTATATAATGTAGCTGCTGTTGTTGCAGTATGTTTTGTATTCACAACTGCAAGAGAAACAGAGTCCATGTTCATGTAGAAATTAGTCAGAATTAGTTAGAATTAATTAGGCATGTGGATGCCATCATAAATCCAGGATTTGTGGGTGTATAAATACATGGACTTATAAAACACCTTTTCCTTCTATTTTATATTGGAATCAGAGTTTCCCAGGGTGTTCACCCTTACAGGGGAAAAATATGAAAGCTAAAACTGTTAGGAATCAACTTTTCTTCAGCAGAGTGACAGAAAAAAGCACATCCCAATCTCATGTTGCTTCCCTGAACTGCAAACAGGTTACAAATTTAGGGATGAAACACACGGGCCATGCAGTTGGTGGGGTTTGGACCCACTTCTGGCTGGAGTGGACGTGGGCCCGTCAATCATGCCTATCTGCTTTGGCCCTTAGAAAAAGTTTACTAATGGCTTTTACATTTACATATGCATGGAGTGCCTACATCCTAACTAGCTAATGAAAAAATTAAGTAAAAGAAAGAGGTTAGGTTTTTAACTCAATG
This sequence comes from Sceloporus occidentalis, assembly GCA_023333645.1. Classification (NCBI taxonomy): domain Eukaryota; kingdom Metazoa; phylum Chordata; class Lepidosauria; order Squamata; family Phrynosomatidae; genus Sceloporus; species Sceloporus occidentalis. The sequence goes on from JALMGF010000001.1 coordinate 20,552,876, forward strand.
TCATGCATAAGGGTAGTGAAGAAAAAAGAAAAAAAAAAGAAGAAGAGTAGATTAGAGATTGAGGGGAGGGAGTCTTTATATGACCAAGGGCTTTAGGAACTTTCTTGGGTCACACGGTCTAGTTGTTTGGATACATAGAGGTATTTATGACCATGTATTACAATGGATAAGAAGAGCGGGAAGAGGGGAAGGAAACTCATTTTCCAGTGCCCTGGTCTACAATGACTTGGAGTCCCTTGCTTAAGGGATATATTTTCCTAGCTTGAGAGGTATGTTTTCAAGAAGTCTAACATCGGCAGAGGTGGATACCATGTTGTTCTGTGGTCATCTTAGCTATGTCTGCCAATGCAGGATCTTGGCCAGCATTCTCCCCGCCTATTTTTATGACTACTGGATTTTATTTGTTTTAGTCTTGTGACATGCCTTGGTTACTAGCTCTTTGAGAAAAGCAGAATATAAATAAGAAATATATATATGATGGATTCTAATTTAATACTGAAGTCTCATGCAAACATGTCTCATTTAGATACTCACCCCAAACACCCATCGCTATCACTGTCATCACCAAGAAGATGTACCCTACCCATCCAACCTGCAGCACCGTCCGATGCCAGCGAGGGCAGAATTGGTGATCTGCAATAATGCAGGTGCAAATGTTGGCAATGATATTCCAATACAAGCCTTTATAATACTGAGAAGGGAAAGAAGGGAAGATTGAGGGAAGTGATACTATATTGCAGAGCCCAAAGAGACTTGGAATTTTGCTACAAGACAACTTCACCTAAAGGTGCTATGGAGGAGCCCTGGTGGTGCAGTGGTTAAATGCCAGTACTGTAGCCACAAAGTTGTGAGTTCAATCACAGGGTTCCTAGGTTGACTCAGAACTTTATCGCATGGGGTTTAAACCATTCCCCAATGCGTTGTAACGGGGGTGTGCGCGGGTGCGCATGGAACGCGATGAGCATGGGAAGGGGCCCCAGAACGCGACTTTACCGCACAGGGGAACGCCGCTGCCGCCGTCGCTGCGCGTTCCCATCACATTCCAATTCGCACCATTTCTGGGGACGCTTTGAAACAGTTCCCAGAAATGGCGCCCTCTGGAACCGAATTGGAATGCAATGGGAATGCGCGGCGACGGCAGCGGCGGCGTTCCCCCGTGCGATAAAGTCACGTTCTGGGCCCCATCCCGTGCTCATCGCATTCCGTGAGCACCCCTGCGCGCCCCCATTAGAACGCATTGGGGAACGGTTTAAACACCATGCGATAAAGTTCTTTGTCTTCCATCCTTTCATAGGTTGGTAAAATGCGTACCCAGTTTACAGATTGTAAACCACTTAGACAGTGCTGAGATCACTGATAAGTAGTATAGAAATGTAAATGCTATGCTATTGGAGCAGGACATTACTCCAGGGCTGCAGTCTGGAATAATAATAATAATTATTATTATTAGTAGTAGTATTCAGCTTTTTCACAAAGGAATCAAAGCGGATTCCAACAGCATAAATAAAACATCAGACAATTAAAAATTACAATTTAAAAACTTCAAGCTTCCCCCCATCCTAAAAATAGTGATCAACCTATAAAAAAAGATTAAACATCAAAAAAATTAAAAACTATCCAGTAGGAATACATTGAAATTTCAGGCAGATTAGGGCAAGAAATGAATCTTCCTCTAGAGGAGGGGGGGACGGGTGTGATGGTATCAATCAATTTCAGTGTCGGTATAAATAGAGGTGTCACCAGGAGCCCTGGTGGCGCAGTGGTTAAATGCCTGTACTGCAGCCATTCACTCAAAACCACAAGGTTGCGAGTTCAAGACCAGCAAAAGGGCCCAAGCACGACTCAGGCTTGCATCCTTCCGAGGTCGCTAAAATGAGTACCCAGACTGTTGGGGGCAAATTAGCTTACTTGCTAATTAGCTTACTTGCTGTTCACCGCTTTGGAATAGCGGTATATAAATAAAACAAATTATTATTATTATTATAATAGAGGGGGGAGGCAAGTCTAATGCATCTAATGGATCTTACCTACTCTGGGAAGGCCTGCTGGAAGAGATCCGTCTTAATAGTCTTTTTAAAGGCTTCCAAGGTAGTAATATGGTGGATCTCATCCAGCAGGTCATTCCAGAGCCTGGGAGCGGCTGGTCCTCTGAGTTACCACTGAAAGTCTAATCTTCTTAGGTTGTAGCAGATTCTTCCCAGAAGACTAAAGTGTGCGGGGATGACTGGAAGGAGGCGCTCCCATAAGTAGTCAGTACCCAAGCCATGTAGGGCTTTAAAGCTTAGAACCAACACCTTGTACCTTGCTCGGAAGCTGATAGGCAGCTAGTGGAGAGATTTTAGAACCCGTGTAATATGGGCAGTTCTAAATGTGCCTGTAACCAGCCTGGCTGCCATGTTTTGTACCAACTGAAGTTTCCGAACTTGGCACAAGGGTAGCCCCATGTGCAATCCTTTTCACATCTTTTCTATAGGTGCCAAATACAGAGTTTGGAATATTTTATTCACAAGGCATTACTTCTAACAGTGGTAGGGCTGTTAGGTGTTCTGTGCTGTAAGATATGTCTCTTGTTAGAGCAGGGGTTGGCAACCTCCGGCCCGCGGGCCGGATGCGGCCCGCGGAGGCCGTTGGAGCCCCCGACCTTCTCTGAGGTCGCGCGAGACTTCACCGCCATTTTGGACGAAAAAATGGCGGCGCCCAGGGGCGAAGTCTCGCGCGACCACAGAAGAGGTCGCGCGAGACTTCGGCCTCCAGGAGGAAGGAAAGAGGAAGAGGAGGGAGGAGGAGGAAGGAAGGAGGAAAAGGAGGGAGGAGGAGGAAGGAAAGAAGTAGGAGGAAGAGAAGCAGGGAGGAAGAAGAGGAGGAGGGAGAAAGAAGAAGAGGAGGGAGAAAGAAGAGGAGGAAGGAGGAAGAAAGGGGAGGAAGGAAGGAGGAGCAGTGCATTTCTGTGTAGTTTCAGTGCATTTAATGCTAAAAGGTCTGCTGTAACAATGATAGTGGTGGTCTTGGTGATGATGATGAGTGAGCTTGAGAGCCATGCAACTACTGTTTCTGAAGCTGAGAAAGTGTCACCTTCCAAAGCGTGTTTTGTGTGCTTTTAATGCTAACAAGTCTCCCTTGCTTTGACAATGATAGTGTGATGATGGTGATGATGATGAGTGAGCTTGAGAGCCATGCAACTACTGTTTCTGAAGCTGAGAAAGTGTCACCTTCCAAAGCGTGTTTTGTGTGCTTTTAATGCTAACAAGTCTCCCTTGCTTTGACAATGATAGTGTGATGATGGTGATGATGATGAGTGAGCTTGAGAGCCATACAACTACTGTTTCTGAAGCTGAGAATGTGTCACCTTCCAAAGCGTGTTTTGTGTGCTTTTAATGCTAACAAGTCTCCCTTGCTTTGACAATGATAGTGTGATGATGGTGATGATGATGAGTGAGCTTGAGAGCCATGCAACTACTGTTTCTGAAGCTGAGAAAGTGTCACCTTCCAAAGCGTGTTTTGTGTGCTTTTAATGCTAACAAGTCTCCCTTGCTTTGACAATGATAGTGTGATGATGGTGATGATGATGAGTGAGCTTGAGATTCATGCAACTACTGTTTCTGAAGCTGAGAAAGTGTCACCTTCCAAAGTGTGTTTTGTGTGCTTTTAATGCTAACAAGTCTCCCTTGCTTTGACAATGATAGTGTGATGATGGTGATGATGATGAGTGAGCTTGAGAGCCATGCAACTACTGTTTCTGAAGCTGAGAAAGTGTCACCTTCCAAAGTGTGTTTTGTGTGCTTTTAATGCTAACAAGTCTCCCTTGCTTTGACAATGATAGTGTGATGATGGTGATGATGATGAGTGAGCTTGAGATTCATGCAACTACTGTTTCTGAAGCTGAGAAAGTGTCACCTTCCAAAGTGTGTTTTGTGTGCTTTTAATGCTAACAAGTCTCCCTTGCTTTGACAATGATAGTGTGATGATGGTGATGATGATGAGTGAGCTTGAGATTCATGCAACTACTGTTTCTGAAGCTGAGAAAGTGTCACCTTCCAAAGTGTGTTTTGTGTGCTTTTAATGCTAACAAGTCTCCCTTGCTTTGACAATGATAGTGTGATGATGGTGATGATGATGAGTGAGCTTGAGATTCATGCAACTACTGTTTCTGAAGCTGAGAAAGTGTCACCTTCCAAAGCCTGTTTTGTGTGCTTTTAATGCTAACAAGTCTCCCTTGCTTTGACAATGATAGTGTGATGATGGTGATGATGATGAGTGAGCTTGAGAGGCAGGCAACTACTGTTTCTGAAGCCGAGAGAGTGTCACCTTCCAAAGTGTGAAATGCACAAATGTGCTGTTGTGTGTGTTTTGGAATGCAGGTTGGGGGTGTTTGTCCAGAAAGGGACCCCCTCCTTGCGGGGCTTCAGTGGAGGCTCTGCCCCTGGAGGGTGGCTCCACCCCTGGAGGGTGGAAGCTCCGCCCCCAGCATGCAGCCCCACCCCCAGAGGGTGGAAGCTCCACCCCTCGGCTTCGGCCCCCCAACTTGTCTGAGGGACAGCAACCCGGCCCCCGGCTCCAAAAGGTTGCCTACTCCTGTGTTAGAGGGTCAGAAAGCTTGTCTCTTGTATGGCTGACAAATGTTCCTTAAAATAAGGGATGTTCCTGATGTAGGATTTGAATAGATTTCCTTTTACATAGACCAAATGGGATGTATTTGGGGGTGTGGGCCCTCCCTAAACAAAGAAATATATGCATCCTGTAATTTATGAATGTAGATAACATCTTAATTTTGCAGAGAAACAGATGCCCAGAAGCTGATAGGCAGCCAGTTAATAGAAATAAAGACATTCACCTGGTATTTACATAGATCACAAACGTCTTTAGAGCTACTTCCTGATTGCCAGTTCTGCATGTCATAAATGTCAAATCTCCTTTACTGCTATTTTATAAACTGGACAACCCTAAGTGGTGAACTCAGGTGGTGAGAGAAGCCAAAGACTGGAGCCAAAATGAAACAAGAGAGTTGCTTTGTGATAATGTACTGAAAATGTTCAAATACAGATTTGTGGAATATAAGATAATCAAAGGTAGTACAGATTTGCAGAAAAGGTGCTAAGAAGCATGAGCCAAAAGATCCTACTGTATTCATATATGTTTCATGGAAGCATCTTACTGGGCACTATAAAGAACAGAAGGCTGTGCTAGATAGGACTCCCCCCGCCCACCAATCCATCAAGGGACATTTCATAATGTACAATGATAGCATGTTGATTCCCCTTTAACTGCCATGGCAGCATCTTATAGAATCAAAGAGTTTGGAGTTTAGGGAGGGTTACTTTAAAATTCTCAAGCAGAGAGCTCCTCTAGTGCCTTGCCAAACTACAAACCCTAGGATTCGGTAGGATGCTACCACAGAGTGAAAGCAAGAGAATAAAGTTACAATTGTGTAATGTGAAAAGGCTCAAGTCTCTTCTTATTCGCGTTATCTAAACTGGCATAGATACATTGGCTAATGCTGGTCACTTCAGCACTCTTTCTTAATTTCCTTTTTTTAAAGCAAAAAGCTTCTTTTTTAATGACGGGGCTGCAATTGTTAGAGAGTAGAAGGCTGATCATGTCTGTGGTTACTGATGCTCATATTATTATTTCTGCAGTCCTGGTGGGATTATGATATATGAGTCATGCATAAGTTTAATAAGCACATCTGCCAGGAGTCTTTTTCTTTAGTAGACTTTAACATGGCAAATATATATTTTTCTTGCTTGCTTGAATATATCAAGAATGGAGAAAATTGTAAAGCATGCAGACAAGAGGCATGTGGAAAAGAACAACATTAACTGGATGTTTCATAATTAAAGGCCTTCAAAAGAGGAGCTCATTAGATTATTAAGTCCCATGTCTAAAATAGGAAAGGAAATAGCTGTCAAAATTCTTCTTGTCCCTGGAGAAGAGTGGGAAACATATTTACAGTTCTTCCCAGAGTGAAGTATGAGAAAATTAAAATGTTTCATCTTAATTTTTTTATATTCTTTTAAAAATTTTCTTTAAAAACATCACATTTCAACCCAATCTTCACTATGTATATCTAAATATATTTAGGTTGTGCATATGATATTTTAATTTGAAGGTATAATTTTAATTTTGCTAGTTGTTTATGTCACAGCGATTAGTATTACATTCAGTGATATATATGGGAATTACAATTTATGAGTAACATTAGTGCAAAAAAGCATTACTAAGGATTCTGTATGGCGTGAAAAGGGACGAGGGGTGAAACCATGAGTTACGGCACCGGGTGACACCAATCCTAGTGAGGCCATTGCATATTGACAATGAAATAACATGGGCTTAATTCACAAGTCTAATCACTGAGTACATATCTACGAGAAAAAACAGGACAGGACAGCAGAAACAGGACAACTGTAATGAATATGCATTGCCCTCAACATCTAGTTTGACCCTTATTTTTATTTATTTATTTGTTTTTGAAAGTTATCTCAGTCAGTATAGGGCATTTGTACTGAAGCTGCTGCCTGAGACAATTGTTTTCTATGCAATGAGAGTGGAAAATAGTTATTTATTCATTGTTGTTGTTTGCCTTCAAGTCATTTCTGACTTATGGTGAGCCTATCATGGGGTTTTCTTGGCAAGAGTTGTTTAGAGGAGGTTTGCCTTTGCCTTCTCCTGAGGCTGAGAGCATGTGACTTGCCTAAAGTCACCGAGTGGGTTTCATGGCTGAGGTGGGAATCGAATCCTGGTCTCCAGAGTCATAATCCAACACTGATCCCACTATGCCATGCTAGCTCTATTTATTCATCAGCATTCCTTTTTTACTGGCAGGAAGACAAATGGGATTTTCTACTTCAGATGCCCAAATAACTTAACCAACGTTTGGTACCCCACGACCCAAGAGGTGGATGGGATAGAACACCATTCACTGAAGCACTTCAGGCAGAATAATATCTTGGGCTTGGCATACTTCAGAAACACAGTAAGATGGCTTTGCATTTCCTCCTACTGCTTCTTGGGTATGACTCTGAAAGTGACTTAAGTGAAGCTGAGACCAAAAAAACAACAAAAAACACCAAAGGCTCATGGTACCATATCTGCTGGTATTATCCACAGGTGAAAACATATTAGAAAAAAACACATATCATAATAAATGATATTCTGGACATTAAATACCAAATGAAGCCAGAAATATATCTCTTGAATCTGACAAATGAAGATTACAAAAACTGATGAAAAGAAACAGTGGGGAGGCCTACTGTAGATGATTTCACCAGCTAGAATACTGCTGGCACAAAAATGGAAAACAAAGAAAACCCCAGTAATATAAGACTGGTTAGTGAAATTAATAGACATGATTGAAGGATATAAATTAACAAGCTAGTTAAATAAAAAAAACCAAGTAAAATAGATAAAGACTGGTCACTGGTTGTAGAATATTGCAAAAATGGATGGAAATGATAGAAAATAAAAAAGAGAACAAGAAACAACTAAGGAGTAATAACAAAGCCAGATCGCTGTAGTTAAATCCATAGCAACAAAACATATGTGTAGCAAACTGGAGCAACCTTAAAAAGGATTGTAATTATTTAAACTAGAAGTCAAAGATGGTGTCTTACAAAATCAACTAAACAAATGGAAGTAGAGAAATTAATAGGAGGTGAATCAATAGGAGTAAATGAGCAGTAATGGTTCAAAATACATTTAAAGAAGACATATACACATATATCATGTTAAGTAATGTGGTTGTTCATGTACTTTACTTTTTCTTTAGTAAGTAAAAAGTAGAAAAGAAAATATATTTCAGAAAAATTGTATTTCTCTCAGAACCGTCTCTCCGCCACCCCCAGTTTAAGAGAAAGCCATGAAAGCAATATAGCCTACCATTCCGCTGAATGAAACCTTTGCTTCTTCTGAGTGATGAACCTTCTGATAACTGGATATCTGCATAGACAACTGGTGACTCCATGGTAAACTGTGACATTCGAGAGTGTGGCTTTATCTAAAAAGGAAGCTTTCTTTACACCCACATATAACTCACAGAAATGTCATTGACCACATTATCTTGGGGTGTGATCATCTCAGTTTTGTGTGAATGGAGCTAAATGCCCCTTCTGCCCCAAATACAGTTCTGGTTATATCTGTATGTGAAAGAGGAAAAACATTAACAATGCACTTGATGCAGATGTAAGTCATATATCATTATTATTATTATTATTATTATTATTATTAAAACATACATGCTCAACACAACTTTCATATCACATTTGAAAGGGAATTCCCCTTTCTACAGTGTCAAACAATAAATTGAGTATAAACCTTACTTCCATCATTCCCTTAGAACCTGGTCTCAACAATTTACATTGTAAAAGTTTCCCTCTTCTCTTTCTTCTGTCTATCTTTATTAACTGCTTGTATCCTTGAAGTATTGATCTTACTATACCAATCCTATCAAACTTTAATCATACATTAGATGTGTTTAGCTTACTGTAATCCACACCCTCTATTGTCTCTTTTTACAGTGTGTTAAAATCGGATCCCACTCTTCTGCTATTATTGTACTGTCTTTCTGTGATAAGCAACCTGTTAACATGTCCATCTTCCGCATTTCGAAAGTAAATCTTGTTAAGTTCTATGAGACTTATTTCCAGATACAAGGGGATGCCAAAAAGCTATCAGCCTGACCAAGGAAGTAATGGCCTACAGCCATGACACTTACGTGCTACTCCATATATGCATTGTGAAGTTCCATACACTTGGCATATTGTTTCTCAAGCTTCTTTAAGCCTTCCAAAATAAATAAATACAATTCTGAGATCTAGTCACTGAAATAATGCTCTGTTGCTGCTGGGACCTCTGAATCATTCAAAAATGTTATTCCTTTCAAACTCTTCTTAAGGAAACTTCAGTAAACTCAGGGAAATACTAGGGGTAATCCTGTGGTCAGGAATAGTAAAAGGGAAGGAATTTCAGGATGGATGGGAGTTTCTGAAAAGGGAGATACTGAAAGCACAATTTCAAACTGTTCCAATGAGGAGGAAAAATGGGATCAGTCTCAAGAAACCAGGATAGATGACTGAAGAACTTTCAACTGAACTAAGGCCCGGTCCAGACGGACGCGAAAGGGCGCCCTTGTCACATGCAAGGGGCTGTGCTTCTAGACGCACCTCGCTCCTCGCACGTGATGAGGCGGTGCTCTGTACAGAGGCTGGATGGCCATGTGTTGGGAGTATTGTGATTATGAGTTCCTGCATGGCAGAATGGGATAGGACTGGATGGCCCTTGTGGTCTCTTCCAACTCTATGATCCTATGAAACAGAAGATAGCCAGATGGAGGCAGGGTAGATCGTCTATGCATTCAAACTCCAAATTCTCAAAAACAGCCATTCTCATGCCAACCCTGTCAGCAGGTGCATTGCCCTGCGAAAAGGATGATGCACCTGAAGCTTTCCTCGCCAGGCTAAACATCCCCAGCTCCCTAAGTCATTCCTCATACTTCTGTTGATGCAGCCTAAATTTGCATTGGCCTTTTTAGCTGCCGCGTCACACTGTTAACTCATGTTCAACTTGTGGTAAGAGAAGAAGCGAGCCCTATGATATGCTCAGTTTCTCTTTTCTTCCTTCATCATCCATAAGAGACTGAGGGAAATCTTACAGATTTGCAGTCTTGATGCTTTTCCAGTCTTCTTTTTAAAACGATCAATAATAGGTAGCAGTTATAGCACATCAGGGAAAGTGCTCCACCCTGTCTATTTCTGTCTGCAGAGGTGGCACAGGAAGACTGTTTTCTCACCACAAAAATGAAGAGGTTGTGAACGAAAAGCTTGAACTGTGTTTTTGAAAGGGTAGCCCAGCCCTCTGCCTGCCTCTGAGTCTTTTAGGCTGTGTCTGCACTGTTTGACACCACTTTAACTGCCATGGCTCAATTCTATGGACTTCTGTAATTGGTAATTTTGTGAGATATTTAGCCTTCTCTGCTCTGCTCTGGTGCCACAAAAAAGTACAGTTCCCAGGGCTCCATACCACTGAGCCATGGCAGTTAAAGCGATGTCAAACTGCATTCTTTCTACAATGAAGTTGCAGCCTAAATGCCAAGAGATTAAACAAAAGGCAATCTTAGTTTTAAGGAGACCCTTGAAGATAGTCTGAGCTATCCTGCTCCACAGCATTGTTCTCATCCCATGGAGTGTTTATTTATTTTATTCATTCATATCCCACCTTTCTCCTCGTACTGGAACTCAAGGTGGCTAACAACATATTTGAAACAATACAAATTAAAGACAATAACAAACTGGAATAAAAGTATGTATATAAGATTTAAAAACAATTTGTGAAATTAAAAACATTAAATATATAAAAATATATTAAAAGACTGTACAGTACACTAACCTTAAAACCGGCACAGCATTAAAAGAGCAACTCTAGTCAGTTTGTAAAAAAAAAAAAAGCCTACCAGAACAAAAATTGTTTTGCCTTGGGTGGTTGAAGAATAAAAGTGAAACTCCTTAACCCTTGGAAACGCATCCAATCAGAATAAATGACATAACCTTTGGAGATTTTTAAACAGAGGCTGGATGGTCATTTGTTGATGGTGTTTTGACTGTGTATTCCTGCATGGCCGGGGTTGGACTGGATGGCCCTTGGGATCCCTTCCAACTCTAGGGCCTTTATCACACTAGGGGAGATCCCGTGGGAAAATGGGAGTTAAATGCGATTTAAAGTACATTTCAATTTAAACCAAACTTGCAAATTTGGGTATTTTATTACACTAAGGGAATGCCCAAGTGAAATAACGTGAAGTTAATCCAAATGCAAAGCAGAGAAAAATGGCAGCTTTTTTTACTTTCGGGTTGTTCCAAAAATAAAAAGCTGCCGGTTTTCTCTGCTCTGCGTTCGGATTAACTTCGTGTTATTTCGCCTTAACTGTGACGTTGTGTGATAAACTTTGGGCATTTCTGGTTGTTGGGTTTTTTTGTTGTTTAAATCTCATTTAACTCCCGTTTTCCTGTGTTGTTTTAGATTTCAATTCCCAGAATTCCAGACCATAGGCCAAGATAGCTGAGGCTTCTGGGAGATGAAATCCAAAACACCTGGAAGGCCAGAGTTTGGGACTCACTGTGCCACTGTAACTGGGTGTGTCTGCTTACAACAGGCAAGGAAAATAGCAGCTGCTTCCAGAATCCATTACAGAACATGTATGAACAGCAAAACAGAGGGGAAAGGGGAGAGCTGATAAGCCCCCCCCTCCCCCAATTCCCAGCATGTTGGAAAAGACATAGATCTTTAAGCTTGGCCAACAAAATGGGATTCATAAGAAAACTGAAGTGAAAGAAAATGTGTTCCCTGGATGCATTTTGGAATAAGTTTTCCAGTGGTCTCTAGGAGGTTCAAAATGTTTTTATTGACTTCTGCAAAGCTTACCTGACCTGGATGTTTCATTTCACATGTGCATATTCTTCCAGATAAAAAATTTGCTGAAACACGTTGAAAGCGCTCTGGTTTTGTGGTATAGGAAACTTTCTTTATTCTTTTTTCCATGTTATATGTGCCCCTGGGACCAAGTTTTCTGTTAAAGAAGTCATGCCCAGGAACTCAATGACTTCATTAACACACATGTTGTGGTATACAAATGACTTCGGCAAATAGGAATAGTTTTAACTGGAGACCCAAAAGAATTATTCCCTCCCTCCCACTCCCTCATGACTTCATAATGTGCTTTTATTCCTGAAAATATTCATTAAGGAATTCTTAGCCAGTGATCTTAATGCATATGCAGGTTGATATGAGGAAGTGTTGTCCTTTAAAATAAGGAAGGGAACCTGGTGATGCAGTAGTTAAATGCTGGTACTGCAGATTGTTGTGAGTTCGATCCCAGGGCTCTATGGTCGATTCATCCTTTCATCCTTTTGTAGGACAGTAAAATGAGTACCCAGATTGTAAACCGCTTAGAGAGCGCTGAGTTAACTGATAAGCAGTATAGAAATATACATGCTATTACTATTGCTAACCTCTTTAAGTCAACAGGCCATATTTATTTTTGGAGACGTCCTTGAGGACCATGTTTGAGAGCTAGGTAGGGTCAATGGCAAAAGGGGAACAGCCAGAAAGTCCAGCTTTGTGTCTGTCTGTTATGCACACCTAATCCATTAATGTATCTCATGTTTTTTGATGTAGTTCTTAAACTTTTTTTTATTTTGAATTCTATTGTTGTTGTTTTTTTACCAAAATATCATCTAACCACATGAAACTAAATAAATGTAAATACATTTAGGCTATGATATAGTAATTTAAAGGTGTAATTTTAATAGTTCATGTCACTATTATTGCCATTACATTCAATGATATATGGGAATTACGATTTACAAATAACATTACTGTAGTACAAAAAACATTACTAAGGATTCTCTATGGTTTGGCATGGGACAAGGAACATGGGGGTGAGACCATTGGTTACCACACTCAGTGACAGCACCCCTAGTGATACCACTGTCTCTGGATCATAGTGATGTAACCATGTTTCATAATCAGTGATGAGTCATTTGGGGGGGGGGGAGTAGCACTAGATCACTCAAAATGCTGCAAAACACTCAATTTAATTCTGGTCATCATTCAAGCACTTCGGCATCCACTTGACTGACAGCTTCTGCATAGTGAACTGCTCAAGAATTATAAACTCAGTTCATTCGTGGAATACCTCTAATATTTCAGCGATTGTTTTAACTTGGATTCATTGATCTGCCAAAATCAGGTCAACAGTTTCAGAAGCAGACACTGTTGAAGGCCTCCCAGACCTCGCTTCATCTTCAGTCTTAAAGTCTTCATGTTGAAAGTTGGCACACCACTTCCAGTATATCAAAGTCCAATCTTTACCAGTGCATTCACATGTTATGATTATATAATGTGTTAACCAAGGTTTCTTGTTTAAGCCAGAAACTGTGTGGCAGAATATCAAACTCTGGCTTGTATTCCACATTTATTTATTTCCCACCCATTTTGTCAACTCCTGTTTAAATGGGCAGTTGGAGAAATGAGAAAAGTCATGGTTCTGGGTTTGGAATTTATAAGTCAACAATAAAACAGAGTCTAGAATGTGATTTCTCACTGGTTAACAAACTGTGGATTGTTAAGAGAGACATGTTTTCACATCATAGATCATTTTCTAACAATGGACTTGTGGACATGATTGATAGGTCACACTGGCACATGTCCTCTAGCTCTACTTTACAAAGATGTTAAACTGAGACTGAATTCTGTGAGTGGTGAGCTTTTGCTATTGTTCATGACTTGGTTTGTTCTCACTTTCATCTCATTCTGCTGATTCATTTGCTGCCTATTTGCCAAAGAGAAAAAAAGTACATAAATATTCTCATAAGAATAAAGGCATATCTAATTCTCTTAAAATAGAAACATAATCATTAGGCAGGTGTTCTGAAAAGGGTTAGTGTAGTGGTTTGAGTGCTGGACTACAGTTCTGAAGATCAGAGTTCAAATCCCCATTCAGCCATGGAAACCCACTGGGACAAGTCACATACTCTCAACTTCAGGGGGAAATCATGGCAAGACCTGTAATGAACAAATCTTTCTAGGAAAACCACATGAAAAGTTGTTCTAGGCTCGCCATGAGTTGGAAACAACTTGAAGAAGGCACAACTGAAAAAAGGGGGAAATTGAATTAACACCAAATCAGCACTAGATGGTGCTGGTTCATACAACAATCCACATAGGTTGTGCATCTGGTTTTGCATTTGCCAAAGAAAAAAAATTAAGTACATAAGCAGTCTCATAAGAATAAAGACAAATTCAATTCTTTTTGTGGGTTTTTTGGGCTATGTGGTCAGTTTATTCCTGACATTTCACCAGCATCTGTAGCTGGCATCTTCAGAGTATGCTTGCCTGGAAAATAGTTGGGTATATATATTGTGTGACTTGGGAAGGTAGGAGTGATTTGCATGTGTATTGTTCTGTTGCTAATGGCAGTCCTCAGGGTGTGAGGGTCTGCAAAAGAGGATTAGTGTCTGCTTGATTAATGCTTATTGTCTGCTGGGAAACCCCTGACCCTGAGAGATTTCTCATTTGCATCTTGCTATTTTTCAGGACTGGTAGCCAAACCTTGTTTACTTTAAGGGTTTCCTCTTTCCTTTTGAAATTGTCCAGGTGTTTGTGGATTTCAATGGCTTCCCTGTGCATCCTGACATGGTAGTTGTTGGCATGGTCCAGAATTTCAGTGTTTTCAAATAGTATTTTATGTCCAGGATGGTTTGTAACTTGTTCTGCTACTGCTGATTTTTCTGGCTGGCCCAGTCTGCAGTGTCTCTCGTGTTCCTTGATTCTTGTTTGCACACTGCGTTTGGTGGTCCCTATGTAGACTTGTCTGCAGCTGCATGGTATGCGGTAAACTCCTGCGGCTGTGAGAGGGTCTCTCTGGTCCTTGGCTGAGCGAAACATTTGCTGGGATTTTCTTTGTTGGTTTGTAAACCATTTAAAGGTTGTGCTTCCTCACCACTTTGCCTATTCTGTCTGTGACTCCTTTGATGTATGGTAAAAAATACCTTCCCTTTGGGTGGCTGCTTGTCTTCACTTCTCTGTGTTTTCCTGGGCCTGGCAGCCCTTCTGATGTCTGAGCTGGAATAACCATTGGCCTGTAGAACCCAGTCCAAGTGCTTTAGTTCATCTTCCAAGAAGTGGGGTTCACAGATGCGGTTTGCCCAGTCCACCAGTGTTTTGATTGTGTTTCTTTTTTGTCCTGGGTGATGGTTGGAGTTCTTGTGCAGGTATCTGTCTGTATGTGTGGATTTTCTGTATACTGTGTGACCCAAACGTTGGTTCGGTTTGCGGATGACTAGGACATCCAAGAATGGCAGTATTCCTTCCTCTTCTTTTGCTATAGTGAATTGGAAAAAGGTCAGCATTTTTTGAAGATGCCAACCACAGATGCTGTCAAAACGTCAGGAACAAACTCTTCTCGAACATGGCCACATAGCCCCAAAACCCCTCAGAAAACTATGTATGCCAACCATGAAAGCCTTCGATTTCAGCTTCAATTTAGTCATCTTGGCTTCCAGGGAGAGTTCAGCCTTCATTTGTTCTAGAACCCATTTGTTTATCTTTTTGGCCCTCCACAGTATCCTCAGCAATCTTCCCTGGCACCACATCTCAAATGAATTAATTTTCTTCCTATCTGCTTTCTTCACTGTCTAGATCTCATATCCATAAATGCTTATAGGGCTTGGACGATTCTAACTTTAGTGTTCAACTGTATATCTTTAAATTTTAGGATTTTGCCTAGTTTTTTCATAACTGCCCTTCCCATTCCAATCCTCCTCTGATAGCGTGACTGCAATCTCCATTCTAATCAATGTTTGATTCAAGATATGGGAAATCTTTAACTATTTTGATTTCCTCATTATCTAGGTTGAAATTATGTAAATCCTCTGTGGACATTATTTTTGATTCCTTTATATTTAACATAAGGCCTGCTTTTGCACTTTCTTCTTTGACTTTCTTTAGTGATTGTTTCAAATCTGTGGTGCTTTCTACTAGTAGTATGGTATCATCTGTATATCCTAGATTGTTGATGTTCTTTTCTCCTATATTCACTCCTCCTTATTCCTTGTCTAAACCTGCTTTACATATGATTTTTCTGCATGCAAGTTGAATAGATACAGTTATAAGATGCAGCTTTGTCTGACTCCTTTGTCAATTGAAAACCTTTCTTTTTCTTCATATTCTGTTCTTACAGTAGCCTCTTGTCCTTCTAGCTTACATAATACAAACAAACAAACAAACAAACAGAGGAAGCCATGCTGGTTCATGAATAATATTGTGAACTTCAATCTTATACAGCTTGGAAGTGTGGTGCACACATGTAACCATACATTTGGGAGCTTGCCATTTAGTTCAAGCTTTGGATTCTTGAATGCTTCCTCATGTAAACTGTCTGCTTACAGAAGAGGAGAACGCCAGAGAAAGGTCAGTCTCCTCAAGGTGTTCCATTTTCTGCCTATGAGGACTGTCCACCCATTCCAGTGAAGAAGAGTTTCAATTTCTAGCCTCCACCTTGTTGAGAGACATGGGTCAGTCCAGGTGATTTCCCCCCACCTCATTCTACTGAGAGTATAACTATACAAATCCATTGCACAGGTCCGTGCCTTCTTACCTCTGGTCACTGAAAGTTCCAGAAAACTGCATGCATCTTTCATGTTGTTAGATTTCACTGTGACTTGATATCTCCCAGCATCCTTCTCTTCTACATTCCAGATGATCAACCAGGCATTCATCATGACTGATACCTTCCACCGATGTACTGGCATCACCTCCAAAAAGAAGTGACAACGACTTTCCCACCATTGCTGTCCAGTCCTGGTTTGACTGCATGATCTCAGGTCATATTTGAGAAGGAAATCATCATCAGTTTTTTTGATATGATGCCAGTGGACCACAATGAAGTCCCAATTGGACTTTGTGACATCGATATCAATGGGAATGACTGCTGTTTGGTTGACCACTGCCGTGATGCGATCCTTCGGTGTATGGATGCAGATTTCAGAAGGAGTAGCTATGTGTCAAAGAAGGAAGAATAGCAAAGCTGAAATGGTTGTACCTGCCCTGCAGGAATAAAGCAGTTTCACACTTCTTTAACTGCCATGGCTCAATGCTATGCAAACTTGGGATTTGTAGTCTGTTGTAGGACCAGAGCTCTCAGACAGAGAAAGATAAATATTTCACAAAACTAATAATGTTTTCCCTTATTTAAAATTTCCCCTTATTGAAGCAGGTATACTTTTGGTTTCTACTTATTAGTCCTCTCTGCTAGTGGGTTTGGGGAACAGACAGTATTACTATTGAATCAATGCTTGATTTAAAAACATAAAAAGTGTATCCCCAGGTATACTCTTGGAGCCAGAAATTGTTCTTGGATTTTTAGAGGTTGAAGACTAGTGCTGAAACAACATCCCATTTTTTTTTCATTAAAAAAGATTTTTATACAGCTACACCTACATGCTGAAGTGGTTGTATGAACTAACCTTAGAAAGTGTTATAAGTTGGGAAGGAATCAACCACCATGAAGCATCCCTAGGATAGGGGTAGGGAGCTGAGAAGGAACTTGGTTTCACATCTGTCCCATTTTCCAATCCTTTCAAGCCACACTTGCCCATTTGCTTATTGAAACTAGAAATGACCACTTTGAGGTTTTTCCCCCTTGGGAAGGGGAAATGCTCTCTTAGACCCAAAAATTGATTATTGTGGGGAGGGAGTGGAATAGTCTTCAAATGGAGATTCAGTGTTGAGATCATGCTCTAGATATGCCATCCTTAATTGCTGTGCTTGAACATATGTGCGTTAAAGGATGATGACGGGATATGATATCATATTCATTGTGCTGGGAAAAGATTGTGCTCCCGAACCCTAGTATGTATAGGGGCCACCATGACTGCGCAGCCCCACCCACATGGGACGCACATCCATAACGCAAGAGCTGCACAACATCCGTATATCGCTGTAATGCTTTTGCGTCACTGATGTGCCACAGTGCACTAATGGTGCACTCGTGGCATTGGGTGTGCTCTCCTAAAAGAACCAATTTTTCCGGGTTCTTTTAGGTGTGGAGTGATGCTGTGTGGTTTGGCTGCTGCGGCGTCCCTCAGAAATAGAAAGGAGTAGCTGCAAATCGCCCTTTCAGGGCAGTTTGTACAACCCCTGAGTGAGAACGAATAATCCTCTCATTTTACCTTGAAAAAAAACTTATTTAGCTAAGGTTTCTCTTTTAATTTCCAAAAAAGAAGATAGTTTTTTTCTGTGTGCGTCTGAATAACTAGCTGTGAACAAATATGGCTGGTTCTTAATAGTACTTAATCAATCATCAAAGCTTAGGTTTTGGCCCAAAACCTCAGGGCATGGGGTGATCTTGAAGTGGCACAATTTGTGGTGGGATCTGGGGAGGGGAGGGGTTGAACTTGGACCCTGAACCCATTAAAGTTGCCCAACTCCAGGTGAATACAACAAAAATACCTTTGGTTAAAGGAGCTCTTCCCCAATGTTTTGTTGCCAGTATTTGTTACTGAGCAGTGTATGCTATGGGAGGCAATAATGTAGCCCTCCCAAAGTTATTGGACTATAACTCCCAGCAGTCCTAGCTAAGATACCCAATGTTGAGGAATGCTTGTAATTGTCATCCAATAGCTTCTGGGAGGCTCTATGTTTCCTCTTTCCCCACTATCCCTATTCATTAATGATCTGAGAACCTGTTGTAGAAACTGTTTAGTCAGCATGTCTTGAGCCTGTGAATGTTTTTATGTGAAGAAGAAATATGATTTTAAAAAACTCTTGTGGGAACACACTCAGTTGATAAGCACAGAGGCCCAGAACTGTACTTACATAAACACGAGGGACCCTCTTTCGTGCATGAATTTAGTTTGGGAAGTTTATGGAAATGGTCCAGTGTACTGCTCTTTTCTGAGCTGTTTAAATGTGTGGAGAAGATCACTGGATGTTGCATCAATGTTGTTCCAGAGGAGCCCTGAGAAGCTTAATGAAAGGGATTGTAAGTTAGAAAATAGCAATGGCACCAAGAGGACTAATATTAGGAAGCAACAGACATGTTATCTGGTGGAGTGCACAATTCCTTGAAATTTACTGTACTGTACAAATTTTATTTCTTGCTTGAGTTCAGTAAAATAATACCTACTATGGCCCACATATTTCACACCTGGGAAGGGGGTAAAAATTCAATTTCTCAGGAAGATAATTCTGTTTGAATATTATGCATTTGGTAACTTGCTTAGCAGTCCAAACTGACTCTCGGAACGTATAAAATTAAAATCCATGCACAATTTCACCACCACCTACACTTGTCTTTCCAATAAATCTTCAATTGTCTTTCCAATAAATCTAATAGTATAATATGAATTTTAAAGTTGCATTTTTCCTTCTTTGTAGAAAAATATGAACAAAGTAAACAGCTTTTAGTATATGATTATGAAAGCATAATTGAACATGATGGCTAATATGACCACTGATATACCTTCATAAATGCTTTATGGCCAGATAACAATATATTTTATACCTTATACAAAGCAACAATAAGCCGAATCAGGTAATGAAATGAGCATTTCAAGGGTTTTTTTTATCTGCAATTTTTAAAAACACTCTCAAAATCAGTTTCTCTGGCAATGCGTGATTTGATACTCTGCCTTGCTAAATCAACAAGTTGGAATGGAGAGACAGTTTTTGATGTCTCTCAGATCCAACTTGTTGATTTAGCTGTAGCTGGATTTGTCAACAATATTCTCAAACTAATACAAACATTTGGAAATATTGGGGAAAGTGTCTGCTGTCCTTTCTTCGGTTTTGCCTTTCTTTTTGTTGTTTGCTGTCATTTCTGCCATCCTGATTTGTGAGGATACATTTTAAATGGATGGTTTTAAAAAAGAACATGTCAAATTTGGTCCTGATAGATATAAAAATATATGTTATGCAATGAAATCCTTACTGGTTACAGTGTCAGTGTGAGCTATGATCAACAACCAGAATTCAAGTGTCTAGAAACCAAAACACACTGCAGAAATAATCCAGTTTGAGACCTCTTTAACTGCCCTGGCTCAGTGCTAGAGAATTGTAGTTTATTATAGCACCAAAGGTCTCTGACAGAGAAAACTAAATGTCTCACAAAACTGCAGTTCCTAGAATTCCCTAGCAATGAGCCAGGGCAGTTAAAGAGGTCTCAGACTGGATTATTTCTGCAGTGCACTTTGGATCTAAGTGAAGAAACCCCATTTCACGAGGTGAAATGATCCATTCATTTTAAAGGAAAAATAGATAGATCCCTGAAAAAAGCCCCAAAAGCTACATATTTGCTAACTTTTGTAAAATAATGCAATGGAAGGAGACTGCGAGATGGTGTTCTGTTTGGTTTTTGTTTTGTTTGTTTTTAAAGAAGGGGCATGGAGGTAGATCGGGGCACATGGTGTTCGGTCGCCATGCCCCCACTCTGCCTGCACACCAGCATTTATAGCTGGTCTGTTGAGAGCCATAGATATGTAGGATAGATATAATCATCATTCAAGTTCTAGGTTCTTCTTTTAAGAGGGAGATAACAAAGATACAGTCGGCCCTTGCCTTATGTGGGGGATCCGTTCTGTACCCCACCTCATGAGGCAAATTCCATCTATGCTCAAGCCCCATTAGAAATAATGGGACTCGTGCGCGGTGGCGCGGGGTGCCATGGGCATGCGCACCAATTCATTTGAATGGGATGCTCCGCCCCATGCTCCCCACGCGCTCCCCGCAGCTTGAGCATGTATGCTCAAGACCGTGTAAAGCGGTCTGTAATTTCCTTTTTAAAATAAACTTTATTGATTTAAAAGAAACATAGAATTACTGGTCTAACAAAGAGACAATTAACAAATATCAGATACATATACAAATGAATTCACTCACATATATGGTATCAAAACACAATGGCAAAATTCCAACAGACAACTTTAAAAAACAACACCAATAGACAACTTCAAATAAAAACTTCCAAATCTATAATCACGGCTATTGCAGTCCTATAACATTTTTCTCTTAATTTGAGTTTGGATCTTATAAAAAATGTTTTTACTATTCTTTATATTCAAAACACATTTACCCCTGACCGTTTTGGATTCGAGTTATTCTCATAGTTACATACATATATTTTCTGTATATCTCTACCCAATGTTTAATCCATATAATAATTTCTACATTACAGTTTTATAGTATAACTTTCTCATAGCAAGATACATTATATTTTGAGTATAAAATTTGTACATTTGCTTGTCTTTCATATGTTTCCTATCCTTTTCCATTTATTTTGGTTTTTGACTCCCAAAGACTTTATTATTATCATTATTATTATTATTATTATTATTATTATTATTATTATTATTGCGAAGATCCTGGTCCATGCCCTAGTGATCTCACGACTTGATTACTGCAACATCCTCCTGGCTGGGCTTCCTCTTTCTCACCTCCGTCCTTTAATCTCTGTTCAGCATTCAGCTGCACGCATTATCACTTCCACCCACCGCTCTGACCATATCTCTCCTGTGTTGGCATCCCTTCACTGGCTCCCATTCCCTTTCCGCATTCAGTATAAGCTCCTACTGTCGATATTTAAAGCCCTCCATGGACTGGCCCCTCCTTACTTATCAGACCTTCTTTCTCCTCACCTTTCCACTCGGGCCCTCCGTTCTAGTAGTCAAGGTCTGCTGTCTCAGCCCAGGATTTCCTCTGCCCCATCCCGGATTCGCCCCTTTTCACTTGCTGCCCCTCACTCCTGGAACCTTCTTCCCCCACAAGCAAGAGCCATCACTTCTTTAACCAGCTTCAAAACGGAGCTGAAAACCATCCTGTTCAGAGAAGCCTTCCCAGGCATTGCATAATTGTCGCTTACTATTTGATGATCTTTTGGTGCCTGTTTATCAAACCATTTCCTGTATTGCTATGTACTGTATATGCATTTTCCTACTTGAAAGTATGTAGTTCCCCTGGATAATAATTACCCATCCATTATGAAGCCAAGCCCTCCCTCCAGTCCATTTGCCTTGGTCCAGGCCTTGGAGGTAGAGAGGAACTGCTGGACCTCTTACCCTTTCCCTCCACCACTCCCTTCTCCTTCTGTGTCATGTCTTTTTAGATTGTAAGCCCGAGAGCAGGGAACCGTCTAACTAAAAAGATTGCATGTACCGCGCTGTGTAAATTTACAGCGCTTCATAAATAAAGATTAATAATAATAATAATAATTAATTGGACGATTCCCTGCCCTCAGGCTTACAATCTAAAAGGACGAGTGGTGGTGGGGAAGGGGCCTCTCTAGTAGGATAATACATATAAAATACATAGCAATATAGGAAATGATTCAATAAAACAGGCAACAAAGGAACATCAAATAGCAAGCGACAATTATGCAATGCCTGGGAAGGCTTCTCTGAACAGGATGGTCTTCAACTCCGTTTTGAAGCTGGTTAAAGAAGTGATGGCTCTTGCTTGTGGGGGAAGAAGGTTCCAGGAGTGAGGGGCAGCGAGTGAAAAGGGGTGAATCCGGGATGGGGCAGAGGAGATCCTGGGCTGAGACAGCAGACCTTGACTACCAGAACTTTTCATACATTCCATCAGGGATAGCTGATCATTTGTAAATTTTCCTAATGCATCAGATTTAATCATATATGTTTATTTATCATTTTCCATTAAATCATGTATTTTCCAAATCCAGTCCATTAAGTTTGGTGTTCCCTCTTCCTTCCACCTTCTTGGTATTCTTGCTACACGAAGCATATAAAATAAAAATTTCCCATTACTAGTCAGTCTATCCTTACTAATTGTGCATAACAGAAAGACCTCAGGATCTTTACTTGCAGTATTTCTTACACTGTTTTTCGAATTAATCCCCAATATTCTCTTTCTACTGGACAAGACCACCACATATATATCATGGTGCCCTTCTCCTTTGTTTACTTCCAACACCTATCACTGGAGTTTTTATACATATGGGATAGTCTGTTTGGGGTTAGATACCATCTGTATTGCATTTTGAAGTATTGTTCTCTCAAATTTATTCATATATTTATATATTTGGAGTATTTATACAGCACTCCAGCCACAAAGGCTCTCAGAGCTGCTTAGAAATAGACATTTTCCTGCCCTCAGGCTTACAATCTAAAAAGACATGACATAAAAAGAGAAGGGAAGGTCAGTGGGGAAGGGGATCAAGACCAGTGGTTCTTCTCTCCATCTGAGGCCTGGACCATGGCAGATGGACTGGAGATAAGGCCTTCTTCTTAGTCTAGGCCCAATGGAACTGTGCCTGACTCTCTTCTTCTGAGGCCGGATGGTATGAAATGCACTTGAGGGAGGGCTCTTCTTCATTGTTCATGCAGACCATGTATTTTAATCTTTTCTGCTAGTTCTTTTCCCATTCCTCCATTAAGATGACCTGGCTTGGGTCCAGACAATTTGAGAGATTGTACCTCCCCATACGAAGCTCTGAGAGCCCTAAAATCTGCAGGAGAAGGCTTTCTCTCTATCCCACCAAGATCACAGGCTTGCCTAGTGGGGACATGAGAGAGAGCCTTCTTGGTGGCTGCTCCCACCCTCTGAAAGGCCCTTCCCTCTCTCTCCTGGTCTTTCACCAGCAAGTAATACATTTTTATGCAGGCAGGCATTTTGTATATAATGTATAGCAAGCCAGTTTGTATAGAGCAGGTGGATTTCTAATTTGTTTTTATTTTTTGTATATTTTATGTGCTTTTATACTGGGTGTTTTAATTGTTTTGAATTTTATTGAAATTTTAAATGTTTTATCGGTGAGCTGCCTTGGGTCCCTCTGGGGGAAAAAGTGGCATATCAATGAAATAAATGAATAAATAAATAACATATTTTCATCACAATCCCTGGCCTATTTGGTCACGCACTCTTTCATAGATTCTGCCTCCATCTCTATTTTTAATAATTCTTCATAAAGCTTAGAGATTCTCTTTTTATCCTCTCCTAATAATATTATTTCTAGGTTTGTTTTCCTTCCCCTATTCCATATAATTTCTTGTCCACTTTAAACCTTTCTGATAGGGAATTTCGGATGTGTTCAGGGGTGGATTGATGATAATGGATTTAGGAGTTAGAAGTTACATAATGATCAGGTTATTAACCCACTGAAGGAGGGCTTTGTTCCTAAAGTTGATGTGCCACGTTTTCTAGTCTGTGATAGATGATACCAAAAGTAACAGAATAAGATGTACTTACCTAGAAAAATGACAAGGATCAAGGCTATAGTTAGCATGACAATTCCGACCAATGAAACACCAAGGCCAATTTTCCACCAGAGAAGATTGGAGGACACATCTATGGGATTGAAATTCATGGTGAATATCAGCCATAGCTCTCTTTCCACTAAATGTACATCATAACAGTTAGAGGCCTGAAAGCTCCAGTGCTTTGTGAAAGGCATACTGTATTGCCCCAGCGACATTGTAGCCACACATTAAAAACTTGTTGAGAATTTTCACACTGATGGACACACAAGGTTTTCAAGAGAAGGATACTTTAGGAACAAATTTGAAATCAGAAGATAATCAAATGATTGGTGATATTAAATTTCTTATATATGATTGGAAAATGTAAGATAAGCAAACAAATGTTTTGCAGTATGTAAAGTTGTGTCCTTGATTTTGTTCTTTTCCCTCCTTCTTTATTAGTGTATGTTTTTTTGTTTTTTGTTAACATTATGGTGTATGTTTTACATTTTGTTTAATAAAAAAAAAAAGATCAACACACCAAACAACCCTGAGAATGCCTTCTGAACTTTTTCTTGTTAATTCAATAAGCTCTCTATAAATAAGCTCTCTTCTCATTCGGAAGGCTTCACAAAAGAGTCTGGAGTAACAAACACTTGAGGCGAAGCACAAAAATCAGTTTGTATAGAGCCATTGTACTGTCTATTCTCCTCTATGGGTCTGAAACATGGGTCACCTATCGCCAACACCTACGACTCCTTGAACGCTTTCATCAGCGCTGTTTACGCACAATTCTAAACATACACTGGACTGACTATGTGACAAATGTTGCTGTCCTCGAGCAAGCAGGGATCACCAGCATTGAGGCCATGCTATTGAGGACGCAGCTGCGCTGGGCAGGACACGTTTCTAGGATGAAGACCATCGCCTCCCCAAAATAGTATTCTATGGTGAACTCGCCACGGGCCAGCGTAAGAGGGGCGCCCCAAAGAAGAGATACAAGGACTCCCTGAAACAACATCTCAGGCTTGGCCAGATAGATCACCAACAATGGTCCTCCCTGGCCTCTCATCGGGAGGCATGGAGACGCACTATCCATGACGCTGCAGCCTTCTTCGAAAGCTCACGCCGAACGAGCCTCGAAAAGAAACGACAATGCCGAAAGAACCGCAACCTGGAAACATCACCCAAGGAGACTTTCTGTTGTGCTTACTGCAACCGGACCTGTTTATCCCGAATTGGCCTTTTTAGTCACCAACGTGCTTGTACAAAGCGCGGGATGAGTCCTTCCTGAATCTTCGTTCGCGAAGCAAAGCCAGAGAGAGAAAACATGAAGGGAAGGGAATTTAATCTAGTCTGCAGATGATCTCAGTCCAGCTGTGCAGAGCACCATCCTGGGAGTGAGGGACATACCTCCCATGCTGCTAGGCTTCATAACATGAGCAGCGATACATGAGAAACCACACTGTTATCCCTGATCAGTGATTGAAGATAACAGTAGATCCTACTCTACCACACTTGTGGGCCCAATTGGCATATGAGAACATGAAGACACATATTGTGATGTGCTAAAGAGGTAGGCTGGTACAGTGCCAGTGGTTGACATGCCCAGGCATTTCCCAGAGCCCCTATTCTACCTGAGTTTTCAAAGTCAAGAATGAGGTCAAGTATCACCTTACTCATTTCTTCTGAATTTAAAGTTTGGTGCCTGAGGGCAAGGCTAAATATGACCTTTGTGTTGTTTTTCTGACAGTGTTCATCAGATTTTTGTTTAACAAATAGCTAGGGGGGATCTTTCTTAAGTCTATGGAGTGATAAGGAGGAGTTTCTTTAACTCTTTACCTTTTGATTCTGATAAGAACCAAGACCTTACCATGACTGCTATTTGCAATGAAGGAAAGCTCTTACTGATACCAATGGGAATGTTTTACTCATTGCAAACAACAAATTGAGGTGTGTATGTGTCTTATAATCACAACAGCAAAAAGTTAAACCCCCTCCCTGTGATAAATCAGCTACAAAAAAACTGAACAGTATGACAAACATAACTGAACACTAGAATCACCCTACTGTATACACTCGCAAGTTTTTGTTTTTAAAAAATGTTTTCTTCTTTTTTATTAATATTTTTAAATTTTACAATACAAATTGTTACACTTTCTTTATACAAATATATGTTTTAACACTTTACTTATTTTATACTAAAAATCACCTCAGTGCACCCCTTCCCTGGAGCCATTCCCATCCATATACTCCAACCAAAATTTTAATTCATCTCGGGAAGGTAATTTTCCATCTTCTTTTCTTAATACTTTTCCAATATTTTTTTCCATATTTCATCAAAATCATTTATTTTCCATAATCCTTTCTTCACATTCAATGTACATATTAATTTATCATTAATCGCTATTTGCCAGACTTCTTTAAACCAATCCTCCAGTTCCACATTTAGTTTCGTTTTATAACTTCTTGCTATAATTAATCTTGCTGCTGTAAGCAAATTTGTTACAAGATTTCTTTCTTCTTTTTTCCATTCTACATCATTATACAGTGATAACAATACTATTTCCCAATTTTTTTAACATATTTACATTGCTACCACATATGTATATATAATCCCACCTCTCCAACAATATTTTGAATTATTCTTATCTATATTAAGTAATCTTACCGGTGTTAAGTACCATTTCCAGATCAGCTTATAATAATTTTTCTTAATTAGTACCGATAGATTTTTCAAATGTTTTTGTTCCCAAATTTTATTCCATTCATTTTCACAAAATTTACATCCTAATTCTTCTTCCCATATCTCTTTCTAAATATTTTATTTCTTTTCTTTTATTCTCCATTAATATTTTATACATTTTGCTAGTTATTCCTTTCATACGTTCATTTTCCTTTAGTTCTTTTCCTTTCTGAATTATTTGTTCAAATTGAGTATATTTTTTCTTTTCTATATTCTTTTTCTTCCAATTTTTGAACCATTGTTCTATTTGCATATATTGAAACCATGACATTTTTATTCCCCTAAGTTTCTCTTTTATATTTCCTCTTCCTATTTTTAATTCTATCCAATTTTCTATTTTATGTATCTTCCTTTTCTTTAATTCCTTATCTAATAAATTTCTTAATTTTGGGGGGAATGACTTTACCATTATTATTGGTACTATCAATGAATTTTCATTCAATAATTTTTTTTTAATATTAATTCCATATTTCTAGTATATTTTTCATAAGTGGGTTTTCAATTTCTTTCCTACTAAATTCTTTAAGGAAAATATTCCCTGTTTTCATATGTATTTCTTTTTTGCCTGTTTCCAACCAGTCCAGATCTGATATACTTAACATACCTTCTATTACATATCTTCCTTGACTGGCCTCATAATATCCCTTTATATTAGGGAGGCCTAACCTTCCCTTTCTCTGGGATCTATACCAAAATTGCTTATTTACTCTAGTTCTTTTTCCTCCATTATAATATTCATTTACTAATTGTTGCCACTTATTTAATTCAGCTTCTGATATTTTTAATGGTATCATTCTAAATTAAAAAGAAATAATTTTGGTAAGATTTTCATTTTAACTAGCGCTATTCTTCCAAACCATGATAGTTGGATTTCCTTATATTCTACCAATTTGTTTTCAGTTTCTTTCCGTAATCTGACCAAATTTTCACTTCTATATATCTTTCATAATGTTTGTTCCTAAATATTTGATATTACATTTTATTCTTATTTCTAAATCTATAGATCTTTCATAATATTTGTTCCTAAATATTTGATATTACTTTTTATTCTTATCTCTAAATCTTTTTGTTTCACAAACTCTAATTCTTCTTCTTTTGTATAGCTGAATAACATCATTTCTGATTTATTCCAATTAATCTGAAGTCCTGTCATCTTGCCAAATAAGTTCAGATGTTCTTTTATTTTTCCCATTTTCTCTTTTAAATCTTTAATAGTTAATAAAGTATCATCAGCAAATAAACTAATTTTATGTTTTCCCCCCAGTCCTATTCCTTCCAGATTTTTATCCTTCCTTATAACATTTGACAGCATTTCTATCACCATTGCAAATAATATTGGTGAAAGCAGGCATCCTTATCTTGTTTTCTTCTAATGATTTCCCAATCTTGTCTTTCTGCAGACGAAGGCTGCATCTGCACTGCAGAAATAATCCAGTTCAACACCACTTTCTTTGCCATGGCTCCATCCTATGGAATCCTGAGATTTATAGTTTGTTGTGGTATGAGAGTTCTCTGCAAGAGAAGGATAAACGTCTCACAAAACTACAATTGTCAGAATTCTATAGTATAGTACAATTGTCAGAATTCCATGGCAGTTAAAAACTGTGTCAAACTAGATTATTTCTGCAGTGTGGATGCAGCCAAAATCTCACATCAAATGTTTATTCAGAATGCAACAATTCAGATTTTTAAAATTTGAGAAATGCTGTACTTTAAAACACATTTTAATGCACTGCTGATGTTTAAGAATGAGGCAAATCTGGGGAGGAGAAAATTCAGATATTAAAATTTGAAAAATACTGTACTTTAAAACAAACACCTTTTTTTAATGACGTGGTGATGTTCAAGACAATGAAAACCAAGTCTTTAAAGTCCCTCCCACACATCAAATACTGTAAAAACAAAAAAAGAGGATGACTCAAGGACAAGGTTCTTTCCAATGTCAAGTTCCTTCTAAGTCATGTCTAAGTCTTGATTTAAAAAAAAAAAAAACTTCCTCCAATTTAGTGCAAGGCTCTGATTTTTTTTTAAAAGAGAAAATCAAACTAACCGGAAGAACAATAAATCAATACCTTTGTTCTCAATATTGTGTTGTGGCCTTGCATACGTTTCCCGTCTTCCTATGTCTATATTCATATATCCATCTTCATCCTCCATTTTCTGGAGCTAGTCTTCAGCCTTACTTGCAAGTGGGAGAGTCTGCAGAAGAAGAACCAGCAGTTCCTTGAAGTCTTTAAAACTATAAGCCAAGCACAACTACAGAAATGAGTTTAAAGGAACAACTTGCTGCTTGGTGGGACCACAGTTCATCTATGTGAAATCTATTGGAAGATTTTTGCATTCTCTTCCCCCTCCTTAGAAAGATAGGGATTTCCCGTATGCAAACTCATCTCCCTCTCTCTCTCACTCAGAATAACCATTTTACTTAGGTCACTCCCCTTTTAGGACTAACAGACTTTCTCTCTCAAGATTTCCTCCTGAGCTGTTTGGTTTTCCATCTTCCTCCTCTCTCAATTTTCTTTGGAAAGATGATGAGATAAATATTTCTCTTTACCTGAACTATTTACTAGTTGGATTAAGATGTCGCCTTATGTGTAAATATAGATTAAAGCCATTGTTTTAAACTGTAAACTACAGTGGGCCCTCAGTATCTGTGGGGGATCCGTTCCGGATCTCGCTGCATATACCAAAATCCGTGGATGCTCAAATCCCATCGTCCTCAATGGTGGCCCAGCCATGCGACTATGCCACCACCATTACAGTCAATGGGACTTCACCTAATGCATCCTCCCTCCCTCCCTCCTTTCACCTGAGGTAGCAGCAGCTGGTGGCAAGGAACCTCTGCCTCCACTACAGTCGCTGCCACTTCTTCCTCATTCTCCTGCCTCCTTTGCCCTCTTCCTCCTGTTCCTCCTCCTCCTCCCCCTCTCACCTCTTGCTTTGCCCTCCTCCATCTCCTCCTGTGCAATTCAGGCTTGCCATCCAAGGATGCTTAAATCTTCAGATGGCAAGTCTGCAGATACAGAGGGCCCCACTGTATGTGTTTGTTGTTTTGTGGAGTCTGGAGCTGTACAGATCACCCTTTTACTCTGCAGCCTGATCCGGCCTCTGGAGAGTACAAAAAGGAGCTGCAAATAGTAGGTCCTTTTTGTGCCCTGCAAGGGGTGCCATAGCTGTGACAGATGCAGCCCTGGAGGGGAGTCATGATGGCATGCGCTGTGTGGACCGGCGTGTGCCAAAATGGCGCCCTGGTGGTGGGGATAGGGCATCCAGCATGTGGATACTGGGCCCTAACTGTCCACAGCTGTTACAAAGTGCCGATCTGTATAGGGCCTCAGTCTCAGTTCTTAGGGAAGCATAGTTAGGCAAAGGCAAATTTCTGCTACTAATTTAAAGCCAGACTCTAAAAGGCTTGGCTTTCATATTTTGATATTTAAATATTTTTGTTTCCTTAAAAAGGCTGAAGCCTATAGGAAACTTAAATTACCCTACAAAATCTGTATTCAGGATGATTCATTGGTTAAAACTAGAACAGACCCCTTGGTGACCAGATCTGGGTTGTAAATGTCACTAGTTAATTAATAGGAAAAAGAAGAAGAAAAAATCAACCTTTCACAGGCTCCGATATCCCACGCTTGAGCAATGGAGTTTATTCCAACCTCACTGCTTTCATCCACTTTTCCTTTCCTTTCCAGCCTGTAGAAAGCAAAAGACTTCAGGGCTTTGAAACAACCTTTAGAGAGGAGATCAGATTACTCTATCGGGAAACAAATGGACAAGATAATCTGTGCTTACTGGTTCTCCTGCTTAAACAATTATTTGAAAGGTATGGAAGCAATTTCTGCATAAACATGAACTACACGGTCCCAAGATGGGGCTATGAATCCTTATCTCTTTCGATATTCTGCTTCTCTGCTCTACTGAGAAGACTTTATTGTTGTGTGCTTCTTCAAGTCATTTCTGACCTATCGTGATCCTAAGGCAAACCTATCCTAAAGAGCCTTGGCAAGATTTAGTCAGAGAAGGTTTGCCATTGCCTTCCTCTGAGAGGAAGTGTGTCTTGCCCAAGGTCATCCAGTAGGTTTCCATGGCTGAGTGGGGATTTGAACTCTGGTCTTCAAAGCTCAACACTTAAACCACCACATTGCGCTGGCTCTCATTGAGAAGGCTGCTATGAGGTTATTATTTGAATAAAACTGGGAGAGTAGGGATAGGTGCAACTTGTATATTTAATTTAGGGTTCCAGGTTCTGACTAGGCTACCTGCTCCACTGATAGTGTGGAAGAGCAATCCTAGAGTATTGCAGATATTACACAAGCCTTTATATGGCTTTAAGCAAACATCATGGAGACTTCAAATCAGCCATACACACATACACTGTTGTATCTAGCTACTGGAGTCATAAGAATATAAGAAAAAACACAGAGGGATCAAACCTCAAATTTCCCTCATTATCCCACATTGCTGACAGAATTACTCTGGAAAGTCCTCAAGCAGGGGCGATGAATCATTCAGGGGTGGGGAATTGTTTCTGATCTCCACACTGAATTTAAATTTGAAGCTCAACTTAAGCCAAGGGGCCAAGGGCAGAGCAGGGAGGGCCAAAGCAAGATAATCAGACATAATGCTTGCTAATTTGGAAATTTCCTCACCAAGTGCGCAACTCGGTTTTAGGTTAACAGCTGTCTTGACTGAAAAGCACAGCTCAGTTGCACACAACAGCTTTCCTGTCTGGAAAACACAGCTTAGTATTGATAAGAGATAATAACAGTGGGAGGTTCTTGAGGGCTTGTGAATATGTGGGACATATCAAGAAATTCCCTATTGCTGTTGTTCTTTTTATTTATATCCAACTTTCTCTCCAGAAACAAGTTATATAGTACATACAAAGCATACAATTATTATTATTATTAACCTTTATTTATAAAGCGCTGTAAATTTACACAGCGCTGTACATACAATCTTTTTAATTGGACGGTTCCCTGCCCTCAGGCTTACAATCTAAAAAGAGACACGACACAAAAGGAGAAGGACAAAAGGACAAGTATAAACATAGAAAAATGGACTCAAACTAGCAACAATATAGCAAACTGATAAAATACAACTTTGATTTCAAACAATATAGCACTCTTTTAAAAGTCCTTTCTTTAAAACCATCCAATTCTCAAATGCCGATTGGAATAAAAATGCCATTACTTGTTGATAGAGGGACAGTAAGTATGCGGGGAGGTCATTCTAGCCTCCCTAGAAAGGGATTTCCATAGCCTTGGTGCAGCCATCAAGGAGGACCTACTTTGTGTCTGCACTGGACATGCCTGGAAATGTGGTGGGATTGACAGAAGCATCTCATTCCAGAATCTCATGGTCCTGAAAGGCTCATATCAGGAGATGAAGATAGCCATTTACTTTGGAATTAAGCTGGATAGGAGTTATGCTCTATAGGCGTTATAAACAAACAATCAAGCAATCACTTTGAATTGTGCCTGGAAACATATCAGTAGCTAATCAAAGACATAGCTGTCTTAGTCTTGATCAATATGCAAAAAGATGTTGTAGCAGCCTGAGAATAACTGAGAGAAAGATATTTGTAGCATAACCTTTGTGTGTGTGTATCTTCCCCCAAGAAACATAACACAGATTGGAAGGAAGGTACAAAACCTTGCCACAAATCCATATGCCGACTTTGCACACATCTACACTGGAAAAATCACCACAGGTCCCAATTACATCACCCACAATATTAGAGGAACTTGCACTTGTTCAACCTCTAATTTGTGATATATGCCATCGCATCGATAGTTAATAGTGAAGTAGATTTAGGTCCAAAATACACTGCAGAAACAATTCAGTTTGTGACTGCTTTAAGTGCCCTGGCTCAAAGCTAGAGATTTCTGGGAATGGTAGTTTTGT
This sequence comes from Sceloporus occidentalis, assembly GCA_023333645.1. Lineage (NCBI taxonomy): Eukaryota > Metazoa > Chordata > Lepidosauria > Squamata > Phrynosomatidae > Sceloporus > Sceloporus occidentalis. Next base: position 20,585,270 of record JALMGF010000001.1, read on the forward strand.
GACACATTTAGCCTTCTCTATCAGAGAGCTCTGGTGCTATAATAAAATACAATTCTGAGGAATCCCTAGCACTGAGCCTGGGCAGTTAAAGCAGTTTCAAACTGGATTATTTTTGCAGTGTGTTTTGGACCTTAGTCTATGAAAGCTTGTGCTGCAAACGTCTTTCACTCAGTCTCACAGGTGCTGCACTTTACATAGTGCAGCTATGGAAGTCCTTTGCAATATTATATGGTCCCCCAATTATATGGCCTCTACTCTCATCCCTAGTAAACAATATTCACAGGGAGGCGCCCTCTAAAAATAGCAAAGTCATTGCTGGACTTACCTTTGGACATTTGTCTGTCCTTCCTTTTGATTCCATCCAAGCCAATGGTATCTCTCAGTAGTGAATTATCTAACCATACATGAATTACTGATGACACAAGGAAGAGCTTAGCAGACTTCAGTATGAGAAAACTTAAACCTGTACAGAGTGCTTGTTGTGTAATTTTTCCAGTCTCATCTCAACCAAGCAAGCCGGTTTATGCTGCTGGTTGACATTGTACTGCCATTTCCCAGCAGTGGGTTTAGAGAAGCTAGGATGGTAATTAAATCCAGAGAGGTGCTTATGGTTATCAGCTTGTAAAAGGATCCTGCCTTTAAATTCTAAAGGTGAGAGGGGGATTTTAGCATCATCATTTTTGTGTATCAGGAAGCTGTGTATTTCTAAAAAACACTACACACTCCATAGGCAATAGCTCTGATGGCAACACAGTATAGTATAACACAATTTAAATTTAAATTTGTAATAACATCAAGGCTGATAAATAATCATAAAATCAGGACTAATACATTAAGGGCTAATACCGTTTTACTTTTTGTGGAACATAAAACAATACACAGTATGATCTATACTTTCCAACATTTCACAGATGAAACTGGGACACAAACAGTATCAAAGCAATATCAAAGTTTGGTCAAGATGGCAAAGGTTATTGAGGACATCACACAGGCTAAAAGAGGCTGCAGCAGTTTACTGCAGCCTCCTGGTCTCCCTGCTGAGTGGAGTGCAAACTAATTTTAAACTTTGAACTCAGAGAGCATCTACACTGTAGAAATAATACAGTTTGACTTCACTTAAAGGGCTGTAGCTCCATCCTATGGAATCTTGGGATTTGTTGTTTTACAACTTCTTTAGCCTTCTCTGCCATAGAGTGCTGCTGCCTCGCAAAACTACAGATCTGAGGATTATGTAGGATGGAGCCATGGCATTGGTGTTAATCTGCACTATTTCTACAGTGTAGATGCACCCTGTTCACAGCAGATGAAGCAAGGTGAGGACAAAGGGATAAAACAGGAGGAAAGGAGATGAACTGTGACAGTTTAAAAGCAGCTGAAAAGTGGTATAATAGATGATTTCAAATGATTCAGACTAACCTCTTAAACTGCAAACTTTTCCGCTCTGTAGCTGGCACAAATACAACTAAGGCTGTATTATCGGTATGGAGTAAATTTCAGTTTTTTTAATGCGGTCTCTTTTCTCATTTGCTTGCAGCTTGTATTTGCTGCCTGATTGTTTTTTCCTAGCATACAGATTTACGTGTCATAATTATGACTGCACTCTAGGTAAAGAGGCATAATTAATGAATTAACTTATTTAATAGCCATTAAATTAGTGGGAATTTGCATACTGTAATCACTACGTATTTTGGGGGGTCGGGAATGAAAGAAATAATGTCAAGCTAATTAACAGTGGCATGAAGATTAAAGGCAAACCTCATATCTATGCAACTCCACAAAGCAATGTCGGAATTACTGGCATTTCGGGTCTCCAGTGCAGGTAGGAAAAAGTGCTGTTCTTGATTCAGAACACTATATTATTAGAAAACTGCAAATGTGAGAGAGCACATACTGCATAATAGTGTGTTGTGGAGGTGCTTGAGAGAGAAAAGGGGGAAGGAATCCCAGTGAACCTACCCAAAAGGGCAAGACCCCCCTTCTCCCCCACCTTACTGAGTTAACTGAGTGCAAGCTATTTTTTTTCTTTTTACTTTGAGCTCAGTTTGCAGCAATTGAAACAAGCCAAGAACAAAGGAGGGAAGTGTGGGAGGAGATGAGAGGGAAAATGGGATGTTTTAAAAGCAGCTGAAAAATTAGGACATCAGAAGATTGATCAGAGCTAGCCCTGATGGAATGGAACTGTTGGAGGATATGGCATTACCCAGTTTCCTAGTTTTTGTCCAGAATCTAGGACAGGGGTAGGCAACCTTTTTGAGCCGTGGGCCAGGTTGCTGTCCTTCAGAAAGCTGGGGGGCCGGAGGCAAAAAATAAATAATTAAATAATTTTTTAAAAAATTAAATAAATAAATAAACTGGGACAAATGTAGGACAAATTTTTGAATGGAGGACACTTTTAAAAAATGGAGGACATGCTAAAAATTTGATGATTTTTTAAAAAAATGTTAATATAAATGCACGTTTCTGAGGCTTCTATAGACAATTGCCCCCCCTTGCCCCCTTGTGTGAGAGGCCAAAGGCCCCGGCGGCAATCAGTGGCAGGACCGGGCTGGGGCCGGTCCCAAGGCCTCGCCTGGCCAGATTCGGCCCGTGGGCCGTAGGTTGCCTACCCCTGATCTAGGAATTCCACCTGCTGCCTGCTTGTACCATTTGCTGCCTTGGATTCCATGTTTTCATTTTATAAAAAGCAAGTCTCAAGATACAGCCAAGATAGGGAACAAAATGTGTACCCACAATGCTGATGCAGTGACTTATTGCAGGTGTTTGTCCTGGCCTGCCCCACACCTCCTATTCCCAAAGACCAGTGGCATCTCCTGGTTGGGAATTAAGACCGACGCACTCAACCTTCTTGTGACAGGAGTGTTCTCATGAGGAAACCACTGCCGCCATAGGGAATTGGGGCTGGTTGTGCTCACCCCTTCCACTTGTGGAAATACAGCCTTATCGGGTGTTACCCCTCTTCTGGAGTGTCACCAGTGTGGGCCACAATACTGCAGCCCCCTAATGACACCACCACTGAAAACAGCAAATGTATTCCACAAGCACTGAGGAACAGACCAAAGATGGTGAGATAAAGACTTACTGCCACAATTGTTTGCTCCACAAACACTGACTTTCATATGATTGGGGCAGAAGGGGAGTTTGCCACATGGGTGAAAATTGGCCCTTTGCGCTCTTTAGTCACCCATGCTTCTCAGCATGGGATACTCAGGTGTTATTGCAAGCAAGATTCCCAGAAGTCAAAAGAATGACCAAGAGTAAGGAATTTGGGGAGTTGCAGTCCTACAACCTCTACAAACAAAAAAATTATGATCCATGAGTCTAAGTGGATCATTGAATTGATTGATTGAAGCCTTCCATAATTGAACAGTGGTATATCAAGAGCCAGCATGGTTGGAGTGTTGGACTAGAACCTGGAAGACCAGGGTTTGAATCCCTGCTTGAGGAAGTCACTCTTTCTCAGCCTCAAAGAAAGGCTAAGGCAACCCCCTTCGATAAAAATATATTGTAAAGAAGGTCATAGAATCATAGGATCATAGAATGATAGAGTTGGAAGAGACCGCAAGGGCCATGCAAGAAATCTAAATCAAAGCATACATGACAGATGGCCATCTAGCCTCTGTTTAAAGACCTCTAAGGAAGGAGACTCCACTACACTCCAAGGGGGTGTGGTTCACTGTCAAACAGCCCTTACTGTCAGGAGATTCCTCCTAATGTTGAGGTGGAATTTCTTTTCCAGGAGCTTGCATCCATTGCTCCGGGTACTAGTCTCTGGAGCAGCACAAAACAAGCTTGCTCCCTCCTCCATATGACATCCCTTCAACTATTTAAACAGGGCTATCATATCACCTCTTAACCTTCTCTTCTCCAGGCTCAGCATCCCCAGCTCCCTAAGTCGTTCCTCATAGGGAATGGTTTCCAGACCCTTCACCATTTTAGTCGCCCTCCTTTGGACATGCTCCAGTTTCTCAACATCCTTTTTAAATTGTGGTGCCCAGAACTGGACACAGTATTCCAGGTGGGGCCTGAGCAGAGCAGAATAGAGTGGCACTATTATTTCCCTTGATCTCTAGGCACTATACAGTAGACCCTTGTTATACGCTGAGGTTTGGTTCCAAGATCCCCCGTGTATAACAAAATCTGTGTATGCTCAAGTCCCATTAAATATAATGAGATAGCAAAATGGTGTCCCTTATAAAATATGGAAAATCAAGGTTTTGATATTTGAAATTTGTACTTTTTTTGAACATTTTCAAACCATGTATGCTTGAATCCGTGTATAAAAAAACTGTGTATAAGAAGGGCCAACTGTACTTCTATTGATGCTGCCTAAAATCGCATTGGCCTTGTTAGCTGCCACATCACAATGTTGACTCATGTTCAATTTGTCTGGCATGACTTCTTTCTCTGAAACCCATGTTGACTTTTTGTGATTATGGAATTGCCATCTAAATGTTCACAGACTCTCTGTTTAATGATCTGCTCCAGAATCTTTCCTGGTATTGATGTCAGACTAATTGGACGATAACTGTTTGGATCCTCTTTCTTCTCCTTTTTGAAGATGGGGACAACATTTGCCCTCCTCCAGTCTGCTGGCACTTCTCCTGTTCTCCAGGAGTTTTCAAAGATTATTGCCAATGGCTCCGATATTACATTTGCCAGTTCTTTTAATGCTCTTGGATGTAGTTCATCTGGTCCTGGAGACTTAAATTCATTTAGGTTAAACAGGTATTCCTATACTATCTCTTTACTTATTGTGTGCTGAAATTCTCCTGTTCTGTCCTCTGCTCCATTATCCTCAGGTTGAGCACCCTTTTCCTTTTTTGACAACACTGAGGCAAAGAAGGTGTTGAGTAATTCTGCCTTTTCTCTGTCCTGTTATAGATTCATCGTAGGGTGGCCATCAGTTGGAAATGACATAAAGGCACACAACAACAGTATCACAAAAATGCCATAAATCTCCAATGACCTTATTCCAAGGAAATCACATTAAAAGCCTGTGCAATATTTATATTCCTGGAGGCCTCCTTACTTAGAAAACTAGGGAACAAGGGTGTAACATTGCATTCCTTATCCAATATACAGATAGTCTCCTATCTGAACTAGTTTATTTAAAATCCATATCTTTTTTGCGAAATGATGACTACAAACTTTGTACTAAGTTTTTGGATATTTATTGAAAAGTAATTCATGCAGCAATACAGCTGTACAACATACTGGCTTTAAACAAAAACAATAACAAATTCTGTAAATGACAAAAAATAGCATTTGTACAGAATAATGAAGATAGCACAATGAACCTAATATTTATTTAGCCTGTGAGTTGTGAAAGGAACAGGGGTAGTTAATGGTTCTCATAGTGATGGCATCAAGAATCCTGTCTATGGCCCAAAACAAACTGCAGAAATAGTTTTTTGTGGGTTTTTCGGGATATGTGGCCATGTTCCAGAAAAGTTTCTTCCTGACGTTTCTCCAGAGGAGATGCCAGCCACAGATGCTGGCGAAACATTAGAAAGAAACGTTTCTGGAACATGGCCAAATATCCCGAAAAATCCACAAAAAACTATGGATGCTGGCCATGAAAGCTTTCAACTTTACATTAAACTGCAGAAATTTTACTGCACCTTTGTATATTCACTCATCCTTCCACTTTTGCTGGAGTTAGGGGCACAGGACCCCTGTAAATGTGGAAAACTGCAAATAACAAAAACACTATATTTTTACCTGAGAGAACACCTCTCTAGAAATCTCTAGGTCCTCCTGTGCAACTCTGTGGTCAACATCTGCCAAACATTGACCATAGAATAGCACTGGAGGAGCTACAAATACCTAGTGGAGTGTTCTCTCTAGGAATCTCTTAAGTCCTTCAATGTGATTTTTGGTTAAAGTTGACTATGGAGTTGTGCTGGAGGATCTAGACATTCCTAGAGAAAACATATTAATAAAATCAGTGAATAATCAAATCCACAAAAGTCAAAGCCGCAAATGTGGAGGGAACGAATGTAATGGGACTCGAATGTCCATGGATTCTGGTATCCATGAGGGTCCTGGAACCAAACCCCAAACCAACAATTGGCTTTTCTGAAATGTAAACATTTCTGCAGTTCATTTGGTTGATATTTTAGGTTAAGAGGAATTTCTCCATTGAGGGCATGCATTGGATGTTCCTCATCCTCATGGCACCTTTGGGAACAGCATATATCACTCTAGTATGGTTATGTCTTATGAAAAGGTGGGTGAGTTCCACAAAGTCTGGGTATTCATTGCAGTGTTTTGATGCTCCCATGTAAACACATGGTAAAATGAAATTCACTCATGTGTTTGTTTTAAAACTCCACACATTACACTTCAAACATTTTTGGTGTGGCCCTGCTCCATAAGGCAGTTGTGCGACTTTATGTGGCTGAAGCTGGGACCTAAAGAATATTCATACAGGAAGGTTGAACTTGTGTCCAGATCTCCCCATGACTAGAGAGACTGAACTGCTCTTGACATCCTCGAAAAGGAGGCTGCTAAAACCAGTGACATGAGTCTTCCTCTCATGGATGGATCATAAGCTTCCCATTCCACCCATGGATCAAGAACCAAGGAAGGATTCTCTCCCCAGAGAAATGTGTTTTTGGAAAAGTGAAGAGTTCAGCATGTGTATCCCCATCAAAAAATGCTACTTGTCCCACTGAATAGTCCAGAGAAACTCTGATCCTCTTTGGAGGGTGGCACAGAGACAAATTAGTCCTCGGTTCAGTGATTGCTTGGTATTGCCCATCGATACGTTGCACCCCCCAGTACCCTCCTCCAGGTGCAAGGAAAATTGGCCCATTTCTGTTTGCTGACTCCCTGACCACTCCCACGCCCCACCATGTCCCTCCTTCCACCACCTCCACTTCCCAGCAAATTTTCCCAGAGGTAAAGCCTTCATGGCTTAACACACTAGCCATCACATCATATCTCATAGTACAAGGAGCCACACTTTGCTTCATGCCTTTCCATGTCACTGTCTTCTGGTCTTCAGATATGTAGAGCTGGGGAAAAGCTGTGCCTGGATCCAGAGTCAGGTTTGCTGTATATAAAAAAGAGAGGAAGAAAGAGTCACTATCCATATTCATTAGGGACCTAAGACATAATGCAAATGATCACCATCATAATTGCAACTAGCTGTCAACCTGGAACTACCAGAGCTTAGAAAACATAGGTGGGCAAGTTGTGGCCTCCAGATAATGTTTACATTCAACTGTTACCATTCCTTATATTCAGCCTTTACAGCTAGAGCTGATGGGAACTGAAGCCCAGTATCATTATTACTTGAGAGCCAACGTAGTGTAGTGGCTTGGATGTAGGACTAGGACTCTGGAGATCAAGGTTTGATTCCCCACTCAGTCATAGAAACCTGTTGAGTGACCTTGAATGAGTCACACTTGTGATAAGTTTGCCTTAGGGCCGCCATAAGTTGGAAATTATTTGAAAACCCATAGCAATAATAATAACAATTACTACTACTACTACTACTACTACTACTTTCTCCCAAAATAGGAACTCAACTAGAGCCAAGCAAGTCACTTTTTGGATGACAGCTCCTAGAATCCCTTGGCCACCATGATTCTGGTTGCTATAGTCTTGAAAAATAACTTTTCCAAGCTCTGGTAATAGACATGCAAATCATCAGTGCTCAGCAGTGTTGTTAGTAGTGAGGAATCATTTCTTAACACATTGTTGGAGTCAGATCCAAGTTGAAATCAGTCTCAAAAACAGAACAGCAATAATCTAATGCAGTGGTGAGAAAAGTATAATTTGTTGGCCTCAAGGAGCCCACTGGCTTGCACAGTTTGGCTCAGACAGCAGCCTCCCATGTATGCTAGCATTTTGTTGGTCTGTGAATGCTGTGTGAATCTAATAGGGATCCAGTTTTTCAATAAGGAATCTTGCTTGATTGTCCCTTTAGTAATCAATTAAGTTGTGTTAGAGGGCATCCAGACTGATTAAAAAGACCAGAAAGTCCCAGGTTTTGTTCCCGTTCTTTCCAATTTAATTTTGGTGCTCCATATACATTTTGTTTATCTCAGAATATTTCTTGCCAGTTCCTGCATGGCCGGAAGGCTCTTGTGGTCTCTTCCAACTCTATGATTTTATGATAGCACAGAAGGCAGGCCCTGGTGATGCCATCCATTATGCTATCTTAAGCATTATCTGTAGCTGGAAGACTACACACACACACACACTTTATAAGACAGCACTCTTGCTCTGAAATTCCTCCCCATTGCCCTGAGGACTGGTGAAAAAGCTCCAGACCCTGAGATTCAGGGTCAAGCCCAGAAATCTGGCAACCCCCATACTTCACCACCTTTGAAATTATAACCACAGACAAATAAATATATTGTACACCAGTCAAGGAGATGAGATTACCTGTCCTGCTGTCCTTAGCAGATCCACAAGGGATACAGTTTAGTAGACAACTCTGGATCTGGTTGTGAGGTAGCTTTGAGTAAGAAATAGCCTGGGGAGCTTAGAAAATAGTTTGACTTCAGAACAGAATCACTATGTATTTAACCGTGTTTAGACAGTACTATTTAGACTTATTTGTAATAAGTAAGATCATTATGGATGGAGTTTGTAATTTGTAGTTCTTTTTGCTGTGAGTTGTTTTGCAAAAGAAAAACAAAATCTCTTCATAACAATCAAATTCATTGCTAAGAAAATTTACCTTGAATGGAATTACTTTGCCAGAATCCCCCCCCCCCCCCACACACACACACTCAAAAACTGGGCATGCTTTGCATAGGAAGAATGGTCATTTGTATTGAACAGAATACAGCAGGGACAGTGCAATATGAGCTTGTGGTAAAAACAGCAGAAATTACTCTGGATGCTCTTCTTCTTATAAAAAAGAAAACATTATGTTTTTTGTCTCTGGATATCAATCTTAGGATAGTAAAGGACACAGACAAAAAAAAGTTTACCTATACATTGGGCCCTTGGTATCTGCTAGGGTCTGGTACCAGAACCCCCTGTGGATACCAACATCCATGGATGCTCAAGTCCCATGAAATACAATTGTGTAGTAAAATTGTGTCCCTTATATACAATGGCAAGATCAAGGTTTGTGTTTTGGAATTTAGTTAATTTTTGAATATTTTCAAGTCATGGATGCTTGAATCCATGGATAAAGAATCCATGGAGGTGAAGAGACGACTTTTCACTCCTGACTTTATGCAGTCTGACACCACTTTAACTACCATGGTTCAATGCTATGGAATTCTGGGATTTGTAGTTTTGTGAGATATTTAACCTTTTCTGCTCAAGAGCCACAGCAAATTACAAATCTTAGGATTACATAAAATGGAGCCATGACAGTTAAAGTGGTATCAAAGTATATAAATTCTGCAGTGTGGCAGCAGCTTTGGTTGCAAGAGCTCATAACAGCTGGCTGTCCTCTGTGTGTATAAACTAACTTCCATTGTATGTTGTGGGTTTTTCGGGCTGTGGCCATTTTCTAGAAGAGTTTATTCCTGACATTTTGCCAGCACCTTCAGAGAATGCATTCTCTGAAGATGCCAGCCACAGATGCTAGCGAAACATCAGGAACAAACTCTTCTAGAACGTAGTCGACTCTCTGTATCCATGGATTCTTTTCCCACAGATTCAACTATCCACAGCTTGAAATACATCCCCAATATATATATAAATTCCAAAAAAGCAAAGCTTGATTTTGCCCTTTGATGTAAGGATTGGATTTAATAGCACTTGAGTATCCACAGATTTTGGTATCCACAGATGGGTCCAGAAACCAAATCCCAGTGAAAACCAAGGGCCCACTGTACATAGACAGACCAAAAAAGATACAGAAGGGTGGAATAAAAAAGCCAGCATTATTGAGACTTCCCCTCACTAAACAGTTTATACAAGCACTGATGCCTTTTTATGTCCAACACTTACTTACTTTTTAATTTATTTAGATACCCAACTTTCTCCTAAATTGGACTCAAGGCAGCTCACAAAAATGCTTTCAAAAACCAGTACAATTTTAAAAACACAATTAAACACATCACATTAATATAACAAGTTAAAAATATAAAATCATTAAAAACATGCTACGTTAAAAATATGTAACCCTTAAAAACATACAAAACAAACACTTCAGTAAAAAGCTCCCCTGAATGCAGTTAAATACAGAAAGGGGTTTATCACACTCGGGCTAATATTGGCATCAAAGAGAAGATTAAGAATTCTGGCAGGTTCATATTCATTTTCATATTCACTTTGAAAATAAATTGCAAACCCCAGATGGCATTTTTCCTGTACCACTTGGAAAAGTTACTTTTTTAAACTACAATTCCCAGACTCTTTCAGCCAGCATGGTCAAAGAAACCAAAGATTTAATTAAAAAAATAACTTTCCCAGTATTTGAATAGCAAATATAGCTCAGTGTAAACAAAATCATAAAAAGAAATGTGTGATGGATGGTGGTGGTGGGGGGGGGGGAGTTTCTCAGGAAGCTGTTGTAAAACTCTGATTTTGTCCAGGAGCTTATTTTGGGTGATGATCCTACAGCTTCTTCAAAATTAAAGTGACCTGTTGAAGCAAAGTTTTTAAAAAGTGTGACTAATACAAGGTATTGTTTGACCTGGAATGCTGAACTTACACAAAAATAATGCTATTACGCAAAAATAATATGCCTTAGTTCTGTGTTCGGAGCCTTAAAAGATGTTGAAGCAGCAAACTCCATGATTGTTTGAAGAGCATGAATGTACTGGGGAAAGCATGGGATGCTCAGAGATATTCTGCATTGTTTCAGATGAGCCTTCAAAGCTGGAGAAATATGATATGTTAGAAATTTTATAGTACTGTAAATATGGGATAGCAAGGCAAATATGACATACATGCTGCCTGGGTAATGGGGACTTAGCATGGTATCGTGGTTTGAGTGTTGGTCTAGGACCCCGGGAGACCAGGTTTCAAATTTCTGGACATGGAAACTCAATGGGGGGATATTGGACAAGTCACACTCCATCAGCCACAAAGGAGAGCAATGGCAAACCTCCTCTGAACAAATTTTGCAAAGAAAACTGCATGATATGCTCCTCTTTGGGTTGTTGTAAATTGGAATCCACTTCAAATCACACAACAAAAAACCCAAAAAAGTAGGTAATGGGAGGAATCCCATTTCCCTGGAACAAAACACTGGCCAGGATCCGGTGGAGTTATTTCTGCCGATGGAACTGCCTTTAAGCAGAATGAGACAGTCACTTCAGGCCATAATGCTGGAGCATCCTCAGAGGGAGAGAATTGGTAGTTATTTCCATTATTTAAAGGATTATCTCGGTCATCTACCATGACAACATGGTTGGCTTCGGGTGAGTTAGCTAGGTGAGTATGATTTGTTGTTCTGCTGCAGGGAAATTAATGTCTTAATCCAGTCCAGAAATTATTCCACCACTTTCTGCAGTGCCTCACATGCCCCTGAAAGGTCCTTCAGTGGGATAGGAAACCATTTAGAGGAGGTTTCTGGTGGAGCATGGGGTAGTAGAAGTGGGAGGAGGAGGAGGAGGAGGAGGAAGATCTCATCCTAGTGCTATAGATCATGAATGCCGATATATGAGGCAGGCAACTGATGTTTGAATGCTAGGTACATGCAGTGTTTTTGTATGAGAATCAAGGGGGAAAACTGATTTCTTTTCAGCAACTCAATTGCACTCAAATATTGCTTTATGACAAAAGTACAGTCAGCTCTCCATACCCACAGATTATGCATCTATGGATTTTATTTATTGATTTATTTATCTATTTATTTATTTCATTTATATCCCACCTTTCAGACCCAAAGTGGCACACAAATAAAACCTTTAAAATTACATTAAAATTCTTCATAGCGAGCTGTTGAATGATATTTGTTTTATTCTTGGGGGCCATAGTGTAGAAGGCCCCTGACCACTTGGAACAGCTCCACTGGATGACACTGTGCAGATTCAGTGGTGACAGAGAAGTATGATTTCTTTGCTGCCTCCACTGCCTTGACATAGACCTTCCAATGAGCCCTAGCCCATTTTCAGTTGGCTCTTTGGCTTAGGAATGGATATGAGTATTGCCCCCTACGGTAGGACACAACTTGACAACCTTGTCAACGGGGAATACCTTTACCCTTTTTATAGAACAGAAAGCTGAACCAGTGTGGTGTAGCAGTTTGAGTGTTGGATTGGACTCTAGGAGATCAAGTTTCAAATTCCCACTTGGCCATGGAAACTCAGTGGGTGACCTTGGGCAAGTCAAGTTCTCTCAGTTTCAGAGGGAGTCAATGGCCAAACAAATCTTGTCCAGAAATTTTTTTGATAGGTTTGTCTCAGGGCATACCAGAAACAACTTCAAGGCACACAACAAGAATGAAAAACTCTTACCTGGAAGAGAGAGAAGGATAAGAAGAACCACAACTACAACATTTCCTGCCACTGAGATGCCAAGAGCAATTTTCCACCAGAGAAGATTTGAGAAAGAACCTGTGGAATTGGAAGCCAACTGTTGATGTTTGAACATTTCATTTCCACACACTTAATAACTCAGTACACATTTGTTGTGACTAGTTCTGGTACTAAAGTCACAGGCCAAAATAAGGCACATTACTCAAATTCACCATGAATGGTGTATGTCTTATTCTGTGCAGGGACAACCACAGATGGAAGCTGGTTTGTATTTTTTAACACATCAGTGCAGACAATTGTTAAATTCTATTGTTGGTAGCATAAGCTTTCATAGACTAAGGACTTTATCACATAAGGTTAAACAGTGGAATTTTAACAGAATAACAACAATGGTGGTGGAAAAAGAACCTGGCTTTCCCGGATTCTTTTTCCTCCGGAGGGAAGCCACATGGTTTGGCGGCTGTGGCTTCCCTCCAGAGGAAATTAGGCCACCGGCAGGCTGCCCTTTATAACTAATTTAATTAATTTAACTAATTTAACACTCGCTGCATTAATAGAATCATAGAGTTGGAAGAGACCTCAAGGGCCACTGAGTCCAATGCTGCCATGCAGTAACTTTCACTCAAAGCATTCCGACAGATGGCCATCCAGCCTCTATTTCAAAACCTCCAACGAAGGAGACTACACCACACTCTGAGGGAGTGTGTTCCACTGTTGAACAGCCCTCACTGTCCTCCTAAATTATTTTCCTGCAGTTTGCATCCATTGCTGTGTCCTATTCTCTGCAGCAGCAGAAAATAAGCTTGCTCCATCCTTAATATGGCACCCCTTCAAATACCTAAACAAGGTTATCATATTACTCCTTAACCATCTCTTCTCCAGGTGTCCCCCATCCTATATCTATGCATATATCTATGCATCCTATATCTATATATAAGCATCCTATATCTAGTCCCAGAACAGAACCCTGTGGCACCCCACTGGTCACTTCTCTCCAGGATGAAGGGGATCCATTGCTGAGCACCCTTTCAGTTTGGTTGATCAACCAATTACTAATCCACCTAGCAGTTGTACTGTCTATTCCACATTTTACTTTCTTGTTTGTAAGAATATCATGGGAGACTTTGTCAAAAGCCTTACTGAAATCAAAATATGCAACACTGTCATGGTGATTTATGGCAGCAGTGCTGGAATAAAGCAACAAGCCTAGATGCAAAAAGTCCATGTTCACTTCAAGGATCTTTCTCTTTCTTCCTCTCACCCCTCCTCTGTTTCCCTCCTTTTCTCCCAGCCCCTTATGTCACACTATGTACTTGCAATGCAAAGCACTTTCTGCTGCCTGTGTTTTTATTTAGGGAGTTAAAAGCAAGTTCTAAGGACAAGGTTTATTACAAGTCACCCTCTTATTGGAAGAGGGGTGGGAAGTGTGTGGCCTTCCAGATGTTGGACAGCAACCTTCAATTGGTCACACTGGCTGTGGCTGCTAGAAATTGCAGTCCAATGGCTTCTGTCAGATCTAATAATTCTAACCATATTCTAACACATATCTACAATGTGATTTCAAAATCCTCCCTTCATGTGACTTCAATTGCCAAGCTTATCAGAGAGAAGGAGGGAGGGAGAGAGATTCAAATCAATACCTTTGCTTTCTTTGGAAGCTGTTGCTGCACAGAGGTCTCTTTTTCTGGGGTCTATACTCATGTACCCATCTTCATCCTCCATCTTCCTGAGTTCTTTGTCAGTGTTAGTTGCACATAGGAGAGTCTTTGGACAAGGAAGTGGCAGATCCCTGAAGCTCTTAAACTGGGAAGTAACACGCAATTATGTAAATAGACTTGCAAAACCAACCTGTCAGTTGGCAAAGTTGGTTTCATTCAGTTGGAATCTGTGGGCATGGTGGTCCCTTATGTAATATTTGTAACAGACAACAGCCTTTGGGTCAAATCTCACTTGCAGAAGATGACTTCCAGTTAGTTGATGAGTGAAATCTTTGGGACTTATTGTAGCTTATCTCCCCCTCCCATCCTGATTCTCTCACATGCAAGCAATGCAATTTATGCCACATTTATTTTACTTCACCTTCCCAGTGTGCTAAAGTAAGCAAGACTTCAGTTCACCACACCACGGTGTTCGGAGAAGAGATTACATGACTGGATTTGGAATGAAGAGGGAGGTAAGAAGCAGGAATGCTTTCATTTTCTCCCTTAGTTGGTTTTTTAAGGTGCAGAATAACGGCCTGTCTTGTGGCCTTGCACTGCATTATTTTTCTTTTAATGAGCATTATCTCATTAGCCACTGTGCATGCCTCAGGACTTTGGAAAGTTACTTTTACGGACAATTCTCAGAACCCCAAGTCTGCAGGACTCCCTGTCTAAAGGTTCTGAGAGTTGTCCCAAAAAGTAACTCTTCCAAGCTTGAATCTTATAGTATTCTCCTTTGCCTTGCTTCATATCCCTCATAGCTAGTCTTCAGATCCTGTAGCTATCAGTCATGCTAATCCCACAGATGATAAGAACATTAGAAGAACCTAGCTGGAGTAGAAATAGATCAATATTGTATTTAATGCTAGTAGAGATTTACCTATGCTAGAGGTTTGGAGTGACAAACAAAAACATTACTAAGGATTCTTTATGGTATGGTGGAGAGGTGGTCGATGGCAGTGTGTGTATGTGTGTATGTGACACCACAAGTTACCCCAATGAATGACATGGTGGTGGCATGTCAGGCCAAGAGAGGTTATTTAGTTCAGTATACAGTTGAGTAGCTGATTAAAGGTCATTATTTTAATTGCTTTTTAAATTATTTTTGATTCTATGTTATAAATTAGGTTTGATGCTAATGGTGATTTGATTACATTTGAATGTCAAAGTTTTGTACATTTCAGTTCTGTTATGTGTACTGAAATTTGTCAGCTACCTTTGGTCTCAATTTTCTGGGTAAAGGGAGGATAAAAACAATAACATCAACAGTAGCCATCATGAACTGCTTCTCAAGGATAATGGGAGCAGTTGTCCAAAAACATCTGAAGGACAGAAAGTTGCCTCTACTTGGCAGCTGTAGAAATAATTCTACACTGTAGAAACAATGCATTTCGACATTGCTTTAACTGCCTTGGCTGTGTCCCACAGAATCCTGGGACTTGTAGTTTTGTGAGGCACCAGCCCTTCTTTGGTAAAGAAAGCTAAAGACCTTTTAAAACTACAAATCCCAGGATTTCATAGGATGGAACTACAGCACTTAAAGTGGTGTCAAACTGCATTATTTCTATAGTGTAGATGCACCTCTTGTCATATATGAACAAGGGTTGGTCTGAAGAAGAGTTCTTATTCTGGAATGCAGTATTGGAAAGAATGAAATGCATAGTAGAGGAAGGCTTAGCCTGCTTCTGGGTAGTGCACAGGGCCTCTTCCAAACCAGCCCAGCAGGTACAAGGGTGTGGAGGGTTGGGTGGATGCTGTTTTTGTGAGATTTCCTGGAAGGGAGCTGACTAAGTTCAAGCAGAGATCTGATTGGCAGAAAACCATGTCTGAGAATTAAATTTATTCAGGGATTTTATATTTTCAGGCTGGTTGTTTGATTCAGCCTTGGCATTTTGATGATGCAGAAAACTTTAACTGCTCTATTTTTGTATACCAAAGGTAATTAAATTGATAAGAGTATGGCTGGTTGTTGTATAAAAGGCTTAAACTGTCATGGACTTTCTTGCATGGAGATCACTACTAAAACATAGTTGGCTACTATCAGTTATTAAGATTTCTGTCTGGGCACTCAACATTCCATCATCCAGTCATTACTCATGCTCATATTTATTCATATTAATTAAACTGGCTCAGGGAACAAAGATAATATCTGTATCTGTGCAAGGAACTTCTGGAGTTACAGGAACATGGAATTCCCCCAGAAGGATGCAGACATAGGAGATTATCGCACTGCGTTCTGAGACCGTTCTCATCACGTGATGAGAACGGAACGCATTTGAGTATACCGCACGTATGTGTTCCAATCGGGTTCTCAGAACGTTTAAATGTGTTCCAAATGTGTTCCAGGAGGGTACAGATATGAATGTGTTCCCAGAGAGCTGAAACGTGATGAGAACGTTCCAACAGAAGTGTGTGCGATATTCTTATCTGTTCTCAAATCCGTTCTCTCATTCCTCCGTCTCCTGATTGGCTGAAAGAATGACAGGCAGGGAGGGAGGCAGGCAGGCGAGCGACTGCAGTGAGGGAAGGTGGGTGTGTGTGAGGGGGGGAAAGAAGGAGGGAGGGAAGGGAGGAAAGTTGGGACAAGTGAGAGAAGAGGAAAGAAGGGAAAGAGAGAGAAAGAGAGAGGGAAACAGGGGGGCCAGAGCAGAGAGCAAGAGGGAGAGGGTCTGGCTGCTTCTGCGGGGGCCTCTAGTGTCATGTCCAGCGGGGCTCCTGTGCTGGCAGCCTGCAGGAGGCAAGGATGGCAGGGATGCCCAGGACCTTCTCCTCCTTCCCTCCAGGAAGGAACCCACAAAAGCTCCTCTGTTTGGAGCAACACACAAAAGCAAGCAAACAACTCCCAGAATTCCATAGCAAAGAGCCAGACAAGAATTAAAGCGGGGAGGGAAGCTCACAGGCCCCACCTGGAATATTGTGTCCAGTTCTGGGCACCACAATTCAAAAAGGAGCGTGTCCAAAGGAGGGCGACTAAAATGGTGAAAGGTCTGGAAACCATGCCCTACAAGGCACGACTTAGGGAGCTGGGGATGTTTAGCCTGGAGAAGAGAAGATTAAGAGGTGATATGATAGCCCTGTTTAAATATTTGAAGGGATGTCACATTGATGAGGGAGCAAGCTTGTTTTCTGCTGCTCCAGAGACTAGGACCCGGAGCAATGGATGCAAGCTCCAGGAAAAGAGATCCCACTTCAATATTAGGAGGAACTTCCTGAGAGTAAGGGCTGTTCGACAGTGGAACACACTCTTTCCTCAGAGTGTAGTGGAGTCTCCTTCCTTGGAGGTCTTTAAGCAGAGGCTGGATGGCCATCTGTTGGGGATGCTTTGATTGTGATTTCCTGCATGGCAGAATGGGGTTGGACTGGATGGCCCTTGTGGTCTCTTCCAACTCTATGATTCTATGATTCTATGAAGGCACACATTACATGCGCACACACACAGGAGGCAAAAGGCTGACAAGCAGCCAAAATGGGGAATTGGGATGACAGCAGAGGACTCTTCTTTTCTAACCGGTTTAAAGAGCTGCTATGGCTGCCGGGGCTCTGCCCTTGGCCCAGTCCCCTCCCTGGCAACTTGCTTTTCTTCGGCTTGAAGAGACCTGCATGGAGCTCCTCCTTCTTCCCAGCCTTGCAAAGGAGGTTTGGGATGTAACTTGCAAGGCTCATCTCTCCCCATTTCTCTTTCTCCCTGCCTTCCTCCCAATCCCTCCTTCTTCCCTCCCTTCCCTCCCTCCTCCTTTCCCCCCCTCTCTCTCTCACACACACCCCTTCCCTCACTGCAGTCGCTCGCCTGCCTGCTTCCCTGCCTCCCTGCCTGTCATTCTTTCAGCCAATCAGGAGATGGAGGCGGCCTTGGTGGAATATGTTCTCGGAACGGTTTCAGGAATCGCTGTGCGGTAAAATGCAGTTCTGATCACGTTCTGATCACGTTCTAGTTTACTAATGCAGTAATATCTGTTCCAGGAACATTCTCATCACGTGATGATAGGAACGTTCTCAGAACGCAGTGCGATAATCTCCATAGATAAACAGCTTCTCACTCCATGGACTTCAAATTACTGGAAGACAAAAATGAATTTTGTAAACGTGTTTACAGATAAACACATTTACAAAATTCCTTTTTGTCTTCTAGCAATTTGATGTCCATGGAGTGAGAAGTTGTTTTTCCATGTCTGCATCCTCCTAAGAGAAATATGCCCCAATCAGTGGTGTCTCTAGATTTGGTATCACCCAGTGTGCTAATTCACTGATTTCTCCTCATACCACACTATAAAGAATCCTTACTACCATTTTATTCCGTATTACCATGTATGGATGTGAGAGCTAGACAGTTAAGAAAACAGACAGAAAGAAAATCAATTCATTTGAAATGTGGTGTTGGAGAAGTGTGCTGAGGATACTGTGGACATCCAAAGCAAACAAACAAACAAATGGGTCCTAGAACAGATCAAGCTGGATATCTCCCTGGAAGTCAAGATGACTAAACTGAGGCTATTGTAGTCACATCATGAGAAGGCAGGACTCACTGGAAAAGTCAATAATGCTAGGAAAGGTGGAGAGAACTAGAAAGAGAGGAGGGCCTAAAAGTATATATTCTATGTAGGAAAAAGTCAAGTTTATTATGGCAAATCAGGGGATTACAACCTTGAAGGAAGCTATTTTAAAATTTATGTTAATTGAACTATCTGTATTTGTATTGTAATATATTTGTGTGTATAGTCTGTGTGATGTTAAATTGTTTTATTGTTTGAGTTTGATTGTTAATTGCTGAAATGTAATACTTAATATTTTTATTTTTTTAAGAAAAAGAAAGAGAGGAAGGTCATATGCTAGATGGATGGACTCTATTAAGGAAGTCATGGGTATTAGTTTACAGTAAGTAAGCAGAGCAATGTAGGAAGTGAGTCTTGCAGATGTCTCATCCATGGTGTCGCCATGGGTTAAGATTGACTCGAGGTCAGTTAACAATAACAGCAGCAACAACAACAACAACATATTTACAGATAAAAGCCACAGCAGAAAGAATCACAAATAACAGAAAACACCCTGAATAGATGCAGGGCTCATGCAGAAAGGGTGCGGGGCAATCTGTTGAGGTAGTGAGATTTTCCAGTTCTTTTTGTTTTGCATTTACTCTCATTTTTCCAAGCTTGCATCCAAATTCTTTCTTGAAATATTCCAGGTCTCCTGCACTCCCTTTCCTCACCCCCATTGTGTTCTCTTCCTCACTGATCATGTATCACATCTAGACTTGTGCAATATTTCAGAAATTAATTTTTGACAATTCCCACAGAATCTTATTTGTTATTATTTCAGAGATATAGTCAAAGTATTGAGATGCTTTAGCAATATTACACTTGTTAAACATTAAGGTCATTTTGTTTTGGTGTAAACATTCCTCTTTTCAACATGAAAAACTCTTCTAGAACTGAGGAGTTTATCACACGGGAGGAATTTCTCTTAATTTCGAATGAATTCGCTAGTTCATTTATGTGAATTTATGTGAATTCGAATTGCATTCGAACTGACTTCCCATTGCCCGAAAATAACTTGCCATTGCCCAAAATTGTGTGTGGTAGTCTATCATGCAATAACGTGAAACCTCATGATTGCATTCAGACTGACTTCCCATTGCCTGAAATTGCGTGTGGTAGTCTGTCACATAATAACGTTAAACCCCATGATTGCATTCGGATTGCCATTGGATTATACTTCCAATTTTTCTTGTCTGATGAACTCTATGGCCTCATAGCCCTAAAAATCCACAAAAAACTGTTCCTCTTTTCCCTCCCTTGATCTCTGTTGAATCTGCATCCTGGAAACAATAGCTGTGTTTACTGGTGGTGGCTATCTTTGTCAGTTCTGGTATAAGACAATGAGACTGCCAAGTAGAGATACATTTCCCTCCAGAAAATACAAAGTTAATTTAAACTGAGCTGGGAAATAGGAATAAAAAAATCCTTAGTAGCACTGGGAGTTCCCAGACAATACATTGGGGTCATTCAGACTATTTTTTTTTAGCTCAACTGTGCAAATAATCTCACTCACGCATTCCAGGTTTGTTATTCACACTAATCACGGCCGCCTCGCTGCGGGGCAGGCCGTTTTGCCGAAGAATCGGCAAGAAACTACAAGCCCCAGAATGCTCTGGGGCTTGCCCGGCTCCCTAGTGGTGCGCGGGGTGGAAGGGGCGGCCCTTCCGCCCCGCGACGCTCTGGGAGCCGGACTTTGTGGTGCGGGACTTCCGGTCCTCCAGGGCAGCTCATTGGTTGGGCTGCCCTGGAGGAGGAGCCCCGCACTGCACGTTGGAGGGGGCGGGGCCTAGGCCTTTTTTAGGCCGTGTTGTTGGCCCTGTCCCCTCAGTCGGCGCTTGGCTTCGCACGGAGCGGAGCCAAGAAGGAAGGGAGGAAGACTGGAGTAACTTCCTCCCGAGTCTTTCCTCCCTTCCTTGGAGCCGGCCTGGGCCGGGGTAAGTGGGGCGGTGTGGTGGGGGCGGTTGGTCCTCCCCCATCCCCATTCCACTGGGGCCATTCGCCCCGGTCCGCGGCTCCGTCGCCGACGGACCCAGTGGGGGGGTCCTCGTGGCCGGTTGAGGCCTGGCCTGCGGGCGCAGCAGCCATCTTTTCTTCCCCCTCGGGGGATTTTGGCACACCTGCCGTTTTGGTTTTGGCGGGGAAAATCCACCATTTTGTTTTGGCGGGGAAATCCGCCATTTTGTTTTGGCGGGAAAATCCGCCATTTAGAATCAATTTGAGGCACTATCCTCTGTGCTGCAATTGCCAGGCCTTGCTTTTATTAATGAGACTTTGCTTTCAAGCTTTGTTCTTTTGTTTAGACTTCAGGACATTGCTTGTTGTGGTGCCTCTGTTCAGTATTAAAATAATGCCTCCTAAAAAGTCCAGGACTGGCAGGGGCCAGAGCTCAGGAGCTGTGCAGCGGCTCAGATTGTCGGTCCCTCCAAATGTTGGGACAGGTCCCAGAGACATCTCTCCCAGCTCTAGCAGTGGGTCTGGGGAGAGGCATCCGCCTCCTTCTAGACCACCTGGGGACACATTGACGCAGCCAGATGGGGCTACTGGTTTGTCGGGCGAATCTTTGGCTGTACTGTCAAGATCCATTGCTGAGCTCATTCAGAAAGCTACTACCTCTAGCCAGCTTGCCAGCTCTTCGGCATCTGCGACACATGAGCCTCAGTTATCCGGACGTCAGGTTCCCAGATCGTCGGTTCCTGCATCGACATCTTCGGGCGGTCGAGGCTCCAGTTCATCGGTTCCTTCATCGCGACATCGCGTCCGGCAGGTGTCCAGTTCGTCCAGCTCATCGAGCTCGAGTTCGTCCTCCACGTCATCAGCTGAGCGTCGGAAGGAGAAGAAACGTAAACGCAAGGCCAAGAGGAGACGTCACAGAGCGCGTCGAGAGGGAGTTCTTCAGCCTGCCGTGGAAGGTGGAGATCCTCATGGGGTGCCTTTTGGAAGGGACGGTTTTTGGGTTGAGCATGCTTTGGTTCCTGGTTTGCCCAAGTGGGCCATCAAAAAGAGGGCTTGGCGCCCAGGTCTTCAGGGTGTGTGGGTGGATCCGCGTGCAGCGGATTTTCCTGTTTGCTCTCCTGGAGAGCGTCCACCTGGCGCACATTTATCGAAGAAAGTGCGCAAGAATATCCTGAAGGGTTGCTATGTAGACGTTTTTACCCTTCTTCAACCTAAAGGAAAAGATGCTGTGGCTGTCACTTCAACAAAGTCAAGTAAGCACGAGCCAAAGGCAGTTCCTGCTGAGCCCACCTTTTCCAATTGGTTAGAGGGCTTTGTTATCTTCAAGGCTGTGGTTTCCATGGCCTTCCCTGAACGTGCTTGGCATTTGGACAGCCATTTTTTGAATGTTCTGCGTGCAAGGACATTCGCAGGTGATGCTGCTGCCATTGCCTACGATGCGGCCTTTTGTCAACATGCATCGCAGAATTCACGGGAGCGTTGGGACTTGCTCCATAACGAAATTTGGCTGCTAGAGGTGGGCACCCTTGCTAGGTTGAAGGGCCCACAGAAAGGACAGGTCAAGAAGGACGCAAAATTATCTTGTTGGGACTATAATGCTGGATGTTGTTCTCGCACAAATTGTAAATTTGAACATTGTTGTAGCAGTTGTAGAGGGTCTCATCCTAGGTCATTGTGTTCCCGCCCTGCTCCAGCCGCTCAGCCCTTTCGAGCTGGGCGCCCTGCCTCCGCGACCACTGGCAAACGAGAAAGTTCAGGGGGCACAGATGCCGGTGCTGCAGGGAGCCAAAAATGAACAGGTTGCTAAGGTTTCAACCCAGGTATCAGCCAGGGCTTTTACGCCCGTAAATACCAATGCTCTTCTCCCTTTATTGTCAGCATACACTAATAAGCAAGCTGCTTCTTATTTGGCTGATGGTTTTTCCTTTGGATTTAGGATCCCAGTTCAAGCCCCACTTTCGCATCATTTTCCTAATAATTTGTTGTCTGCTAGATCCATGCCTGAGGTTCTTAGGGCCAAGATCAACAAGGAAATCCAGGCGGGACGCGTGGCCGGTCCCTTTGATGTCCCCCCTTTTGATAATCTTCATATTTCTCCCCTTGGTGTGGTGCCTAAGAAAGCACCTGGTGAATTTAGAATCATTCATCACCTTTCTTACCCTCCAGGGTCTTCAGTGAATGATGCGATCCCAGAGGAGTTGTGTTCCGTCAAATATGCTTCCTTTGATCATGCAGTCCGACTCGTTTGGGCGTGTGGAAAAGGTGCACTTATGGCCAAGTGCGATATTCAGTCGGCCTTTAGACTCCTTCCGGTTCATCCTGAAGATTTCAAATTTTTAGGTTTCCAGTTCGAAGGAAAATTTTATTTTGACATGGCCATGCCTATGGGCTGCTCTATCAGCTGTGCAGCCTTTGAGTCTTTTAGCACCTTTTTGGAATGGGAGTTACAACGCAGGGCCTCTTCCCCTTTGGTTACCCACTATCTGGATGATTTTATGTTTGTGGGTCCTGCAAACTCCACCAAGTGTTCTGATCTGTTAAATGCCTTTACTGGGTTGGCAGCTGAGGTTCGGGTTCCCCTGGCAGCAGATAAGACGGAAGGCCCTGCTACGGCTATGTCTTTTTTAGGTATTCATTTGGATTCTGTTAAGGGCTTTTCCTCTTTGCCTCAAGAAAAGGTTGCCAACCTGTGTGGTTTGTTGGACCATGCCTTGGCTGCTTCTAAGCTTAAGTTAAAACAAGTTCAGTCTTTATTGGGGCATATGAACTTTGCTTGCAAAGTGGTGGCTCCTGGTAGAGCCTTTTGTGCCAGGCTTGCTAGATCTCTGGCTGGCCCCACGCTTTTGCATCATCACGTTCGCATTACCAGACAAATCAAGGAGGACCTGAGAATCTGGTTGCAATTTTTAAATGGCTTTAATGGTATTGCCATCTGGCAAAAATCTTGGTGTCTGGAAGATAAATTGCAAGTTCACTCTGATGCTGCTGGAAGCATCGGTTTTGGTGTTTATTTTCAAGGCCATTGGTGTGCCGAAAAATGGCCTGAAGAGTGGCATGGGTCAGATATCTTAAGAGATATGACCTTCCTGGAGCTTTTTCCCATTGTTGTAGCAGTCATCATTTGGTGTGCCGAATTTTCCAACAAAAAGGTGTGTTTTTGGTGCGACAACCAAGCTGTGGTGGCTGTCCTTAATAAGCAAACCTCTAAATCCACTAGGGTCATGGGTTTGGTCAGGAAATTTGTTTTGTGTTGCTTGGTTAACAATATTTCTTTCACAGCTCGACATGTCCCAGGATTAAAAAATGATATTGCTGATGCGATTTCTCGATTCCAGGTTCAGCGGTTTCGTCTGTTGGCCCCAGAGGCAGATCTTCAACCTACCCAGTTTCCGGTGTCCATGTGGGAGGTTGGATGTCTGAAATAATAGAAGGCATTTTGGGTTCCATTGCTCCATCTACTTTTAAGAGCTATAAGAATGCTTTAAAGAAACTCTTTCAGTTTTTTTGGTGAATCAGCTTTACAGCCTTGTTGGCCGGTTACCACAGAAGTGGTTTTGCAATTTTTGGTTTGGCTTAGGCACAATAACATTGCTCCCAAAACTATGGCCATTCATCTCACTGGCATTTCTTTCTTTTCAAAGGCAGGTGGTTTTGGTGACCCTTGCGCTTCTTTTCTGGTAAAAAGGGCTGTCGAAGGATGGAGAAGAGCTCATGCGATTACTAAAGATGTACGTCGCTCTATATGTTTTCAATTGTTATGCAAGCTGTATATGCATTTACCTGTTGTTTGTTCATCTCGTTTTGAAATCAAACTGTTTTGTGCAGCATTTACAGTGGCTTTCTTTGGTGCCTTCAGATTGGGAGAATTGGTGGCTGGGTCCAAGAGCAATGTGTCAGGGCAGGCGTTGGGTGCCTCTGACATCAATTTTTTAAAGCACGGTGTTTCTTTTACGGTTCGCCGGTCCAAGTGCGACCAATTGGGAGCTGGTCAGACTGTGGTGTTGCATCGCTTACGTGGCTCACCTGTCTGTGCTGTTAAGGCCCTTCGATCTTATTGGAAGATTCGGCCTATGGGTTTGGATTTGCTTTTTGTTCATTTGGATGGATCACCGCTTACCAGATACCAATTTGTTTCGGTGCTAAGAATGACTTTAAAAAATTTGGGGCTCCCAGCTGAGAAATTCGGAGGTCATTCTTTTCGCATAGGCGCTGCTACGGCTGCTTCCAGGGCAGGCTTGCCCGCGCAGGACATCCAAAAAATCGGAAGGTGGAGATCTAAGGCCTACGCTGGTTATGTTCGTCCGCACTTGGACCAATGCACTAATCATTAGCATCGCTCTTCGCAGGGTTGGCGGTAGGCCTTCGGTGTAGGCCTTTTGTGGCGGCAGCATAGGCCAGGATCGGCACGGTGTAGGTACCAGGGCCATGGTGCTCTGGTCTGGAAGTCACTAGGTACCCGGGGGCGAATTGGGCAGGCGTATGGCCATTGCGGGGGCCATAACGCGGGTGCGCCTCCCGGTGACTAGGGGCTTAGTGAATATGTGAACGCATGGCATGGTTTGCGGTCAATTTGTGTTCCTTAGCCCCTAGGTTATCCCAAGCGCCTGGTGGGTGCCAGGTTGGTTAATCAGACAACATCGGGTTGTTTGATTTCGCAGATCCTGACCTCATGCTTTGTGCCAACCCATACCAATGGCTTGCTAATAAAGTTGTGGCCTTTCTTCCAAGTTGGTGTTGTGTGGTTTTTTGCAGCAGCATCTAAGGCAATGGAACTGCCTCTCTGCGAGTTCTGTTGCTCACATGTGCAAGTACTCAAATAAAAATGCAGTCAATGATGCAAATATACTAAAAAAACCCATTCAAATCATGCAGAGTTTTATCTCAGTTTATCCTGGGTCTATTCGCAATAGTTATTCACATAGCTGAGAATGTGAATCTTTTAGAAAAATGTGGTGGAAACCCTCCTGTCCCTGGATCAATTATCCTGGGTTAAATGTTTTTTCTTTTTGGCAGCCCCCCTCCCCAAAAAAAGCTTAATCCAAAATGCATGTGAACAAGAAAGATTCTACTTGGATAACCCCACTGAGACCCATTCATGTAGTTCTCCAAAATGAAATTGGTTTGTAGAGAAAGAAAACTGAGGCCTGTTACAGCCTGCCAAAATAAAGCTGCTTCAGGTCTCTTTGGAGGTATGCTGTTTAAATGATGCATACATCCTAAGAATCCAGAAGCTGCACCAAAGCTGTACTCCAGTGCTTAGGAATGGAGTGTGGCTTTGGCGCGACCTCCGGACTCTTAGGACCCATGCATCATTTAAATAGCATACCTCCAAAGAGACCCAAAGCAGCTTTATTTTGGCAGTCTGTAACAGGTCTGAGATTCAGAGTCAACCCCCTCCCCACCCCCTGTAAGCTGGTGGTGCTCTAAGGATGCATCCACACTGCACAATTATAGCAGGTTAATACTATTTGGAATTTATAGTTTCAAAACAAATAATTTTTGTGTATTTCCCTTAATTGTATGTAGCATTAGAACTCTGACAGAGAATTCTAAGTACCTCACTAAACAGCAAATTTAGAGCTGTGGCAGTTAAAATGGTATCAAATTGCTATATTTTTGCAGTGTAGATGCTTCCTAAGTCAAAATGAATGGGTCAGATATACTCAAATTTATAAGCAGGAATATACAGTACAGTTGGCCCTCCGTTTTCACAGGGATCCATTCCAGACCTCCCCATGAAAACGGAGGCTCGCGTATATTCAAGCCTCATATGCTTGAATGATGTGCGCCCCCATGAGTGTGGTTTGGGAACACGTGCCGGATGCACACGCCATTGGAAATAACATAGGTTGCACACGCCATTGGAAATAACATATATCCGCAGATATTTGAGGTCTCAGATCTCAGATCCACGAGTTAGGAGGGGCGACTGTAGTCAGAAATATCAAAATGTGAATAAAAAAACACAACAATCAACAGTAATAATATGCCAAAAAACTCTGCTAAGACCTTCACAACTAAATATTCAGGATTCTGTAGGATGGAGCTATGCTAGTTAAAGTGGTGTCATATGGCATTATTTCTGCAATGTGGATGCACCTAATGAGGCCCACGTGCAATAATGCAGTTTAGTCATTTTGGCTTCTAGTGTGAGTTTAAGCTTGATTTGCCCTAGGACCCATTCATTAATCTTTTTAGTGAACTGTGGTATTAGTAGAACACTTCTGCAGAATCACTTTTCCAATGAATTGATTTTTGTTTCTGTCCACTTCATTGTCCAGCTTTCACATCCAAGAGTAGAAAGTTGAAATACCTTTGAATGAATGAACCTGGCACTGATTTTCAATGATCCAGTTGCTGTCATGCTTTGTATCCTTCAATACTTTATTCTGCAGCACACAGGACACATGAGCCATCAGGAAACAAGACATAAAATACCACCACAGTAGAACTATGTTCCATCTTCTTCATCGACCCTTGAAAAACCTACCTTTAAGCTGTTTCATCCTCCCAACATGATGGTCAGTGGAGTGGGAAGCAGGGGTGGAGAAGCATCCGACTATGTGGTTATAGCTGGATGCTGAACAACCACATCATCATATCATACAAAGCTATTCTGATTTGGAAGGGAAAGTCCTAATTGATCCTCTGCAACTGCTATAAATTTCACTACCTGTAAGGCAACTGAAAGATCCCCTCTCCCCTATTCTCCCTGTGGGCTACCATATTATTTCGTTAGCTGAGTTTTACTAAATTCTGGTTCCAGTTACCTGGATTGTGCTCGTAACCATTTCCCAATCTGTTGATCCAAAGGTTAGAAGGAAGCAATCCAGCTGAGTGAAGCCAATCATGCTGGGGAACAGGTGAGAAAACAAGTGCACTAGTGTCCTTGTTAAGTAAGAGGTGAGGTTGCAAATGAAAGGTTTACCAGAGTGAAAATTGGAGATGCCTATTATTTCTTTAATGGCCGTGTAGAAAAGGAAATTTCAGAAAGTGTGGCTTGTTTAGTTGTGTGATTAGCAACACTTGATGAAATTCCCTCTTCTACACAGCTATTAAAGAGACAGGAAACACCTTCAGTTTTCACTCTGGCAAAAATAGATGGTGCTCTTCAGGCAAGACTAGCAGACTTGAGAGAATGCTTGAAATTGTTCTTTGGTCAAATCTAATTTTATATACACACAAACACAGAGACAAACAACAACAGCTTTATTCCCTATTAGCTGCTTACTACTTAATATCATTTTATTATTCCACACATGGGTTGCATAGCACAGTCAATGTGTACTTCTCCATGTAGAGATTTGATCTTGGCCCCTATATCCTTCTGTAACTGTCAGATGCTGTTTCCTACTGAAAAGTGTAATTTTTTCTGTTATTATAGGACCATGCTATTTGACAGATGGGTCAGTGTTACATTAAAATATACAGTGGGCCCTTGCCATATGCAGGGGATCCATTCCAGACCCCCCACCCCCATGTATGGCAAATACCGTGGGATCTCAAGTCCCATTGATTCGTATGGGTGCTCATTGCCATGGACGGTGTGGTGCACACCCCATTTTAAAAACCTGGGCTTGCCATGAGTGGAAGCTTAAGTCCACGTAAGGCAAGCCCACATATGGAGCAAATGGGCCTACTTCTCTAGAGTTCTCTAGCAGAGAATAGAGAATTATATTACTAAACTACAGATCCGAGGAATCCTTGAGATGCAGCCATGATCACTGATGGAGTTGCTAGTTACAGATACTGTGCGGAATATCTTATGGAAGACGTGGGTCTTGAGGAGAAATATGAAGAAAATATTACGGGTGGTGTTACATAGCTGTTCTGAGAGGCAGGCAATTCTGAACAAAGACGAAGGCTCTGTTTCTGGACAAACAAAAAGGGCATCTTTTATTTTTGTGAAAGCACACATAGTAGAACTCTGAAAATCTGTGGTGTGAATCATGCAACCTTTCATGAGCTGTTGGACTTCAATTTCCAGCAGCACTAGCCAGCATAGCTAATGATTAGTAATACTGGAAACTACAGTCCAATAAAATCTGGAGTCCCAAATCATTCCCACCCTGTTATAAAGAAGTAGGATTGTCTTTCCATTTGGGAATCAAAAACATTGCCTCACAGTATGTTGCATTAACACAGATACAATTTACATACAGTATTTACCTAAATGCCCAACACTTTGCAATATCTTTTCCCCCATGGTTTTGCAACACAACATGAGTAGTCCTGCCCATAGTTTGTACACAATTTTATCCCAGGTGATGGTGGTGTGTGTATTGGCCTAACAAAGATATACAGAGCAAGGATTTTGGCTTTCATTTTATAGTCAGCATGACTTTTGAAGAACTTCAAAATTAGCTTTTCAATAAGGAGAGTCCAAGGAATATTCAGGGATATTGTCAATGAACAAGAAGCAAAGCAAAGAGCAGGTCTGTGTAACCAACATGATATCCCTCAGTTTCAGGGATGGAGCATGAGCTCAGCATTTGACTGATAGACCAAGAGAAAAGCATAGATCTTCTCTCCATAAAATGTTATTTGGGGAAAAGTAAAGATCTCGACATCTGTATTGCCATCAAAAAATGCTATCTACCCTTCCGCATAGTCCATAGAAACTCGGATCCTAGTGAGCAGTTGGCACAAGGTCAAGTTTGTCCTCTTAGGGTCGGTGATTGCCTCATACTGTCCATCAATGCACTGGACAGCCCAGTATCCTGCTTGTGGTGCAAAGTAAATTGCCCCATGTCTAATTACAGATTCCCTAATAACTCCCACAGCCCACCAGTTTCCTCCTTGTAGGACCTCAACTTCCCAGCAGATTTTTCCAGAAGTAAAGCTTTCATGGCTCAGCACACTGGGCAGAATGTCAAATCTCACCTGACTACTAGTCACATTTTGTTTCCTATCTCCCCATTTCACACTCTTCAGATCATCAGACACATAAAGGTGTGGGTGGGCAGTGTTTGGGTCTAAGGTCAGTTTTGCTGCAAAAAAAAAAAAAAAAGTGAAAAAGAATCAGAGTCTATTCTATGATGTTCCTACTTTTTCTTAGGACTAAGGAATTATATTTATGGATGTCATTGCCATTATAGGATGTTGATCCAATATTACAATATTCTGTAATATTGCTTAACTGTTGTTGGGGAAGTCGTAGAGTCTACAAACCAAATCACATTTTTAATATATAAAATGTAATTACAATTACTGCAATGAAGAATACTGGAGTTGTCTGAGAACTGGTGAAGGCTCCTTTACTTTTAATTGTTGCATGAAAGAATTTAAGATGTTGCTTGTCACATAACAAGCAACATGTGCTGAAATTCCCTCTTCTACAAAATTATTAAAGGTATAGGAGCATCCAAAAGTATGCAATATGCTGAACAACTATTATCAGCTGTGTAAAAGTGCAATTATTAAGAGTCAGTGTTAAAAAGTAAGCCTCAGAAACATTTGTTTCTGCTTTCTGCTCCAAATTTCATACTTCTGAAACTCTGACTGAAACCTTTCATATTACTAATATTGTTAACATTTCATTTTGACTACTGTGTGAACATAAAACAGCCATTGTGGTGTTAAGTGAAAGCTTATTTTCCAGTGACTTTATTACTTATTAAATCAGGTAGACTCAAGGAAAACTAGTCAAACTTTATTTCTACAGAAAAGGAACAGTGCAGAACAAATGACCCTCCTTGTGTAGTGGATTACTTGGCATATGAGGTGGCATAGATAATGGAGAGAAAGTTCCCCATAATTTTGCATGTTCCCAACAGTTTAGAGCAATCCTATCTAGGTAAGTAATATTCAAAGAGAGCCTGCATGGTATAGCGGTTTGGGTGGTATACTAAGAGTTTAGAAGATCAGGGTTCAAATCCTCACTCAGCCATGAGAACCCATTGGGTAACCTTGGGCAAGTCACACTCTCACAACCTCAGTAGAAGGCAAAAGTAAACCTTCTCTGAATAAATCTTGTCAAGAAAGCCTGGGATAGGATCACCATAGACTGGATTCAACTTGAAGGCATGTAACAGAAAAATAATATTAAGAGATATAGCTATGTTAGTGTGTTTCAGCCTCAAAGGTGATAAAGGATTCCATTCATTCCACACAATACTTTCATACAAATACTTGATCTTCTAACACATTTTAATACAATAGCTTTCCCCCCTTTTCATGGGATGTCTTCTCCTTCCCTCCTTCCCTTGAATATCTCCATTCTCTTCATTCTGGGGAGTTGTGATAATGGGATTTTCCTCTGAGCAGCACAGTAGAGTTCTTCCCAAGTAACAAAGAGTTAAATGATCTGACGAGATTGTCACATTTGAATAGGTGTCAGTTTCACAGAAGCAATTGCCCAGTGAGATGA
Source organism: Sceloporus occidentalis (assembly GCA_023333645.1). Taxonomy (NCBI): domain Eukaryota; kingdom Metazoa; phylum Chordata; class Lepidosauria; order Squamata; family Phrynosomatidae; genus Sceloporus; species Sceloporus occidentalis. The sequence continues at coordinate 20,616,228 of JALMGF010000001.1, forward strand.
CCAGCTGGGCTGAAGCGTGAAATTTCAAGATCTTTCTCAGCACAGGTTATTAAAAGTCACAAGTCACCACAAGGGAGAGAACTCAAGAAAAGGGGTTCCTGTCTGACCTGAGAAAGCTACTCAAAAGAGTCCTGACTCCTACCGTGTTTCCCTGAAAATAAGACACTGTCTTATATTTATTTATTCTCAAGAAGACACACTATGGCTTACTTTCAGTGGATGTCTTATTTTTATTAAGTATGGCATACCAATCTACATTTATTCAAATATAGTTAAGTCATCTTTTTCTGGAGCATCATCATAACTCTCTCAACCCAGAATTCCATCCTGAATTTCTTGAGACTCCATTTCCTTTAAAACCGTTGGCCCCAAGATGCCAGCCACAGATGCTGGCAAAATGTCAGGAATAAACTCTTCTAGAACATGGCCACATAGCCTGAAAAATCCACAAAAAACTATTGATGCCAGCCATGAAAGCCTTTGACTTCACATTAGTCCCAATCTTTCTGCTCCCTTTGCACCCCCTTCTGTTCTGCTTGTAACTCTAAAATGTGCTTGAAGGAAATATGTTCTTTCCAGTAAAAAGGCATCCTTTAGCTATGGCGATTTCGTACTTAGAATAAAGTATTACACTCTCGCATTCATTTCACATGCCTTTGCTATGTCTTACCCCTCACCAAGGTGTGTGTGTGTGTGTGTGTGTGTGTGTGTGTAAATGGAATCCCAGCAATGTCCCATTTTGTGTTGATATGCAAGTGGGATTCAAATCAATGGGTAGTGGCTGTTTATTAAGATAAGTGCTCTCTAGATGTCTCATTCTACTCAGCAAAAGCAGGAAGCGGGGACCTCAGAAACTCTACAGGAATGGGTTAGGGTGGAAGAAGGCTTGTGTTCCTAGGACCCCCCAGCCTCTCCTAGGGTACTTGAGACAACAAGGGGCTTGTGGTTGTTCAGCAACATACCTGGATACAGGCCAATGCTTATATATCTGCCTGTTGATGTCCTATTAAAAAAGAAATTGCTCTTTTTGTAACCAGAATGCCTTTCATCATTATTCTAGGCAGATATCACTAGACTGATGTGGTAAGCCTATTTGACAAATTGTTTTACGTGGTGTGAGCCACAAAAGCCAAATTATGCTGTCAAGTCAGACTGAAAAACACACACATCCTCCTCTGTCTGCAAGGAGGTTAGGAAACCACCATGGGTATGTGAGTATAGAGGCCCTGCCCGCAGAAAAGAGCCACTGAGGAACCAAAAACTTTCCTACATTGCGTTTGATGGAAGGGAGAGGAACTGAGAGATTACATAAAAGAAGATCTGCTTACCCTTGCAGTGCATATTGTCAGCAGGGGTGGGGGGGAGAACAAAAAACCCCTATGTCTATCAAAAATAAAATAAAATAAATACCATATATGTTGTTCCATGGCTGTACTTTCTATTATTTTTTCCCAATGAGAGTAAAATCACTGAATCAGTTAGAGTTGCCTAGATGTTAATTTGTGTTAAAGAACAGATTGAGACTAACCAGCAGCATTCCAGTCATTGTCTGATTGCTTATAAAGGCACATTTTAAATAGCTTCTTCATTTCAAAATGTTCACCATCATGGCTAATGGGTTTTGCAGGGGTATCACTAGGAGGGGGTGTGTGGGGGGAGGGGTGTGTGCAGATCACAATAGGTGATGCCTCTGGGAGGGTGACAACTAGTTTAGCCCTCTGCCCACCGTGGCTGCTGGTGATGGTAGGGTGCTCCTGCCACCTGGTAGCCCCAGTTGAGTCTGGTGGTACTTCTTGCTGGCCAGGAAAGGGAAGTGATGGTGATGAGGGCAGCAGTGGTGCCATGGCCTCCTTCTCTTCCTTCTACCATTGCTTCCCTTTCCAGCCTAACCAGTTGCTGGGTGGTGGTGGCAGATTCTTGCTGCCACCTCGCGTTCTGCTTTGGGCTCTCTCCACCTTGACAAAGAGATCTCAACATAGTGGAGAAGCATACCACAGCAGTGAGGAGCTAGTTGACACTGATGAGGTAGAAGAAGGCACTGTTGGGGAAGGTGCCAAGGAAACACAGGAAGGAAACACCAGCAGAATCACACAGGAGAGGAAAGGGGTGCTGAGAAAATTCTGTAAGGAAAAGCTAGTCATCCATTTTTCACATCCCAAGGCTAGCACTGTGGACTTCCAGAAGTCATTGGAATGCATCTCCATTAGACCCAGCCTGCAATGCCAGTGGTGAAGAATGGTGGGAACTGCAATTTAACATCTGGAGGCCTGCACAATTCCCATCTCTGTTGTAGTAGTACTATTTCATCATTGTGTGACTATTTTGCTCATAGCCTGCTTATTTTTTCTGGCTCCTGTGACTTTAACAAAGTTTGGGCTGTGTCACATTGTGGTATGGTGTTTGATTCCATTTTGTGCATTTAGCTGGACGTATTTTTTGAGTTTATCTTATACCCTTTTTTGGAAGTTTTTTTCAAAACTAAATCTATGTATGTGTGTGACAAAGATAAATAATCTGCTATATAGAATATTCAGTTGCTGAGCATATGGAAATAAATCTAATTTGTCTTTATGTCATTTCTGTGGGATAAATCATTATTGCTCAGGGCTAGCAAAAAAAAAAATCCAGATTTTTGATAGTCTGGGCTAGAAATTTTATATACCTGGAATTGTTAATGCTTTTCCCATTCTGAGTCTATTCAGGCTGGTTGAACAAATTTGAAACTGACTCCTTAGAATTATCAGTATTTTTTCAAGCCCCTTTAATATGCCTGTTCATGTACAGGGAAGACTGCTCTTAGACTTTCCATATCCAGCACTTGAATATTCATTAGGCACAGAAATCTGATGTGCGCTTTTGTAATCAAAGTATCTAAACCTGGGGTTAGCTGGATCAAAAGGCTACTCTAGAAATGTAAATTTAATGTAAAGGTCATGTCAGCCAACTTAGCAGTCACCAGGGGGATGTGACTCACCTACACATGCCAGGGGAAGTGAGGAAAAGCCAATCAAGGAACAATATACCTTTCTGGTGTAATATTTCTCTTGGTCTGCCAGACCCTGCGGACTATCTAATGCAGGAATCTGTCCATTTACATCCCAGTTTGCACCCCAGAAGTTCCTATGCCTAATGGCCATCATGCCCCTATCTCAGAGATTCAAACCATTGGACTTTGCCCTAGGCTACTCTTTTCTCATATATATATATATATATATATATATATATATATATATATATAATCTCCCAACTTTTCTCTACTCATCAGACTAGCTGGTTTGCAGGCAGAAATTCTGTTGGTCAGTTCTTTGCTAGACCCCTCTCTCACTCACCAACTTGCAGTGCCCGGAGAGACTGAGTCCCACAACCCATTCCCAAAATAGCATTAAGAGGAGCAACATCCTGACAAGTAATGTATCTTGAGCTTATTGCACAGGCCCTGGGAAGCAAGCTTGGCGTGGAATGGAAGGGGGCAGGAAGGGAGCAGAATGGGGATATCACACATCTTACCACACAGGAGAACGCCACCAATGCTGCTGGAAGTCCCTGTTCTGTTCTGTTCCCCATCCATCCCACAGAAGCTGATTTTCAAGAACTGTTCAAAACAGTTCTTGAAAATCGGCCTCTGTGGAACGGATGGAGAATGGAACGGGGACTTCTGGTGGCATCGGCAGCATTCCTCTGTGTGGTAAGATGAGTGATATCCCCATTCTGTTTCCTTCCCGCCCCCTTCCATTCCGTGCCAGGCCCGTTCGCCAGGGCCCATGTGATAAGGTCCTTTGTTAGAAAAGCCTTAGTTCTATTCCACACTAATGCCTTTATTTCCCAGCTTCTTGAGTGCTTGTGTGAGCATGTTAATACAGTGTGTGTTAATCCCTTTTAATAAAGTATAATTCCTAGCAAATTTGCCACTTTGGTTCTCTGCTTCTTCCCTCCATAGACATACAGACTGGTTCCAAGGCTGAAATAACACAGCCATTGTTGAGCTAAATAATTCCCTTTGGTTCTTGGTTAGACTATGACAGGCTGGCCTTAAACAGCAGTGAAAATGGACAGGTTTTTTTTTTTGGGGGGGGGGTCAGTTTTGTTCTTGGACTCTTACTGACTCTGGGTCTTTAAGGATGTAGTGACAAGTCATGAGTCATCACTGATTTTGTTCAAAATAAATTTGAATGTAATTGCTCAGTGTAGATTTGCATTTTATGCACAAAGTTATAATCATATATTTTAATCTGTTTAATTTTTCAGTTTGTTCACCTGCAGTACTGTACTTGATTCAATTTGGGGTTCAAAATTAGAAATTAGACCATCTTCATCTTCAAATGTGATACATCTAACTCAATGTTTAACATTTAATATTTAATGTTTCTGGGGGTGTGAACATTAATCAAATATTTACTAGGAGTCTGAGGCATAGAAAAGATTGGGAACCACTGATGCAATCAATAGGGCTTGAGTTAGATGTCATTAAAGAGATCCAGTTTGTATGAACTGTTCTGTCCTAGAGGAGATGACAGTTGGATGATGTTTCATGATGGGAAAAAGCTAAGAGTTACCTGTTATGTGGTTTTTGGCTGATCTGCAAGGAATACATTTTTGCAGGCAAGCCTGGATCTCTTTTTGTTCATTGTTTTCCACAGGAGAGACCTGAGAAGCTGAGAGAATAACATGGGATTAGAATAGGTAGTTATCCAGTTTACTGATATTGAGAACTAGGTGAAACCTTGGTATGGGTGGGATTTGTCAGTGTACATCAGTTTCATAGACTGTAGCCCATTTCTTCAGGAAAAGCTAACCTGTGTTTGCTGGTATACACATATACACACACACGTGCACACTAAACACACACACAGACACAGACAGACAGACAGACAGACAGACAGACACACACACACACACACACACACACACACAGGTGTGGGGATAGCAGAGACAAAGGGAACATGATCGTTGGGGCCAAATGCCATGGAATGGAAATAGTTGCTCCTGGAAAAAACTAGTGTTTGAGACTACAGGTACAGGAATCTGCCAGCCAGAATGGCCTGTGGCCAAGCTGGCTGGGGATGCTGAGACAAAAACATTTTTTTTCCAGGCTGAGACAAAAACATTCATAATTTCACCCAGGCCAAATAATTTCACTCAGGCCAAAATAAACAAACAAACAAATAAATAAATAAAAAGCAAAACCCAGAATCTGTCCCTTGTTCTGCAAATACATGTATGGCATTGACGTGGTAGGTGGGAAGCTAAACCACCACTGCAAAATGGGTGTGCTCAATGGCATGATGCAAACAGTGGTGCATCTCTTTGACCCAGCATAACTACACTGGCATACATTTATACCATTTGGAAAGAGTATAGGATTTTGGCCACAGTCTTTAAGGCTCCCTTCTCAGTCAGTTACAGCCCAGAATGACATTTCTAGTCCTCTCAAAATGGCTTCCTCTGTTTTGAGTATACTATCCGCCCCCTGTGTGCAAGCTGTGGATGATATGTAGGCAGCTGGGTTGCAACACGGAGTATGGGTGTTGTCTTTGATGTCTCCTACTATGAGGTTTCAGATTCCATGTTAATGCAAAAAAATTACCTGAAAGAATCAGAAAGATAACAATGCACTTCAGACCAATACTTGCTGCCAGTAACATGCCAAAAGCAATTCCAGGCCCTAGAAGAGATGGAGGACCTAGGGAGAATTATAGTTTAAGAATGTGAAAATTGTGATCTCAGATGGCATTACAAATCTCAGAGTAAGTGTGGTATAGTGGCTTGAGTACTGAACTAGGACTCCAGGAAACTTGATTTCAAATCCCTGCTTAGCCAAGGAAACTCAGTGGGTAACCTGGAGCAAGGGCGAGGTTGCATTCACCTGAACTGTGGATATCTACATCAGAGGGAATCCCAGTGATTTTATCTGAGATGCCAGCAAGAAGCTGCTTGCAAATTGCTTAAAAGTAATTTTAAAAGAAAATTGTTGTTGTGTGCCGTCTGGTCATTTCTGACATATGAGGACTATAAGGCAAACTTATCACAGGGGTTTCTTAGCAAGATTGTTTTCCTCTGAGGCCAAGAGAATATGACTTGCCCAAGGTTAGCCATCGCGTGTCCATGGCCAAACAGATTTGAACCCTGGTCTGCCAGTGTCATAGTTTGACACTCAAACCACTACACCACTCTAGTTCTGATAAAATAAAACTGTATAAGTAATTAAAGGTACATTTAAGCAATTCAATTTAGCATAATACGTCGAGGCACCCCAAAATAAAAGAAATAAAATGGAGATGTGAAAGTAAGGTATGTAGCTTTTTCCAGATTGCTCTAAAGAAGTGTGTGTTCTCCTTATATAGCTCCTTGTTTTTTTCTAGATGTTATCAACTCCTTGTCCACTTGGGCCATTCTTTCTTGGGGTTGCAATTTCTTGGATCTATACTAGGACTCTTCTTTAAAAACAACAACAACAGGGACACAGTTTGCTGAGTGTTTTGAAGGGCAAATGTTTACTTCTCTGAAAGTTCTTTTTAGAGTGACTGCTATAGTGTAAAAGCTGCTATTTCATTACTCTAGCATTCTTAAAAAGTTTTTAAAAGAAAGAAGGAGAAAAAAGTGAATAGATTGTTCTAATATGTCTCATAATTTAAAAGAAGACCACTCAGTGGAATAAAATGTTTCAGCTGGTCTAGAGAATTGCCAGAAAATTGACTGTGACAACTGAAACAATGTTTGGATATCATTATTCAAGATATAATATTTCATGGGGGAAATTGTTTAAAGGAAAGTATATCATAAAAAGACTTAGTCAAACAAGAAAACAGGGAAAATAGAAAATTGAAAGCAGTAGGAAAAGATCACATTCCAGATGGACAATCAAACCATGGCCTTGAGTCTGCAAGACCTGAGCAGAGCTGTTGATGATAGGGCAACCTGGACTCTCATTTATAGGGTCACCATAAATTGAAGTCAACTTCATGACCATTAACAACAGTCCTTTGCTATAGTGCTATACTTATACAAATCAAACATAATCATCTCCACACATGTTTCCTCTGGTGGGATCTTCTACCATAAACAGAGCACCTTTCCTGTTTTCCCCCCTTCTTGCAGATTTTGGTGGGAAGCAATACTCAGAATAATACATTTGTTCAAGCAGGTATGCTAGTATACTTATACACATCTGTGGGTTTTCCCCCTTCTCTTGCATCATCAACCTTCATTTTCCAAAGGGACACAGTATTTTCCACAGGTACAATAAAAAGCCCGTATATCCATTGGACCAGTGCTATATGTAAATCAAAGGCAAGGAATCCTTTCAACCCAGCCACAGATTCTGTTGAGGCAAAGCAGTCCAGCATTGCAAGGGTGCCATCCCTTTGGAGCAAGAAAAATACACTACTAGTGGATTCTATAGTAGGTTTCATGGACAGTCCTAAAAAGAATTTCCAATAAGTTTCAAAATTCCTTCAGTTATTAAACAAGAAAGGAAGAGACACAACTCTTTTGCTTCTTTTAGTCACTGACAAAACCTATCTGATTGTCTACAGCAGTGTCCCCAAACTGTGCTCTTTAAGGGACTTCAGCTCCCAGAATCTCAGACTATTGGCCAACATGGCTGAGGCTTCTGGGAGCTGAAGTCCAAAATCTCTTAAAGGATGTAATATGGGGACCACTGGTCTACAGCATCCTTCCAACCTGGCACTCTCCAGATTAGTTGAACTACAAATCCCATCATCTAATGGCCAGACTGGCTGGGAACAATAGTCATATTGTTTAGCATATCTGGAAGGTGCCAGGATAGCTAAGGCTATTATATATCAGCTTTTCACTGTACCAACATTTACCAGAAATAAAAATGTACTCCATTACAGTCAGCCCTCCTTATCCAGATTTTTTATCCATGGATTCAAGCATCCACAGTTTGAAAATATTTTTAAAAGTATAAATTCCTGATAACAAACCTTGATTTTCCATTTTATATCAGGCACACCTTATATAAAAATAAGATATTATTTCACTATGTCTTTATATTTAATGGGACTTGACCATCCATAGATTTTGTTATCCATGGGGGATCTTGGAACCAAACCGCAGTGGATAACAAGGGCCCACTGTATAACAATACTATTTGACAAAGAGGAATGAAACATAAAATATTAGTTCAGTACCTTTGACCTGTGCAGGAGGTGGAATACTAGGTAAGGCTCTTTTTGGAGGCTCTGCTGTGTATCTCTTTTCATTATCCATTTTCAACAACTATTCATGTGGTTTATTTGAGGGATAAGCAACAATGCCTGCCTTCCAAAGTAGGAACTGCTAATTCCTTAAAGCTAGGAGAAATACATAAATATTTTTTTAAAAGAGGAAGAGAAACTAAAGAGGAAGGGCTAATGTGACACACAGTTTTTCTGAGCTAACCATCTGTGCTGTAATTCACTGAAGGTGCCCAATGTTAAAGATTATCAGTGGAGGTGTGCATTTCTGAATGGATGTCCCTCTTTTCAAGGCTGGTTCTACAACTGGACAGAAGGAAGCTGCTGCCTTAGGCAGGAGATTTTGGCTGTGGGCAATGTAATGTGGGCAATGGACAGATTGGAAGTGATCAATATATATATATCCCCATTCACAAAAAGGGAAACACAAGAGACTGCAGCAACTATAAAACCATAGCACTGATCTCCCAGCCAAGCAAAATCATGCTCAAAATTCTGCAACATAGGCGCCAACCATACATATAGAGAGAAATCCCAGAGGCTCAAATAGGCACTAGGAACTACATTGCAAACATACGATGGCTAATGGAGCTCACCAGGGAATCCCAAAAGAAAATCAGCATGTGCTTTGTAGACTATACCAAAGGCTTTGACTGCATAGATCATGAAAAGCTATGGAATATCCTTAAAGACATGGGAGTGGCAACATATCTGATAGTCAAGACAAGAGGCTACTATCAGAACAGAATACGGAGAAACAGAATGGCTCCCAGTTGTCAAAGGAGTCAGACAAGGCTGCATCCTTTCACCCTATCTGTTTGACATATGCAGAACATATTATAAGAAAAGCAGGCTTGGACACAGAAGAAGGAGAAGTGAAAATAGGAGGAAGGAATATCAGCAATCTAAGATATGCAGATGACATCATAATACTAGCAGAAAACCTTACAGACCTGGAACACCTACTAAGGAAGATCAAAGAAGAAAGTGCAAAGGCAGGCTTAATGTTGAACATAAAGAAAACAAAAATAATGACCACCTAGACAATGAAGAAATAGAAATAGTAAAATAATTCCCATACCTAGAATCAAACATTGATAGAAATGGGGACTGCAGTCAGGAAATCAGAAGAAGATTAAGAATGGGAATAACAGCTATGAAAGAACTAGAAAAGATTCTGAAATGCAAGGATTTGCAACTAAGTGTAATAATTAGAATCATACAAGCCATTGTATTCCCTATTACCATGTAGGGTTGTGAGAGCTGGACAGTTAAGAAAGAAGATAGGAAGAAAATCCATTCATTTGCTGAAGATCCCATGGACAGCGAAGAGGACAAACAAATGGGTCCTGGAGAAGATCAAGCCAGAAACCTCCCAGGAAGCCAAAATGACCAAATTGATGCTGTCGTATTTCGGATACACATGAGAAGGGATGAGTCATTGGAAAAGACAATAATGCTAGGAAAGGTTGAGAGAAGTAGGAAAAAGGGAAGGCTACATGCCAGATGATGGACTCTATTAAGAAGGTCACGGCTTTTATGGGGTTGCAGGAATTAAGCAGAACAGTGGAGGACAGAGTGTCTTGGAGATGTCTCATCCATAGGGTTGCCATCATGAGTCGAGATTGACTTGAAGGCAGTTAACAAGAACAAATAGATTATTAGTTATTCACATAGATGGAAATTTAGGATCAGAATTATGGGTGCATAACCTGGAATTACGCACCTGTAGTAGGCATGCAGTCCTTATGTAATCCCAATTGTGGCACTATTGCCATGATCATAAATGCTCCCCAAAACCTATTTTACCTGATATCAGCTACAGAGAGAGAAGAAGGTCCATTCTGTTGGTGATTAGGGTATTTCCTTCTAGAATTAGTGCATGTAGCAGTTAGCAATCCTGATTTAAGGAGGAAAGACACCAATGGCTTAGAAAACAATCAGAGTCTTTATTATAGGAACTCCATTGATAGTCAGGAAAGTCACTCAGAGAGCTATTCTAATCGAGCTGCATTCTAGAAAAGAACTGAAAGAGTTATGAGAGGAGTGGAAACATCCCTAAGAGTATCGGTTTATTTCACAGAGCGGATCAGGATAGGTACTCAAAATATCTTACTCTATTACTGATACCCACTCTCAGGCATTAACTCTTTCAATGCAGAGTGTTGTTGTACTGACAGCCAGCAAAGCTGTGACGATCAGAAGCAGGGTCTCATCACATTTCCTTGTTGCAGTCTTGCTGGCTAGCAGGATTGTGGGGAAAAAATACCATCTGCCCACATCTCAATTGCCAGCAGAACTGACCCCTTTTCTCCATGTACCTGATGCCTGGTAAAGTAGGTTGGTGGAGGTAGGAGGTCAGACTGACAGATGCTACTCAGCTATGAAACTACAGAAGTTATGTAAATAAGTAGCACATGTAGCATTCTGCCCAGTGTTATCATTGAACTTGAGGTTTTCTGCCTTGTAAACTAAAATAACTTGTTTGGCTTTGGATACTACACAATGCAAACTTTAACTTAGGTGGACAGATGGCAACATGTCTTGGGCCAACCCTGACTCCTTTGGAAGCATACTTTGGCCAAAAAAAAATGTGGGTCATCCTTTCCATTCAGCTGCCACCATTTTGAAAATTGCCCTGTTCATCTTGGCATTCTGGTATTGTGTAGAAGGAATGTAGTACTTTGTTCTGTGATCCTTTGTGTTTTATGATTGTGATAGTTGCATTTGCACCTGTTCCTGGTGTTTTAAGAACTATCAACTTCAATTGTTGATAGTCCTGTAATGAGATTTTTTAAATATAAAAGTCCCTGCAGGGCACTTCTATACTACTAATGTACATTTGTACACTATTTTGTAATAATTTAGTAGGCCTAATAAAAATGTTAGCCAAGATCCTGCACTAGAGGCTACAATGCACAACTTTTTGATGATAGAGCTATTTCACCCACATGATACCGAACTATGCTATGGAATTGCAATGATGCACAACAGGGCACCATGCAAGATGTCCCATTGCAGCAGCATCATATTTTGAACATTAAACATTGCATTGTTTTATAGGGCATCATATTTCTCCCGTATGATTTTTAACACTTTCACCTAATGAAGAGGCCAGTGAAGCTACAAAAGCTTGCATCATGTATTTTATGCATTTTGCTTGGCCCGATAAAGATAAATGTATCACTGTTTTGTGGATTTGGATACAATTATATGGTGAGTCTGAATGTCATTTATAGAATAATGCAAAGATAACAAACAATTAACAGTAAAAATAAGGATTAAAATCTATGCTACAGACAAATGTCATCTGGAAAGTATTGTCCATAAGTCTTTAAACCTGGTGTCCTGTAGCAAAAATAATCTTTAATTTTATTTAAGAAATGTATATCTTTTAATAATAGAAATAAGTAGCTCTAAGAGCTTGCATGAAGGACTGTAAATGCTGAAAGGATGTAGTAGTAACCTTCCACAAATCTTTTATGAATAGCTGTAAACATGTATGAAGGGCTGTAAATGTAATTTAGCTGAAAAGCTGTAGTAGTAAAATAAATACCCCCCAGGATTATGAAGTTATTTCAAAAAGATTTTCATTAGTAACAATGGACAGATAATATTTTCCAATCATCACTTAGCATATTTTCCATAATCCAAGATGCACTGATAGAGTAAACTAACAGCATTACCTCTTCAAGTCACATGCTGATGAAGATCTTTTAAAAATGACCTTATAGTTCCAGATTTCATAGTTATATTAGTATTGGAGATCACCAGATGGTGGCACATGGAAAGGAGAGGAAGATAAAGCCCTTCACCCTCCTGTCTCTGGGATGGGTCACATGCTGATGGAGATCTTTCTAAAATAACCTTATAGTTCCAGACTTCATACTTATATTAATATAGTGACATGAGAATTAACATGGGCAGTGTGTAGTTAAGTGAACCCTGTATCTCTGTGGTGCTCGCAACTTCATCAGAATCCAGGTAGGAGTGATATCTTACAGTGTCCATATTTTGCAATAATTTTGAAGAGTCATTCCTCTTAAACAGAAGTTGTTCATTTATTGTACTATTATCATATCATAGCAAATGCCTTATTAATACAGTGTAGATGCACACCATGCTCTGCAACAAGACCTGGGAAGATGTTCTACATGACCACATTTCATAGCTGGCTATTCCATAAGATATCAGGAAATAAGAAGGTGGAATCTGATGTGCATAGGAATGCTAGGACTGGGATCACTATATACACCTCCATTCCAATTTTAGCTTGTTTGCATTCTTCACAATGTGTGAATAGGGCTTTTATGGCATCTAACATCTCAGAGAGGAATCATGATGATTATCATGGGCATGAATCATATCCATGGAGCATGTTTATGTTACTATTTCAGATACACTGTACAAATAATTTCAGAGTAGAAAAGAACACATTTATAATCAGCTATGTTTTCTTCCTGTTCGCCATAAGGTGTTCCTTTGTATTTAAATAAGGCTTCAGTACAATGATATAACATTTGGGAAAGAAGATGCAACCCAGTAACCCAGCACTGGAAGCCACAATGGAAAAGACTTGCACAGCTACCATGTATTTACCTTTTGTGCTCAGGTAGGTGGGCACGAAGGACACCCAAACACTACAAAAGACCAGCATGCTGAAGGTGATGAACTTGGCTTCATTGAACCCTCCAGGCAGCTTCCTAGCTAAGAAAGCCACAATAAAGGAAATAATAGCCAGAAGGCCAATGTAACCCAGGGCACAGTAGAACATGATGGAAGACCCCTCGTTGCACTGTAGGATAATTTGCCTGATCTTGGAATTCATGCTAAATTCTGGGTAGGGAGGAGAGGTGCCAATCCAGACAATGCAGATGCCAAACTGAATAATGGAGCCAAAAAAGACAATGGCATTTCCCAGATTCTTCCCCACCCATTTCTGTATTCTGTTCCCTGGTTTTGTGGCTACAAATGCCAGTACCACAGTGATTGTTTTTGCCAGAACAGAGCAGATAGCAATAGAGAAGATAATGTTAAAGGCAGTTTGGCGGAGAAGGCAAGTCACTTTTTGGGGCTCACCAATGAACAGAAATGAGGACAGACAGGCAAGCAAGATGGAGACAAGGAGGATGTAGGTGAGGTTGCAGTTGTTGGCTTTGACTATTGGAGTGTCACGGTGCTTAAGAAAGATTCCTAGAACAAAACCTGTAGCTAGACACAAGAACAGGGAAAAGAAGACTAATATAATCCCCAGAAGTTCACCAAAAGATAGGAAGTCAATTATCTTAGAGATGCATTTATCTTTGCTGATATTTGAATACTGATCTTCAGAACACTGTTGACAGTGATCTGCATCTGTGAAAGAAACAGATATTTCAGTTGCTCAGATTGTTTCCTATCAATATATTGATTACCAACATTTATTTCTTTATTTATCTAATACCATTATAGGTAGTTTTCCTCAATACCATGCTTCTTATTTATTTCAGTTCATAAGTAACATGAACCGAGTCAGGAACACAGTGAAAAAAGTTACTTGTTAAAGGAAATAGTCATCAGAGAATTGATTGCTCTTGATCTAAAAAGGCCAAAATATATCATTAAGCAATAGCCATGTCTAAATTAGGGATGAGACAAAATGGAGGACGCAAAGCAAAATTAACTCTTCATCAAAGCACCCTGGAGACTTGTGGGTATGAGTATAATACAGTTGGTCCTCCATATCCACATATTTTTTAATCCACTGATTCAGACATCAACAGCTTGAAAATGTTAATAAATATATTAATTCCAAAAAGCAAGCCTTGATCTTGCCATTTTATATAAGACACACTATTTTACTATGCCATTGTATTTAATAGGACAGATTTTGGTAGTCACGGGAGATTCTGGAACCAAACCCTGACATACACCAAGGACCCACTGTAATCCAATATGTAATTTAAGGGTGTCAGTTTAGGGAAGGCCAGCCAAAGAAATAGTCTACAGGAGGAGCCTGCTCAGGACTATTCCAGATTCACAAGAACAATATTATTTATTAAAACCACATGGTGAAAAATGTTTATTTTAATTTCTGGATCTGAATTTTACAAAGCTGAGCCTCCTTCATGCCAAATGTCTTTAAGAAACACAACACAATGATTATCACCATATATCTGCTCTTCCTTCCCCAGTGTCTGCTATTTCTTTAAAGCCACCTACCTTGGTGGACAGAAATGGTCCCATCTGTGCATTGGGTACAAACATAGCAGCAAACTGGCTGTCCTTCTGGGACCATCTTCCTATATCCAGGCAGGCAGCTTGGCATACAGACAGAACGGGGTATTGTCTAAAAGGCATCAAGGAATGAAATAATATTTGAGAGCATTATCTTTTCTCTATAAAAAATGAATTTGTTAAAAAAATGAAATACATTATCTTTGCTGATGCAGGTACAGCAGCAGGGATGGGAACTGATAATTTGAACTGGAGGTCTCCAGGATCATTGTTGAGACATGCAACTTCTATTTTATACCAGTTTGTAAAATATTTTTCTCACCTTGTTAAACCATTTGGGCCAAGTGATGGCTTCTTCATGAATAGTCATCTCCACACCTGATGAAGTCTCTCTTTGTAGCTTCCCCACTTTCACTCTTCTAGCAGATTCATTTGGAAACATAACCAGGTTCACAACATCATAGTCAGCCACCAGCTCCCCATCACTGTCAAAATACACCTCGCCCATGGCAGCACTGTTAAAGTGGACATTTCTCAGAAAAGGGTGAAGCTAGAAAGAGATGGAAATGCCAATATTTGTAAAATGAAAAGATGATTCAGAAGCCTTGTTTCTGTCTTACCAATGCTTTTGAGACATTAAAGATTCCTTAGTACTTAAGACAATAATTCTACTGAATTTGTAATGCCTGAAGAAACCAGGCCTTTGCAACTCATGGAGAGAGATGGGGCAATGCCAGACCCTAAAGGAGACTGGTTGGAATGATAAATGGACAACAACATGGAACATGAAAAGAGACAGCAGAGAAACATCCCTCTGGTTGGGGTTTTTTGGGCAAGACTGCAAAACCAACCTTTCATTGTTTAGTTTTCTCAGGGCAAGTTGACAAGTCTTAATGGGCTAGTTGTACCGTACCATCTTGGGAAGACAGGTTTGAACAGATACACTTAACTAGATGTAACAGATTTTTTAAAACCAGATTTAACCAATTTAAACACATTTAGCCCTTAAACAGATTTAAACAAGTACAGCTCCAGTAGCCAAACATAGCTTAGGGACTGAAGGCGCTTCATAATCTAGGTCATAAGAATCATTTCTCTAGCCCTCTACCAGCTGTTATAAGTAGCAAAAGCTGTCTGTCTTCTAGGGATCGATCTTTGTAATATTTCTTATTCTCAACAAGAAAGGATTTTCTAAATATCTCAACATAATTACACAAACAAATGTACATTTTGACAGTTTTTCACATTTTAAAACTTTTTTTGGCTAAAAAGCTTTTATGTAAGAAACATTTTCTGTGTAAAACACGCACTCCTGCAGCCCTCCTCCTCAACTATTGTGGCTTTGTTGTACAAAATCCAGTGTTGGGGTTTTGGGTCCTCCCCACACCAATTAGTTACCCCGCAAAATCCTGAAATGACAAAACAAAACAAGGACAAAATAAAACAAATAAACAAACAAAAACACAACCATAAAGAAATGCTCATCCAATAGGGAGATTTTTTTAAAAAAAAATTTATTTGTGTATGTGAATAAAAACAGTGAAGTCACATTTATTTATTATTTTATATCCTGCTTTTGTCCTCTGTAGGACCCAAAGTGGCTTTCAACATATATTAAAATAATACAGCTAAAACAGTCTAAAATACAAACATTGGGGGAGCTTTCTGCTACCTTGGCAGGGGATCCTGTCAAAACCCTGGTATGGCAAAATGACCAGGTTGTTGACAAGATCATTCCTAAGCATCCCATCTCATGGAGTGGAACTAAACCACTCCCTAGTTTTTCTATGGAGCTGACAGCAATGAAAAGAATGAGACAGAGACTAGAGTGACAGGGGCAGAAAACTCAGTGTGACTACAACCGAAAACAGTCCAAAATCTATCTAAAGGCTTACAGTGGGGCAATAAAACATCTAAAAACATTATAGCTGCACAGAACTGTTCAGTACAGTTGTTTTGAGTGGGCACAGATTGGTTACATTCTGGTTCAGAGAACGTACACTACTGAACAGCTAGTTGTTTTGCAGTTAAAATCTCACAGATTCACTCTGACTTAGACATCAGAGTTGATACAGTCTTGCTGTATCCAATTTTGGCTCCCTTGTCCAGTATTGATGGATACTTTTCAATTTGTGCAGCCTAAGGATGTGGACAGGATCCTTGGAGAACTGATAGCCATCACATATATTCTAGACCCTTGCCCTTCTTGGTTTATTAAACAGGCCAGAGGAGGACTGGCTGAGTGAGTAAGGGAAGTGATAAATGCCTCTTTACAGCAAGGCAAGGTCCCAGCACATTGAAGTAGGCTATGGTAAGACCTCTTATGAAAAATAACCTTCCCTGGACCCCTCAAGATTAGATAACTATAGGCCAGTCTTCAACCTTCCATTTTTTGGCAAAGTTCCATTTTTTTGGCAATGAAACAGAACGACTTTGGTGAACGACCTGCACAGGGAACTAGACAGTGGAAGTGTATCTCTGTTGGTTCCACTGGACCTCTCAGCAGCTTTCGATACTATTGACCACAGTATCCTTTTGAGTTGCCATTCTGTAATGGGGCTTGGAGGCACTGTTCTACTGTGGTTCCCCTCTTTCCTGGCATTCTCATCGGTTGGTGCAGGGGGATTCCTGTTTGACTCCTTAGCCATTGCCCTATTCCCAATGCTATATGAATCTGCTGGGAGTGGTTGTCCAAAGTTTCAGGGCCAGGTGTCAGTATGCTGACCTTTGTATATTTTTAATTATGATGTTTTTTTAATTTGTATGCAACTTTGTTTTTCAATTTTGAGGGGAAAGCATGATATAAATAAAAACAAGGAGGAGGAGGAAGAAGATACCTTTATAAAATAGATGAAGATTTGTCTTTCCTCCCAGGACTCAGATAGTCTTTTTCATTGTCTTTCCCATGATTTTGGAGCCTTTTGCAAAACCCCTGTCTTCCACTGTGCTATTGTTTGTCACAACTGGGGCAGAAGCAGCAGTAAATAAAAAGAACAATAGTCATAAAGTCTGCTATAATGGTTATTTTTCTTACCTCCCATGACTGTGCTCTACCTGTAAGGTCCAGTCTATCTTTTGCTTTCATCATGTGGCCAGAGAAGGATGTTATCATGGCATGAAAGGCATGTACCACAACATAGACAGCATTGTAAATATTGTAGCTCTCAGAAGACATGCCTTTCTTAAGCCAATCTGGGGGAAGATCTTCCAGATTTCCCCTCATTGTACATCTTTTCCATATCTTCCTTGAGAATCTGTGGTTGGAATCATAGCAGTCAAATATTTCAGACCAGACATGTTCAAAGGTATCCCTATCTTGGATCAGGAGAAGGTCTTGAAATTTTGATCTCCTGTCTGTTTGGATGACGAATGACAAAGCACCATGGAAGAACATGATATCCCAGTATGAAAAAGATGTGCTTAAAGTGAAGCCCCACAAAGCTGTAGAGATCCACACTTTCCCTGGAGGGGCATAGATTAACTTTTCAATACTAGAAAGAACAACATGAAGCAGAATCATTGAGTCAGAATCCCCATAGTAAATGAGCACATTGACTTTCTCTTCTGTGAGATGTGCCACTAAGTTAACCAATTCGTTTTCCAAAACAGGAATGCCATCAACAAATATTAGTGGGAAACTGTATGTGAAGGCTACACAAACCCCACTCTTAGAGACCATTTCTTCCATGGTTCTCAGAAACTGATCTCCACCATCAGTATTTGGAGCAACAAGGCCAACCCATACCCATTTGAAATGGAGCAGCATCTTAACTAGCCCCAGGTACTGTGGGGTTTCCTTGGGGCTCATCCAGTAGGAGAAGGGGAACTGTGTTCTCTCATACAGAACATGGTTGACAAAGCCATAAGTGAGCTAAAAACGAAAGAAACAGATGAATATACTACTAGCTGAAAATGGCTTATGCTTAGCACTATAATTCTGTGTATCAGGGTAGGAGGATTGTTTCCCATAGGCATGTTAGCCAATGGTAGTGTGCACCCACAGCTGCACTGACACAGGCATACACTTCACTGCCCATTGACTAATACAGGCTTGAGTTCCCACATTTTTTCCCATCGGTGCCCCCTTCCCAGAACCAAACTTCCATGGATTAATTATTATTATTATTATTATTATTATTATTATTATTATTATTAACCTTTATTTATAAAGCACTGTAAATTTACACAGCTCTGTACATACAGTCTTTTTAATGAGACGGTTCCCTGCCCTCAGGCTTACAATCTAAAAAGACACCACAAAAAAGGAGAAGGGAATAGTGGTGGGGAAGGGGATGAGGTCCAGCAGTTCCTCTCTACCTCCAAGGCCTGGACCAAGGCAGATGGACTGGAGGGAGGGCTTGGCTTCATAATGGATGGAAAGAGCTCACTAGATTCCCAAATTTACTTCTGCAATTCCTCTCAAAATGGCAACTGGATGTGATGTGATGTGATGCAGGATCAAGAATGATTGGTCCCTGTCCCCTTGCTGTACATGTTTACTGAGACGTTAATCTCATTGGTCAAGATCCTGTGTAAAGCTGACAAAGTACACAGCTTTGCCAGCTCAGTTATGCAGAACTAGTGCCTTTTAGAAAGGAAGGATGGAGGCTATGACCCCAGAGGCAGCATAATCTGTGCCAGCATTTGATCAGAAGCTTCCCAGTGCACTCCATGGGCCAAAAAGAGGATGACATGACCGTGGAGGGCAGGGGAAGAACTGGACATAGAATCTGGACAAATGTAAGAGACTGGCCATTGCACTATTAGGTACACAGAGGGAACTGTTTATGTGTTGTGTGCCTTCTATGCCAGCATAGAAGGATCCCAGTTTTAGTATTGAATGGGTCTTGATCTGAAGTAGATTGGCATAACTTCTGTAATCACTTTCCTGGAAATAAGCCCCTTTTAAATAAATGGGATTTATTTCTTGTTAGACATGCATAGGTCCCAGCCAGGGAGAAAGGTGGCATAAAAATAAAGTAAATAAATGAAAGTAAATAAAATGCACAGAAGGAGGTGAGGGGATGAAGTATATGTTAGTTAAATGTTATGATACACAACTGTACACTTTGGAATGATTCTGAAGTTTAACATGATATATTCTTTATTTCTTATTTCTTGTTTATTTTATTTATTTATTTCATTTTTATGCCACCTTTTCCCCAAAAAGGGAGCCAAGGCAGCTCCCAAGACAAAACACATCAAAAACAATTTAAAAAAAACTTATTTGTACAAGAGTACAACTAGAGACATTATTGCATAATTGTATGATACTGTGTGTGTGTGTGTGTATTGTTGTAAAATATATTTATATTACTTTGGTTAAATTTTAAGTGGGTTTATGGAAAATATTTGCCTGCAAACAAAAATAAAGAAATAATACGAGAAAGATGCACTTGATATTTTTAGGGACTAGGCTTGAAAAAATGAATTGAAAATTCCCAAAAACATCAAAATAAAGTTAATAGAATATAGTGAAAAAAGTTGAAAATTTTTCAAGAACTTCCAGTTGTCTTTTATTTTGTTGGGGGAAGAGTAGGCAAATATTTTTGATTTCACTTCAAACGTGTTTTATATCAACTTTAATCTTTGTAGTGGTATCCACAGATACAGAAAGCTAACACTGGGAAGTTATATTCAGAACAAATGTTCACCACAGCTTTCTTTTCCAACAATGGGAAATCAGCAAAGGAAGGAGATAGGTTTTACCTACTCTTCAGACTCCCCTAAAATCACCAGTTTCATATTTTTGAGAAGGCTTTGAATCCAGATGTTAACAGGAAGGCCTGAGATTTGCATTGTCTGGTTGTCATCACTGTCCTTACCTGAGGGACTTTGTAGATTTCTAAGACAGTTGCCATCTGAAAAAAGGTTTCAAAGTCTCCTCCTTGGATAACAGCCAGGAGCTTTTCCTGCTGTCCACACCTGAAATTAGGGACCATCCAGTGCCCAGTAGAAAGCATGTCTATTGTGGCTTCATAGACTACCCTTGTGCTGAAACAGTTTTCATAGAGATTATAACCTAAGGTGATATTGGGTAAGAGCTGTGGATTTTGATTGATCTCATTAACGGCAAGCAAAATGGCCAAGATGTGCTGGTAGTTCCTCTTCAATAGCCTGTATTGAAAATTAAACTCAAGATAAATGTCTACACAAACACACTGTGACTTGCATCATGTTTAGCAGTTATGAGAACCTAAGCTGGACCTATGATCTTATAACTGCTGGGGATTCATGTTTATGGTTCTATATGATCAAACATAGCCCACAGTACATGCTTTTACAGCCTGGCCGTGTCCTGGCCAAAGTGTTTCTGAGGTGCTGGAGATTTAGCCTCTCCAGCTGCTTGTTCTTCATAACAAACATAATCTCCTAGTGTCCTGATTCCCAATGACTCAGAAATGCTTCAGTCAGGCTGCTGCAAGGGCACAAAGGTAGGCTGTGTCACCAGATAAACTACAGTGATGGACCTTTCATCTAAATGTGTAAAATACATTCTAATGGGCTGCCCCCTTGGACAGTACACTTATAAGCATTTTTATGTAAGATATGTAAGAACTGTGCTTCAAATTCCACTTTTCCAACAATCATATGTTGTCAACTGTTCTGTGCTCAAGAGGTGCCACCAGATGAAGCAAGACAGCACAGGCCTTCCTTCCTGTTAAATCCAGCTACGGTACTGAGAGATACCTTCTAGCTATAGTGGGGTGGACATTATTCCTTTGTGAAGTTGTCTAGGAATTTTTTAAAATTTTTACCAGTAAAGAGATTATAGACATGATATTTGCAAAGAATATCAGAAGGTCTTTATCTATTTCAAGCCCCCCAAGTCTACAGTTTGCATGCCAAATGTAGATACTGTTGAATCAAACACTGAGTGAGCTGTTAGACCTCCCACCCTGATATTTCAGGTCAGTTGTCTCCCTTTTTAATTTTTTATGTTTCAGTATTTCACTCCACATTCCCTTTAGTTTAGTTTTAGAACAGATAATATTTCTACTAATATGTGTTGACCTCAGGATATAAGAGAGCTAACTGTGCACATGCACTCACTAGGTAATGTACACAATATATTTGCAGCTAAAATTTAATCTCCTGTACTTTCTTTACACAAGTACTATAATTCCTTTATACTTCCCCTGGATGCTTGTCAATGGAATCTATCTGTTTCACCTAAGTGATAGATGAGTAATGGTCTCATCAAATCTACAATATCCATTTTGGGCCTAGTACAGAGCCCTGGCTTGCACATTCTGTGAATTCAAACTCAAAAGCCCATGTGTCTTGTGAATTCACAGTTGATCCTAATAAAAGGTATTGTGCACCTGTGGGTCTTGGAAATATCTGCATACTAGGAATAAGTGTACATATATGTACACTAGAAATGTTGTCTTCAGAAAAGTAATTCAAAACACTCAAGACACTGAGTGGAACTGGCCAGATCAGGATTATCTGACAGAAAGGAAAGCATAAAAGAGCAAGAAGTACTTACAGTAATAATTCATCAACAGGGTCATACTGAAAGGTGTGTGTAGGGAACATAGCTGTCCTCATAGGTACAACTCCAGTAATGAGATAATCTCCTGATCTGTAATAATCATATGGTGGTAGCATTTTTGGATGAGAGAAATCTGTATTTTCTTCTGTCCCTACCCCAAAGGGCAAATGAAGTAACAGTAGCAATGGGATCATTTGGGCAGGAGAGGTCTTTCAGTATGACCACCAATTGGCTCAACAGCAAAAAAATTAGGCAGTTAAGAAGTCCATCTCCCCTGGAAGTCTCATACTAGGACTAAATTCACAGATGAGGATCTGAGCATTTTCAGCATTTCAGCATTTTCAGTCAGGCAGTTGGACTCTCTGCACCCTAAATACTGATCTTTAGTAGCCTTGGACCTTTATTTGTATATAAATCATATATAATTCTCTTTCCCATTTTGAAGCAAGAAATTACTGTTGATCTCAAAAATGAACCCTTGAGTAGAAATGTTAGGGGATTTTGGTAGAAGAAACACAATTCAACACAGTGATTCCAATAATTATAGAGGAAAGATAATTATCACCTTCAAGGTGTATATTCTCTTTGCAGCCCCATGTAAAGAGGCAAAGCAGGAGAAAACATGTTTGCAAAAGTCCATCCAGACTTTCTCATGTCTTGCTATGAGCCACTGGCTGACATTCTTTTACTATCTTAGGCCCGATACAGACTGGCACTTTGTGCTGGCCTGTGGGCAGAGTTAGGGCACAGCCTCCACATGCTGGGTGCCCTAGCCCTGCCCCCACGGTGCCGGTCTACATGGCATGCACCATCATGATGCCCTGGTACTGCAACCACATGATGCAGCACCAAAGAGCTATGGTGCCCCTTGGAAGGCACAAAAGGAGCCATTTTTGCACTTTCCAGCAGCCAGATTGGGGCGGTGGCGTGAGGTTGCCACAGCCCCAATCTGGCCAGTAAAGGGACAGCTACAGACTGCCCTTTTGGGACAGTCTGTATAGCCCCATAGGTGCATTGCACTGAATTGTGCTGTTCATATATGTTGTGACCCTCTGTGAATCCCAGTTCTGGGAAAAGAGCGGGATATAAATGATGATGATGATGATGATGATGATGATGATGATGATGATGATGCCTTTAAATGCAGTTTCTGCATGTATCTTGTTTTAGATAGGGTACAAAGGACTATTCTGGGACACTATCTGACCATGTGTCCCTCATGCTATCAAACTTCCCCTTTCCCACAGTCCTGTTCCCCAGCCCATCTTCAGTGTACTGGGGTGGTGGGGATAAATATGTAATGGTCTACCCTTTATCTGTTGCCTCCCATCATTCTCTTGGTGTGGAATACCTATTGTAGAGCTTTCTAAGGAGCTTATCACTCAGGAAAATAACCCGACATCAGCCCAATGGGATGCAGTTGGGACACGTGATGAAGGTGGGAATTACCACACTGTAAGTCACTGCTGATTTCACCAGGCAACAGCATCACTGGTCCCAGCCATGCTCAGCCTGCCAGTTTTAAAATTCGGGGAGCTTTTGATTTTAAGAGCGGGCCAGCTGAGCATCACTGGGACCCTCGATATTGTCTCCTGGCAGAATCAGCGGCGATTTACAGTGCAGTAATTCCCGCCTGCGTCATGTGTCCCAGCTGCATCCTGTTGGCCTGATGCTGGATTATTTGCCTGAGTGATAAGTTCTTAAGAGTAGCCTAGAGCAGTGATTCCCTGGCAGTACCACCTTCTTGGGGATGGTGGAAAGATCCATAGGGACGATGAAGAAAAAGAGGGTGGCGGGGGGGGGGGGGGGGAGCATCATAATAAATAAATAAATAAAATAATAAAACTTTTATTTCTATCCCAAAGTAAGTTGGGCCCAAGCCATGTAGGGTTTTAAAGGTGATAACCAACACCTTGTGATAACCAACACCATCAGTCCAAGTATGTGCATACAAGGAAGATGCAGGGAACCAGTGCCCTTTAGGACTATAGTGGGAATGAGGGTTGCATGAAACTTCTCTTTTTCAGAGACCTTAAAACCACCACACAGTCTTGTTGATCACTTTATATGGTGGTGTCTCCTACCTTCTTTAGCTGTATTGCCCCCCCCCCCCCAGGTGTGGTAGAAAAAGCTATTGGGGGTTGAGGGAAAAGGGGGTGGCAGGGGGCTGTGAGGAAACAGGATGCAACAGAGGGGCCTTTTGTCTAAGTACTGGTGTTCAAGAAATACAAGGGGGACCAGTGGCCTTTAGGACCATGGTGGGGATGAGGATTGCATGAAACTTCTTTTCAGGGTACCTTTCAGTCTCGCTGATCACTTTGTGTGGTGGTGTCCCCCACCCTTTGTCTACCAGCCTAAACTCATTCCTTCAGCTGTGTCTTTTGCTTTTTTGGCGGTGGTTTGTTGTGCCACCAGAGATCTCTGACAGAGATACTAAATACTTCATAAAACTACAAACCGGAGAATTCCATAGCACTGAGCCATGGTAATTAAAGTGGTGCCAAACTGCAGTGCAGATGCAGCCTTAGTCCTGGTGCTCAGTGCTCCTGCTCATAAACTGTCTATAATCCAGGCATCATGGCTCAGTGTCCCCAGCAGATGGAGCTCTTGGAGAGCTGGAAGAGCTAAACATACTATTTAATAGTCTATGACCACAGATAATTTACTAAACTTTAAAGCAGACACTTTGAAATAATTCAAGGCTTTCTATACTGTAGCTCAGTCATTAATCAGAATGGAGGCTGTGAGCAACCAACCAGACGAAAACTAGGACTTGAAGAGCAGCTGTGAAGGAATAAAACAAGATCCTGAAGTGTAAAGCTATATCATTGAATGCTAAAGTTAGGATTGTTCATGCCATTGTATTTCCCATTTCCATGCATGGTTGTGAAAGTGGGACAGTAAGGAAAGCTGATAGGAAGAAAATCAACTCAATTGAAATATGGTGCTGGAGAAGAGTTCTACAGATACCATGGACTGTTAAAAAGATAAACCATTGAGTCCTAGAACAAATGAAGCCTAAAGTCTCCTTAGAAGCCAAGATAACTAATCTGAGACTCATACTTTGCACATATGAAAAGGCATGACTTTCTAGAAAAGACAATAATGATTGGTAAGGTAGAGGGTAGCAGGAAAAAAGGAAGACCACATTCTAGATGGATAGATTCTACCAAGGAGGCCACAGTCCTGAATCAGCTAGACCCGGAGAGGCCTGTTGATGACAGGTTGACTTAGAGATCTCTCCTTCATGGGGTTACCATTAAGTCAAAGTTGACTTGATGGCGGTTAACAACAAAGGCTTATTTAACTTAGCAGTTCATGTCTGAGTAAAGAGCTCAGATACATCCCAGACAAGGAAATCTGGATTTGGTCCTTCAGAAAGTACTGCATGTCCTCATTCTTTGAAACTAATTTCCAGAAATCTATGAGGCTTATCACATTATTAAATAAACTTTGCAGGCAAACAAAAAGATGTGTGTGTGTTTTTCTCCCTCTGCATGACATCGTTCTCTTTCGTTCTTTTCCAGTTGTAAAACCGTGGGAGAGGGTCGTAAAAGTGTCGTAAAAGTGTCCCATTTACCAAGCTGAAATAATCAATTTGGCAAAAATGATACTTTTACAATGCTCTCCCATGCTTTTACAACAATGCAGAGGGAGGAAAAAAACACACTCATCTTTTCATTTGCCTGACAAGTTTGTTTAATAAAAAGATAAGGCTATATGTTTCAGAGCAAGCCTTACCTTACTTCAATAAGCTTCTATCTGTCTGTCAGATCATCTTAGGCGGGTTACACACCGCCATGAAAGTACGCACAGAGCGCGTACTAGGGTTAGGGAGGTGCTGTGCTTCTGCACCTCCCTAACCCTAATACGCACTCCGCTTGTAAAAAATGACGGCGGTCGTTCCAGACGGCCACTGCCATGAGGACGTCACGGCGCCTGGTTTGCGGTGCCGCTTTGCATCACTGGGCGCAGCCTTCAGACGGCTGCGCCCAGTGAAGCAAGGGAGAAAGGGGCCAAGTGGCCCCTTTCTCCCCCCCCCCCGCTGCCGCGGGGTGTCCTTGGGGCTTGAAGCCCCAAGGACACCCCTTTTCAGGCTGCGGGGAAGTGGCGTTTTGCCGCTTCCCCGCAGCCTGAAAAGCGGCGGATCGGGGCCTCAGCAGCTGCTGTTCTAGCAGCTGAGGCCCCGATACACCGGGGAAAGGGGCGGGTACAGCCCGCCTCAAATAGGTGGTCTGTAACCTGCCTTACTTTCTCTAATCTGCCTCTTTCCTCTAGGTGCACCTGTTTCAGATCTCAGGAACCTTTGGGGAAAATACAATTGAACTTAGATTATTCTGGATAACCTGTATAGAATACCATGTCTGTTGAAGCAAAAACAACAAAGAACATAGCATCTTTAATATAAATAATTTTAAGTTGGCATTGTTTATTTGTTGGTTTAATTAAAATGTTTTTGTCCTGCCCAATTATCTTGAGCTCTCAGGGTAATGAACAATTTAAACATTTTCAAATTAAAGTCAGTAAATAGTTTAAATATGATAAAATAAGATACATTTAAATAAGATAAAACATATTAAATAATTCTAAGGAGTTAAAAGATCTTTAAAAGACTAGAAGAATTTAAACCATGCATATTGTAAAAACATAAACTGGACCCCAATGGTTTTAACATAAAGTTATATCCTGACCTAGCACCAATAGATAGATAGATAGAGAAGATAGATTAGATAGATAGATAGATAGATAGATAGATAGATAGATAGATAGCGCACCAACTGGGCCTTCAAGGGCATTCCACAAGGGCAGTGCCATGACCAAAAAGGCCCTCTCCTATGTTCTCTCAGATCATATTGGAATCCAGGAGATGACCTCTTCAGCAGCTTTCAGTCCTTGGACCAGTTTATAAAAGAAGAAGCATACCTTTGAGCATCAGGATTCCAAGCCAGAATGGCTTAGAGAGGTGGGCATGTTTATCCTGGAGAAGAAAAGGTTAAGAGTTGACATGGTAGCTATCTTTAAATATTTGAAAGAATGTGATATGAAAAAAGGAGCAAGCTTGTTTTCTGCTCCAGCGACAAAGGAATGAGTACAAACTACAGGAAAAGAGATTCCACCTCAACATTAGGAAGAACATCCTGACAATAAGAGCTGTTTGAGAGTGGAATAGACTCCCTCAGAGAGTGGTAGAGTCTCCTTCTTTGGAGGTTTTTAAACCGAGGCTGGATGGCCATCTGTTGGGAATGCTTTGATTGTGTATTCCAGCATGGCAGGCAGTTGGACTGCATGACCCTTGAGTCTCTTCAAGCTCTAGGATTCTATGTTTCTAGATCTTTGAATGTCACCCACATAACAGTCCAGAAGTGAATTGGCAGCCAGTGCAGTTTCTTTAAGACCAGTGTTATGTGTTGTCTATATGGTACAGCAATCTGTAGTCTTGCTGCATATTGCACTAATTAGTTTCTGATTCACCTTCAAGGTCAGACTCATGTACAGCACATTACAGTAGTCTACAGTAATATTGCTACATTTTGCCCTGATTCTTCACTATTTTGTTCTGACTTGATCTGTATGTTAGCCTTATATCCAAATGTCCTTCATTTAACAGGAATGTCATGGTTTCAGCTTACCTTCACTCAAACATAAGTAGCATTATATTTGCAGATGCTACAAAGTAAGGGGATCAGACCCTGTGTGAATGAAGATGTTAGGAGCAGGGCCAGCACGAAGTTATCCATCCTTATTTGAGCCTCTCACAATGTTTGAAAAGGGCACCAAAACACTCAGAGTAATCATCATCAGCATGATTCTGAATCATGTCCACAGCACAAATGTTGCTATTACTACTACATGACATCAACATATATATCGCAAAGGATATCACAAGACAAAAAATGGATAGAAAGCCAATTATTTTATTTTCCTGTTCATGATCAGCTGCTCTTTTGTATTTAAATGAGGCTTCAGTACAATGATGTAACATTTGGGAAGAAAAATGCAACCCAGTAACCCAGTGCTGGAAGCCAAGATGGAGAAGATCTGCACAGCCACCATGTATTTACCTTTAGTGCTCAGGTAAGTGGGCACAAAGGACACCCAAACACTGCAAAACACCAGCATGCTGAAGGTGATAAACTTGGCTTCATTGAACCCTCCAGGTAGCTTCCTGGCTAAGAAAGCCACAATAAAAGAAATGATGGCCAGGAAACCCATGTAGCCAAGGGCACTATAAAACATAGTGACAGACCCTTCATTGCACTGCAGGATCATCTGTCCGATCTGGTGATTCATGTCAAGTTCTGGATAGGGAGGAGAGGTGCCAATCCAGATAATGCAGATGCCAAACTGAATAATGGAGCCAGAAAAGACAATGACATTTGCCAATGTCTTCCCCACCCATTTCTGTATTCTGTTACCTGGTTTTGTGGCTATGAATGCCAGTACCACAGTGATTGTTTTTGCCAGAATAGAAGAGATGGCAACTGAAAAGATGATGTTAAAGACAGTTTGGCGAAGAAGGCAAAGCACCTTTTGTGGCTGGCCAATGAATAGAAATGAGGACAGAAAGGCAAGCAGGAGAGAGGCAAGGAGGATGCAGGTGAGGTTACGGTTGTTGGCTTTGACTATTGGAGTGTTGCGGTATTTCAGGAAGATTCCTAGAACAAAACCTGTGGCCAGGCACAAAAACAAGGAAAAGAAAACCAATGTAATCCCCAGAGGGTCTCTGTAAGACAGAAAAACTATAGTTTTGTAAAGACATTGATCTCTGTCCTTGTTTGAGTATTGATCTTCAGAACATACATGACAATGATCTCCATCTGGAAAAGAAAGAAAGAAAGAAATTCAGTAGCTAAAACTCAACCGATATTCCACAGTGCAAACTCTAACAATATTTCATATCTTTAAGTAGTCAAAGAAACCAGCTCTGCTCAAGTTAAAAACCTATTAGTTACACTCCCATCACAGCACTCTTCTCTTCTCTTCCCCAACTCTTTTTCTTTGGTAGTGTTATTTTTGTGTCTTCCCGAGTATTCGTTTGGCTTGTACCAGCTTTTTCTGGGTTAGACATCTCTTTGGCCCCTCATCCTAGCACTGTTTCACTCCTGTCCTCTCCCCCACACTTTTCCCTCCTTCTTGATTTTTTTCCCTCCATCTTGGCTTCTGTTCATGCAAAACTCTCTATTCTGTTCTGGTCAGGCCCCACCTGGAATATTCTTTTAAAAAGAAAGACATGCCTAATGTCCCTGGTTCAGGAGTATATGCAAAAGAGCCAAGTCACAGAGAGTCAGATATAGTTTCCTTGGAGAAAACAGTTAATAGACTCATTTTGCCAAGATGTGCAAGCTATTAGTGGAAGAAATCCAAAGGTTTGGGTAACAACACAGTATCCTCTGGATATGATAAGTTTATTACAATTGTTGTATTTGAACTGGAATAAAAATCCAATAAATAAATGAATACATACAATGAGGAGGGGGAGGGAGAGAAGTGCCATATTTTCATAGTGAATTTCTTAATGATGAGCAAAGGTACCTTGCTTCACCTGGGACAGAAGATGTCCAAAATTACCTAACTTGCTTATGCTCAGTCTCATGCTCACATTTAATCTGCACATGAGGAAACTGTACACTGATTTGACACAGGCTTAAGATTGTTATAAGGATTACTGACATTACATAATAAGGCAGAATGGTGTAGTGGTTTGAGTGTTGGACTATGACTGTGGAGACCAGGGTTTGAATCCTGGCTCAACTATGGAAACCCACTGGATGACCTTGGGCAAGTCATGTTCTCTCAGCCTCAGAGGATGGCAATGGCAAACCCCTCTGAAGAAACTTGCAAAGAAAACCCGATGATTGGGTCCCCATAAATCAGAAATGACTTGAAGGCACACAACAACAACAACAACAACAACAACAACAACATCACATAGAAAAACTGTTACCTGTGTTCAAAAACACTTTAAGGAACTGACTAATTGAGTTCAATTCTGGCTTACTCTTTTGAGCCAGTGGGCTAGGTGGACTGCAGCTGGAAAGACAAAGTGACTTTGAAAGGAAATATTTATTCCCTCCCCATTTGCCCTTTTCCTCACACATACTTGAGTCTGGTAGCTCTCATAGCAGTGACCCCACTCCAGGATTTAATCTGAACTTTGCAGGATCTATCCAGTGTCCTGAACCCTATCCACAGAATTGTTCTAACATCTTAGATCTGAGATTGAGATTGCCCCATGGATAATGAAACTACCAGCTGCCTCTGCTCTCTCTTACACATTTTAGCCTTTCCTTTTCTAATCCCCATTGGGCCAAAATGCAAGATACAGGTACAAAATACAAAATGAACTATTTCCCCATAATGCATACATGAGATGCTTTTTCATTCACAAGTGAGGGCTGTCACTACAAGCCCTCCAACAGCAATGTCCTTTAGTATGGCTGCTTACCAGGTGTGTGTGTGTAGTGCAGAGATCAATGGGCCACTATATAAATCTACATCTCTAAACCAATATGTCTCTAAATGGGAGGGCCATCACAGCTGTGACTTCCTTGATTGGCTAAACACACATTGAGGAACACTGGGGAGAATAGTGACTTTGTGTTCTGCTTCATTGTGTCTTCTACAAAAGTTAGAGACTTGACGTATATCTCATCAACAGTTTTATGAATCTGATACCACTTCAGCTGCCATGGCTTCAGCCTATGGAATCTTGGGATCTGTTATTTGACTGAAATACTGAGATTTAAGAAAAAGTGCTAAAGAGAGTTAGTCCACTTCACTAAACTATAGCACTAAAGCTGTTTTGGAGAAAATTCTAAGAATATCACCAGACTAACCAACTTCCTGTTTTTGATCTGTTTTGTAGATTGGAGTGCATCTGAGCAGGAAATTAGGAATAGGTGCGTGCTGGTCAACTCTTTAATGATTCATTTACAGGTTTTCATAGAATCATAGTGTTGGAAGAGACTTCAATGGTCATCCAGTCTCACCCCCCCTACCATGCAGGAACTCTCAATCAAAGTATCCCCGACAGATGGCCATCCAGCCTCTGTTTAAAGACCTCTAAGGAAGGAGACTCAAATACACTCCAAGGGAGCTCTTACTGTCAGGAGGTTCTTCCTAATGTTGAGGTGGAATCTATTTTCCTGGAGCTTGCATCCATTGCTCCGGGTCCTGTTCTCTGGAGCAGCAGAAAAAAAGCTTTCTCCCTCTTCAATATGACATACCTTCAAGTATTTAAACAGGGCTATCATATCACCTCTTAACCTTCTCTTCTCCAGGCTAAACATCCCCAGCTCCCTAAGTCGTTCCTCATAGGGCATGGTTTCCAGACCCTTCACCATTTTAGTCTCCCTCTTTGGAAACGCTCCAGTTTCTCAACATCTATCCACCATCTTGAGGGAGAGAAAGGCAAGGCAGCT
This sequence comes from Sceloporus occidentalis, assembly GCA_023333645.1. Lineage (NCBI taxonomy): Eukaryota > Metazoa > Chordata > Lepidosauria > Squamata > Phrynosomatidae > Sceloporus > Sceloporus occidentalis. The sequence continues at coordinate 20,647,562 of JALMGF010000001.1, forward strand.
CCAATAGGCCTCCTAATGTGGATTCAGAAGAACTAAATATTATATTTCAAATATGTGATAAAAAGCTTGTTATTGTTGTTGTACACCTTCAAGTCATTTCTGACTTATGGCAACCTTAAGACTAACCTATCACAATATTTTCTTGGAAGAATTTGTTCAGGAGAGGTTGCCCTTGCCTTCTTCTGAGGCTGGGAGGATGTGACTAGCCCAAGGTTACCCCAACTGGGTTTCCATGGCTGAGCAAGGATTCAAACCTTAGTCTGCCAGTGTCCTAGTCCATCATTCAGACCATTGCACCACATTGGCTCTCAGTGAAAAATCTCCATCTAAAAATTTTGGAATAGAATTTTGCAAAGAAGACTATGCTTTGTGCAAAACTGCGTTCTCAGACCCCAGCACAGTTATTTTTTAAACTGTATCTGGTCTTTATATCCTTGGTGAAGAGAAAGCTGGTGGCTCTGAAATCTTTGGAGCAGAGGATCAACTTTAACATTAGTTTGAAGGTTATATGTGCTATCCAAGGTACTGAACTATTTGGCATGCAGAAGTTCAGACAAATATTTAGAGCACAGTAAACACTCTACTGTCATCATATCCACCCACCTGCCTCTTTGCCTGCTGTTTCTTTAGAAACACCTACCTGTGCGGGTAGAAATGGTCCCCTCCATGCATGGAGCACAATCATAGCAGCAAACTGGCTGACCTTCTGGAACTATCTTCCTGTATCCTGGTTGGCAGCTTGGTGTACAGACAGAACAGGGCCTTGTCTATAAAGTGTGAAGAAAAGAAGTGTTGAAGACTTTTCCTTTTCGTCCACTGAAATGGAATTTGAGCAAATTAACTATACTCTTAACCATCTCTTCTCTAGGGTAAACATAGGGAGCTGGGTATGTTTATCCTGGGGAAGAAAAGGTTAAGAGATAACAAGATAGTTACATTTAAATATTTGAAAGGGTGTCATATTGAAGACGGAGCACGCTTGTTTTCTGCCGCTCCAAAGAATATAATATGGAGCAACAGATTCAAACGACAGGAAAAGAGATCCTGCCTAAACATTAGGAAGAACTTCCGGATGGTAAGATTTTTCAACCATAGAAGACCCCTTGAAAGTATGGTAAGAGTGGAATGGTAAGAGTGGAATACACTGCATGGGAATGTGGTAGAATCTCCTTCTTTTGAGGTTTTTAAACAGAGGCTGGGTGAACATCTGTTGGGATTGCTTTGATTGTGTGTTCCTGCATAGCAAAAGGTTGGACTGGATGGCCCTTGAGGTCTCTTCCAGCTCTATGATTCTACGATTCTGTGATGACAGGCACATGGTTCTGGAAATGAGGTATCATTGGCCTTTCAGATGTTGATGAAGAACTGGGCATGGTGAAAAACAGAATCTAGCAACCTGGATGTTTTCTAGGTTTTCTAGCCTTGGTCTTGGTCTTCTAGAATAACTGACAGGGAGAAAATTGTGTGAGAGTTCAGGGAAAAGTTACGAAAGGATATAGTTGTAACTAAGAGCCTTAGATCTGTTTTGTGCTACAACTTGCACAGGCCCTGGCCAGGCTGGGTAGGTCTGTAGATAACTGTAAAACATTGTGGTGGAGATGGGATTTCTCTATATTTGTTGTTGCAACTTAAAGGCTAAAATTTATTGTGGCACATGCTTCAATAAGTTAGTGGCCAGAACCAGATTGTTCTGGTCTCTAAGGTGCTACACAGTACTTCTCGTACATGCTCTCAGAAATATCTGGTTGCACTCCAGCAATGTTATCCCGTGTTGCAAATGAGGGGTTGAAAGGCTAAGATACAGTGGTTGGACACAATTAATGAATATACCATTAATTTTAACAGATGGCTTCCAGGCCTATATTTTACTTTAACAACTACTCTGTACATTACACTAGCTTGTAGAATACGAACACATTTCCCACCTGTTTAAACCACTTGGGCCACACAATGGTCTCTTCATGAATAGTTATCTCTACAAATGAAGAAACCTGGCTCTCTAGCTTCCCAACTTTTACCCTTCTGGCAGATTCATTAGGAAATGTGACTAAATTCACAATCTCATAGTTGGCCACCAATTCCCCATCCTCATCAAAAGACACCTCTTCCAAGGTTGTACTGTTAAAGCGGACATTTCTCAGAAAAGGGTGAAGCTGGAAAGAAGGGGAAACATCTGTGTTTACAAAAGGGACAGATGACTTAAGGGCAAAATAGACAAGCAGGAAGGGGTGGCTTGAAGCTGCCCCTTCCCAAGAAAGATTGGGGCCATGGCAACCACACACCACAGCCCCAATCCATGTTGAAGCCACCTCAAAAAGGAGCAGAACAGATCCACTCCATTTTGGGCTAGGAAAAAGCCGTCTTTAGCAGCCCCACCACCCAGCTTTCAGAGCGTCTTGAAGCTGCCAATGTCTGGGCAGCTGGGTGGTTTCAGGCCAGCTTCAGGCATCATCAGAGTGTGTGGCATATAGATGCTGTGCTCTAAAAATGCCCAGATGCGCACATGGGTGTGTGTGTGTGCATTTCACCCATCTGTTTGGGCCCTTAGAAGCATTGCTTCTGCCTTTCCAAACACAGTAGTAAATCTGCCCTGTTCTGAAGTAAGTGAAGTAGTAATGTTCAGAAGCAGTGTTGAACAGTAGCTCAAGTGTTAGACTTTAGTCATCTCTGACAGAGCATGCTGGTGCCTCACAAAACTACAAATCCCAGGATTCTGTAGGATGTTTTCAAAGACTATTCACAGCTCAAGACCTATTCTAAATAATAACAATAATAAAATAATTTTTAAAATCACATGTGGCAGTTTTGCACTAAAAACAACAGTTTCTGCACAGAAAATAATATTTTTTAGCATAGAGAATAAGTCCCCAACTAAGCATTCTTTGCATAGGAAACATCATTTTTCTCCATGGAGAATAGCATTACTGCACAGAAATATTATTTTCCATGCAGAAAAGGCTTTTTCATGTCCGGGAAATTCTGTTTTCTGTGCTAAACAACTACATATGATTTTTTCATGGAATAAATCTTAAAATGTGACAATTCCCATTAGTCCAGAATCTTTCTCATCAGGGTTTCTGAACAGTTAAGAAACATTTAAAAAAAAAAAATCATATATTTTTTGAGACAGCCAAATTTCTGTCTGGAGTCTCAGAGAGCAAAACAAAGATCCCTTTATTCATTTATTTGGATTGTTTTAGCTGGACAGACCAAGGATTCAGCTTGGAGTCTTCTGCATGTAAAACAATGGCTGGCATCATGTTAGGGACATACACATACAGGTTGATATTCCCTCCCTCCCTCTGCAGTGCAGCTAGAATGATTCTTTTTCTTACCTGCCATAACTGTGTTATATCTGTAAGGTCCAGTCCATCTTCTGCTTTCATCCTGTGGCTAGATAAGGCTGTGATCATGGTATGGAAGGCATGTGCCACAACATAGACAGCATTGTAAATATTGTAGCTCTCAGGAGACATGCCTTTTTCCAGCAAAGCTGAAGGACGGCTTTCCAAGTTTTCCTTCACTTTGCATCTTTTCCAGGTCTTCTGTGATAATCTGTGGTCAGGATCATAGCACTCAAGTGTTTCTGACCAAGCATGATCAAGGGAATCATCACTTTGAATCAAGAAAAGATCTTGAAATTTTGACTTCCTGTCTGTTTGGATGATGAAAGACAATGCACCATGGAAGAATTTAATATCCCAGTATGAAAAAGAAGTGCTTAAGGTGAAGCCCCATAAAGCTGTGGAGATCCAAACTTTTCCTGGAGGGGCATACACCTCTTCTTCATTTTTGACTAGCACAAAAGGCAGCAGAAGCATCGAGTCAGAATCACCATAATAAATGAACACATTGGATTTCCTTTGTCTAAGGTGTGCCAGGAAATCAAATAATTCTTGTTCTGAAACATGAATGCCATCAGAATATATTTGTGGAAATCTGCATATGAAAGCTACACAAATCCCACTCTCAGCAAACATTGCCTCCAGGGTTCTCAGAAATTGATCTCCACCATCATTTCTTGGAGCAACAAGACTGACCCAGGTCCACCTGAAATACAGGAGCAACTTTACAATCCCCATGAACTGTGGCCTTTCTTTAGGCCTCATCCAATAGGAGGGGAAAGAATGAGATTTTCTACTCAGAATATGATTGATAAAGCCATAAGTGAGCTGGTGAGAAAAGGAATCAATATTTAGTGTTGTAAATAATTCTCAGACACTACTAGCTTAAATGGTTTTTGTCTAAGAGTGCATTCCTGTTCACACTTACTCAGAAGAACTAACAATCGTTGAATTCATTGGGATTTTCTCCCAAAACCATGAACATCAATCTCCTACACACTTGTTGTGGGTGTATGTCATATTAAATTTATTAGGGTTTAATTCTGAGCACACATGTATAGGAGTGCATAGGAAAAGCATGTTATAAAGTAAGACCAAAAGTTTCACCCTTTGATATATTTCTAAAATTTAAATATACTGTATATTTATTGCTTTTTAACTGGAACAATAAATCAAAATATATTAGTTAGGAGCAAAAGCTACTGCACAAGAAGGTAATGAACAGGCAGTTCTCAGAATTTTTGTAAATGCTTAAGAAGTTTTTAAAAAGAGTACATTTGCCATACAAATCATATTAAAATTTCCATAATTGGAAAGACCTTGGATCATATGCAACTTTTGTAGACTGGATTTGAGCAACTGAGATATAACAATGTGCTGTGGCACTGGTTTGTTTGTTTTTTGTCTCTCTGTGTGTATGTGTGTTTTAAGTTTTCTGTTCTGTACTGAGATTTTTTTTTTGTCTTTTAGTTTATTAGTTATTCTTGTATTTTAATGGGATAGTTAGTCTAATCATGGTATATTATTTTTGTCATGACTTTTTAGATTGTACACCATTGGCAGATTATGTGTTGATTTTATGATATCTGTAAAGCACCATGTAGATTTATGGAGCTATATAAATAAACAACAACAACAACAATTTTTCATTCTGCTGTAATACATTTAGTAGATATCATTAATAATTATTAATAATTATTACTACTTCATTGGAATCCTTTCTCCACATTTTCCCTCATATTTGTCATTTCTTCTATACTGGGCCAAGGGGAGGAATGGTGCAAGGTATTTCCCCAGAAATATGATGATGATGATGATGATGATGATGATGATGATGATGATAGAAAGAAGTTTTTTTTAAAGGGATGTTGCTCTAAAATGTAATTTTTTATCCTGGGGACACCCATGTCCAATCCCCCTCCCAAACTTTTCATTCATTACTTCGTGGTCCTTGAGAAAAAAGATGCAACAGAAAAATTGTTTTGATTCTTTTATATGGGTTTTATCTTTTTGTTGTTGTTGTGTGCCTTAAAGTTGTTTCCAACTTATGTCAAACCTTTCACAGGGTTTTCTTGGCAAAATTTTTATCAGAGAGGGTTTGCCTTTGCCTTCCCTATGAGACTGAGAGAGTGTGATGTGCCTAAGGTCACCCAATTGGTTTCCGTGGCTGGGTGGGGATTCATATTTTGGTCTCCAGAGTCATGTGCAAACCATTATGCCACAGTGGCTCTCCTTAATCTTGCTAGTATTGCTAACAAAAGGCAAATTTTGTGACTTTACAAAGTACATATTGATCATAGCTCTCTTGAAGCAGATAACAGAAAAATCCCAAATTAAGAAACAGATTTTACTACAGCATCCCAAGCATATTCCGGTTTCACATTTCTGAGAAGACTACAATTCTAGCAGCTAAGAGTTTGGACTGAGATATACTCAAGTGCCAGTGCTGTCCTTACCTGAGGGACTTTGTAGAGTTCTAAGATGGTTGACATCTGAAAAAAGGTTTCAAAGTCCCCTCCTTGGATAACAGCCAGGAGTTTTTCTTGCCTTCCACACCTGAAATTAGGGATCATCCAGTGCCCAGTAGACAGCAGGTCTATTGTGGCTTCATAGACTATTCTTAAGCTAAAATAATTTTCATAGATGTTGTAGCCAAGAGTAAGGTTGGGTAAGAGCAGTGGATTTTGATTGATCTCATTAACAGCTGTCAATATGGCCAGGACATGCTGATAGTTCCTCTCCAATAAGCTGCAATGAAAATTAAATAGAGGTTTATCCAACCAAAACACTATGCTCTAGTCCAGGGGCAGGGTTTATGAAGACTTCCAGATATTATAGGACTCCAAATCCAGCAGCATTGATTAGCATAGCCAAGGGTGAGGAATGCTTGGATTTCTAGTCTGACAGCATCTGGTAGGCTGTATGAGTTCCACTTCTACTCTAGTCCTCTTTTAACTAAAGTGAGATGTATATCTGTGATGGGATGGTGCTTGAAGAACACACTATAGCCATTTATGTTCATGTCCATTCAGAATGTAAGAGATATCCTGAAAAATCAATTTTCCTGTAGGTATATAGTTGGCCATTGTATTACAAAGGCCTAAATCAGCCCTTGGTCAGATCTTTCTGAGTTTTTCTTATGATTTGAATACGGTTGAGTTTCCTGTGTTCAAAAATCTCTCTCAGACGCCCCAAGAAAAAAAGAGGCCAAAGCCCCTGAATTTCTGCTTTATTACCAGTATACATTTTTTTTCACTTTCATGAGTGAAATTACAAGAAAAGAAATTATATCTAAACATTAGGAAGCACTTTTTCACTGTAAGAATAGAATAGACTGCCTCAGAGGGTGGTGGACCCTCCATCTTTAGATATCTTTCAACAGGACGGACATCTTTCAGAAGTGCTTTAGCTGTGCATTCCTGCATGGCAAGGGGATGACCCTTGCAGTCCCTACCAACTCTAAAATTATATGATTAGTAGGTGTTGAATTGATGGACATATTGAACTGATGGACAAGCTTTTAAATTGCTTCAAATTCTATTTGATAGTTAATTTATAATGTTAATTTTTATGTTTTTAGTAAAGCAAACTTTTATTAGTTTCCATTTTGATTTTGGAGTCCCAGGAAAAGGGGGGAGAGTAGCATTAAATCCTCCTCCTGCATTTCCATGAATTAGTTTATCCATTAATGATGAAGATGACAGATGTAATGTAACTGAGGGTTCTTTATCTACTACAATTTGAGTCTGGCTTTCTCCCAGCTTCAAAACTTGCAGATCAAATTGAATCTATATAATAAGAGATGTATTTGTGACAGCATTAAAATCTCCAAGTGTAACCAGTGCTTTCCCTATTACATTGCAAAACATCTCCCCCACCCCAAACATTAGAGCTCAAAAGTCTCCTGCTGTCTGAGAAGTCATTAATAATTTAGCCTGGAAGGATGCATCCAGATCAAAAAGACTAAGAAGAAGAAGAAGCTAATATCAGTAGACACTTACGGTGTGAAGTCATGAGTAGGGTCAGATATGAATACATGTGCTGGATACACAGTTGTCCTTATAGGTATAACCCCACCAATGAGATAATCTCCTAGTCTGTAATAATTATATGGTGGATACATTTTTAAATCTGACAAATCTAGATTTTCTTTCCTCATTATGCCCAAGGGCAAATTAATTAATAATAGTAGCAAGATCATAAGGGGAGAGGAGCACAAACAATCCACAGACACCTAATTTCAGTTAAGCGTATTATATTCATCTTGTTTGAGGAGAGGTTTGCAACCTAAGAAGTCCAGCTCCTTTGGAAGCTTCTTACTGGGTTCAGCTGAGTGTTCAGGCCACACTACCATTGATATAAATTCAAGCTTCAATCCTAAGTATCTCAAATACAGTATAACAGTTCTCTTTCCCAGTATGATGCAAGAAATTATAATTGATCTCAAATGTGACATCCGGAGTGGGAAATGCTGTGGGACTTTGGTACAAGGAAAACACAGATCAATCACAACAATTGCAATAATTACAGGGGGGAAATAATCACCACCTCAAAGTTGTATGTTCTCTTTGCACCTGTATGCATACCAGGTGCGCAGCAGAAGAAAACATGTTTACAGAAGTCCATGCCATGTTTTGCTGCAAAAGGAATGTGAGCAGATGTTTAATAGGGGAAAGTTCTTAGAAGAACCTGGAACTTATGTGTGTGTTTTTGTGTGTGTGTGTGTGTGTGTGCATGCTTTTGCTTTTCTTGCCAAGATAACCCTGTAATAGGTTTACCATAAATATCAATAAATGTATATCCAGTATGAGTGAGATCAACATTATATCCACATTCGTAAAGTTTTTCAAGTTGAGATACCCAAGAAATCCCAGATTCACTTCTATATCACTGTAACTGCACTCAGTTATGCAACAGTCCACTGTGGTTTGATGAAGAAAAGTCAGCCAAATGCATCATGGGCATTACCCTACTTCCAGTTTGTGTGCTGCTGTTCTTCTCATTCTGCAAAAGGAGGAGACGGACCATTGTTGACTGGTCAACTTGAGTCAAGAGGGAATCTCCTACGGAGGCCCTCAGTCTTTTTTCCTTGGATGCTGCTGCTACCAACCAAACAATAAAAATGCTAGGATACAAACAGAGAACACTGTCAGTTGCATTGGCTCACCTCTACCTGCAGAGTTTTCAAGACATATCAATAATACTACTAATAGTGTTTACTTTGCTACTCAAGTGAAGGTGTTCTGTATGTATACATATCTTTGACATACTTCCCCTTCACATGGCTAACCAAGCTGTGGCTTCTGCAGAATGTGAGTAGCACGCAGGACAGGGGCCAAGAATACAATCTTATAATCACCTCATGCTTTGAAAGGTCATATATGTGGGACTGACTAATTTTCCTGCTGTTCCCAAAGCACTCCAACAAGCTACTGCTTCAGCATCACAGCATATTGCATTCTGACTTTGAGAAGTTCAGCTAGCACAAACTCTAAAAAAAAAAAAATCAACTATTTTACTGAGTACTGTAGTTTTGTGAGGTGAACCTACTAAGGGATTTTCTTGGCAGGTTTTCTGCCAAATATCTCTGGACAGAAAATATTTCAGCAAATATTTCTTCAAAATTCATGTCACATGTGAATTCTGCACAGAATAACTCCCAAACTACAAATAGTCTTTGAAAGATGCACAGCTTTTGATGACTTTCTTGCAAAAGAAAGAAAATTGCTAAAATAACTTGTTGCTTCCTTCAAGAACTAATTTAGTGAAGAACTAATCCCTTCTGCAATACAGCACTTACCTCTGCAACCACCAGCCCAAGAAAGCACAAGGTAAGACATGCCAAAACCATTCGAATCACATTCTCAGAGCTGAGTTTTCTCAAGGCTGCTGCACCTGCATGTAAAAAGAAAGTATTATCTACTTTCTGTGGAAGGGGGAACAGAAAGTAGACTTGTGGATGAAGATCTTCCCAGAACCCCAAAACTGAGACTCCATACCACAAATTTTTGTTGCACCCCATTTCTTTTTTGTTTTTGTTTTTCTTTCAACCATCCACAGCTAGAAAATATTTTTTAAATATATAAATTCCAAAAAGCAAGCCTTGATTTTACCATTTTATGTAAAGGACATCATTTTATTATGCCATTGTATTTAATGGAACTTGAACACTCACAGATTTTAGTATCCGTGGAGGGTCCTGGAACCAAATTCCAGCAGACCCACTGTACTATGGGGCTAAATGACTGGGACTTCAGAGCTACTGCAGCATTGTGATTCTACATATGCTCTAGAGTGTTCATTTATGAGTGATTTATGACTGTTCATTTCAACTCTTCAGTACTGTTTTTAATCACTTGGTTGTAGTGTGATTTTACTGCTTTGAATGTTGTTCTTGGGTTGAGGTTTTGTTATTGTTGTTGTTATGTTTCCAGGGATCATCCTCAAATATAGACTGTTGAGGTGAAAACTCAGTTAAAAAAATATGTCTAAAGTCCCTTCCACACATTCCCTGTATATGTTATAATGAATAATTTGTGTACGTCATTGTGGTGCCACAATGCCATGCCATCCATGCACATGTTGGAAAAGACTCCAAAAAGATATAAATATATTTTGACCGGATCTTAGAAAAGTTACTTCCACTGGCCATGCTGGCTGAGAGATTGCTGGACTTGCAGGCCAAAAAAGTAAATGAAGAATGATGTATATTCTTTTTGTCCATTCTGTGCTCCCAGAAAAGTATGGGAGGAGGCAATTTGTAGTCTTTTATACACCATCGGACAGCAACTACTATCTGTCCTAGACAGCATAATCAGTGGTGAGGAATGAAGGGAGCTACAGTCACCACAACCTCCCAGTGGCATCCCTCAGGTTGATATCAATGGGTCTGAGGGGGAGCAAATTGTTTTGCCCTCCCCACCATCCACCCAGACCACTACAGCCCCCACCAAAGGCATCCAGGATCTGTTGTGACTTTTGCTGCACTAGATCTTGAAGACATCACCGCCGTCTCCCCCCCCCCCCCACATCCTGAGGTGAGGCAGTGCTGCAGCCTTTGAAGGGCCCAGTGCGGCTTCTGTGCAAGTGGGAAGCTTGTCCAGTAGCTATGCAAGTCCCCTCAGGTGTACCACTCCAACAGGTGACACACACACCCTGGGATGTCACCTGATGTCATCCACACCCCCATAGTGTTGACACTTCAGCTATGTAGGTTCCACACCTTTCTGTGCAAAGACAGCCTTATCTTCTGCCTTTGTCTTGAATAGCTAATTCTCTTTCTCAAAATCTACCTCTTCTTCCCCCTTCAGTCCTCCTTCCTCTTACCTTTGTCTATTGTATTGTCCTTCCTGTTATCTGTTAAATTGGGCTGAGAGAGATGGAGGAAAGGATGATATATATAATAAGCAGACAATTATGCTTTTCTTCCCAACAGGATATTAGCATTCTGGATAAAAATTGGGATTTGTTTTTTTCAATCCACCCTCCCTTTTTTCTTTTACAAAGGAAGGTGACAAAGTGGGGCATGCTCCTTCCTTCTTCCTAAATTGTACAGTCCAACCTCCATATCCACAAGATGGGTTTCATTGACCCACATCTGGTAGAAAAAAATGATCAGTGAATTCCCAGACGAGTCTTATGTATCTGCACTCAAAGGGAAGTTTTAATGCATTCACTGGCATTTGCTAGTTGCTACCAAGTAAATGGGTATTGGGCCAGTGTAGCATAATGGTTTGAATGTTGGACTAGGTCTGAGAGGCCAGGGCTCAAATTTCTGCTCAGACAAGAAAACCCACTGGATGGCCTTGGGCAAGTCAAAGTCTAAAGTCTATCTCACGGAGTTTATCCCATGCAGAAACGGGATTTAAATTGGTAAAATCCTGCAAAAGCAAGCTCTTTTTAAGATGATATCAGGGGGCATCCTGCACAGAAAGTGGACAAATCCCACAAAAGAGGGATCATTTTCAGATCATGTCAGGGGCACTGAGTATCAATCTGACATTAAATCACACAGAAAGTGGACAAAATCAGCTATTTTTTACTTTTGGAACTTTCCCAAAAGTAAAAGGGGGGGATTTTGTCCACTTTCTGTGGGGATTAATGTCAAATTAATGCTCAATGCCTTCAATGTGTATGAAAACGATCCCGCTTTTGCGGGATTTTTCCAGGATTTAAATTGGGCACTTAGCCTTCATGTGATAAACTCCTAAGAAGGAATGCAGTAGCAAACTTCCTGTGAAGAAATCATGTCAAGAAAACCTATGGAATTGCCACAAGTTGGAAATGACTTGAAGGTGCACAACAACAAATGGACATAGTTCAACATCATACTAGTGCCTGACTTCTACAGTTCTTCTAGGTTCAATACAATATCAAACTAACACTCAACTTTTAGTGCAATGGAAACTTCTTTTCCTCCCACTCAGCACCTCTACTGCCCAAACATTGAAAAATGAGAACTCCAAGTTGGTTTCCCAGCCATCTAGAGCAGGTTTTCGGGACACTCGACAGGGTACATGGTGGTGAAGGAAGAAACTCCTTCTTCTAATACTTGTACTGAAATCACCTATTAGCACCTGGTCCAAGAGTTCACATCAGAAAGCAATATTTGAAATATATGGTAGCTGAGCATTCATATCACTCCCTTCTGTTCCTTACCTCCAGTTACTGTAAGATTTACAGTTGTATGGTGTTTTGCACCCAAGGTTCGTATGGTTGCTTGGTACATCCCAGCATCCTTTACTCTCACAGGGTGAATCATTAGGGTACCATTCCTAAGAATATCTGCCCGGTGCTGATATGCATCAGCCACCTCTGTGTCAACATTACATTCTCTTTCCCACCACTGATCAGAGATTCCATGTTGACTGCAATTGTCCATCATGGACACAAGGATTGGGATATTCCTTCTAAGGGTGATAATTTCCCATTTGATGCTAATGAAGTCCCAGAAAGGATTTGGAGGCTGAAAGGAGCAGGGAAGCAGAGCTGTTTGATGAACAGCAGCAATGACTGAATGGTGGGTTGTGGAAATGGCCATTGCTGCTGACATATCTGAAAGAAATAGACAAAAACAAAACATCTGAATTGGTAGAATGCCCTAATACACTCAAGAGTTGGATACATTTCTAATGTAACCAATACTTATTTAGTAAATCCAGCAAGGGAAACTTCTCTTCATTCTGTTAATTATCAAATTATTTTAAAGAGGCATTTTTTCTCTCTAATGAGCACATTAGTTAACAATATATAATATATTTGTTTTTATATATATTATTTCTATTCATAATGGCCAGAATCCTGTATCAGCTACTGTCTATAATTATATTTAACTCTCCTGGCCCTAACCTCCTAGCCCCAGACCTGATGGGAACATCATTCTCCCGTGCTCCAGTCACTGGCAGAATGAATTTCCTTCCCCCTATGTAGCTGATGCCCAGCAAAGTAGGTTTGGAAGGTAGTTATCATCATGGCAATAGTGTCAAAATTGTGACTAAATAGTGGCAGTGAACACAAAACAGTTATGGAAAGGTAACTGTTTCATATTCATGATTGCTGTGGTATAGTGGTTTGAGCATTGGACCCAGGACTCAGGAGACCAGCATTCAATTACCAGCTCAGCCATAAAACCCACTGGGTGACCTTAGGCAACTCACATGCTCTCAGCCTCAAATGGCAAGCCTCCTCTAGAGAAATCTTGCCAAGAAAACCCCATGATAGGTTCTCCTTATGGTTGCCATAAGTTAGAAATGACTTGAAGGCACACAACAACAATAACAACAAATACAGTCACTATTTTGACTACCATGAAGGAGAATTGAGACACTAACTCCTTGTCATGGCCTTCAGCTCTTCATAGAACATAAAATAACTCACTAATCCATCTATAAAATCCTTATATGAAATAGTCTTTTCCTACATATTTGTCCACCAACACTGATTCCCAAGAAGGAACTTCCAAAATATAATCTTCTGCTTTCTACTCACCTAAAAGGATCCAGGAGAATATCACACCAATCATTCTGATTGATGGTTGCACAATTGTTCTTCAGAACAATGCCAATTTCAACGGACACTCAATGTAAAATCATTCTCTTTTCTTCAGCACAAGAAGAAGTTTAAGGCTTTTACATTACTGTTTCGCTTTTACTTGCTCAGCTAAAGGTTTGATTTCCCCAAAATGAGAAAAATAGTCCATACTTGAGTAATGTGATCACTTGAAACACTATTTATGCTGAACAAAGGATGTGGTCTAGAAACTGAAAGGTCTGAATACCTGCCACACTGAATCTCTAGCATGGGCAGCCAGTAGTAGAACAGAAATAATTATTTGCATCATTTCAGAGAATTTTGGCACTTAGAAGTGAAGAATAAACAGGAATATGGAAGCTTTGTTAAGGTGAAATAATCGGGAGGTGAGGAACTGAAAGTCATGTAGGGGTGGCCTCTGTGGAAAAATGAACCATAGCTGTAGAATAGTAGATTGGTTTGGCAGCAAGCCTCAGTATGGCAAGTGGTAGCAGCCCTTTGGCAAGAGCAGGTCAAGGAACAGAATCTAGGCCTCTTTGCCATTTGCATTGTCTTGTTGCCTTGGGCATTTGGACATTTGAACTCGCACGGATCACTCTACACTGGTTCTCTCAGATCAGTTGCAACTGCAAAAAATGAAATCAAGTTTGAAACATAGTAGAAGGAAATTGCAACAATTAACATACCTGATTTAAATGCAAATCAAAGTAATTTGCATAATATGCAGATTTGATCCCCAGATTTGAGGAACTGCTATGAATGTTGGACTGCAACTCTGGAAATCATGGTTTGATTCCCCACTTGGCCATGGAAACCCAGTGGGTGACCTTATGTGAGTCTCAGCCCCAGAAAATCCCATGGTAGAGTTGCCATATATTGGAAACAACTTGAAGGCACACAACAACAACAACAACAACAACAACAACAACAACAACAACATAGATCACTCTTGAACAAGCCTCTTCTTGGGATGCATGGGTTTTTGGAGATGACCCAAGGTACTGACAAGATAAAATAGCAACTCTTTAAACTTTGCTTCTTAAAAAGAAGAAATGAATGCTAAGAAGGACCTAGAAGTTCTGAAGTCAGGGGTGTCCAGTTCCTGTCATCCTTTGTACAGTAATGGTGCCACATCTCAAAGCAAATAAATTCCAAAGGAAGACAGTTGGTAAAAGCAAAAGAGGGGCATGCCATAACTCATTAGGACATTGTGGTACATTCAGCCAAACAAACACATTAACACAAACACTGAGTGCAGCCCACATTCACCACACACCCCTACTGATGCCACTATTTCAATATGCTGTACCGCGCTTTGATCATTTTTTGGAAAAGCGGGCTATAAATAAACAGTATTATTATTATTAATAATATAAGTTTAGGCTTGTTCCCCCTTTAAAAAGCTTTAGATCTTTCTAAGTACCAGGTCAAAAGATTCACTTCTGCTCTGAAAGTTCCCCTTTCATTTTCGACTCCTTCACTAGTGAGGTAGTGAGAATAGCAAGGATTGTTGATACTGGCACAGAAAATTTGTAAACTCTTGGATATGAACCCATTATTATACTGGCCACCAACTACAGGTTGCTTAGTTGAAGTTTAGGGATTAAATACATCTCTTAACCTGTGATACAAGACTGGTGAATAGTCAGGGTAGCCAACAGCATTTTCCTATTGGAAAAAAATGAATTAAAGGGGGGGGGGAGTCAAATAACCAGCAAATGTGCGGAAATTGTCATACAGTCCTACAACACTGGCCCTACCAAGAAGCAACTGACTCATATAGCAGATCTCGGGTATTGTATGCAAATGCAGGAAATTGTTAGTGATTGTTACTACTGTATTTTTACTCCAAAGGGTTATGAAGAGGTGCATGTGGGATGTTGCTGGATTATCTGTGCATACATCTATGCATGCTCCTGACCTAAGGGAAGTTTCTGGGCCATGGGCAGGGAGAGGTGGGAAGAGCAGAAGTAGCAGAGACAGAAGTGGGCATTTTGTGCAGACCCATCACTATCTGCAAGTGTTCAACCTGTTGCTCTCAAACCTATGAAAGCATTCATTTGAAACGGTTCCACAGTCTGAGCCTTTTTTTATGACAAGCATTGGGATGTTTGAGCATTTGCAGATGAAACTACTGTACAGCAGACCAGATTTTATTATTATTTATTATTATCAGTCTAACTGGCACAGTGTTATTATGAACTGCAACTGGCATAAATTCTCCAAAAGATCAGGCCAAGATGTCTCCCCACTCTGCTATTGTATCTGGGGTGCTAGAGGTCCTAACTTGGGATCTAATATAATGTGCTCAGAAATGATGGTGCCACAAAGTGTCTTAAATAGCTGGCACGTATTAGCCCACTGATGTGATGTATGTTAAAAAAAAGTTACTTCAAAAGCTTTTTGAGTTCAGTGTATCTTCCCATACTGGGTTTTGTGATCTTTATGAGAGGGGAGCTCTTCTCTTAGTCCTGCCACTCTCACGGGCATGTCTCATGGGAGCATGAGAGAAGAACTACTTGGTGGTTGTTCTGAGGTTTTGAAATTCCCTTCCAGACACCAGGCTTTGAGGGTGTTTGTAGAGTCCTTTTTTCTTCCTAGCCCTTGAGCATGCTTGTTGCAATGAAACCTCTTTTTTTAACCACATAAACTTCACTTTGACCAGGAAAAAGGCCGCATTGCTTTTCCTGTGAGATCAAGACCACACAGTAGCTGTTCAGGCTATGTTCAGAGATGAGTCATACTTGCCATCCACTGAAATGCACAACTGCAAAAGTATGCTTTTCTAAAGCTCAAAGGATGTTTTTGAAGAAGTAGCTGTGTTAGTCTCCTGGCCTCCAAAGTAACCTTTTAACAGACATAAATAGAAACCCTGCTAAACATTTTCCTTTGCAGACCTTCAACTAGGCTCTTTAAATATCTCTCCTTCTTTCTTACCTTCTTGAAACATTCTGTTTCATTGAAGCTAAATGCTCATGGGTATAACCAGTACTATATCCACACTATATAGTGTTTGTCAGTACCACTGTAATTTCCATGGGTCCATCACCGAATCCTGGAATTTGTTATTTGGTGAGGGAGACCATTCTCTGCTAATGAACTCTGTAGCTTTGGACTGATTCACACAAAGCATTAACTGTCAGGAGTTGCGCATGCACATGCAACTGACCTGCCATATTCTTGTTGGAAAAGTTAAATGGTGGTTTGTGTAGCAGGAGGACAGCCAGCATGGTGTAATGGTTTGAGGATTGGATGACAATTCTGGAAAACATCCTGGGTGACCCTGGGCAAGTCTCATGCTCTCAGCCTCAGAGGATGGCAATGGCAAACACCCTCTGAAGAAAGTCATCAAGAAAACCCTGTGATAGGTTCGCTTTAGGGTTACCATAAATCTGAAATGACTTGAAGGCACACAACAACAAATATGTAGTAGTAAAACAGTATTGAAGAGACATGATGATTTCATCACAAGTACTGTGATAATTCTGGGGGGAGGCCTCAGTGCCATTCTTGTGAGAGGTGCTGGGGAATAAAAAAGGGGAAAAGTAGGAACAGGAAGTGGGGATGTGTTTATTAATTGCAATGCATGAGAATGGAGAACCCACAAATTTAAAAATAACTGTAGTTTGTGTTGTTTAGTTCAGAATGTTTGTGCTTGTTGTTTAGTTCAGAAAATGAATGTCTCTGGTATGGAATTGTAGCATTGAATTGAATAAAGGTCTGCTAAGTTTTAGCTACTGAAGCCTGAATTTTTGGACTGGCTTAAATGCTGAACTTGACACTAACTTTATGACTACTTCAGCTCATCCCTTGTGTCCCATGATTCTATGTGGAATTGCCTCTCCCTATTGAGGTCAGTCTCAAATTACAGGGTCCAGCAACATGACCCTGATATAAATCAAGATTCGCCTGTATTGAGTCACATCATTCGTCCATATAATAATATAATAATAATAATAATAATAATGTTTTATTTATATTGTCCCGCCTCTCCCAATGGATTGAAGCGGGATTACAGTCAAATTATGCAATCAACAATAATTCTAAAACAATTATTTAAAACAGGGGTCGGCAACCTCCGGCCCGCGGGCCGGATCCAGCCCGCAGGCGCCTTTCCGCCGGCCCCCGGTCCCTCCTGCCGCCAAAATCGCCGCTGAGTTCGGCGGCTTCGGCCGCCATTTTGTCCTTCATAGCCGCCGCGACACATGCGGAAGCACAGCGTCCGCTATGTAAAAATGGCGGAGGCCGTCTGGAACGGCCGCCATCATTTTTTACGGGCAGAGCACGTATTAGGGTTAGGGAGGTGCGAAAGCACCGCACTTCCCTAACCCTACTACGCGCTCCGCGCGTACTTTAATGACAGTGTGTAACCCGCCAGTGTTGACAATTTCTGTGAAATTTCAAAGAGGATTCTTTCCAAACTCTACCTGAAGCTTGCACTTGGGGCTTTCTGCATGGAAAACATGTGCCTTCCCTCTATTATTATTTATTTCATTTCTATGCTGCCTTTGGCCCGTACAGACAGGCCAAAATAATGCTGCTTCAGGTCACTTTGGTGGTATGCTGTTTAAATTATGCATGCATCCTAAGCCAGAAGCTGTGCCAAAGACACGCTCCAGTCCTAATGACTGGAGTACAGCTTTGGCACAGCTTCTGGCCTCTTAAGATGCGAGTGTCATTTAAACAGCATACCTCCAAAGTGACCCAAAGCAGCTTTATTTTGGCCTGTCTGTATGGGCCCAAGCGAAGCATTTGCTGGATTTTATTCATCGGTTTGTAAACCATTGAAGGTTGTGCTTCCTTACCAGTTTGCCTATTCTGTCTGTGACTCCTTTGATGTATGGTAAAAATATCTTCCCTTTGGGTGGCTGCTTGTCTTCACTCCTCTTGGACCGGGCTCTAAAGGCTAATGGTTATTCCAGCTCAGACATCAGAAGGGCTACCAGGCCCAGGAAAACCCAGAAAATCCAGCAAATGCTTTGCTCAGCCAAGGACCAGAGAGATCCTCTCACAGCTGCAGGAGTTTACCGCATACCATGCAGCTGCGGACAAGTCTACATAAGGACCACCAAACACAGTGTGCAAACAAGAATCAAGGGACACGAGAGTCACTGCAGACTGGGCCAGCCAGAAAAATCAGCAGTAGCAGAGCATGCCACAAACCATCCTAGGCATAAAATACTGTTTTAAAATACTGAAATTCTGGACCATACCAGCCACTACCATGTCAGGATGCACAGGGAAGCCATTGAAATCCACAAACACCTGGACAATTTCAACAGGAAAGAGGAATCCCTTAAAGTAAACAAGGTTTGGCTACCAGTCCTGAAAGATAGCAAGATAAAGACTCAACAAATGCAAATGAGAAATCTCCCAGGGTCAGGGGTTTCCCAGCAGACAATGAGCACTAATCAAGCAGACACTAATCCTCTTGTGCAGACCCTCACACCCTGAGGACTGCCATTAGCAACAATATATACATGCATATCATTCCTGCCTTTCCAGGTCACACAATGTATATAGCCAAGTCTTTTCCAGACAAACATTCTCTGAAGATGCCAGCCACAGATGCTGGCGAAACATCAGGAAGAAACTCTGCTAGAACATGGCCACATAGCCTGAAAAACCCACAAAAAACATTTTTGTTTGCCGATGAAAGGCACTCAGGGAGGGGGCCAGCCTAGCTTCCCAAGGAAGGGAGTTCCAGAGGGTAGGAGCAGCTGCCAAGGAAGCTCTCTCTTGTGTCCTCACCAAGGGACCCTGTGATGGTGGCAGGACAGAGAGAAAGCCTTCTCCTGAAGATTTTAGGGCTCTGGTAGGTTTATATCGGGAGATACGGCCTTTCAAATAGTCTGGACCTAAGCCATAGTGGGCTTTCTAGGTTATGAGCAGGATGTTGTACTGTGCCCAAAAACAAATCGGTAGCCTGTGAAGCTGTTCCAGCAAGGGAATTCTATGTTCCCTTTAACTGTCCCTGGCCAGCATTCTAGCTGTGGTATTGTGTACCAGCTAAAGTTTCCAAAAGTTTCCAAAGGCAGCCCAACATAGAGTACATTACAGTAGTCCAGATGGGATGTAATCAAGGTATGTGTCACTGTAACCAGATGTCATGTCTCAAGAAATGGGCTCCAGCTCCTCTGTTGGCATAAGCCAGTGTCTTCTTCTGAATTCAGTGATATTGTCTATCCATCCTTCTCTCCCACCTTCTTCTGTCTGCTTTGAATACAGTACAGTTGTTCTCAAAAGTTAAAAAATGCTAAAGCTTTAGCAAAAGTTAAAGAATGTCTTAGCCAATCAGGTCAGAGGAGTAGTAGCAACCTTTCATCTCCGCCCCCCTTTAACACAGTTTTAAGGAGCAAGCGCTTCATACCAAAAGAGAAAGGCTACTGAACTTTTTGCAAAATGTTCCCAAGCAATGGCTTCTGAGTGGGTGTTTGCTGTGCGAATGAGACAGAAGCCTTGCAAAAGAGAGGAAGCAAGGAAGTAGGGGTGGCACACATGTGTTTGCACCATCAGGAAGCGCCTGGAGAAGCAAGTCTGTGGCTGTTCCCTGCATACACTCTGCTTCATTGTTGTGTGCCTTCAAATCTTTTCTGACTTATAGTAACCCTAAGGTGAACCTATCACATGGTTTTCTGTAGTTGAGAATGTGTGACTCACCCAAGATCGCTCAGTGGAGTTCCATGGCTGAGCAGGAAATTGAATTCTGATCTAGAGTCGTAGTCCCACAGTCAAATTACTTTGCCACATTGGCTCTATTCACTCTGTTGCCCAGTGGTGTATGGAAAATTCTTCAAATGGCAAATGACAACATGGCATTCATGCTCAGTTATAATGAAATACAGGATAATGCAATTAAGAGGCCAATTTCAGTTACTGAGTTCAGCATTTTCATTTTTTGTTTTTGTTAATGTTACCCTCTGCCCCCTCATCTTCTCTTTCTTTGAAGTCTTTTATGTGTGTTTGTGTGTGTGTGTTTGTTTTAAAATTGTTGTGTGTGTCTTCAAGTCATTTCTGGCGATAGAGCCATATATAGCTGATACAAGCGTGATGAGACAGAAACAACATGTCAGTTAAACAAAACAACATTTTAAAAAACCCTAAAGGCTCTGAAACGGAGCATTCTTTGGGCATTGGTCTCCCTCTGCTGGTTCCTGGAGGTAAAAGCATTGCAACATGGGGAACATAAGTACTTTACAACAGGTTGTATGGAGAAACAGTACTCAAAGTTATAGTTTGCAAACTTTTGCTGATGAAGGAGTGCAGAAAAGGAGTGGGAACATGGAAGCTAAGATGATTTGATGAGCCTTGTAGGGAGTATGAAGGGCTGCCAAGAGGCACGCTCCACTGCTTCATGCCACAAAATCAATTTAAGTGTTATTTGTACCAGGCTAGCAGCTGTTGCTGTTTATTAAAATATCATGCATGCCAACAAATAGAATGAAAATAAAGACACATAGCACTAGGCGAGATGGCTCTTTCTAGCCCATGGCATTTAATTGCATATTTTGTGCTGGTTGTGTTGCTTAATGGGGTGTGATGGTGTTTTTTAAAAAAAATGTTTCACACAGGTCCTGTGTGTCCTATCATAACCCTTAGAAGTGTTACGATACATGGCCATGATTGTGCCATGATCCTCGCATGTGCATGCTTTCCCTATGACCCTATGCAGAACTGTAGAAAGGGAGGCCTCTCAAGGCAGCCATAGACTCAAGGCGAAAAGATCATGTAGGCATCCCATTGAAACACAGATCAATGCAGCAAGATAGGAGTCACAATCAGGAACCAGCCACACCATCCCCAGCAGATGTATGGCCCCAGTATGTTTTCTGGCAGGGCTCAAAGAGACAACAGTTAACAACCCTAAATCTATCTATGGGCTGGTACACACCACCAAGAAGTGGTGTCCTGGCAGCGATATTAGGGCTCGGTAGCACACACCAACCGCATATGCTCCCAAGCCCTATGATGTGCGGGCGGCACCATTATTGAGCGGCACCACCCACACGGGCGGCGTGTAGATGGCTTATGGGTGTCTGAGTGCCCACATGTCTCTTAGAGGAAGTGGCGTCATAAGGGCGGTGATGCAACCCTTATGATGGCGCAAAAAGGAGCTGCTCTAGGAGGCTCCTTTTTTGCTGCACAGTCTTCCTGCACCATTTGGTTGCTGTGGTAAAGCTACGCAGCAAAGAGAGGTGGTGTTTCCCCATCCATATGTACAGCCCCTCTATCTAAGCGACCTTTAAGCTTTTGAAGCCTAGCAACAGCCTTCACTTCAGAGCTCTAATTAAGGAACTAAGGCACGGGACAGACAGCCCTTTTGTGGCATGGCGACAGCGTAGCTAGGGTTGGGAACGACATGGTCCCTAACCCTAGCACATACTGGCGGCACCATAATGGCGGTGCCCCGTGTACACAGGTGCTGCCATTATGACGTAATGGGTGCATAGCATCCACATGTCATGCCACACCAGTTATGTCATAAGTGCACCACTGGTGCACTCGGACGTAACTGGCACAGTGGAAAAAGAACTCAGTTTTTGTGAGGTTTTTTCCCTCTGGTGGGAAGCCATGTGGTTTGGCGGCTGTGGATTCCCTCTGGAGGAAAAAAGGCCACCAGCAGGTTGCCCTTTTTGGGTGGTCTGTTCCAGGCCTAAAATGCTTTGTTCTCTGAGCTAGTCTGGAGTATAAAGAGGGACTTTAGTGTCTCTGAACCTCCTACTATAATAAATTTATATAATAAATTTTTATTTATATACCGCCCTGTGGCGAACCAATCCGGGTGGTTTACAACATTAAAATAACATACAGCATAAAAACAATATATTTTCCTCCCCCCTTAAAAAGTTATTAAACTGCATATCTAAATTAAAACCACAATAACTAATTAGAACAACAATAAATTAAACAAAATAATACCAACCGATAAACCACTGCAACTTCAGTTCTAAAGAAAAGAAAAGTCTCTCCCATGTGCTGCTATGCTGAGCCGCTAAGAATCTCCATCATGTTATGGTAACTTTCTTAGCAAATCCCTAGTCCTTGTGAGTATGTGTGTGTGTGTGTTTGCATGACTGATTGATTTCCCCTAAATAAAAATACAATTCATTGGAAGAATTCTGTCTCTGCTAATTCTCTAGTCCATCAACCCGTATAAACAGAGATAAGATCCTGGAGTTAATTAATTGAGCTAATTAAAATTCCTCAAGGTCAAGTTCATGTAATATAAGTGTCATGCCTCCAGAGCATCTTTGATGCTCTTGAGACATATATTTAGTTGCGATTATATTAGCTTTTCTATGTATTAGTTTAGGAGGGGAAATAGAGATCTACAGCTTTAAGAAAGACAAGGATTGTGGGAAATCCCAGGGTCTTATACTGTCTCCTTCTAGCTAGTTTCAGTTGTGTAGGAAGATTTCAGCCGTCAGACCTGGAGAAAGTATTTTCCTTTGACAAAGATAAGTCCACAGAAGAAGAAAGCTAAAATCCACCAAGAAGAAAGAGCAAGATATTTAAGAAGGACTATTGAGAAAAAAGAGATTGGTTTCATGATTTTGTATTATAACCAGTAAAGCTTTGAAAACTTAAGAAATTTGTGGACAAGTCTTTTGTTCAGGCTGTGTTCCCGAGAGCCAGAGGCCTTACTACACCCAAAGTCCATAGTATTGCTCTTGGGACAAAACAAGAGCAGGAAGAAATGTAATTTTTCTCTACTATTTGACTTGTTTGTTCTCATAAGGTTCACTGTCTCAAAAGTCCCTCTGTTAGTGGCATGGGTCTTTATCAGAGAGTGCTCAGTTACTTTTGCTGTCTCCCCACCCCCCAATTCTACCCCTTCTTGCTTGGTTTAGGTTGAAATGATCTCTCACCATTTCTTCTAGGCACAAAAGTGATCAAGAGACATTTAAGCAGCACACATGCACAATTAATCTTCCCCTATGTACATATATATAGTCTGTCTGTGTACATACACACATATATAGCTGCACCTGTAAACCCAAAGATCAGGAGGAGAGGAAGAGATTATGTGTGTATGTCTGGCAGGGGTACTTACAAGTTTGTTCTGGATTCTGATTGGATTCAGTTAATCTCTACAAATATGTACTTATTTATCACAGCAGCTAACTAACAGAACCTATAGTTACATTAAGAAGCAAAACTTTCAGTTTCTGCCTTCTTCAGGTGCTCGAGTCTTTATTTTAAGCAACTGGGTAAGGTGGAATCCAAAACAAAGAGCATCATACACTTTTAAAACTACTTTTCAAAACTATATGTTGCCTCATTATTGTCAATTGTATGTTGATGAATGTTCTCTATGCTGCTTCAAGTTGTTTTTATGTGGTTTCAAATAGTTTGTAACACATAGTGACCCTAAGGCAACCTTCTCATGAGGTTTTCCTGGCATGTTTCTTCAAGAGGGTTTGACATTGCCTTCCTTTGAGGCTGAGAGCGTGTGACTTGCCCAATGTCGCAAAGTGGGTTTCCATGGCCAAGCAGGCTTCAGACCCTGGTCTCCAGAGCCATAGCTGTAATCCAGTGCTCAAACTATACCACACTGGCTCAAGTACTTTTAGTAAAATACTGAGAAACAAAATAAATTATTCTTAATCCTCTTCAAAATAACCTCATTTTACATGAGCCATTTTACTGAAAAACATAAGGCATCCTTCCCCAAGCTGGTATTGTTTAGACAAGTTGTACTACAACAGCCATCTTTGGGAGAATGATGGGTGTTGCACATTCAAAGAATGCCAGGTTAAGGAGTCTGCTCTAAATGGGAAGTAGATTGAACAATGTATTTCCTGACAAAACTTGTGGAAATTACCCCTGGAAAAGATTTCATTGTTATGTACTTTCAAATTGATTCTGACATATCATAGGGTTTTATTGGCAAGATTTATTCAGATGAGTTTTGCCTTTGCTTTCCTGAGGCTGAGAGAGTGTGGCTTGCCCAAGGTCACCCAGAGGGTTCCATGCCTGAGTAGGAAATTGTACCCTGGTCTCCAGAGTTCTAGTCCAAAATCTAACCTCTACAATACCACTACTGTGTGAGTGTTGCTCCCCAAGGAATGGGAAGCATGTGGTCCTCAAGGGCACACCTAAAATGCACCTTCCTGCTTCCCTCATTATTCTGATGCTGAATAGGGCTGATAGGACATACAGTCCAATATTTAGAGGTCTACATGATTCCCACACTGGCCCTAACCAGGAAATTTGATAAGTATGCTCCCAATTCTGACATCCAAGTCATTGATAAAGATGTTGAATAGGACTGGGCCCAGGAAAGAGCCCTGTGGGAAACCACTAGTCACTTCTCTCCAGCATGTAAAGGAGCCATTGTTGAGCACCCTTTGGCTTCGGCCAGTCAACCAGTTACAAATCCTTGTAACAGTTGCCTTGTCTAGCCCACATTTTACAAGCTTGTTTGCAAGAATATCATGGGGAACTTTGTCAAAGGCTTTACTGAAATCAAGATATACTATATCCACAGCATTCCCTTCATCTACCAAGCTGGTAATTTTATCAAAGAAAGAGATCAGATTTGTCTGGCAGAAACATATGAAAGTGCTTCATCACACAGAATCCAACTACTTGGTTCACTTAGCTCTCCCTTCCTATGAGGGTTGCTTCTCCATGATCTCAAGCAAAACATTTTGCCAACCCTGTCATGCCATATCCTTTTAAGTCATAAGTGAGCAATCTGTCACCCTCCAGATATTATTGGACATGTTATTGGACTCCAGCTCTCATCAGCCCTCTCCATAGGCTATGCTGGCTGCAAATAATAGAAATTCCAGTCCAGCAGGATCCAAACGGCTACAGGTTGCCTACAGCTGTTTTAAATAAAACTCTATGCAAGCATTACAGCCAGCTTGCTTGGAAAGATACTGTGGAGCCATACATTTATCATATGCACCTTCTCCTAGCACCTTATAAACAGAAATGGAATCTGCAGACAGAATGTCAGCCACTCATGTAGGCTCCTTGTATGATTCAGAATCCTGCAAAAACCTGTCACATGCCTTGTGAGGTGCCTGGATGAACCATAAAACCAGGGAACTGGGCTAAAGACACAGTTCCACAGCCCCTTTTAATTCCCATTAGCTGTTATGCCTGGATAGAGAACTTGGGGGTTCAACTGGGATTTTTTGTATACAAACAACTTCATCGCACTGCTTTGTCAAATTTCCCTGTGTGGTTTATATTAGAGTGGAAATCATGCAACCCTTCACATGTGGCTGAACTGCAAATCCCAGCAGACCCAGCCAGCTTAGCCAAAGGTGAGGGATGCTGGGAGTTGTCCAATCACATCTGTAGGGCCACATGATTTCCATCCCTGATTCAGAATTTCACAGTCAGAACAAGTGCTTAAATATTCAGAACATAAGCCTAATCGTTAGCTATTCTTCACTCCCACCAGATCAATTTTTCTTATTCTTGCTCACAATTGGTTGATATAATATCCATAGCTAAAAAACCCAACAATATTTAATGAGAGCATGTATTAGTATTTAATTATATTACAGCATCTTTAGTCAACATTTAACACAGAAACTTGCTTTTAACTAAACAGATTGCTTCATTGGTTAAATAATCATTTATTAAACTTGAATTTTACTTAAATATTAGCAAGTTGCCTGAGATGGAACCCCTGGTTCAAGGTGAGCTAATGAATTTCTTAACGTAGGGACCAAAAGCTCACTCCATCACTGTAACCACTATACCACAGTGTAGTACATATCTGAGGACCTAGTGTAAAAAAGCTTATAACATCTTTGGTACAGTTATAATTACAACAATAGTAGCAATATTTGAAATTCAAAGAACCCAGAATGACCCCAAAAACTGGCATTTCTCATTATGCATGGAGAAAGGCAAACACATTTTATCAGTGGTCACAGTTATCAGGAGGAGGATGCCCCTGCATCCCAGGAGGTAGATCAAGGATAATCTTTTTTCCTTAAAGGACTTTTTTGGGAAAAGATGGGCAGCCTAAGGCTACAGTGGAAGTAACACTGTCTGAAAAAAGGTAAAGGTATTGCCCTTTGACAAAGTTGTCAAGTCATGTCTGACCGTAGGGGGATGTGCTCATGTGGCCAGCATGACTGCACAGAACGCTGTTACCTTCCTACCAAAGTATCACTGAGAATCCACCTAAGCATGAGGAAAGAACTCCTGGTGGTAACAGCTGTTCGACAATGGAACATGATGCCTTGGAGTGTAGTACAGTCTGCTCCTTTGGAAGTTTTTAAACAGGCTGGATGACCTTCTGTTGTGGGTGCTTTGATTGTGAATTCCTGCATGGCAGGAATGGCAAGGGTTGGGCTGGATGGCCCTTGAGGTCTCTTCCAACTGTCAAGGCAGAAAAAAGTTGAGCTACTGGTGGATTTCATATGGAAAAAGGAAACAGCTCACTCCTCACAGTGACAAAATGTTACTTCATCATTCTTAGAGAATTGAGTCCTGCTGCATCTTCTGGATGTGTCCATTCATTTTATTTCCTTGACATGTGCATATTTTGTTTTGCAGATGTTCATTTCAAGAATCTGGAACCCTTGTTGAGTTACGAGCAGATTCATATCTGTTTCCTTTTCTTCTTTTCCTTATCTGAGATATACAGTACCACAGACCAAATGCCAGAGGTATTAGCGCCAGAGCAGAAATAACTATTATTAAATAGGTAGAATAACCTGCAGCTTCTGAACCTAAAATGGAGAAGTAGAAAAAGTCAACTTGCACGTGTTTTTAAAGTTGCTTTTGTTATTATTATGTGCTTTCAGGTTTATTTTATTTTACTATGACACTGTGTTTCTTGCAAGATTATAGTAATTTAAAAAAAGATTTTGGGGTGAAGCAGACCGGCACAATACGCCAGCTTGGGGATGGCATGGGGTGTGGTGCTTAGATGACACATACCCTGATGCTGCTCACAAGCCAGCATCATGCCACCTGCCCACCCAGGCAGCAGGCAGTGTTGCGGCACTCTGGCAACATGGTGTTTATACTTCGCATACTGCTAGGTTGGCAGCAGCTAAGACTAGTGATGGGAGCTCACTCCATGCAGCACTCAGGCCTCGAACTGCCAACCTTCTGATCCTCAGAACTGGCATCTTAACCACTAAGCTACCGCAGACTAATTTTAAAATATGCAAACTCACTCCTGACCACAGCTGAAACCTGTATCCAGGCTCAGTTCTCAGTCAAAAAGCACACCCAAGCTGCAAACCTGAGATTTCAGAAAAGGGTGACTCCAAACAGAACCCCTATTCTCTAATCTACCTTCTGACTGACCAGTAGCACTTCTGTTTTGTTTGTTCACTCATACAGTCCTTTACTCACAACAAACACTGGTTTAGTACAGAAACAGCTTCCTTGGAATTGGATAGAGAGATAGAGTTGGGTGATATCAGAATACTGCTGACACTCCAGATTACCTCTTCCAACGCTTTTATGTAAATATTATCAGCATGGGGGATAAAACTGAGCCCCTAGGGACAATACAGGATAGTGGCCAGGGTGTCAAACAGGTATCCCCCAGCCCCACCTTCTTAGTCTACCCTCCAAGAAGAGAGTGACTGATAGGGATACCATGGTCAATTGTATCAAATCATTGAGAAGTCATGCAGAACCAACAGGGAAACACTCCCCCTGCCTAGGTCATCTGCCAAGTTGACAAAAGCTCTGTCTTTCCCATAGCCAGTCCTAAACCCAGACTGAAATGGATCTAGATCATCCATTTCATTCAGTAATTGCTGGAACTGGAAGACCATTACATGCTCTTGAATCTTGCCCAAAAATATGATTCGATTTCCCCCCAATAATTTTTAGGTAAGATGTACTGCATCATTCATTGTCCCCTTATACACTCCAAAACCTGCTTTTAAGAGACAGAAAGAGTATGGGTCCAAGTAAGCATGCACTAGCTTTCACATCTCCAAGAATCATATGGCCACACAAACTGAAATGTATCCAAACACACAGGACCCTACTGTTTATCATACTGGTTCTTACACCACTACAAAAGGCATCACTAACATCAAAACACAGTAATATAGAGATCCTCATCTGTTTTCAGTGGGATGGGTCACATATTGAGAAGGTTATTTGTTTTTAAAAGTGATTTTAGAGAAGCATTTTAGCTCCATTTATTTTGCTCAGGTTATCTCAGAAGATAAAGCACATCTCTTCCCCTCTCCTGCAATAGCTGAGACACCAGAACACAACAATTTCAGGAATCTTACCTGACACGTCAAGGAAGAATTGTTGCACACAGGACTCATTACCTCTCTCAACAAGTTGGTACTCTCCAGTGAGCCCTTCAGTTGCATTCTTAATATGAAGACTACCCTCTGATATCAAAAAATGGCATTTGTAATCCTTTCTAACATAGTTTGGTTGTCTGTTGGTTATGCTCAGGATGTGTTGCCAGCCAGAGGAGAAATTATCCTTCTTATATAAATCCAAAACATGGAAGTTGCTGGACATGTTAGCAACAATGATTTCATCAGAATCTTCTGATAAGGAAAAGTTAGCTGAAGAACAGTGCCATGGATCTGGGAGCAGGAAACAGGGCATATTAATTCAAATTATGGCAAAATACCTCAAAATTGTTGGAAGACATGATATCCCGTCTTTGTACAACCATATTTATTAAACTGTGTCCCACCTTCTGAAAAAGACAGAGAGCGGAATGTGTTAGCACCTGTTTAAACAACTCTGCACTAGGGAAGGTGAAGGTAAATCCCCTCTGAACAAATGTTCCAAGAAAACTCTTGGGCAAGTCACACGCTCTCAGCCTTAAGAGAACTCAACTCATGGTGGCCTGTGGATGAGATGTCGCCAAGACATATGCCATATGGTGATTCATCCCACCCACTATTATTTTCCTCCCGTGGGTCTCTCTTGCTAGGTGGTTTACTAACAGGTCTTATTCCTCCTTTTCCATCCTTCCTTTCTATTTCAATAACTGATCACCCTTAGGCTGGTGGTAACATCAATCATATTTGTATACTCCAAAGGCCTGATCCCACAGTCATGAAGGGGAAACTCAGTTTAGCAGTTGATCAGAAGTCCTTCCTCCAGTGCCATGGCTCTGGCCTTGGAAGGAGAGAAGAGCAGTCAGGCACAGCTCCATCAGGTTCTGGCCACTACTGCCACTGCTCTCTCTCCTGAGGGAGAGCAGAAAAACCAGCACCTGTTGGACTTAATCCCCTTCCCCACTGTCATTCCTTTTTTTAAATGTGTCATGTCTTATTTAGATTGTAAACCCGAAGGCAGGAAAGTGAAAAAAAAAAAATGATTTCTAAGCCAGTTTGGGAGCTGTTTTGGTTGGAGGACAGGGCAAATAAATAAACAGACACTTACCCAGAATTCTAAGGTAAAATTGCTGCACACAAGATCGATCAATGTCGTTGGCAAGTTGGTAACATCCAGTGAGCATTTTGCTAGCATTCTTGATAGCAAGAGCATTGCCTGATATATAGAAATGGTCTATGTATGCAAAGTGCATATACTTTGCATCTCCCTTTTTTAAGATCAGAACGTCTGTACAGTCAGATTTCACCTGCGCATCTAAAGAACAATTATTTTTACATAGAACAAGCATGTTGGGATAGGTTGATACATTAGCAACAATCACCTTGGATGAACCTTCTGGTGAGGAGATGTTAGCAGAAGGACAAAATGTGGTATCTAGAAAGAAAGAAAAAACATCTGAAAAGTGCAAATAAAATCTAAAAGTTCTCTGCATCCTTCTATGCGAGTTCTCTCAAATTATCTGATTATAGCCTGAAAACTGAAGGGATTCCATCAGTCTTCAGTGTGAGAATGAGTTTGCCTTCAGGTCCCCTGTCAACTATGGCAACCTCATGAATTTCACAGGGTTTCTTAGGCAAAGAATACTCAGAAGTGGTTTTGACAGGTCTGTCCTCTGAAATATAGCCTACAATACCTGGTATTCATTGGCAGTCTCCCATCCAAGTAAAAACCAGAGCTGAACCTCCTTAGCTTCCAAGAATAGATGGGATCTGAACTGTCTTAATTGTCTACCTCCCTTTATCAGAGAGTCGAGACTCTCATACACACTTTGTAATGATGCTTCTGATCACTGAAGTAGCAACTCTGATATTAATTAAAGAACATGAAATGCAGTGTAAGATTTGTAACATTGTCTACAGGTTACACTGAGAGAGCTCCACAACTGTGAGCCAGAAGGCCCAAACACATCTGACCAGGGTGTGTTTGTTCCACATGTGTTGTTATTTTATTATTTCCAAGTTGTTTCTGACTTACGGTGACCATACGGTAAACCAACACTCAAACCCCTTCACCACTGTCATATTCCACATAATTTTGTTCATGTTTTTTATTAATTGCATTTATATTCATCACATTACACATTCTTTAACCTGTTACTTATTTGTTTTATTCTCTCTTTAGCATGACAGTGTTTGGTGTGTTTTTTTGTATGTTTATGTTTTATGAGGGCTTTTAAATATGTTATACACTGCCCACATTTTTTTTGTTAATTGCCAATACAAAAATGTTGTAAAATAAATATTTATATATAAAAAATAAACAGTGCTGAAAAAGATCCCTTTTGTAATATTTACAGATCAAACAGAAGTGATGATTAAGCTTGCTGTAAAGAAGTACAAGAAAGTTCCTAAAAATTGCCATTATAGCATGTGGATTACTTTAAATCAGAGCAGTCTGAATCACTGTTTAAAATAAAAATCTGGTGTCCATGGCCGAGCGTGACTGATGGTAAGAGCAATTCCACAGTGGAATATGCTGCCTTGAAGTGAAGTGGGGTCTCCTTCCCTAGAGGTTTTTAAATAGAGGTTGAATGGCCATCTGCTGGGAATGTGTTCCTGTACATCAGAATAGAAATGGACTGGATGGCCGTTGGGGTCTCTTCTATTATTCTATGATTCAATGACAACAACCCTTTCAGGTAGATCAGGCTGACTGTGTGACTGGCAGGTCACCCAGAGAGTTTCATGACCAAGTCCAATACCAACATGCTAACCCAGGATTTCTCAGCTAGGGTTCTGTGACAGGTTACAAGGAGTTTGCAAACAGTGGCATCACTAAGGGGTGCAGACCGCAACAGGTGATACCCTAAGGGGGGAGGGTGACACCACTGCTCCCCAAAAGTGATCAGCAGAGTTACTGCGAGCAAGGAAAGCCTCTCTCTGCCTGCTGAATCTGGGTGGATGGTGTGGGTGTGCATGGAAAGGGGCTCAGGGGATGGAGATATACCCTCTTCCTTCCTAGTCACTAGCAGAGAGCTCCATTCCCTGAGCTTAGCTGGAAGTAAGCTGTGTGTGTGTGCATGGCTGAGGGGATGGGGAGAGCCATGATTCCCACTCCCAGTCAGAGCAGAGAGCAAGGAGGTCCCCCACCATCTCAGTCTGGTTGGAAAGTAAGAGAGTTTGTGGTTTTGTGTGTGTGCATTACTGAGGGGAGGAGAGAGAGAAAAAGTGAGCTTCCTCCCTCCCAGTCAGAGCAGGGAGCAAGGATGTCTATCCCCACCCAGCATGACTGGAAGGTAGGGATGTGTGTATGAGTGTGTGTCTGTGTGAACATGGCTGAGGGGTGTGTGTAGAGAGAGACCTCCCTCCCTCCCAGTCAGAGCAGAAAGCAAGGAGGTCTCCCCCATCCCCAGCCTGACTGGAAGGTCAGTGTGTATGTGAGGCTGAGGGAGGTGAGTAGAAAGTGTCAGAGTAGAGAGGTCTCCCAACCCCAGGCTTGGCTGGAAGATAGGTGTGCATTCTGAAGGGCAGGGTTTGAATCATGGCTTAGGCATGTAAACCCACTGGATCAGGTTGGGCAATTCACACTTTCTCATCCTCAGAAGATGACAAAGGCAAGCCTCCTCTGAAGGAACTTGCCAGGAAAACTCCATCATAGGTTTGACTTTGGGTTACAATAGATTGAAACAATTTGAAGGCACACAACAACAACAACAAACGGTATGATATGGAATGAGGTCAATGCCAGAGGGGGTGACACCATGAGTTACCACACCAGGTGACACCAAGCCTAGTGACATTACTGTCTGCAAATAATTGGAATTCGATTTTTAAAAAAAACCCTTTTTTAAGCTGTAGATATAACAATTGTGATGCAGAGCTTCCTGAAAACCTGGAAATTATTCAAAAATTATTTGACTTGAATTAGATATGAAAATTGTTTCGAGGGTTTCTCCAGGGTTGAAAGGTTGGAAAGGGCTGTGCTGACCTGCACCTGAGGAAAGTGCAGCCTGCAGGGTCATTTTTGATCCTGCCTCAGCTCCCCCAATTTAGGGGAAATGTTGTTTTGTCTCCAGGTGAGGAGGAGGAGAGGGGCAGCTGGGGGGGGAGCAAATCAAGTCTGGTGTCATCATGGCCTCCAAGGTCCCCTAAACCCCACTGGAGCCTTCAGCTTCTTTTACCACAACACCACCCTGACTTAGGGAAAGACTGAAGGAGCTGCGTTATGTTCAACCTGGAAAAGAGATAGTTAAGAGGTGATATGATAGCCCTGTTTAAGTATTTGAAGGGATGTCATATTGAGGAGGGAACAAGCTTGTTTTCTGCTGCTTCAGAGACTAGGACCCAAGCAATGGATGCAAGCTCCAGGAAAAGAGATTCCACCTCAACATTAGGAGGAACATTCTGACAGTAAGGGCTGTCCGACAGTGGAGCACACTCCTTCCTCGGAGTGTAGTGGGGTCTCCTTCTTTGGAGGTCTTTAGGCAGAGGCTGGATGGCCATCTGTCAATGGGGATGCTTTGACTGAGAGTTCCTGCATGGCAGAATGGGGTTGGACTGGATGGCCCTTGTGGTCTCAAGAGAAAGCAATCCCCACTATATTCAGTGGGACTCCTTTCCAAGGGAATGTCTATAGGAGTGGAGCAGTCCTGGCATTTCAGAGCAATGGGCTGGGAATGCAAATAAATAAATAAATAAATAAATAAATAAAGCCTCCCGTTCCAGTCCCGGCTAGGGATGCTCATTTCTGGATCTCCCACTGTCGTTGCAAACATTTGAGGGGCGTTGCTTGTAAATCGCAGAAGAACAACTGCAGGACATGCCTCTGAAGGGAAGCCTTCTCTCTGGAGGAGGAGGAGGACAGGAGGGTACTATGGGCTTCAGGAGGAGTCTAGTTGAGGCATCCTTTCTGCTCGGAGGAGATCGGGGTCTCCCTGGCCTCCTTTGAAATCGAGAGACAGGGAACCTGCCTTACCTGAGACACTGCTATGGGGAGAAACGCCTAGGGCAAAGATCTCCACCAGCGTCACCTTCAATAAGGCTCCCATCATCATCATCTCCATTCCGGACTGACAGCCAGGCTGGTCGCTCTGCTTTTATTTTGCCCCTATTATCTGGGCACATGGCCGGGAGGGGCAGAAGTGCCACCCCCACCCCAGCTCCCCGACCAATCACGGGCCCTAGCCTGCCTGGTTGCCGACCAATCACGTGACACTTCTGGCCCCAGTGCCCACTGGGAGCTGTAGTCCTGGACCAGCATTGCTGCTCTCATTGCAATACAGTACTGCCCACCAACCGCACTGTCCCTAACCCTAACATGTGCCGGTGGCAGCATCATGGAGGCGTCCTGTCTTCACGGACTCCACGCAGTGATGACATCACGCAGGTGCTGCACCCAAACAGCACAGGGATGTTTCTGCGCCCCCAAGGCCGCTTACAGTGGTCTGGCTGCAGCATGGAAAGGAGCTCTGAAACGGAGCTCCTTTTGGGGAGCGGATTGTTCCCATGGCAACCACACTAGTCACGGCCGCCCCTTTCTCCTCATGGCTCCCAAGGTGTCCCATGGACAACCCTTTTCCAGGCCACAGAAAGGGGGCAGGTGCAGGCCATCCCTTTGGGGCGGTGTGTACCGCGCCTTACTTACGTATCCTGTTTATTTACCAGAAGCTCAGATATGCTGCTATGCTTACTATATGACTACCAAATTTTCTCATATAAACTGCAACACTTGCACTGCAGAAAACATCTGGCTGGACTCCACTTTACCTGCCATGGCTCAATGCTATGGAATCCTTGACATGGGAGCTTGTTGAGGCACTAGAGTAAAGCTTTGTTTTTTGTGTGTGGGGGGGGGGGGGTTGGCCTAGGTGGCCATGTTCTAGAGGAGGTTTTCTGAAGATGCCAGCCACAGATGCTGGCAAAATGTCAGGAATAAACTTTTCTAGAACATGGCCACATAGCCCGAAAAACCAACAAAAAACTATGGATGCCGACCATTAAAGCCTTCAACTTTCCCCCCATTGCTTAGTGTTGAATTGTACAACACTTGTCGTTGTTGTGTGCCTTCATGCCCTTTCTGACTTATGGCAACCTCCAAGGCAAACCTCTCCTGGGGTTTTCTTAGCAAGATTGGTTCAGAGGAGGTTTGTCCTTGCCTTCCCCTGAGGCTGAGAGAGTGTGACTTACCCAAGTCACCCAGTGGGTGTCAGGGACAAGCGGGGAATAAAACTCTGGTCTCCAGAGTCATAGTCCAACACTCAAACCACTGCACCTTAGGCTGGAGGTTGGCTCTCCAGCTTAAGATATGTCAGCCCAAAAAGTTCTAAATGTACAGTTTTACAATGTTACCAGAAATCTAGTTGGCATGGATCACCAAATAGACAGCAAATATGGATTATATCTTTGGTATATGACAACAACAGCAGGGAAAAAATTGGAAACAGAGTGAAGCACCCACGATGGAGGAATGTTAGAGGAGCTCCATAGAGGTCTGACCACAAAAGCCTTCACTTTGCAGGATCTGCACCGCAAACATCCCCAACAGGTAACTGTCCTGACTCTTTATGAAAACATCCAAAGAAAGTGACCCCACAACACCCAGCTGTGTGTCTCAAATTCTGTGCCCCCATCCTTTCAATGATATTTACTCCTTTACAGTTCTTTTTAGGACTGTAAATTGGAACATGGATGAACCTCCAGTTATCCTTCCCTCCAAGGCAATGAGTACTATAGGATTCAGTCCAAAGCAGACATGAATTACTGTATTTGTGAGAAACAATGCATCAAGAGAACTCCTTTCTTACCTTGGAGAAAGGGATCCATCCAGGGACATGATCTTCCATTAGAATCCCCCCAGGCAGCCTTTCCTGCCCCTCGCACGTTTTACGAAATAGAAACGAAAACCTCTGGCTGGGAGGAGGCATCATCAATTGCAGTTTCAGAAGGGAAAAGAAAGCCCGCGCATTATGCAAATTAAGGACAAGCTTGCCCTTTATATAAATGCAGCAAGATTGCAACAAGTGTGTTGCTTCTGTCACGGTAGAGGCCACTTCTTTTATCTTTAGTTATTTAAAATATGACTTCCTTGGCTCTGCAGCCAAAGATCTCAAGGGCACACACAAACACACCCACACAAAACCAGTTTAAACCATTTCAGACAGTAGGGCTGCAATGGTTTGAACATTGGACTAGGACTCTGGGAGACCAAGGATCAAAGCCCGCCTCGGCCATGGAAGCCCACTGGGTTTATTAACATTTGTTTATAGAGCACTGTAAAGTTTGCATGGCCCTTTACATAGCAACGGTCAAATAAAATATGGGGGGGGGGGAGAATAAAAGCCTGCCAAGCAGCGTACAATCATTACATGATTAAAATATCTCTAAAACAATACTAAATAGTATACAATAAAAAACAAAGTAAGCATCAGGATGGTGACTTTGAGCAAGTCACACTCTCTCAACCTCAGGGGACAGCAATGGCAACCCCCTGGGTTGAAGAAACATGCCCCATGATAGGCTCACCTTAGGGTTGCCATAACTTGGAAATGACTTGAAGGCACACAACAAGAAACAGCAACATAGATTCAAAGAGTTGGAAGAGACCCCAAGGACCATCCAGTCCAACCCCATTGTGCCATGCAGGAATTCACAATCAAAGCATCCCTGACAGTTGGCAATCCAGACTCTGCTTAAAGACCTCCAAAGAGGTTGGTGTTGTTGATGATCGACTGGAAAAGAGGCATGATGGAGTGGCAGAATTTATAAAACCGAGTGTGTGTTCTATGGGGCCACAGAGAAGAATCGAATACTTTCAATGGCTCCTGGTCATGTTTGCCTTCAGATCCTTTCTCATCCTTGGCGACTCTAAGGCTCACCTATCAGGGGGTTTCCTGGGGCTGAGAGAGTGTGATTCATCCAAGGTGTCACCCAGTGGGTTTCCATGGCCGTGCATGGAATCTAGCCCTGGCCTCCAAAGTCGTTGTTGGATGCTTCAACCACTAGGCCAGACGGTCCTCCAGAACATCCTCTGCCTTGAAACGTCATCTCAAGATCAGTGGGGTTTACGAAAATGTCGGGCTGAGTAGGATTTCAAACCGAAAAATGCTCAGTACCAGCCTAAGAAAGTAACAAATGTTGGGATTATTTGTCTATTTAAGGGATTTATATCCCACCTTTCTCCCAAAATCAGATTAAAGGCGGCTTGCAGAGGGAATCAGTACTGCAACTGCCCAGAAAGTGGAAAACTAATAAAATTCCAATATGTTTGGACTGGAT
Organism: Sceloporus occidentalis; assembly: GCA_023333645.1. Classification (NCBI taxonomy): domain Eukaryota; kingdom Metazoa; phylum Chordata; class Lepidosauria; order Squamata; family Phrynosomatidae; genus Sceloporus; species Sceloporus occidentalis. The sequence continues at coordinate 20,684,466 of JALMGF010000001.1, forward strand.
ACAGAAAGTCAGGGAAATTGACTCATCTGTCAAAGAGAAAACAAATGAGGAAGTAGATGGAATCTCAGAAAGTGTGTGTGCTGCTCCTTTTTTACTCCATCACAGTGCTGCAAGATCCCTCTGCACACATCTTTCAGAATTCAAGAGTTCACCGGAAAAAAAGGCACTGGCTCTGAGCCCAGGAGGAGGAATCATAGAATCATAGAATCGTAGAGTTGAAAGAGACCACAAGGGCCATCCCGTCTAACCCCCTGCCATGCAGGAAATCTCAATCAAAGCATCCCCGACAGAATACAACCACTTCCTATTGGCAGAGCATGTGAGTTTGTCTGAGGGGTTGCTACACATGTACGACTGTCAAGCTGACGTTTGTGATCCTGAATCATCTGGACTCACCCAAATGAGAGAGAGGCTTTGCCAAACAGACTGCAGCAACCATCCAGTTTAAGACCACTTTAACTGCCCTGGCTCAGTGCTAGGGAATCCTGGGAAATCTTTCTCAGATCAGGCATTATTGCATTTTAATTCAGACATGCTACTGAAAGTCTGTGCTTCTGAAGTTCTCCTCCCTACTTTCCCCAGTGCTCATGCTACTAAAAACCCTTCCAGCTAGACAGAGGACAAGATGGAAAGAGGCTGGGCAAGCATAAAAAAAGTCTCCTCACTTCCAGGGACTAAAAATGAAGTCATATAAAAAAACACCCCACTAACTAGATTTTGGAATTTCCTAATGAACAAAAGTGGTTTGCATTGTTACAGGACAGGGAGGATGAGCACACACCACAACACCCACATGCTTAAAACCCTTTTGGCCATAGATAATTGACTGTGGTGTTGTTTGGATCTTGGTCCATATTAAGGATTTCATCTGTATTAATTTGTTTTGGGAGAGCAGTGAGGTTGAAAGTCATCTTGGCCTTCTACCCTGTGGATTTACATGGCTGAGCTGGGATTAGAACTCTAGCCTCTCACTTCACCATAGAAATTCACTGGGTGACCTTGGGCAAGTCACATGCTCTCAGCCTCAAGTCCATCCCTAAACTCTTAGGTACTCCTTCATGGTAGAAGGCCAAGATGACCCTTGGGAATCCCTTCCAATGCTAGGAATCCCTCCCATTGCACCTCATTCCACCCCACGTCTTCTTCTCTTTTGTGAGAGTCACACTCTCTCAGCCTCAGAGGCAGGGCATGACAAACCTCTCTTTGCAGCACTCTCAAGGTGATGTTAAGGCAAACCTACTTTTGTTTTGCATTTTAATTAATTAATTAATTAATTTGAAAAGGAGAGTTCAGAATATCCATGAGTGATGCTAAAGCAAACCAATCATACATTTTATTATTTTATTTTTGGCAAGGAGAGTTCAGAATACTATGAATGAGAGAGAGTGATGTATCCAAAAAGGGGGGTTAGATGAGATGACCCTTGGGAATCCCTTCCAATGCTAAGATTCCTCCATGGCAGAATTCCTGCTTGGCAGAAGAGCATTGGCAACCCCACCCATCCACCCCCTTCTCTTTTGTGAAGGTCACGCTGTCTCAGCTTCAGGGGCAGCCCATGGCAAAACTACTTTTTATGCCAAGAGAACCCTTGGTGGGTCACATCCTCCAGGGCCATCATGATGTGCAAATGAGGGACAGACTACATGTCCTCTAGGACCCTATGTATTCCTATCTATTCCTTCACAGCAGAAGGGGGTTGGACAGGATGGTCCTTGAGGATCCCCTCCCAACTCTACCATTTCTTGTTGGGGCTGCAACTGGGTTTGTGTGTGTGTGTGTGTGTGTGTGTGTGCCTTCTTTAAACCTCTGCCAAACTTCCTATTGACATGGTAATTAACTTTGAAATGTAAATTAAATTAGCACCAACTTGTCTTTTATTGTCATTTGGGAAATCTGTGAAAAATACTTCTCCAGCTGCTGACAGGGAGAGACAAAATAACCTTTTAAAAGTGGGACTTTTGAAACGAATATTTTTTGAAAAAATTCTCATTAAGTTCTCAATGGTCGAGAAGAAAAACACTGGTTTGTTGAGCCACTTTATTAGCTGAGCTGGAGTAGGTTTGCCTGACACACCCATTTCCTATTGCCTGGAGCTGAGGCCACTATTATAATTGCACGGTGTGGATATATGCTGGATGATTTAGCTGTGGTTTATGTTATGGACAATTATTATTACTATTGTTTGAAATGTTTATTTTAATTGGCAGTGGCTTACAAACAAACATAAAAATAATAAAAATCACAAATTTCCAACAACAACAACAACAACAACAATAAAACAACAAAGAAACAAACATCAAGGATGGGATGTCTACTGGATGACGAAGCTTTTAGCCTAACAGCTAATGCTACAATGTTTTGTGTTCAAAGCAGGGCTTGGAAAACTTTGTTTCGTTGGACTACAAGTTCCATTTGAACAGATAAATATACTGCCCTGGGTAATTTTTTTAAAAAAATATTTTACTGAAGGGATGATTTTTTAAAAAACTAATCCTAAAGGGCCCAACTACTTTAATAATAATAATAATAATAATAAAAATTTATTTGTATACTGCTATTCCAACATTAGATCATAGCGGTTAACAACATTAATACAATAAAAACATAATACATATCCCCAGCAACAAATATCCCCATCCCCCCCCCCAAAAAAAAACCATACTGTACAACACATCGTTAAAAACATTACTATTTACAAGACAACAAAATTAGCTGGATAGAAACAGTTGTGTATTGGGGGGAGAACAAGATGGAATCAGTACACATGAGGGAAAGCTTGTTGGAAAAGGAAGGTCTTGAGATTTTTCCTGAATACATCTACAGAGGAGACAGAGCGGAGCTCTTCGGGAAGCGAGTTCCAAATCTGGGGCGCTGAGGTAAAAAATGCCCTTTGCACAGATGAGACATATCTCGTCTTAGGAACCCTCAAGAAATGCTGCCCGGTTGATCTGAGAGTGTGGGGTGGACTATATGAGGAGAGGCGGTCCTCCAAGTACCCTGGGCCCAAGCCATTTAAGGCTTTATAGGTTAAAACCAACACCTTGTATTGCGCCCAGAAGCGAATAGGCAGCCAATGTAGATCTTGCAAAATGAGTGTTATATGGGTGGTCCTGGAGCATCCAGTGACCAGCCTTGCTGCCATATTCTATACCAATTGAAGCTTCCGGGTTTGGCACAAGGGTTGCCCCATGTAGAGTGCATTGCAGAAATCTAATCAAGAGGTTACCAGAGCATGTACCACCGTTTCAAGGTCCCCCCGGCCCAAGTAGGGTTGCAGCTGGCGTATCAGCCGAAGCTGGTAACAGGTGCTCCTGACCGTCGCATCCACCTGAGATGTAAGGTGGAGCGACGAATCCAGAAGCACCCCCAGACTGCGAACTGAGTCCTTCAAGGGGAGCGTGACCCCATTCAGGACAGGTGGAAAAACCTCCTTCCCCGGGCCAGGGGAACCTATCACAAGCACTTCCGTTTTCTCTGGATTCAGGCTAAACTGTGGGTGTAGTTTTACCTTAACTATAGACGCAAAGTGCAGCTGACCAAAAGTTGTTGGACTACAAATGCCAGAATTCCTCGCCATTAGCTGGCTAGGGCTGCTGGGAATTGCAGTCCATCCAAACCTGGGGCCCATTCACACTACACATTTGTATTGCTATGGTTCCACTTTAAATGCCTTGGCAACATCGAATGGAATCCCAGGACTGGCAGTTTAGGAAGGGGCACTGAGATTTCATAGAATATTTTATAAACATAGAATCTATTGCCTCCTCAAATTACAAATCTCGGGAATTTATCAAATGCTGTTAAATTAAAATCATAGCACTATAATTGTGTTGTGTGAATGAGCCCCTGGAGGCCCTGGATTTAACCAATATACTGTAGAAGGAAAATGTACAACACTTGCTATAATGGCAGACCTATGTTTTTTCAGGTTTCTCTAAATTCCATCAAAGAGTTGTCCTCTATTGTGAGCTAACTGGATCAACTTTGTATTCCGCTTTTCTTCAGTGAAGAGGATATGACAGGGCAATAGTTCTCTTTTCTCAGAACGGCCAAAAAACATCTCTCAGACAGAGCTATGACCACAACAGTCTGCCCTGCCCATGTATAGAAAGAGATGTTGGTTTGTTTTAAAGCAGATGTCATGCTCAGCAATTAATCAGCCAGAGAAAGTTAAAAGATGTGCCTTGGGTTGTGTGACGTGAGACACGTAATCATGAGCTTGGCTGCCAAACTTCATTTAGCACACTACAGACTTGTCAGACAAATATGAAGTGAAAGTTACTGCTTATCTGTTCAGTTAAGTGGGCTGAAGATTTTCTAAACCATTACTATTTCATACCCTCCAGTATTTCACAGATGTAAATTGAAACACATGTGGCCAAGCAACATTAGAGAATAATCAAGATGACAAAAGTTATTAATGAGGAAGAATACACAAGTTAGTAAAGGTTGCAGCAGTTTGCTTTTGCATGAGGCAAGGAAAGGGAAATGGGAAAGACAAGATCCCACCCACTCCCCCTAATGAGTTGAATGTGAACTACCTTTGCATTCTGTACTCAATCTCTAGAAATTGAAATGAGCTGAAGACAAAGTGGCAAAGTGGGAGCACAAGGGAGAAACATTTTTAAAGCAGCTGAAAAAGTGGGAGGACAGAGGATTAATTGTCTGGTCCAAACAGTTGAAGGATATGCCTTTTTAGACTCCATCACTCAAAAACCTCCTGCAGCTCTCTAACATTAGTCTTTTTGGGTCTTTGAAGGATTTTGTGATGCATCAGAAATGCTAACATTCCTACTGGACTAGCCTCAGGAGAGACCCAAGCCAAGGTTGGAAATGGCCAAGTGGATAAAATTCAACGTGAGTCCTTTTCCTTCTTTTTCATCTATGGCAATCCAGTGTCACCTATGGCCCAGTTTACAGTTTGCTGGTTTCAGTGGTTTAAGTGGAGCCAGGGCTTTGAAGGTTGAAGCTCAGGGACTTTTTCTTTGGTGAAGCAATGGTATCTGTCACACACACACACACCACTTCCTCTATGAGTTTAATTACAGTCCACACAGTATTTGTGTATGAGGGAAGATTTTTCCACAGCAACGATATATCACTTACAGCAATATGTGCAGTAAAACAAATGTTTTGGGGTGGTTGGTCATGAATGAGCAATTAAGACCCTTTACAAAATCCTGCTGCTCCCAAGGAAGATCATAAACCACAAGAATGGGTTTGCTGATATGGATCAACATAGCTACCTTCCTTTTGTGAACTCTTGAGGAGGGGAAGGAACCAGGGACATTGAGCACCTCCCACTCTCTCAGCTTCAAAACGAGGCCATGGCAACCCCCCTTTGACTAAATCATGGAGTAGGAATGGAATGTAAATGTGTAACTAATCTGTCAATAAATAATAGCAGCTTGAGCCTGCCCTTGTAGCCGTCCTGAAAGGTAGAATTTTGGCCACTTCCATTTACTTGGAAGGATCTTCCGGTTTTTCTTCCAGAATCCTTTATATTGCCATTTCTCTTTTCCAGAAGACTATGGGACTCTTTAAGAACTTTCTTTATATTATTATCAAGATGGACATGCTGTTTTGTTTTTGTTTTAAAGAGTTTTAAACTTTAAATTTTAATAAAGCAGTATTTTTAATTGTTTGAATTGTTTAATTGTTTTTTAAACTTGTATTTTGCATGGTTTATAGTGTTTTAACTTGGACTGTTTTAGATTTGTTAGCCGCCTTGAGTCCCTGTACTGGGAGGAAGGTGGGATATAAGTAAACATAATAATGATAATAATAATAATAATGAGATATGTTTAGCATACTTTCAGTACTTGAATATAAATTTATTATCAAGTGCATTAAAAAAACCCCTATTATTTGCAGTGGCACAACCCATGGATGGGAACTAGAAAAAAGGGATATAATTATTGTGTTTTTATTATGTCTGGTAACTTTTATGTTTAAGTATTAATCAGAGATTTCACTAAGGGGTTCGGGGCTGTGGGCCGCACCAAGTGACACCGTAAGTGGGAGTGGCATCAATGATCCCCAATCTGTATTCTGCCTTTTGGCAGAAATGGGCTGTGATGTTTCTTCGCCCACATTCTTTTAAAACACTAGAACTCACGCTCAGGATGAGCATTTTATATTCTAATTTAAAAGCATAATTTTAATTTTGCTAGTTGTTTATATCACTACTATTGCCATTGTATTCAGTGATATACAGAAATTATGGTTTATAAGTAACATTGATATAAAAAACATTATTAAGGATTCTGTATGGTGTGGTATAGGAGGATGCCAGTGTGTGTGTATGTGGGTGACACCAAGTATTACTGCACTGGATGACACTAACTCTAATGACGCTACTGGTGTTAACTGCTGAAAAATAAATTTAAAAGTCAAAGAAAGAAGGGAAATAAGAAAAGTACTGTATTTACTAAGTAGTTTAGGTTGTATATTTCTCTCATACCTTTTCTCAAAAGACTTCAAAATCTTGGAAATGATCTGCCTTTTCTAACTTCATCCATGAGAAAAACATGGACTGATGAAACTATATCCCAGCGCTATATTGTATGTGTGATATGCATAGGCTTGCCAGTTCAGGACTGTCCCAGGTCCTGAGATTTTGGGGCCAGAATTAGAGACCTAAGGATGGCCTCTGGTGATGTCATTAAGCATAATGACAAATACCAACTACCAAGCATGATTACTCACAGATTGTCATTCACATTACCTTTTGAATTGTAATTCACCCCCCCCCCTTTATTTTTCTGTTTAGAAATTTAGACAGAAATCTTACCCAAAAGACTTACCCAAAAGATGACTCCTTCTGACTTATTCAGAGAGACAGAATAAGGGACATTGAATCTAGCCTCTTTGCTTCTAGCTACAAAGTGGATGCAGAGAAGAGCAAAGGGTAAGCTCTGGCACCACAATGATTGGGAAGGAAGGAGCAAGCTAACTAAGGTCTCATTCCCACTGGAGAATAAATCGATTTCCTCATCGATTTATATGTATGTTGGTCCCACTGTGAACTATTTCAGAAGTTATTGCATTCAGTTGGATTTGCATCAAAATGAGGCAAATCCCCCCCCCCCTTGAAAATGCTTTTTTTAAAACAGTAGTTTGCTGGATGTTCTTTTGCTAAAAATTGATTCAGGGTAGGTTTTTTTAAAAAAAAAAAATTGATTCAGGGGAGTGGGAGTGAGGGAGCTGATTCGCATTTGCAAGCCTGGGTCCTGTTTTTAGGGACCCGGCTTAGGGGCTGCTGTCATGACAGATGGCTGCCATGGAGAGAAGGAAGAGGAGAAGGAAGGAAGAAAAGGCAAACTCCCTCACAAACCTTGCCAAGGAACATAGCATGACAAATTGCAGGCCGGTGGCATGGTGGCTCCTCCTCCACCTCCTCCAGATGGGCTGCCCTCCAGTGTGCGCCCTAGCTCACAACGGTTGCGCTCTGTCCCCCTCTCCTCTTCCTTGCCCCGATCCACCCTCAGTTACCTCTCCAGGCCCCCAACTCCAACCAGGCCTTGGCAGCCTCACCAGGGAGCCAGGCCAGAGTTTGAATGAAACTTCATATTCATATGTGATTACACTGCTGCTTTCTGGGAAATGCCCTAAATTTTCTTGACTGCAACTTTTTGGTGCTCATGTTGCAGGTTGGAGGTCATTGGTAACGGAAGCAATTGTGCACACCTAAATGATGAAGGAAGTGCCAGCTCCTCAAGCTGCAGCACTATACACTGTTGGATCTGCCATAAACCAAGTGTATAGATGGGACCAGATGTTGCATGGAAAGAAGAGGATAAGTCACAGCTCCATAGAAAGAACACTTTGAAAATGGAGTGACAGATACATCAGTTGCTCTGCCAAGTACCTGAAATGAGAAATATCACTCTGCCCCACAGGACCTATGTAGAACTGTATTGGTGGAGCATTGTGCTTGATTTGCACAATATGCAATTTTGATTATTCTGCAGTATTTAAAACTATTTTGCACTATGTTGTTTTAATGCTGGTAGCTTTTATAACATTATTTAAACCCATTTCTTCTAAGCATTCTCTGTTTTAAAGCTGATGAAATATAATTTCAAAAAAACATTGGCTTTTCATCCCATGCATCTGAAAATGACTGTCATGTACAGAAGGATCAAATGTAATCACCATACTAAAGCAAAGGCTTCCTGTAAGCCTGTAGATCTTTCATCTTCTTAGCAGTCAGTCAAATAGTCATTGTTAGAACTTTCAGAAAGACTATTGGAATAAATTTCTCCTTCTTTGGAGGTTTTTAAACAGAGGCTTTGATTGTATATTCCTGCATGGCAGAATGGGATTGAACTAGATAGCTGTTGCAGACAACTTGTTGTTGTTGTTGTTGTTGTTGTTGCTTTTGCTGTGTGCCTTCAAGTCATTTTTGACTCATGGCGACTCTAAGCTGAACCTATCAGGGTTTTTCTTGGCAGGATTTTTTCAGAAAGGGTTTTGCCTTTGTCTTCCTCTGAAGGCTGAGAGGGAATAATAATAATAATAATAATAATAATAATAATAATAATAATAATAATAGGTTTTATTTATATACCGCCCAATCACTGGGAATCCGAGCGGTTTACAACAGAGGGGATAATAGACAGTTCCCTGCCCTCAGGCTTACAATCTAAAAGGTATGACTTGCCCAGAGTCACCCAGCAGGTTTCCATGGAGGAACAGGGATTCAAACCCTGCTCACCAGAATCCTAGTCCAATGCTCAAACTACTACTACACTTTGGCTCTCCTATCCAGGCTACCAGTCAGAATAGCCAAACCCAGAAGCTAACCAAATTAAACAGGCAACTTGCCCAATTCTCCTACTATTCCCTTGCTATCCAATCCTGTTTGAGCCTGGGGAAGAACTCAGAGTTTTCAAGAAGATTATTATTATTATTAACCTTTATTTATGAAGCGCTGTAAATTTACACAGCGCTGTACATGCATCTTGAAGCATATGAGAACCAGGGAAATCCTTTGCCCCAGGAGTCCAAAGCTGTAACACAAAATAGCTTTTAATAGCAATAGCCAAGCAATCAAGATGCTGGTTTTAGAACTAATGAAGCCTACAGGTATACCCCCCACTAAGCAAAAATTAAGTAGAGTAGTGTATTTACAACAACAACAAAAATGTATCAAAAAGGCTACCCCCCCCCCCCCCCCACAGAAGAACAATATAGAATTAGGCTGAAATAAGAAAACCAAACTTCCTTTTCTAAACATACATATTGAAACATGTACATATTGGAGCATGGAGCCACTGTGAAGGTATTGTGTATCAGATTTGGCCATGGGTTGTACCACAAAACCAGTAAACAGTAAGCCTGTTGAAATTGTTTTGGGTGATATCTCTTGCCCGTGGTCCCGGTTTGGTGCCAACTGGATGCAGATGCAGGCGCCACTGGAACTCAGGATCAAAGCAAAACTCCAAAACAGGCTTTTCAGCTTGCTGGAACAATGACTAGTGAAACAGATGCGTTATTAAAGAAACAAACTCCAACAGGTTCACTCATTAAAGAGGGCTTTTATTGCTTGTTGCTATATACACGAGCTAATAATACAATAATAATTGTACAACACGTCTTACTCTCTCAGAGTCCATTCTCCCAGAATCCACCAGAACAGTCTTTGTTCTCATAAGTACAACTTTCCCACGCAGTGATCCCTTAGTCCATCCTCGCCATGCAATATAGAAACCAATCACAGTACAAACAGAAAACATATCTTGATTACATTTTGTCTTGTTCCATTGACCTTAGATATTCTGTCTGTGGCCTAGGCTTTTGGCCTTCAGCTGTAACCAATTTTAAGCTTTAACAACCATTGCCACATCTGAACATTTTCACCACAAATATATACTAACAAAGCCTTGCATTTACTCTAAATGAGGGTAGAGTATGCAAATGAATAGTACTTCTTTCACTTCTGCTCCTCTTCATTGCCTTTTTTTGTAGGAGAGGAGGATAAAGGAATTAAGAATAGGAAACAATGACATATATGCATGCAAACCTCTTTGGACTTTGAATTTAAGGAGGAAATGTGAACAGTAATCTTACACACACACATAACCTTTAAAGAAATATTTTAAGTTTGTGCTTAGATTACATGCTGACTACTCAGTTTATTTTCTATTTGACTATTTACACCAGAAGAGCTTCTGTTTCACAGATCCACTTGGTTACAGCACTGCATGCTTCTGAAATGATTTTTTCCCCTTTCAGCATCCCACAGCTGTTTGCTTGGGCAGCTCCTGTTACTTGCAACCTGCAGAATTAGAGAAAAAGAAGGCTTGTCAAGGGCTGGCCTCTCATTTCAACTGGATTTGGCTTTAAAAAAAATTATCCTTCCTATAGCTGAGTTTATATAGATATCTCGCCCATTTCAATATGGATACTGTTGTAGGCACACATTTGTTGTATGGTGTGTGTTGACTTGCATCTATTTCATAGCATTTAGGATACCTTGGGAGCATCCACACTACAGCACACTATAGCACTTTGTTGTCATTTTAACTGGCATGGAATGCTGAGATTTGTAATTTATTGAGGTGCTTAACATTTTCTGCTAGGAAGCTGTAGTCCACACCTCCGAGCTCTGGTCCCAGAGTTACTTAGCAAAGAATTCTGAGTACCTCACCAATCTACAAACCTCAGGATTCCATTGGATAGATTCATGATAGTTGAAGGGTTATTCAACTGTTATAATTATACAGTGTGCAGTGTATAGACTTGGACCATGGGGAGGGAATTAAAGTGGTATCAAACTGTTATCATAGGGGCAGTACAGACAGGCAGCTAGAGATGTAAGCCCTGTGGCTGTGCTGCAGCATACGCTTGCTTCAGCACCGACACATCGCCATGTGGTGTCGCAAACAGGAAGGGGCACTACCATGATGCCACTTCCTGCCAGTGATGTCTGGATGCTGCACCACACTTGCATCATCATAGTGGACTCTGTGTGGATGGGAGGCCGCTATGATGGCAGCCTCCATACGGACTAGGGTTCTGGAGCGTGCAGTTGGTGCTCCCAAACCCTAGAATCAGCACTGGCTAGTGGCATATACAAGGGTCTTTTCCTCCCTGCTGCTAGGAGAATTCTCATACCTGGGAAGACTGGCCATCCAGATGTTGTTGGACTCCAGGTCCCATCAGTCCCAACCAGCCTGGTCAATGGTGAAGGTCAGTAACATTTCATGATCGTCACAAATAATGTGTTTCCCAGATCTGGCTTAGATTGACCTGCTTGTGTATCTTTTTTATATGTTAGATGACATTCTCTCTCATCCTCTTCTTGTCACATAACTAGGGAAGATCTACATTTTAAAAACACTTTTTTAAGTTGGTCACCCACATCCATTGCTATAAAGATGGATTTTTAGTTCCCTCCTGGTTTCAGTGCATTTCAATATATTAAATTTAGATCCCTCAGTCATCTTCACAGGTTTTGAATTTGAAATGTTAATTATTCAAATCTGAATTCAGGCACTCTGGTTTGTTTTTAATTAGAACTAACACTTTGCTTGGATCTGTTTGTACAAGTTCTTTAAACATGGTAAGATTTTGGAGTTGATTCCCATAACTAAGATTCATAACTTTAAAAAGAAAGATGGAAAGGGAAACACTATCAGATCCAGCACTAGCCTAGACCTTAAGAGTGTGAAGAGTCCTGTAACAGATATAGATAAAGGCACCTTATATTCATAGCTATTTGTACACGTGACACAAATTGCATTTATCTTCCAGAACAGGTGATGAACTAAAGTGTATACAGTTAAATATTGAATCTGGAACTAACTGTCCATTGGGCACAAGAGAATACTGGAAGTGGAAAATCATAAACTTTCCCCATCAAAACTAGTATGAACTGCAGGAGAAAAATACTCACAATGTGCCATTTAACAGGGAGCCTTCTACCCAAGACCATTCACTTGTGAGGGGAATGGCAGTCAGTCCAAGCCACAGCAGTTGTGCACCATCAGTAATACCCTTTATGAAGTCCTGCCAATGATACAAGAATCAGTCTAAAGATTTTCAGATATGCTTATACATTTGTCTGTAAATGTCCAGTAGATCATCACAGAATCATAGAGATGGAAGAGGTCTCATGGGCCATCAGTTCTAACCCCCTGTTCAATGCAGAATATCCAGCCAAAGCACTTTTTGAAGCCATCCAGAGAAAGAGACTCCACCACCTCTCTAGGCAATTGGTTCCATTACCGAACAGCTCTCACTGTCAAGAAGTTTCTTCTAATGCTCAGTTGAAATCTACTCTCCTGTAACCTCAAATCATTAGATCTAGTCTTACCCTTTGGGGCAGCAGAGAAAAGGTTTGTCCCATCCTCACTGTGACAGCAATTGAGGTATTTAAAGAGGGTAATCATGTCAACCCTAAGTTTTCTCTTTACCAAGCCTAACATGCCCAGCTCCCTCAACCTCTCTTCATCTGTTTTGTTCTCCATACCACTTATCTTCCCTGTCTTAACTAGCATGACAGTGTGTGTGCAATTCAGGGCTTGGAACATTTACCTTCTTGGACTATAGATGCCAGAACTCCCCAGCCAGCCTGGCCATGCTATATTAGTGATTCTAAGAGGTATAGTCAAAACAGTAACTTTTCTAAGCTCTGGTATGAGTTCCTATTACAAGCAGCTGTGTTGTAGTAAACCATGTATCAGAAACTGAGCAATACTAGGAAAACAGTGATTAATGCAAACAACTGCCCAGAGTTCCAAAGAGCATGTAACTGACATAACTGAGACACTGAACTTTACTGAGTATGCAAAAATCATGTGTACTTCTTACTGCAAAAACCAAGAGGTGGTTCTGTTACAGAAATAAAATTTATATGTGCAGTGCATGAGAGCCATTGGACAATTAGCCCTATATGAAATCTTAAAAATGAACTGTATAATATTATGTCAGAAGAAAACAGTTTTTTGTTAAATTCTGAACTAAAAGGACAGGTGTATATTTTTAAAAACCATTATGTATTCTTGAAATACTCAACTATACCCTAGGAGAAGTACCTTGCTTACTACAGCATGCAGCTCCCTAATGCTGCCACCACACTGCAACAGTAAAACAATTTTACACCACTTTAACTGCCATGACTCAGTGCTATAGAATTCTGGGATTTGAAGTTTGGTTGGACATCAGAGCTATCCTAGCTGAAAGGCTAAATATCTCACAGAACTACAAATCCCAAAAGTACATAGCATTGTGCCATGGCAGCTAAAATTGTGCCCAAACTGCTTTGCTTCTGCAATGCAGATACAGTCTAAGAGCAGCTTTCTTTAAGCAAACTTGAGGCAAAATGTTATTTCTAATTTAAAGTCTGTGAGTGTTTTATATATGAATACATCCACCCCTCCACATTTGCAGCTTTGAATTTTGTGGATTTGATTATTCATTGATTTTATTAATATGTTCTCTCTAGGAATATCTAGGTCATCCTAGGGGGTGCAGCCTGCAGGGGGTGTAAAATGCACTGGGTGACACCCAGTTGGGCCCTCTTCCCCCTTCAGGGCAGGAGGGGCAAACACCCACCCTTCCTGACTGCTCCATCGCCAGGCTTTCTCCCTGTGAAATGTTGGAGGTATGAGAGTTCTTAAAGCATTTTAAATTTGGAATTTTTTGAAATTGTTGAGATTGCTTTTCCTGTTCGCCACACTTATATCTCATAAGTAGAGATGATACAATAATTGTATGAGAGGCCACACACACTGCACTCTTCAGTTATAAAGGTTTCAGTATGGCACCTCAGCGCTAAATATTTTTAAAATACAGTCTGCCCTCCACATTTGTGGAGCCTAGAGGCACAAGACCCCACAAAAGTGGGGAAAAATGTAAATATGCATGACCAGTAGTGCCCCAGGCCTGGTGTCATCCAATGTGGGGGGAATGGACAATGGCGGGGACCTCCCCTGTCTTCTGCACTCATGGTTGGTGGCTGGGCAAGTGAGGCAATGGAAGGGAGGAGGACAAGGAGTGTGGGCACGTCCTTCCCGACTATCCCATCCTGGGCTTCTTCCCCTGAGAAAAAGCCTGGGATGTAGGAGGAGTATGAGCACACATGCACCCTTCCTAGCCATGCAGGGAGGAAGCCTTCAGACACAGGCAAACTCATAAACAATCAAATCCATGAATGTTAAACCTGGGAATGTGGAGGGCATACAATAATTTTCTAAGAATTATAGGTAGGTGTCCAACAGTTCCTTGCCGCTGACACCACCTCTTAAGGGGAAAATATAAAACCTTACAGTGTCCAGATTAGACAAATAATTCAAATATTTGTAAACAGAATAATTTATACAGCTCCCCTAATTCAGCTAACCAGCACAAAAAAAACTGAATCAATCAGAGAAAGGATCTACATATTTTTATGCAGGAAATCATGACATTATTAGTATTTACCAGTTCTGCTTTTTCTTTTATCACTGCAAGCTGAGAGACTTTTGCTGTGCAGTCATGATGACTCTTGTTCCATGTGTTTTTTTCTCTGGAGAGCCAATAGCACTTGTCCTTATGGCGCAACCAGGTTTCAGGGCAGAGTTTACACCTTGAATTCTCTGGATTTTTGAAAAAAGGAGAAATTGATACTTGCTTATTTGAGTCCATTCTAAATATTGCAGATTTTCCACTCCAGAAACTAATCATGTATTCATTCTGATACCAAACTACTCATAAACTTACTCACTGAATTAGACATCCTTATGCTTTTTCTTAAACTCAACTTCTTTCTATGTTTCTAAACAAACATGTTTATGAAAAATGTTAGCTGTAGCCCTCTTGAGATCAAGAAGGGTTTTCCCCCTGAACCCTAAACTAAGAGCCAGTGTGAGCTTTAGGAGCCTAAACTAGGAGCTGTGGGACCAACCTAAAGAGGGGATTCATCACATCCTTCTTAATCGATTTTCTGGCGATTTTCAAAAAAAAGAAGCAGTAGCAGGGAAAGATTACAAATGGAAGGTGGAAACATCTTAACTCTCATAAAATTCAGTACTTAAAGAAGCAGGGTGACAATAGGACTAAAACCTCACATGGGTTACAATAGAAAAAAATTGATCCCGCTGAAGCACAATATATACTCGTCTACTGACTTCAGCAGAGAGTATGACAGTTACATTTTAGATTAAACTTGAAGAATCTTCTGGTTAACTTGGCCACTGAACTTGCTGCCTAGAGGTTCAAGGAACTGTTGCAAGCTCTGCTGAAATCAGTGGGAAACTTAGGCAATGTTTACATCTTTCTTTTTAGAATGAATGGGACTTAAATGTACTTGACTTCATCTGGATCATGTTAATCCTGCTTCAATTTAATGGACAGAGATTGCTGAAAACATTAAAGTTACCTGTGGAGTGATTACCATATGATTTGCACAGATACTGTAGCAAAGCCTGATGGTTATCCAGCTTGGTCTTCTGCTGACTCTCATTGCTGGGTGTTTGGCTGTTTGTTCCTTGGAAGGCATGGATCTTTTCAAGAGCATGCAGGGATTCTTTGGTCCACCAGCCTTTAAAAAAGATTTCTGTTTTGTTGATCACCGAATTTACAAAGATAACATTAAAAAAAATTAAAGTTAAGTATGACATTATCCATGGAAAAGGTTGCTCCCAACTAACCCGTTTCTTTGAAACTGCAATATATTTTTTTCCTACGGAGAATGTAAGACTGTATGTACACTAAAGATTTTGACACCACTTTGGTTGGCATGACTCTATCCTCTGGCACTCTGGAATATGTAACTTGGTGAGATGCATAGAATTCTCTGCTAGAGATTCTAAGTAAGTAACTCATTAAAGGACACTCCCCCAGAATCTGTAGAATGGAGCCTTGGCATTTAAAAAGATATCAAAGTGAGATAACTGTACAGTGTAGACACACTCCAAGATATTGCCAGATTTTTTCTCCCTCTCCACAGTCCATTTCTGTTCAAGAAAGAGTGCTAAAAATTAGAGTTCTTCCTCTAGTTGTGATTCCATCCCACGCAGACATGAACACCTCATGTTTAGACATGTCACTTTCTGCATAAGAGTAGTGGTTCTAGAAGCTTTCGTCTTCAAGTGTTGAAGAAAGTGAGGTAAGGCCTGAACAGAGCTACAGCTGCTTTTAAAAGCACCAGATGCACACAGTGGTAAACAAATGGCATACTCTTTAGAGAGGGCTTGAATCACTCAGCCATTTCAACAAGTGAGAGAACCTATTCTCTACTTGGTTTACTCTGAGGATGTGAGAAAAACAACTTGCATTTTCTAAAATGAAATGTGTTTCAGCTGCAAAGGGTATTTTGGACACGTAGTCAAAACTAATCCTGCAGTTTATAAAATTAACATAGCCAGCACTGCAACAATAGATACCTCACTTGGGCCCTGAATAGACTGGTGATACACACTGGCATTGGGGCAGAGTGGGGACACGGTGACTGCACACCATGTACCCCAACTCCGCTGTCATGCTGGTGTGATGCTGCATGCCCCTGAGTTGCAGTTTGCACTCTCTATAGAGGTGGACCTTTGATTATTAGACGCTGGCTGTCATATTAAGGATTTATAAAGCTTTGTAAAGCACCCTATGTTATGTTATGCCTCAGGCTACTCACCCCAAATGCCCAGTGCTATCATGGCTCCCAGTAGAAGGAGGATTGTCATGCATCCAAACCCAAGAAGAAACCGATGCCATCGGCAATGTCTCAGCAGGATATCTACAATAGTCAATGTTTCGGGAAAGAGGTTAAAACAAGAACAAAAAGAACTGTGGTGGTTCAAGCCAAGAGCATCTCTAATTCATCATTTTATCTGCCCTACTGATTATTTTGTGTAGAAATCCATAAAAAAGAACTTCTCACTTTGCTGTTCTTCAGAGACTGGTAGGCAATCAGGATTGCTGTCAAGCTGGCTAATAATAATAATAATAATAATAGTTATTAAAAGGTTGAAGACTTTCCTCTTCAATTCTCCAGTTTAAGTTGCTGAGCATGCCTATGGTGGCAGCCGAGATGGGTAGTGACTGAGAAGGATTTTGTTTGTTTTTGTTTTTAGCATATTAGTATATTATTTCAGTATATTATTATTTTATGGTGTGGTGTTTTATCATTCATTTTTTTATTGTATATGTTCTGATATACCACCCTTTGGTGGAAAGTACATTTTAAAAATAGGTTGTTGCTATTATGATTATGATTATGATTATGATTATGATTATGATTATTAGCATGGAAGCAGTGGTGTCATTAGAGCAGGAGTCACCCAGTGTGGTAACTCATGGCATCACTTCCATGGGTATCTTCTCATGCCAGACCATACAAAATTCTGTTCCATCCTTTGAAACATAGCCTACAGCACCTGACTTTTGTTGGAAGTCTCCCATCCAAGCCCCCCCCCCCCCCCCCATGGCACTATCATTCCATGATAGTGGGATTGTGTGCTCCTGTAAAGCAAGAGGCTACGCTGATGGCAGCAGTGCTACTGGTAGGGTCTCTGATGTCAGACAGGCTTTGGCTGAGGAGTCATGCTAAATGTGCCAAGCAGCTATAGTGGAGGGTTATACTGGCAAAGGATCTCTCAGAAACAATGGCAGTGGCACCATAGCCAACACTCGCTAGTACAGTTAAGAGAGATAAAAAAATAACGGCCAAACAAACTGAAGCTACCAATGTTGTACACCAATACACCAATGTTGTACAACAACTGCCAGAAGATTTCTGGCCCTCAAATAAGAGACATCCTTTTGTATTATTATTATTATTATTATTATTAACCTTTACACAGCGCTGTACATACAATCTTTTTAATATGTATCACCTAGTATCCCTGGTGGTGATCCAATGATACATCTCTGGATAATTTTCAACTGATCAGCAAGGAGTTCTCATTCCTATTTATCCTAACAATGGCAGCAAGCGACCCCCAAAAAGAAATAGGATGCAAAAAAAAAATTTTTTTTTTATGAAAACCAGTAAAAGAGTATATGAATTTAGATCTGGTTACACATTCCTAGGCTAATCATGCATTCAGAAATCATGTTTGTGTGTTTGCATGTGTTTGCACACACTCATGTGCACATGCAGTACAGCGATAATAACAAACAGGATTTAATAAATTAGCAAAATATTTTGGCTTCTGAGTTTTCTATTTGTTGAAAACAAGTAGATGGGTGTACCTTTTTAAGCAAAGGAAAATAATTCATATCTTACAAATATGTAGAGAGAGTGAAACCCCTTCAATTGCTAATCTGTTTCATGGTGGGACAACACATGTACTAAAACCCAACCACAGAGTCTTCCGAAAGGAAATACGAAGGTGTTAGTGCTTCCATTATTTTTAAATGCCTCCGTTTGCCTCCCAAAGGACTGTTGTTGCTGCTGCTGGAGCTACTGTTGTGTTCGCCGGGCGGCTCCCTGGGTTTGGCTGAAGACCTGCGCAACTGCACACCAACTCAGGGAAGCCGCCTTCGGACTTCTCCATCTCTAGGGCTCCAGCAGGCGAGCCAGGACTGCGGGGGGACTAGGAACACCTGGGGAAGGTGGGGAGAGGGGCATACCGGTGGCAGCGGCACGCTCAAAAGCCAGCCTGCCTGGTCTCCTCCCCTGTCCCGCCTCCGTTTGCCTCCCAAAGGACTGTTGTTGCTGCTGCTGGAGCTACTGTTGTGTTTGCCGGGTGGCTCCCTGGGTTTGGCTGAAGACCTGCACAACTGCGCACCAACTCAGGGAAGCCGCCTTTGGACTTTTCCATCTTCACAGTTGTGCAGCTGCGCACTTGCACAGTCCCGGTGGGGAGGGAGGTATGAGAGGTGTGCCCCTTGCTAGCGCTGCAGCAGTGGAGAGCTGTTATGTGGCTCTTCCACTGCTGTCTTGTACGGTGAAGGAGGGAGAAGGTTATGGATAGGGGGCATGTTATGGTTGAGGAGGAGGTGCTGGTGGGTAAGAGCGGGGCCCCTATTGGAGTAGTGTGGGGCAGGGGGAGGTATGGCGGTAGGAAAGTGGAGAAGCGTTACAGGGGAAGACGAGATCGATGTGTAATATCTATCTCACCTTCCTTCCACCTTCCTAACCAGAGAGGCCTGAGGGTCAATCCAACCGTACCACAAACCCTGTCTCTACTCCTGTGCAATGCCAGGTCTGTGAAGAACAAGTCCCACATTATACATGATCTGTTAGAGGATAAGAACTGAGACCTGGCTTGCATTACTGAGACCTGGCTTGGGCCTGGAGGTGAAGCTGTGTGGGCACAGGCCCTCCCTGCCAGGTTCTCAGTTAAGGACCAGTCCAGGTTAGGTGGGCAGCGGGGGGGAGTTGCCTTGATTCATAAGAACACTCTTCCTTTAACCAGGAACCATGTCCGACACACCTCTCATATTGAGTGTATTTACCTGACCCTAAAGGCCAGAGACAGTTTGGGGATTCTGTTGGTCTACCGGCCACCCCGTGCGCTAACAGACTCCCTAGCCGAGCTGACACAATTGGTCTTGGAGCTGTTGTTGGAGTCCCCCAGGCTTCTTGTCCTGGGGGACCTCAACATCCCCTTCGTGGTCAGCCATAATCCATCCGGTGCGGCTCGGGAGTTCATGGATTCCATGACTGCCATGGGCCTGTCTCAATTGGTCATGGGTCCGACACATTCTGCTAGTAATACACTCGATATGGACTTTTGTACGGACATGGAAAGTCCGCGGGCGGAAGTAACAAATATCTTCGCCCTGTCATGGACGGACCATTTCCTGGTGGAGGCTAAAATTAAGGCATCTACCCAGATCCCTCCCGGGGGTGGCGGACCTATTAGAATGGTCCACCCTCGAAGGCTGATGGAACCCAAAAGGTTCCAAGAAGCCCGAGAGGGGTATATGGTTGGATGTGACGGCGATTCTGTTGATGCCCTGACTACCATCTGGGACACCGATCTCTCCAGGGCTATACACAGTATCGCTCCCAAGCGTCCTCTCAGGCCTGCTTCCAAAAAACAGCCCTGGTATACGGAAGATCTCTGGGCAAGGAAGCGGGTCCTGCGACGACTAGAGCGCAAATGGCGGAGACACCAGTGCTTATCCGACAAGGCACTCCTAGCCTCTCTTTTGAAGGACTACGGAGTGGCGATAGATGCAGCAAATAACTTGTTCTATGCTGCGCATATCGCATCCATGGAGTCACGTCCAGCAGAGCTGTTCAGAGTAGTGAGGGACCTCACACAGCTTCCCTCCTCTCTGAACCTTATTTTGGAACCATCCAAGGCCTGCTGTGACCAATTTAACAACTTCTTCGCGGATAAAACCTCTCAGATAAGGGCTGATCTCGACGCTCTTATTGGGACAGAAACCAGAGTAGAGGCCTCCAGAGCTTCCGTGGACTCAATTGTACTGGATCATTTTGAGTCTGTAAGTACTGAGGAAGTGGACAAGATCCTTAGAAGTGTTAGGAAGACAACTTGCTCTCTCAATCCCTGTCCCTCGTGGCTAGCGGCTCAGGGGGGTGCGGGTGTAATCACCTTGTTACACCGAATTATCAGTACATCATTCAGGGATGGACAATTTCCAACCAGCTTGAAATTGACCATTGTGAAACTGCTGATCAAAAAGCCCTCCCTTGACCCCCTGATGCATAATAATTATCAGCCTGTCTCACTATTGCCATTTCTGGGAAAGGTGATCGAGAGAGCGGTCGCCTTCCAGCTTCAAGCGATCTTGGATGAAACGGATTTTCTGGACCCATTTCAAACCGGCTTCCAGGCGGGCTATGGAGTTGAGACTGCCATGGTTGCCTTGGTCGATGATCTTCGTCTGGGCATGGACAGGGGTAGCGT
The DNA here is from genome assembly GCA_023333645.1 of Sceloporus occidentalis. Classification (NCBI taxonomy): domain Eukaryota; kingdom Metazoa; phylum Chordata; class Lepidosauria; order Squamata; family Phrynosomatidae; genus Sceloporus; species Sceloporus occidentalis. Next base: position 20,705,273 of record JALMGF010000001.1, read on the forward strand.
GTCCCTGTTAGTGCTCTTGGACATCTCAGCGGCTTTCGATACCATCGACCATGGTATCCTTCTGGAACGCCTGAGAGAGTTAGGAATCGGGGGCACTGCGCTCCAGTGGTTCCGTTCCTACCTCTCGGGTAGGTTCCAGATGGTGCAGCTGGGAGACGTGTGCTCCGATAAGAGGGCACTTACATCTGGTGTCCCTCAAGGAGCCATTCTGTCTCCCATGCTATTCAACATTTACATGAAACCGCTGGGAGAGATCATCCGGAGGCACGGGGCGCGGTGTTATCAATATGCTGATGACACTCAAATATATTTCTCTGTGTCTCCAACTGATGCAGTGACCAGGGATGGCATCTCTCCTCTAGATGCCTGTCTGGGGTCAGTAATGGGCTGGATGAGGGAAAACAGACTCAGACTGAATCCAAAGAAAACGGAAGTACTTGTGATAGGTTCCCCAGGTCCGGGTTTGGAGATTTGTCCACCTGTCCTAGACGGGGTCATGCTTCCCCTGAAGGACTCTGTTCGCATTCTGGGGGTGCTCCTGGACTCATCGCTCCACCTTACATCTCAGGTGGATGCGACGGTCAGGAGCACCTGTTATCAGCTTCGGTTGATATGCCAGCTGTGACCTTTCCTGGGCCAGGGGGACCTTGAAACAGTGGTACATGCTCTGGTAACCTCTCGTTTGGATTTCTGTAATGCGCTTTACATGGGGCAACCCTTGTACCAAACCTGGAAGCTGCAATTGGTTCAGAATATGGCAGCAGAATATGGTCACTGGAGTTTCCAGGGCCAGCCATATAACACCGGTACTTAAAGATCTACACTGGCTGCCTATTCGCTTCCAGGCGCAATACAAGGTGTTGGTTATTACCTATAAAGCCCTAAATGGCTTGGGCCCAGGGTACTTAGAGGACCGCCTCTCTCCATATAATCCGCCCCGCACTCTCAGATCGGGTGAAAGACATCTTCTAAGAGTTCCAGATGCTAGACGTGCCACCACTATACAAAGGGCCTTCTCCATCTCGGCCCCTAAGCTCTGGAACTCGCTCCCCGACGAGCTCCGCTCGACCCCCTCCCTAGACCAATTTAAAAGAGGGCTGAAAACACATCTTTTCCAACAGGCATACCCCCAATAGTCCTGTTGTGATTCCTCTCCCCCCACTGTTGTTATCACCATTGTTATAACTGTTGTTATATTGATATTACATCCTGCTAGCCTGGAATTGTTATTGTTATTGTTATTGTTATATTGTGTATTTGCGATATTGTGATCAATGTTTTTATTGTAATTTGTGTGTTGTTGGATTGTAAAATCCACCACTGTAACCCGCCTTGATCTCTGGAAAGGCGGGCTAGAAATAAAGCTTTTATTTATTATTTATTATTAAATGAACAATATTTTTATTTTGAACTATACTTTTCTGTCTTATTTTGTATCTCACTTCAAAGAGTGTATTATAATGAACAAAAACTGTCTCTAATTTTGCGTTTTATAAAAAATCTGCAGGACAAGTAAAGTTGCAAGAGACTGAGTGGCCCAAGATCACCCAGTGAACTGCATATCTAGGTGGGGTTAGAAATGGAGCCTTTCTGCCTTAATAACCAAAATAAACATTATGACAGACACATAATGGCTCAACCTAATAAATACTTCCATGCGCCTCAGATGGAATGTGTAGTTTTACTTATCTATGAGGCATGAATGTTATCACAGTGTGTATTGTCCTGTTGAACAAACATAACCTTTTGTTGGCCATTGACGGTTGGTGGCTTCATGGCATATTAGCCTCTGGGACTGTGCAATGATATCACATTGTAGGTAAGATAAGTGTAATCAACAAAATTAAGGTTTTTTGGCAACCAAATCACATCTTCCAAAATAGTTTTTAAGGCCTGATTTCCATTACCATATCCACTTGCTCCCTCTCTGTTTCTCTTGTTTCAAACCAAGTTTACTTTATTATGGCAATAATGTTAATGCTGTTGCCAAAGGTAGGACCAAAACCACTGAATTAAAATTACAAGAAAGGAGATGATAAATGGACAGTAGAAAGAAGTTCCTGATGGTAAGAGTTGTGTGACAGCAAAATTTGTTGTTGCTGAGCACCTTCAAGTCACTTCCGACTTATGCAACTCTAAGGTAAACCTATCATGGGGTTTTCTTAAAAGTTTTTTTTTCAAAGGGGAGTTGCCTTTGCCTTCCTCTAAAGCAGAGAGAATGAGACTTGCTCAAGATCTTCCCGAGGGTTTCCATGGCTGAGCAGGGATTTGAACCCTGGTCTTCACAGTCATAGTCCAATGCTCAAACCACTGCACCACCCTGGCTAACAAAATGACCTACGTCAAGTGGTGGACTCTCTTTCATTGGAAGTCTTTGAACAGATTGCCCTCTCTCAAGAGTGCTTTAGCATTATTATATTCCTGCATGGCAGGGAGTTGGACCAGTGTCTCTGGATCCCTACTGCCTCTATGGGATTCTAGGGATAGTTGTTGATCAACAGATACCCCGGCTCCTAATATTCTCCTCAACAACATGATTTGCATAACATAGTTATTGTTACAAGACCCTTTGGTCTGTATTGTGATGGACACTTATCATCAAAAGTCCCATTAGTGATGACAAGATAAAATGGGGACGGCTGCCACACTGCAGAATCAATGCAGTTTAACACTAGTTTCACTGACATGGCTCCATCCTATGAAATCCTGGGATTTAAAGTTCGCTGCAGAATCAGAGCTCTCTGACAAGGAAGGCTAAACACCTGAAAAAACTAGAAATCCCAGAATTCCATAGCATTTAAATATGTCAGTTAGCATGGTGTCAAACTACATTAATTCTATAGTGCAGATACACACTCTTCCTTTGCATTATCTTTAGCCATACCTACCAAATTATGTAAGGTTAATGGAAGAGATTGGGTATCGCCATAAGAATATGGGAAGTTACTTTTTGAAAATAATTGATTGTGTTACTCATTATTCTGATCATCTAACAGGGATTACAGTAAATAGATACATGCACTACTTGGTACCTCCATCACAGAATCAAAAATGGTGTCCAACACTGCAGCACAGCTTCACAGTAGAGAGACCAACTTTTCCAGCAAATCTCTCTCTCTCTCTCTCTCTCTCTCTCTCACACACACACACACACACACACAAAGAGAGAGAGAGAGAGAGAGAGAGAGAGAGAGGATCTACCGTAATACAAGTAATGTTTTAAAGAAAAGAACTCACACGAATTCTGAGTGTTTAAATTTTCACAATTCAAACAATATCTTGTATTACCACATCTGAATACCATGGAGGAAAAGAAATACCTCAGAATGATGACTTTGGCCATCAATCACTGCAGCTCTGTGAGGCCACCTTTCCAAACATCAAAATATTTGCACTAATATGTATGGCCAAGGCTGTATCTGCACTGCAGAAATAACACAGCTTGACATCACTTTAACTGCCATGTATCCATCTTATGGAATTCTGGGATTTGCAGCTTGTTGTGGCACCAGAACTCTCTGACAAAGAAGGCTAAATATCTCACAAAACTACAAATCCCAAAGTTCCATAGCATTGAGTCACAGCAGGTAAAGTGGTGTCAAACTGCATTCTTTCTGCAGTGTAGATGCCGCCCAGGAAAGCATGTGGTGGAGCATACTACATGATAAGCTGGCTGCCCAAACCCAACTCATGATGACATATTGAGCAGAGCATAGAAAATTAACTCTTTGAACTATAGCTCCCAGAATCCCCTAGCTACCACTGCAGGCAGTGATCATGCTGGCCGGGGGATTCTGAGAGTTATGGTTTTAAAAAGTAACTTTTTTCAGGTTGACATTTACAAGATTGTTGTGCTGAGACCACCAATCACAACCTGGAAACATCTGGTCAACATTAAGTCATTATTTACCTTGAACATGAGATTCAGCTTTGAGTCTTTGATCTTTTTGTCTTGGCTTGAAATTAATGTAGCAGGGCTCATCCTGTAGCTGGCAAGGAAACTGAGTTCGAAGTGCCTCCTTGTTCATGATAATTTTTTGAAAAACGAGGGAGAGGAGAGAAGAGCAGTGTTCTCGTCATCCAACTCCAGTCTGGAAGAAAAGCAGCCCTGAGAGTATGTGGTAGACAAGGAAGAAGACAGCACAGGAAATGGTGCCTCTGACATTTTGACCAATTGTCACACCTCTGCTGATGCCTTTTGCTCATTCAGGGGCTGTTTTTATTAACAATTTTTTTTAAAAAAAAGGGCAACAGTTTCCATTTCATAACATCAGATATTCTGAGAGGAAAAACAATCTTATGTCTAAGTAGGTGTTAAAAATAATCTGTTGTCATTTTTTATCTTCATGTTTCTCCCAAATAACTTCAGAGAGTAAAATCATAGGAGAGCTGGCCCTTCCTCTGATTACATTAACCTGTACATTTATGTGTGCATGTGCACACATGTGGGGGATTATTTATTGGCTTGTTAAATGGTTACTTTTCTAGATCTACCCTACCCCTCACCAACACGGCTGAACTTCATAGATTTCTTGATTAACACTGAAGGTACCCTTATGATCTAAAACTTGCAAAAAGGTGGTAAAATGTGGACCAGACAATGCAACTGTTAGACGGACTTGTAATGGACTGACTTACCGAACCCAAAGGGTACTCACCAATGGCACCTCCTCATCCTGGAGAAAGTGAGTAGCAGGGTACCACAGGGTTTTGTCCTGGGCCCAGAGCTATTCAACACCTTTATTAATGGCCTGGACGACAGAATGGAATGCATTCTTATCAAATTTGGAGATAACACCAGACTAGGAGGAACAGCCAATACTTCAAAGGACAGGATCAGAATTAAAAAATATTATTATTATTATTATTATTATTATTAAGCTTTATTTTTATAGCGCTGTAAATTTACACAGTGCTGTACATACAATCTTTTTAATTAGATGGTTCCCTGCCCTCAGGCTTACAATCTAAAAAGACACAACACAAAAAGAGAAGGGAGTGGTGGTGGGGAAGGGGATCAGGTCCAGCAGTTAATAGCTTAGAAAGCTGGGCCAAAACCAATAAAATGAATTTCAATATGTAGCAATGTAGGGTACCATACTTGAGAAGTAAAAATGAAACACACAGATATAGGATGGGTGACATTGCTTAACATGAGTGCATGCAAAAGGGATCTAGGAGTTTTAGTAGACCACAAGCTGAAAATGAGCCTAACTGCACTCGGCTGGCGGCTGGCAGCATTGGTGGCAATTTGCGTGTGATAATACCTGGATGTATCCTGAAAGAGACTTCAGTGTGGCAGGGGTAAGTCAGGTTGTTGTTTTTTTAGCAATGTGATAAACTCTTGGTTATAGCCTCCCCACACATAGGTCCTCCTCCTTCACAAACTGATTGGTTGGTTCTACCCAGGCTTGCCCAGCTTCTCACTTCATAGCACTGCACAATTATTTCATCTCATTCTCCTTAAACAACCTTTTACAGTTTTTTTTAAAGAACTGATTGAAGAAACCTGTGGGGTTAGAAGTGAAAGGTGACAGCATATGGACTCCTTTGCAAAATCCCATGGATGAGGAAGAGTGGTGTAGCCAAGGGTCCGTTTAGGGGAATTTTATTATTATTGTTATTAGCTCAAATATTGCAAGAGGGGGCTGGCTACCAGAGCCCACTGAAATCGCCCTCCCGATATGTATACGGAGTAGACCAGGGGATCCCAATAAATAAAGCTGAGACAGATATTAATAACTAGATGTCTAATTTATTAAAACAGGGGGAAAACACATGCGTTGCGCATACACTCACACACACACTCAGGACTCAGGAAAATTAGGGTTGGAAAATAGGAACAGATTTCAGGTGTTACTAATGGAGATGCTTACCAGAATGTAGACTCCCTCCAGGAAGCGAATGGGGTGGTGGACAGTGAGACAAGCCTGCTCCGCAACCTGGGTTTGAGCAGAAATGCCAGCTACCAAAACAGAGGTCCGACTGACGTGGAGTAAGTAGACCTTGCAAATGGCGCGCTGAGCAGCCAAAGTGGGGACTTTTTATAGGCCAAATCTGGCCTTAGGCAAAGAGGCTGGTTTGGCCGAAACAAAGGTGTTTAATTGTTTTCTTTTCACCTGGATGTCTGGATCTGATAATATCAATGACTTAAGTTGTTCGGACAACAGACTTGAGGAGGGGGTGATAGCTTCAGGCAAGGCAAACATTTGCTCTTCCTGGTCCTATGATAATCCCTTCATGCGACTTCCCAGACCTTCTAAGATGTTAATATGGGTGCTCCCTTAGGGGATGTGTACATGTCCTCTCGCTTTGCCAGTAATGGCGGACAGGCTAGGAGTCTGGCCAGGGGTCATCCAAGGGTTATCATTGATTCCAAAATTTATGTAAACCAGCATGGGTAACATTCTCCCCCCCCCTCGGAAATTTCACAGACTCTCAGGCGAGTGGATGGGTATTTTCCGAATTACTCTTTGCCATAGAAATTTTGGGGTGTGACTGTTGGGGAGGGCGTCCTATTAGGGGAAGCATCTCAGTTGTAAGGCCTGTCTGAAGGGGTAGGAACTATTTGGGCTCACACACACACATCAATAAGCATATAACAAATGGGGGAAATATAAGCAACAGGAAAATGCCTTCAATAGGCAGAAAGCAAAGCAATAAGCAATCAATATACACATGAAAAATCTGTAGTCACAAAGCTGTGAGTGTGACATAAGTCTCTATGGCGGGTGGTTTGTACATGGAAGGACAGAGTCCATGTTGGGTTTTGTCTAGCGGCAGCCAGATGGCTCAGTACGGATATGAGAATGCGGACATAAAGCATAGCTGTCCTGTAAGAAACGGTTTCTTTGCAGCCAATGTCCATATGGCGAAAGGATGAGCCATAGATCTTGTATGCGGGCATTTGTCATAGTGAAGTGGGCTAATGTCCATGAGACGGCAATTTAAGTCCAGTGGCGAGTAGTTCCACATGTGGAACACTTGAATGCAGGCAATGAGAGTTTGGAAAACAGCGATGAAAGCTAACAGCGATAGGTCTGTGGAGCTTGTCAACTGGACAGACAGCAATAAGAAAGGCATCTGGATGTAGGTTGGGCCATGGAGGACCATCTGGAACAGGAGCAGAGGTGTGAGGACACCGGTTGTGCCTCGAATGAGCCTTTGGAGGATGTCCATGGCAGCAGGGGATGGAGGACATCACAGGAAGGATGTAGGCAAAAGAGTCTCAACCCTGGAGCGGGGAACATCAGGAAGACTGGGAAACAGCTTGGAGAGTCCTGTATCATGGCATCGATGGGATGACATCTGTGGGGTCTGGTCCGGCTTTTGAGAATGAATGTAGGAGGCTTACCTTCCCCATGAGGATATAGGAGAACAGATCAAGGACAGGATAGAATTTTACATGCAGTGGGGGTGAAGGAAGACAGACTCCTCCCCCCCCCTTGCTCCCAACAGAGCGGGTCCGCTTTAAAATAGGAGTGTAAAAGAGGTATGGTTTTTACTTGCCTTGGAGGATGAACAGGACAGTTTCTTCTCTCCCCCCCCCCCCCCCCCCCGTCTCCCACAGAGACCAGGCTGGCTTTGCTATAGGAGTTTTGTAAGAAAAGGATAGGGCCTCCAAATTATGTCTATGTGCCATGGGAATTACTGAAAAAGATAGGAAATTTACCCTGGCTCCCCGCTGGAGCCAATCCTGATAGGTAAAGGATGCGGAAGGGGTCAACATTTAAAGCAGTGGCAGAGAAGTTCAGTGAGGCCACTGTCCAGCACTTAAATAGGCAGACAGATAGTACATAGAGGCCAGGGATAGGACTGGCATACACATGCAGAGTATAGAAACGCACAACATTAATAACAGAAAACCAAGGGGTTTGTAAGGCAATGCACTGAGGGCACTGCATTGTTTGGTTGTGGTCAATTTCCAGACTTGACCAAGGCTGCTGTGAAGATGTGTAAATTTAGTCCAACTTTTAGCAAAAACTACATCCAAAATAGCCAAATTATTCATTTTTGGATCCCAGTGCCTGGGTGTACTTGCACCATTCAAACAGAGTCTAGCCATGGGTGCATTTTAGAAACATTCCTAAAAAAAATGAAAATAAACTGGAGCAGTCGTGGAGGAAGTTTTAGCTTTGGCAAAAATTCTAACCATTGGGCTTGCTGACCGGCAAAAATGGAAAAGGCAAAAGAAAAGCAAAAACAACAATAGCAATTAACATTGGGAAGTAATGTGACTGGAAAATAACTCAAAATGAAAACAAAGGCACAGAGTCAGGCGATTTGACCACTAGGCCTGCTGTTAACCAAACACTGTATGAGAAGCAGCCTTAAAAGACCAATCCAAAGACCAAAACTCTGCTAGCCAAAACTGGGTGGAATCCAAAACAAAGGTGTTGCATTGGAATGTGTGGGGCTAACAGCAAACATAAAACAAAACAATAACAAAAATGAGAAGGCACAGCTAATGTTTGGGCTGAGAGAGTGTGACTTTCACTCAGTCTCAAAGTCGCAAAACAAAATGGACATAAAACGACACACATAAAAATATGCCACCACTTTGTGGAAGAAATCACTCAGTTCTCCGAAAACTGGGTATATTTGCAGCATGATCCTAGCCTCTGATCATGTGTAGAGAGCAAAGCAAAACCTTTAGGAGGTGCTGTGTGACATCATTGGCAACACTCACAGCAAAGAACAAAGAACAGAGTAACTATGAGGAAATCTATCCTTCCCAATTCCTAGGAGGAGAGAAGAGGATTCCTGAGCATGCTTAGAGTGCATAGTCTCTGAGCATGTAATGAGAAAAGCAGAAACAACAGCTTGTGACTGGCAGGGGTGTTTGTGAGACAAACTGGTATGAACACACTTCAAATTAAACAGTGGATCTGCGGTCCTACATAAATTGTGGAGGACAAAAAAGGTAGACTGCTCTGCCAGTGAGGCTCATCTATGAATTCCAAGGCTCTGAAACAGACAGAGAGGAGGGAGCTCCTTCACACTCCCAAATCTCAAACAAGTACAAATACCAATTAATGTATGGAAACACCTTGGTTGAGAGTCAGCAGCTAAGACATTTTTCACAGATAGACTATGCTGACCTGAGGCTCTTTATAACTACTTAACAGAAAAACAAAGACACTTGGGATCATGAATTAATGCCTACAGACTTTAAACAAAGAGGTAGTTGCCTTCAAATTCCTGAATCCCAGGCAGTCAAGCAAACAAACAACTTTACAATGCCTGACCCTGCTGTGCCAGCCAAGTCTATGCAAATTAAGGCAAGGGAGACAAATGGGGCTCCCTTTTCCTGATTGAGCAGCTTGACTATGGAAAGTCTAGTTTTCCAAGAACCTAAGTACCAGATTTATTTCACAAAGTGCCATGTTATCTTACCACAACCAAAACAGCAAAAGTAGCCCAAATTTGGGTAAAGAGAAAAAACTAGAAAGTCCTGTCCCTTTACATAATTACAGAAGAGATCTATAGTCTACCCAAGTAACATCCAAATTACAGTCTGAAAGCCTGTTGTAGTAGAGGGAGGGAGCTCTTCAGCTAAGAACTCCATGGACGAAGAGACCAAAACTTTGGAATTGGGCTGAGACAGTGTAACTCTGTTGAGTCCTACTCTCGGGAAGGAGGATGTAGGACAAGACTCATGGAAGATGACCACATCGGGCTTACACGAGCAAAAGAAAAACTTTTCGCTGAGCAGAAGGTCTACAAAACTTTACACACAGTACTGATTACTGAAGACAAGACAAAAGAGTAGATCTCTCGAACAATGCAAGAATAACAAAAGAGAAGATGGGGGTGTTGGGCGGCAGGAGGCCTCTGAGCATGTAAAGAGAGCAAAAAACTGAAACAGGAAACTACAGCTTAAAACCTATGCAGCCCCGAGCACATGGCAGCAGAGATACACTCTGGGTCCAAACCATGTGTTCCTAAGAACTGGAGTTTGTATAATATTTATATTATATATAATATATATTTTGTATATATTACATATTTAAAATATGTATATTGTATATATATTGTATGTATACTTTTAGACACACACACACACACACACACACACACACATATATATATATAAATGTTATACATATACATAAACATAGGGTTGCCATCCCTGGGGACCTCCAAACTAGGAAAAATGTAGGACAATGTTTTAAAATGTAGGACTTTTTTTAAAAAAAAATCCTGGTCAGGAAATTTTAAAAAGAAGGTCCTACATTTTTAAACCTTGTCCAGGGCCAGGCTAGAGCTGGGGAGACAGCCTCTCTCAAGCTCCAGCCAGGCTTTGGAGGACTCTGCAGTCGAGGAGCCCCATCCAGGGCCAGGCTAGAGCTGGGGAGACAGCCTCTCTCAAGCTCCAGCCAAGCTTTGGAGGACTCTGCAGTCGAGGAGCCCCATCCAGGGCCAGGCTAGAGCTGGGGAGACAGCCTCTCTCAAGCTCCAGCCAAGCTTTGGAGGACTCTGAGAGTCGAGGAGCCCCATCCAGGGCCAGGCTAGAGCTGGGGAGACAGCCTCTCTCAAGCTCCAGCCAAGCTTTGGAGGACTCTGCAGTCGAAGAGCCCCATCCAGGGCCAGGCTAGAGCTTGGGAAACAGAATGCAGGGAGGGAAGTCCTTTCAGCCAATCACAACAAGGCAGAACATGGGAACGGAAGTAAGAACGGATTACATTACCGCTCTGACATTTCTTGGACCGTTTTAAAAACGTTTCCACAAGCTTGGATCAATTTCTAATCCGTTCCCTCCGAGGAACACATATGGAACACTTTGAGAGGTATGTAGAACCCGATGGGAACCCAATGGGGACAAAACCGTGCGGTAAAGTTGAAAGTGTTCCGTTCCAATCAGGTTCCAAAAATGTTCTCGGAACGCGATGCGATAAACTCCCCTGAGCGGTAGAAGTCACAAAAGGGGAAACAAAGGCAATTTGCCATTAACTGAATCTGAGTTCTAAGCTAACCAGGATGATGGGCTTTGCAACTTCCTTTGCCCATGATTTGGTTTTCTTGGCTTCTAGCAGCCAAATTTTCCATGAGGCTGTGGCATTAGGCAAACTATAGAAGAGGAGAAGAAAACTGCCTGTTTTTTAAAATCTCAACATTGACCAAAGTTCTCTGCACATGCCTGGAGTTCCTGCAGAGTGCTATGCTTCTCAAAGGGCAGTCTCTAAGATTCCCTTTCGAAAGCTATTTTCTGGGGCCTGTCTTCCTTGCCATGCGGTGGGGGACAGGGGAACCGAGGCTGAGACAGTGTGGCTCACCTCTCGGTCAAGGAACTGGGCTGAGTCTTCTTGGGGGGACACATCTCCCAGTGCCATTCCAATTTGGACCGCGGGGATGGGATGAATGACCTCTAGGGTTTCCTTTTCCTGGCATGCCTGGCTGGAAAGGTTTCCAAGTCTTGGGGCATTTTTCCCAGGAGAAAGGGGGACCTTTCTGTTCTTGGATCCTGGCTGCCAAAGTGGAACTTTCCTCTTTGAGGAGGTTGACTTGGGCTGTCAATTCTGTAATTTTTCTCTCCATAACACTGGGGGAGTCTTTGGGATTTTGGAAACTTGGAAAGGCTTTTCCTTTGTACTGCCTGCTTATGGATTTGTCTAAGAGATCCATCAATTCTGCGTTGGGCCTATGATCTAACTCTTGTTTGCTAAACCCCAACTCTCTGAGCTGTCTCCAGATGTTATTTCGGATTTCCCGAAGCTATTGTCTGAGGGGTCCTGTTCTTTTGGGCTAGTTCCGGGGGTTGTTTATCCCAAACCTCCTGGGTTCTTTCTGCACTGGCTGGAAGTGGGGACCTGTGTTGTGATAGGTGACTGTATGAACTGGGTCTCCATCTCTTCCTCCCCTTTTCCTTCCTGCCCTGGGGGGTCTGCCAGATCCTGAATTCAAGTCCCTTTCTGCCTTTGTGCTCCAGAACATCTCTGAGACTGCACAGATATTTTCCATGAATTGGGCCCACGTGGAAGTGTGTAATTTTAGTGCCGCCGGTCCCAGATAGGTTTTGGCGGACACATGTAAACCCTCATACACTTCAGCAATAAAATCGCGGTTATCGAGGATGGGCTGGCCCTCTGCATTGAGGCCAATTTCCCCTGAGAGAATTCCTAACATCTTCTTCCTTGCCACATAGGTGTCAGGGGCTTCATCTGGGGCTTGTCTTTCCAGTTGGTATTTGGTGCGCAGAGTTGTTCCTGGCCATAGGATGCCTGCAACCTTGGACATCCATTCACTTACACCTACGCTGCTTAGATCAACATTTATGGCAGCAGCTTCGAAAGCTCCCATGTATGCTGGATCTAAACACATGCTGGCAACCTGGGTCAGGTCCTGTCCTTTGGCTTTGGGATAGCATATGTACACACTAGTCATCCATTGAACCCCAGTGTGGGCATCAAGCCTTCCTAGGTGGTCCGCTATAGTTTTTACTTCTGTTAGGGACCATGAGACAGTTTCAACTACTGTTTTAGTTACCACCCTGTTTTCCTCTGTCTCTCTGGTTTCTACCATCCTTCTGGTTTTTACAGGGTTTATTGGTGCTGCTGTGTCTGAGGTGACTTTTTTTGGAGAATTTGGAGTTATTATGTCCTCCTGCTCACTTCCTTCCCACTGGGAATTATAACGTGGCTGTGTTTTGGCTTTGGTGGGGAGTGGGGTCTCCTCATCCCAGTCTATGGTCCTTAAATACTGGGGGCTCACAGTGGCCACCACTGAGTGCCTGAGATCTAGGGCGGCCTCAAGCTCCTGGATGCGCTGCTCACACTTTGTGTGGTCAGCTTTTGGGTCTCCCTTTGAGTAGCGGGCCAATACGTAATCGGCCGCCAATTTTGCCTGCTTGAGCTTTTCTTCCAAATCCTTATTGTACTGTTTCAGCAGCTCAATTTCAAGCAGGGCCGTATCTAATTGTCGAGCTGCTTCCTCCCTTGCCCTAATGTGCAGGGCATTCTCGGCCACCTTTTCCTGTATTTGGGCGACCGCTTCGTCCAGCAATTTTTGTCTGGTCTCCTCCCTTGTTGCCAATTTTTTGTACTCCCTAGTGGCTTCATGGGCGAGGGTCCAGATCCCCCACGATGCCCATCTGTCCTTTTCTGCCTTGGACACTCTTTTGAACCCTTTCCTCTCGGTTTGTGAGTTGTAAACTTGCAGCAGGGTTGCAAAGGGATCCTCGGTTAGAAAGCCCTCCACTTTCCAGGGATTAGGTCCCTTCCCAAGGATCCATTTTTGCAACTGGTTCTGAGGTTGCTCTGTTCTGACCAGTCTATTGTCCTCTGATTGTGTGTCCATGCTGAGTCCTAGGCTGGGAAGGTTACGGAACCGGGGCCTCTTTTCCCACCTAAACCTGGTGCAACTCTCTGTCCTACAGTGAGCTGCTGTCCTGGGATCCTCCCTGAGGACTCCACAGAACTCCTAAATGTAACTCTGGGTCAGGGACGCCGCCCAATTCACGCGAGGGCCCGGCGCTCCTGCAGGTAGCGACTTAGGGGTGATCCTCCGTTTAGACCCGGTCAGAAGTCAGTTCAGCCCTGCCTCACTTTCACTGGGGAGTTCGGACGCTGTAGCTCCACTCCGGCGTGGCCTGGCTAACAACTCAAACTTTGGCCCCCAGCTAGACTCCTGCCTGAGTTTTCCTTTCCTGGGACCTCCCTGAGGCTGCCACAAATGGCACTCCTTGGAGCTGCCTTTCCCTCCCTTGAACCCGGGCTTTAGGCTTCCGGACCAGGACGTCTCCCTCCTTTGCCTACCTCACCCGGCCTGTAACAGTGAACAGTGACCAAATTATCAATGGGGAATTTAATTAGCTCAAGGTCACGAGAGGAGGCCTGTTACTACACCTCAGATGGGATCGCCCCTTCGATCTTTATACCAGGAACTAGAAATCCAGAAATGAGGCAGAGGCTCTAAGTACAATCAATGTCTCTTTTATTGAAAACAAGGATTCAAACATACAGGCACATACGCTCACTTGTGTTTGCTCATTATTTGGTAGATTGTGAAGCCATGGAAAAGGAAAAGTACATTCAAGCCTATTCATTCATCTATATGAATTCTAATCTAGTGGATGTGTATATATATATATACATCAGTACCATCAAGAACCTCTTCAAGAGGGAGGGAAACATGGACAAATTACACCACTCCCCCCTTTTTCCGTCCTTGAGGCACCTCCAGAGATCTTTGGGCCAGAGAGTGTGATGGAGTCACATATTCACAGCCTCAGAAGAACAAAGAACAAAGCAATTATGGAAGGCAATCAATTCAGATAGACTGTGCTTGATGAGGGAGGCTCTCTACAACTACTTGATATAGAACAAAGACTCTGTGACATGAATTCAAAGAAACACAATCTTACACTGATGGAAGATGGATTTTAAAATGCATGTGGTTGGAACAAGAGAAAACATATTATTGTTATTTTTATTTTCTTCCCCAACAACCTGAACTAGGAAAAGCTTAGAAGAGAAAAGAAAACCTTTTGAAACTGCCTGGAAGAGAGTGATTAGCATTTGAAAGGTGCTTTCATTCTAAAGCACAGCCATTTAGAAGGAGACACTGTCGGACTTTGCCAGAAAGAATGACTGGTTATATTCTCTGGGAGGCAAGAGACAAAACCAATTCAAGAGGCCAGAAAGTGTAGCCGAGTCACATACCCACGACCACACAAAACAAAATAACTACAAGACATGAGGGTATCAACTACTTCCTTACATTTTACATCTAGGAAGGGAAAGTAAGAAAACTCTGGAGCATATGCAGAGCCCCAAAAACCAACTAGAACAGTAAGAGACAAAGAGATAGGAGATGGAATCTTCCCACATCTCTTTTAAACAGAGCAATGGAATCTACTCAGCTAGAATGCACTTAGCCAGTGAGGCTCATCCAACAAAACCAAGAAGGTCAGAGTACAAAGGAGGGAGGATAGTCATCCTTCAAGGAATTCTTATCTCACCCAGAAACATGAAAAGAAAAACATGGTTACACTGTCATTTCCAAGAAGATGGGCTATGCAGTAAAAAACAAAAACATGAGACTAAGATGTGCAGCTTGGGCTGTTGAAAGCCTGCAGTCAGCAAACTATCACAAAGGGATGATGGGACCTGCAATCCCCTTACTATGTTGGCTCCACTTAGCTGGCATTCCAAGGGTTAAGATCTGCCTTGCCCAGCCTCAGGACTTGCTGTGCTATGCAAATTGAGCTTCTTGAGAGAGGGGGGGGGGAGCAAAGGAATTCAGGCACAAAGGAATTCAGGGGCTGACCAGCCAGTGAAAGAGAAACAAGACGTAGTTTTATTCTAAGTACCACTAAGTACAGATGCTAACTTAAAGAAATGCTAAAGTTCCTTTGTCTATAGGGTTTGTGCACCCTAAAGAAACCCAACTATGTGTCGTCCCAATTCAGGACAAAGGAAGAAAACTATAAAACTACAAGCAAAACCCAATCCTCAACTCTGTCACAAAACGTGTCAACAGAACAGACTTGGAACAGAGCAAGACTTCTGAGCTATTTCCTTCCCAAGGAGGAGGGCTCTTTTAAACTACCCGCCACAAAACAGAACAGAATCAGACAAATTTATAACTGGCAGTTCAGGCCAATCCTGAACTGATTTTACAGGGAGAGCTTTGTTTGCCAGGTGGTGAGGACTGAGAAGAGCTGAGACAGTGTGACCTGTCTCTTGGTCCTTTCCAGTGGCTGCATCGTCCAGTACCATCCCAGTTTGGACCTCTTCTGTCATTTCGGGGCTGGGAAGGATACATGGCTGACTGGAAAGGTTTCCAAGGCTTGGGTTCTTTTCCCCAGGGGAAAGGTGCCTCTTCGAGAACTTTGGTTACCAATTCTCTAATTGTTCTCTCCATTTTAGTGGGGGTGGCCTTAGCATCTTGGGAACTTGAAAAGGGTTTTCCTTTCTTGTGTCTGTCTATGGCTTTATCTAAAAAACCCATCAATTCCGAATTGGACTTTCCATGTAACTCCTGTCTGCTAAATCGTAGTGCAAGAAGCTGCTTCCAGATGGAGTTTCGCATCTCTCGAAGCAATTCTCTGAGAGGCTTTGGCTTTTTCTGGGGGTTTGGGGGTTTGTTTTCCTGCACTGGTTGGGAGCAGATTGGGTCTCTCTCCTTATCTGCGTTCTTCATGACAGGCTGGACTGGAGCATGTAATCCTGCAGCACCACTGGCTACCAGCTCACATCCTCCTCCATGCCCTTCTTGACTCTTCTGCCATGGGGGTTGACTCCTGGCTTCCTCTGGCAGGGAGCCCTGCGCTTGTTCTTTCCAGTCCACTGCCCTCAGGTAGTGGGGACTTACTGTGGCTACCACTGACTGTTTCAGATCCAGGGATGCCTCTAACTCCTGGATCCTACGGGTACAGTCTGTGTGATCTGCTGCTTGCTTTGCTTGCCTCAATTTCTCCTCCAGCTCAGGTATGCATTCTCGAAAGAGACTGCTTTCTTTCTCTGCTGTCTTGGCTCTAAGAGTGACTTGGTCCAGTTCTCTTGACAGCCAGGAGTCTTCAGTTACTTTGTCCCTCACCTGGACTACTAGCTTCTCTATGCTTTTCTGCAATGCTTCCTTTTCTGATCTAAGTTTCCTATTCTCCTCCACTGCCTCTGTTGCTAGATTCCAGAGTCCCCACACACCCCATCTATCTTTTTCTCCTGCTGACACCTTTTTCAGTCCCTTGCGCTTCGTCTTCTCATTGTACACCATCAACAATGTTGCAAAGGGATCTTCCTTATCTAAAAATCCTGCTTTCCAAGGGTTCCTCCCTTTTCCTAGAACCCATTTTGTGAGGCGATCTGGTGGTGCCTCTTCCTTCACCAGTCTAGCTGTCACTGTTGGGATTCCTCCCCCTCCTACTTCTGCTTGTGCCACTGTGCACTCCATTCTCCCTGTAAAGTCCTATATCCTTCAGACTCTACTGGCCAATTCCTATGCTGTGTCTCCAAACACACACAAGGAGCTGAGTGGGTCGGGGACAGTTCCCTCGTCACGGTGGGGCCAGCGCCTCTGCAGCAGGCGGCTTACGGGTGACCCTCCGCTAGACCCGGCCAAGAATCGGGTAAGCCGATCTTCCCTTCAATAGAGGAATCCCTCGCTGGGGCCTACTGCAGTAGTACCTTGGTCCAGCGCCTCCCTCTACCTAGATTCCCGCCTAAGCTCCACAGTTTCTTTCCTCCAGTGAGGTTCACTATGCAATCTGGAGCAACCTCCGTTCTGCCTTTGGGCACTTGGATTTATGGCGCTTAGATCGAGGACGTCTCCTCGTCTCCCCTACCTCGTCTCCCCAAAGGGTTTCTGCTGCTATCAAATGGGTTTGTGGTTCAGACTTTGACTTCTACCTTTTTTTCCTTTTGGCTTGAGTTGGGGGAAAGGAAGACCTGTTCTTGCTTTCCCACCCACAAGTTGGGCAAAATAACAAAAAGGGCGTCAGGCAGACCTACTCTGACTCCAGGCCCAAGGACAGCTAGCAGCCTACAGTGGGTTGACCCAATCTCCGCGGCCAGAGCCCAACTGCAGAACAACTAACCAAAGAGATGAAATGGGGTTCAGCCAGCCCGCAATAGTCCCAAGCCCTTTTGGCCACGCACACAGAAACAACACACACACTCCACTTCCTATTTAGTTTTGCATCTGCTTCTTCCTGGATCTGGATCTCTGTTTTCCCTACATTCCGATATCCAAGCAAGCCAGGTGATCAAGCTGTCCTGCTTAGAACTCGGGAAGGGTCCAATGCCAAGCGTTCTCCACCAAAATGTAACAGTGAACAGTGACCAAATTATCAATGGGGAATTTAATTAGCTCAAGGTCACGAGAGGAGGCCTGTTACTACACCTCAGATGGGATCGCCCCTTCGATCTTTATACCAGGAACTAGAAATCCAGAAATGAGGCAGAGGCTCTAAGTACAATCAATGTCTCTTTTATTGAAAACAAGGATTCAAACATACAGGCACATACGCTCACACATTCATACAAGACTCAGGAAATAACGTGGTAAATGTGGAATAGATATTAGGTTCTCTAACGGAAATACTCACCTTATGTAGAAGTTCTATCTTCCAATTTGTGTGTGTGGGTTTGCAGGTCTGGTTAAGCAGACAAGTCAGAGAGAGACTGACTTTAAAACTGACTTAACTCTTGGCTGCCAGCAATGAATGACTGGCTGCAGTGGATGGCTGACCGCAGCTGAGAGTGACTGGTAGCAGCCCCTCTCCCAATTTGGGGGACCCTTTTAGGGTTTAACTGGATCTCCAGACAAAGGGTAATCAAAGGAGACTGTTTGATGTGTATTTCACATCTTTCCCCAAATGTTTCATCTCCCCAAGTTTCCGACAGACCAGGGACCCAAATGGCTTTGCAAATGTTATTCTTTTGATTCACCTGGTTCCCCCTCAATCACAAAGAGAGACACTTCCTTGAGACACATGATAGCATCTTTCCTGAGAGCACTTAGCAGCTCCTTGCATAATCTCATCCATTTCCAGGGCTGGGAAAGGAAATTTGTTTACATATCAAAACCTATGGCTTCCCTTTGTTTCAGTGGGAGATCACGTGCTGGGCCATATAGCTGCTCAGGTCAAGATGCACTTTTGATATCAAGATGCAAGCCAGGGATTATAATTTAGATATACAGTGGTACCTCGGGATACGAAATACCCAGGTTACGAAATTTTCAGGATACGAAAAAAACCCATAGGAAATTATTGTTCCGGGTTGCGAAAGTTTTTTCGGGTTACGAAAAAACTTTTGGTGCTTTTCTGCGCGATTTCACACGGAATCGCGGCTTTTCCCCATTAGCGCCTATGGGAATTCGGCTTGCGAAAGCCTTTCGGGTTACGAAATTGACAGCGGAACGAATTAATATCGTAACCCGAGGCACCACTGTATTAAAAAGGTGTAGATCAATGCCTATCAATCCATAGATCAATGCCTATCAGTCCAAGGGGGATTTAAACTGTTGGGGTGAACCTAAAATGTACGGGGATTTTGAAGATCGGGGAATGGGGAGGACCTCTCCTCTGCTTTCCCACCCACAATAGCGAAAATAAAAATAGGGCGTCGGGCTGCCTACTCCGACAAACACGCCCAAGGGTGATTAGGGCCCACCACTGGACGGCGTACCGGAGCCAATGAGCAGGACACCTAACCAAAGAGATGAAACGGGATTAGCCAACCCAAGATAGTCCTTTGCCCTTATGGCCAAGCGCACAAGAACACACACACACACCTCCCTATTTATTCCTGTCTGCAGCGGCTTCTTTTGGGATCCCTGTTCTCTCTACGTTCCGAGATCTAGACAGCCCAAGTGATCAGTTTGGAAAGTCTAGATTTCGGGGAAGAGTTCTATGCCCAAGCTTTCTCCACCAATTTGTAGCCAAGGGTCCGTTTAGGGGAATTTTATTATTATTGTTATTAGCTCAAATATTGCAAGAGGGGGCTGGCTACCAGAGCCCACTGAAATCGCCCTCCCGATATGTATACGGAGTAGACCAGGGGATCCCAATAAATAAAGCTGAGACAGATATTAATAACTAGATGTCTAATTTATTAAAACAGGGGAAAAACACATGCGTTGCGCATACACTCACACACACACTCAGGACTCAGGAAAATTAGGGTTGGAAAATAGGAACAGATTTCAGGTGTTACTAATGGAGATGCTTACCAGAATGTAGACTCCCTCCGGGAAGCGAATGGGGTGGTAGACAGTGAGACAAGCCTGCTCCGCAACCTGGGTTTGAGCAGAAATGCCGGCTACCAAAACAGAGGTCCGACTGACGTGGAGTAAGTAGACCTTGCAAATGGCGCGCTGAGCAGCCAAAGTGGGGACTTTTTATAGGCCAAATCTGGCCTTAGGCAAAGAGGCTGGTTTGGCCGAAACAAAGGTGTTTAATTGTTTTCTTTTCACCTGGATGTCTGGATCTGATAATATCAATGACTTAAGTTGTTCGGACAACAGACTTGAGGAGGGGGTGATAGCTTCAGGCAAGGCAAACATTTGCTCTTCCTGGTCCTATGATAATCCCTTCATGCGACTTCCCAGACCTTCTAAGATGTTAATATGGGTGCTCCCTTAGGGGATGTGTACATGTCCTCTCGCTTTGCCAGTAATGGCGGACAGGCTAGGAGTCTGGCCAGGGGTCATCCAAGGGTTATCATTGATTCCAAAATTTATGTAAACCAGCATGGGTAACAGTGGTGCCACAATAAAAGCTTCATCTGGATGTGCTTAAGTTACATATATAGTGTCTTTGGTGGAAAGAAAGTAGCTGTCCATCTGGAAGCACTGAAGGATAATTTTATTTATCTGTCTATTTGATTTATACCCCACCTTTCTCCCAAAATGGGACTCAAGGCAACTTAGATGACGACTCTTTTGGGCATCTCAGCGGCTTTCGATACCATTGACCATGGTATCCTTCTGGAACGCCTGAGGGAGTTAGGTATCGGGGGCACTGTGCTCCAGTGGTTCCGTTCCTACCTCTCGGGCAGATTCCAGATGGTGCATCTGGGGGACGTCTGCTCCGATGAGAGGGCGCATACATCTGGCGTCCCTCAAGGAGCTATTTTGTCCCCCATGCTATTTAACATTTACATGAAACCGCTGGGAGAGATCATCCGGAGACACAGGGCGCATTGTTATCAGTACGCTGATAACACCCAAATATGTTTCTCTGTGCCTCCGACTGATGCAGTAACTAGGAACGGCATCTCTCCTCTAAATGCCTAGTTGGAGTCGGTAATGGGCTGGATGAGGGAAAACAAACTCAGTGTGAATCCAGGGAAAACGGAAGTACTGGTGATAGGTTCCCCGGGTCTGGGTGGTGAGATTTGCCATCCTGTCCTGAATGGGGTCACGCTCCCCTTGAAGGGCTCGGTCCGCAGCTTGGGAGTGCTCCTGGACTCTTCACTCCAGTTGTCATCTCAGGTGGATGCGATGGTCAGGAGGGCTTGTTATCAGCTTCGGCTGATACGCCAGCTGCGTCCCTACCTGGACCAGAAGGACCTTGAAACTGTAGTACATGCTCTGGTAACCTCTCGATTGGATTTCTGTAATGCGCTCTACATGGGGCAACCCTTGTACCAAACCCGGAAGCTACAGTTAGTGCAGAATATGGCAGCGAGATTGGTCGCTGGTTGTTCCAGGTCTGACCATATAACACCCATTTTGAAATGGCTTGGGCCCAGGGTACTTGGAGGACCGCCTCTCCCCATATAATCCGCCCCGCACACTCAGGTTAACAGGGATGAAACTGTTGGAGGTCCCAGCGACACGCTACGTGAGGACCTCACAGAGGACATTTTCTGTCATGGCCCCCAAATCTTGGAATAGTCTCCCAGACAAGCTCCGCTCCACCACATCTTTAGTTCTTTTTAAAAGGAACCTGAAGACGTATTTCTCTTCCCAAGCCTTCCCACCGTGAAAAATCATTTTTTTCCTCTTACCCCTTTCACTGATGACCCTGGAATGTTTATATCGACTTCCCCTTCTATCTGGCCCTTTCGTTGTTAAGTATTCTGTGTTGCTTTATAATGCTGTTTTTAATTGACTTTATTGGAATGTTTTTATATGCTATTGTTCACCGCTTTGATAAAATTTTTTTGGAAAAGCGGGTTACAAATAAACTAATATATATATATATATATATATATATATATATAATATCTGAGAAAGGTGCTCCTTGACATCAGAATCAACTTGATAACCCTGGCCTCTCCTTTACTGTTGCTTTATTTCTTATTTCAGTTGCTCCAAATCCAGGTGTGGAACAGACTTGGGACTGCAGTTTTTTTCCTAACCAGTGTTTTGTGAAGAGTGAGAAGTCTCAGTAGAGCAATCAAAAAGAGGAAAGATGACCAATAATGAAGATAATACCCAAACACAGACTTTTCCTTTGAATGGAGATTACAATCCAAGACCTGAAGAAGGTAATGAGAATCTCTCTCTTGGATGTAGTTGCTGAGATACAAGGCCAAACATATACATACATGAGCCCACCAAATACTCTTCTTCTGGGGAAAACAGCTTAGGTGTACCCCAGGCTAGCTTTAAAATATCAGCATTTTTAAAACCTCCTTCCAAGGTCGCTAAAATGAGTATTCAGATTGTTGGGGGCAATTAGCGTACAGTTGTAAACCGCTTACACACTGCTAGTTCAGTATGAAGCGGTATATAAATGCAGCTGTTTGTTTTTTGTTTAACAAGCTTCAGATACATAGCCTTTCCATTTCAACTAGAACAGGGGTGGGAGTCATGCTCAGTCCAGATGTTATTGGACTTCAAGTCTCTGTAATCCTAGTTAGAATGACAAATTGAGATTAATAATGGGAGAGATGACCTGATACCTCTGGAAGTTTTCATGAAAATGTGTGTGACAGAGGAGGGAGCTGTCCATTATTCTATGCTCCAATTCCCTTGAGCCACACATGGACAACCATTTAGATTATGAGGATTTTCAGACTTGCCTGCAATCGCTGTTCAGTCGTCTTCCAAAAGCAGCTGAAAGGGATAAGCAGCCTGTTGTTTTATACATTGGTGATGCTGGCTGGGCCAAACCATCTGGAGAACAACATGTTGGGGAAGGCTTATTGAAAGAAAGGGAAGTGTGGAGTGGGGAAAGTAGAGAATACACAAATTGATATTCATGGATGAGGCTTGGCATTGAAAGGAGGCAGGGTTAAGGCACAAGCAAGATGGAGTAAAACCTGAGCAGAAACAAAAGAAAGTGGATTTCAAGGTAAGTATGGTCTGGGAAGCAAAGGAACAGGTGTGCTAGGAATGCTCCCAGACACTACTGATCCAAGATTTTTTTTTTTTTATGCCTAAAGTAGGAGGTCAAATGCTCTCTGCTTCCTAGAGTGAGCACTTAAAATGTCTAACTGTCCTATTCAGGCACCTCTGCCTATTCTTTGCCTACCTACTGCCTGGTGCTACATGTTAAGTTTGCTCCACTCTTCTGCAAGCCAGCTGGGATACATATGTATCTAAATGGTTAATAAAGGACAACTCCATACATTCTGGCCTTATTGTTAGCATTTATCTGTAACGGAAAAGGAGTCCATAGCTTTCATTGCATTCTCAGAGGAGTATTTTTGACCCCCAAAGGTTGAAAACCACAGAGTTAAAGCAAGAAGTAAAAGCCTCAATTTAAAACATTCAAAAACCTGTCAAATTTCAAATGGGGTTTTACTTTATACAAAACTTACTGTATCAAAACTTGAAATATCCCTATTCCTTCCACTGTATCAAGATGAGTGCTGATGAGTCTGGTTTCTTTTTTTCCTTCTTTAAATATTTTTACAGGTGCAAGGAGAGAGAAGTGGCTTTCATATGTCCTGACTGCATCTTTAATCACTAATGTTGTTTTCATCGTTAGTACAGTGGGTAAGCAGCCCAGATTTTAATATTGTTACCCTTGCAACTTAGCGTTTGATCTAGTGATTGTACTTCTATAGTTCTTTGTCGTTTGGTAGAAGTTCTAACCTCCTATTTGGACTTCAGCTAGTTTTGTGTAATAATAATAATAATAATAATAATAATAATAATAATAATAGGTTTTATTTATATACCACCCAATCACTGGGAATCCGAGCAGTTTACAACACAGGAGATAATAGACAATTGTATCATTGCAATACCAAGTGATTCTTTCTCTTTTTAAATTTTTAAGTTACTTTATTAAACATATACTCTTAAATTTATAGTCTTTACATTTACAAACATAGAAACATATAAGATGTCATGGCCAGCCAAGATCAGCTCTCGGAGGATGAGGAGGAGGATGAGCCTCCTCCAGAGCAAGGGCTGATTGAGGCAACGCCAGGTGCTGTTCCTGCCCTGCCAGGTCCCAGCTGTGATCCTCCAGTCCCAGAGGAGGAGATTCAACCAGGTCCTAGTGCCACAGAGAGGCTTCCTTCGGTACCACAGCCTAGTGGTGAGTCTGGAGACGAAGCTTGCCTGCAGGTGCCTTCCTATCAAGAGAGAAGGGCCGAGAGTGCTTGCAGGCGCAGATCCAGGAGGATTGCAGAAAGACAGTTAGCAAATCAGCCTCAGGTGGCTCGAGGGAGAGCTTCCCTGATTTAAGTGGAAGAGAGGCTTGAGTTTGTTGCTAGAGTTTATTGCATGAGCCCTTGGTGTGATTGCTGTCGCTCTAGCTCCAGACATCTTGTTACCTTGCTTCCTTGCTACCTTGACCTCGGACCGGACCTTTGTTATCTCTTGGCTATTGTGACCTCGGACTGTTTTGACCACGCTGCTTTCTGGCTTCCTGACCTCGGCTCGTCTTTCGGCACGCTTGACTTTCTGCAACCCCGACACCGGCTTGTTTCCTCGGCTTGCTCTTTGACTGCTTCTCCACAAGGTTTGTTTTGCCTACACGTATCAGCATAAGTCAGAGATTGCTGGCAGCAATCCCGGACATAAAATTACACAACTACATACCAGTACCCCATATCTTCTCCTTACAAAATTCCTCCATTACTAATATCCACCAATCGAGTATCTCTTCTATATACCTTCTATACTTCCTCTCTAACCCATTATAGCAATAACATGTACATTTTCACTGCATTCAGTACTCCATAAGTAGTTAACAGTCTGTAAGCTAATTGCCCCAACAAGCTGGGTACTCATTTTGCTGACCTATGAAAGGATGGAAAGCAGAGTGGACCTTGGAGCCCTGGGATTTGTTAGGAAGGATCGAATTAGGGGATTTATACGAGAGGCGTGTCCTAACAACGCACGCAGTGGGATTGTGTCCCTATGTGTATACCAGAGGTCGTCTAGTCCACCCCCAAGAGACAGAGACTCGAATGCCAATGAGGTGCAATTAAAATATAAACATTTATTAAAGCCACACAACAAAAGGGATCACACACGCACACACACATTCAATGCTAAAGCAAGGGAGGGGTGAGTTCTGGAGTAAAGGAGAAAGGATAGAGGCACCGTTGGGATATTTACCTTCAAAGTCTTCTCCAAGGCGACGGATTGAGGGATGGTGAGACACGGCCGTGGGAACGGGAAAGGAAAGCAGCAACCGCGGTGGCTAGGAGCAGGGTTCCGGCGGGCAAAGCTAACTAGAGGCCCAAAAGACAGTGAGCTTGGCTTTGCTCAAGTGATTTCAGTAGAGCAAGATGCTCTAGGAACTCAAGCTTGGAGCGAGATGCTCTACAAGCAAGGTTTCAGGTTTGGAACTCAAAGCTCAACAAGCCCAGAATTAAGCTCAGAACTTCTGCTCAACTAGCCCAAGGAAGGGCTGGAAGAGGGGTCCTTATATACTGCTAAGCATAACCTCAGGCTATGGCAGCCTGGCGAACAAAGGCTTGATGACTTTATCTTTGTCTAAGTCTAAAGTTACACAATGGATACACAAAGCGGAGGTCTGCCACTTATTCAGGAGGGGACAAATATCTAGATGGCTGAGCCGTTAAGTTAATCACTGGCTCATTAAGGAGGGAGCTACAGCTATTTTCCTCCTTGTCTCAGGTAGCTTGTGAATCTGGTCTAGCAACTCCCAAACTGTTGCTGAAAGGTTTAAATCTACATTTTTTTTACTGTGACCATGCCTAGCAAGGCGGCTGGCTACGTGGTCTGCTCACTTTTGGGTTAATGGTGGCTAGCGATGGGGTCGGTCAGGGGTCATGGCTTCAGACCGCATGGCACACAAAATTTATATAAAACCATACTTGATAACAGATTGAACTGAAAATGTTGTGGCTACAGTACAGTTGGCCCTTTTTATACACAGATTTTTATACATGGATCCAAGCATCCACAGTTTGAAAATATTTTTTTAAAAGTATAAATTTAGAATCATAGAATCATTGAGTTGGAAGAGACCACAAGAAGGGCCATTCAGTCCCTGCCATGCAGGAACTCTCAATCAAAGCATCCCTGACAGATGGCCATCCAGCCTCTGTTTAAAGACCTCCAAAGAAGGAGACTCCACTACACTCCGAGGAAAGAATGTGTTCCACTGTTGAACAGCCCTTACTGTCAGGAAATTCCTCCTAATGTTGAGGTGGAATCTCTTTTCCTGTAGCTTGCATCATTGTTCCAGGTCCTAGTCTATGGAGCAGCAGAAAACAAGCTTGCTCCCTCTTCAATGTGACATCCCTTCAGATATTTAAACAATGCTATCATATCACCTCTTAACCTTCTCTTCCACTAAACATCCCCAGCTCCCTAAGTCGTTCCTCATAGGACATAGTTTCCAGACCCTTCACCATTTTAGTTGCCCTTCTTTGGACACCGTCCAGTTTCTCCACATCCTTTTAAAATTGGACACAGAACTGGACACAATATTCCAGGTGGGGCCTGACCAAAGCAGAATAATGTGGCACTATTACTTCCCTTAATCTAGACACTATACAGTGTCTTTCTGACACAGTGATTGTTGAAGTCTTTATTTATTTTATTTTATTTTTCGTACACTAAATACACATTCCAGCCAAACCATAGCTTTTCTGAAGTTGAAGGTTTTCATGACTGGCATCCATAATTTTTTGTGGGTTTTTCAGGCTATGTGGCCACATAGCCTGAAAAAACCCACAAAACCCCATAGGTTTTCTCCGTCTAATTCGATCAATCTTTTATCTTCTGAATTTATCCAACCACATGAGACTACATGCTTTGAAAAAAAAATCTACATTTTTTTTACTGTGACCATGCCTAGCAAGGCAGCTGGCTACATGGTCTGCTCGCTTTTGGGTTAATGGCGGCTAGCGATGGGGTCAGTCAGGGGTCATTTTTAAATTTGGTATGTCTAAGCTACCTCTTTCTTTTGCATCTTGCCAAGTGGTCCTTCTGAAGCTTTAGCTCCTGTGATTACAAGGATCTATTGAAGAAGGATGCTTATGATTAATTGGAAAAGGGCTTCAACTAAACTACCACTAAATTTCATATAGTAGAGCAAAGTGCATTTGTCCTGCAATCACAGCATGAATGAATGAATGAAGTCATTTCAATTGGTAGCTCCTTATACATGAGATAGGAAACACCTAAGAGCAGCCCAAGGAAAACCTTCCATAGGAAAAAGAATTATACAGCAATGTAAACATGTGGATTTGCTATTCACCTGTCCCCCACTGAAGAATTCAAAGTGCATGTGTGTGCATGTTTAATGTGGTTATCCCTAGGCCCTGGAATTCCCTACCCTAAGAGGTAAGAATAACATACTCTCTCTACTATATTTCCATAAACAGGTGAAGACATTTTTGTTTTGAGAGGCCTTTGTGGACTGAAGATGTAGGAGAAATGGGCCTTGTACAATGTGCTGAACTTTTTGTTATGTTTGTTGTGTTTATGTTTTAATTGCTTTTAATTTTTTGAATAGTTTAATCACTTTTTACTATTAATCACTATTTTGTGAATTTTTAAATCTGTTGTAAGCCACTTGTAAACCCAAACTGGTAAAAAGGTGGAATTAGGGTTGCCATAGCTGAGGACCTCCAAACCGGGACAAATGTAGGACAAGGTTTAAAAATGTAGGACCTTTTTTAAAAAAAAGGTCCTACATTTTTAAACCTTGTCCTCCTTCTCCTTCCCGGCTTGGGAGGCCGCCTCGGCCTGCTCCCAGGCCGGGAAGGAGCATGGGGGCCGCCTGTCATCGCGGCAATCGCCGCGATGACAAGTGGCCTCCTCAGCCTCGCAGAGGCCTTGGAGGACCCTGTGGCCAGAGCTCCGACCACGGAGTCTTCCAAGGCCTCCCTGGGGCTTGGGAGACGATGTCTCCCAGGCAGCAGGGAAGCCTGGGAAGGGGCTCCGCAGCCGCAGAGCCTGCTCCAAGGCCTCCCTGGAGCTTGGGAGAGGATGTCTCCCAGGCAGCAGGGAAGCCTGGGAAGGGGGAGCAGGGCACCGCGATCGTGGCGATCGCAGGCGGTCCCCACTCCCCTTCCCGGCCTCTGTGGAGGCTTGGGCCTCCATAGAGGCCGGGAAGCAGGGGGCCCGCGATCGCTGCGATCACGGGCGGCCCCCACTCCCCTTCCTGGCCTCTGTGGAGGCTTGGGCCTCCATAGAGGCCGGGAAGCAGGGAGAAGGGCGCCCGCGCTCGCGGCAATCGCGGGCGGCCCCCACTCCCTTTCCCGGCCTCTGTGGAGGCTTGGGCCTCCATAGAGGCCGGGAAGCAGGGAGCAGAGCCAGGCTGCCTCCCTCGCCGGCGGAGGAGGCGACAAGGCAGCGGAAAAGGGCCTCGCTGAGGTGAGACCCTTTCCTGCTGTCAGGCCGCTTCCCTCACCAGCGGAGGAGGCCAAGCAGGGAACGGAGGCGAGGCTCCTTTCCCTGCTTGGCGTCCGTTGTGGGGTGGGGGGTGTCCCGGGGGCGGGGCCAAACCGGGGCAGGACCGTGCAGACCCGCCCCAAACTGGGAAAGTCCCGCCCCCCGGCGGGATATGGCAACCCTAGGTGGAATATAAATGGAATAACAACAAAACATGTGAAAGCATCAGCTTTTCATAATTAACAGATTGTACAGTGCCAGATGAAGCTGGCTATTCTTATCTAGTCAGACTTCTCTGGCACATTAACAGGAGAGATAGTGTGATTCTATTTCAGCCTGATTACTCAAGCTTTCTTTATGTTGGAGCTGATGGATACAACACTATATCTAATACTTGGAACCCTTCTCTGTTCTAGCAGCCTTGCTTCAGCAGTCATCTTGTCCAGCATCTTGTCCACCTGACTGGATTGCACACCATGAGAAATGCTATCACATTTCAAAGGAAGAAAGGGACTGGAACGCTAGTCAAATATTCTGCAACTCGCATGGAGCCTCCCTGGTTAATATTGAAACTGAGGAAAAGGTGAGTTGCCACAACCCTACTCATTATTGACAGTCTTTTTCTAAGTTATATTGTGGTTTTGTTTATGACACTTGATATTTAAGCAGCATGAAAAGCTGAAGGGTTTCCATTAAACCTTTTTAGATGCAGCCATTAAAAAAAACCTGTCAGGACACCAGTTGCATATATCTAGTGCTTTAAATGGGACATGTTATTTATTTTACCACTTTTTACAGTAGATATTCTGTAAATATGCTGTGATGGTAAAAACTGGCAGAGAATCTAGGAAGGTAGTAGTTCTGCTCAGTCAATTGTTTGAATGTTTTGAATTTATTTATATGCATCTGTGACATGGGCATGCTTGAGTTTTGGCTGAAGAGTGGGGTATAAATAAATATTATTATGCTTGAGGCATTAATGGCATTGAATGTAGCAGCTGAAGAGTTCTAACACTCTTGTGTTTTTTACAGGATTTTTTGATGCTCCTCAGAGGGAAAGATATTTATTGGATTGGCCTCCGGAGAGACCCAGGTCAGCCCTGGAAATGGACAGATGGGGAAAATTGCACGTGAGTATTGCCAAAACTCATGATTAATGAAGAAAGAACAACCTGTTGCCAGAACACATCCCTGAAACATCTTTATCTCATACTGTCAGTTTCATCAAATTTTAATCCATGTGTGGTACAAAAAAGATCCCACTGAAAGCTGGCATAGTGTAACACTCCACTGGTGTAACTCCACAGGACATTTGAAAGAAGCAAGATCGCCAAACTTGTATGAAGAGTGGTGCATCTAAACTGTAGAAATAATGCAGCTTGACACAACTTTAAGTGCTTTAGATCCATCCTCTGGGGTCCTGGGCTCTGTATTTTCACAAGGTCTTCAGCCTTCTCTCTCAAAGAGTGCTGGTACCTCACAAAAACTACAAATACCAGGATACTGTAGGAATGAGACATGGCAGTTAAAGTGGTATCAAACTGCATTATTTCTACAGTGCATATGCACCCGAGTTGTGTCCAGGGATCATTCTAGAAATGTCTAAGACTGGTATGTACCTTATGTTTGCATAAGGACTGCCTTACACAAATCCATAAATTAGTACTTGCTGCTGCAGAGCTTAATTTTTCCTCTCTTTCCTTCTCATCCCTTTCTCCTTGTGCACCCTGTATTATTTAGATTATAAGCCTGAGAAACTGTCAAATTGTCAATATCTAAGCCACCCTGGAATCTTTATGACTAAAAGTTAGTATATAAATGCTATAAACAACTAAGCAAACAAACAGTGAAAGTGGCAGGTAGTACTAGCATAAGTTTCCAAAAGAATTCCAAATACAGTTCCTCTTGCAATTGTGTCCTGGGAAAGCAGGAGTTCACAGAAGCCATGTGTGTTGTGGTGTTTCCTGAACAAATTAGTTGGCCAGGAACTGCAATGTCAGAGATTTAAATAGATCAGAGTATGCAGGCTCATTGCTTTATCCCAGCAACTTTGAAAAGGTTGTTGTTTTCTTCAGCTTGCACAGTAGCTGTTATGGAATAGGATAAGTGGTGTGGACACAGGCCCCCATTTCCACTCCCTTCCCAGTGCTCCATAATGGGTACATTTCCTTCTGTTGAGGGTGCTGCATTGTAAATGATTAGTGACAAGTGTGCCAAATGAAACCACTACTTGATAAGAAATATCTCCATATAAACTGGACCTTGTGGGAACAATTTATTTACTGTATATACTCAACTATACGTTAACGTCATGTATAAGTTGAGGGCAGGTTTGGGGGCCAAAATTATGGATTTTGATATGATCTGTAGATAAGTCAATGATAAAACCTAGAGGTATGTAACAAGCCAATGTAATTGAGCCAAGATGTCAATGAAGATGGCCATTTAATTCTTTGATAGAAAACAAAACCTTTGCTTAACTTCTTCTTCTGTTTCAGGATAGAGGTCATGGGAGGGGATGGTGGAAACTGTGCTTATTTGGATGATGAATTCAAACCCAGCACATCAATATGCTCCCAGAGTCACCGTTCGATCTGCTGCAAAGATGCAATGCACTGAAAAATGGAAAAAGAAGAATGAAGAACCTAAATGATGAAACATCCGTATATGGACTCTCTCAGCCCCATGTTTTCTGAGTCTCTTTTCAATTTGTGGACCAGTGAAAAAGAGGGACAAAATCTCAAGATAGAACAAGAAATAAGGAGATTACTCTTGTAGACACCCAGTGAGTTTTGCCCTCTGCAACATTAAAGTGGAAAGGGCGGGGAGTATTAAATATCTGAGAGTTTTAAATACAAATAACATTTTTTTTTGTTTCAAAATAACTATGAAAATGTTTGGAAAGAAATTAAAAGGGACTTTAAAAAATGGAGAAAATAAAATTTATCCTCGATGTGGAGAATGACAGTAATAAAAGAAAATATTTTGCTAATGCTTTTATTTATTTTATTTTCAAATAATTATAAATAATAAAATAAAAATATTAAAACTTTATTTATACCCCATCTCTCCATCAGAATTGAGTCATCTTACAATAAAATCCAAACAATATAACAGTAAACCCACTTATTCCCTTCCCCCAAAACATTTATTAAGTAGCAATCTATGTTATGGGATAGAATTTGGGAACAAAGACATTAAAGAAAATTATTATAAATTGATTTGGAAATAATATTTGACTCCAGTGAGACTACATAATATTTATAAGAATAACTCAAAATTGTTGGAGAGGCTGTCAAGAAATAGGGTCATAAATGCATATGTGGTGGCAATGTAAATATGTACAAAATTTGGGGAAAAGGTGATATTAGAAATAGAAAATGTTTTGAATATAAAAATAGAAGCCCGAGTATAGTTTTGTTATCATCATATAACTCAGAAAAATGGAAAAAAAGAAGAAAAAGATTTGGTAACAAATTTGCTTACAGCAGCAAGGTTAAT
Organism: Sceloporus occidentalis; assembly: GCA_023333645.1. Classification (NCBI taxonomy): domain Eukaryota; kingdom Metazoa; phylum Chordata; class Lepidosauria; order Squamata; family Phrynosomatidae; genus Sceloporus; species Sceloporus occidentalis. Next base: position 20,737,001 of record JALMGF010000001.1, read on the forward strand.
TATAGCAAGGGTGTTGGAAAACGAAAATAAATGTAGAAGTGATGGATTGATATAAAGAGGTATGGAAATTAGCGATTAATGATAAATTGACATGTAAATTGAAAGTAAAAAAAGAACTATGGAAAAGAAATGAAAATAAGATGGAAGATTACCTCCACGCGATGAACTGAAATTCTGGATGGAATATAAGGATGAAAATGGCTCTGGGGAAGGGTGGCACTGAGGTGAAATATAAAATAACTTGTTAAAAGTTACACAATCCGCCCCGCACCCTCAGGACAACAGGGAAGAACCTATTAGATTACCCAAAGGTCAGATTAACAACTATTTCCAAAAGAGCATACACAGCTGTGGCCCCCAGATTATGGAACAATTTGCCAGAAGAGATCGGCCTCATCTCAACCCTAGATGCCTTTAAGAAGGCACGAAAGATGGATCTCTTCCACCAGACCTTCTATGAAGAACTGTAGAAAACCTCATTTCCGGTTCATAACATTATAAGCTGACTGATGTTTTGTTGTTGTTATAATGAAATTTTTATATAGTCTGATGTTTTTATGATATGTATTTTAGATATAATTGTCATTGTATGGATATTTTTCTGGTTGTAATCCTGCTTCGATCCACTGGGAGAAGCGGGAAAATACAAATAAACTTTATTATTATTACTATTATTATTATAATGTAATAGAATGTAGGAATATATTTATATATAGAAACACGATGTGTATTGTATATATTAAGAATATTGATAAATAAAAAAATAAAAATTAAAAAAAATAGCATTTTATGTTAAAATAATCCTAAAATAATCCAAGACGGGATGGTGGGGTTACAAGGTCTACAGTGTGATGATACATTCAATGGGTGGCCGGGTTTCATTATTCAGGAAAGGCCTGCCAGAAGAGATCCATCGTGACAGCCTTTATAAAGCTGTCCAGGCTGGTAGTATGATGGATCTCCTCCGGCAGGCCGTTCCATAATCTGAGAGCAAATGAAGAAAAGGTCCTCTGGGTAAACGCAGCCAACCTGATCTTCATAGGCTGCAGGAGATTCTTCCCAGAGGACCTGAGTGCATGGGGTGGGTTATACAGAAGAAGAAGGCGTTCCCATATATAGGTTGGGCCCAAGCCATGAAGGGCTTTAAAGGTCATTACCAATACCTTGTACTGCGCCCAGAAACTAATAGGCAGCCAGTGGAGTGATTGGAAATCACTGCCGTTACTACTAATTTTCCAACTACCACTACTAATAAAAAACATGGCTAACGGAGTAAGTTCATCTGAGGAAGTGAAGAGCGAGAAACACCACTGCACAAAGCAATCAGCGATGCTGTGCAGTGGTTTTAAGTGACCCTGAAAAAAAGTTTCATGGCACCCTTATAAAGGTTGCTGTTTACCATATCTTTCTTGTGCACCAAAACTTTGATTGAAAGCCCCCCTGCCACCCCTTTTCTTCTCACTCCCGCCCCCAGATCTTTCCACCACCCACAGGGGGGGGCATACTTTTGGAATCACGTCACTAAACCGTACCTGGCCTAAATATCCTAACAGCTCCAGATCCCGTCTCATCTTGGAATCTAAGCAAGATCAGCTCAGGGTAATACTTGGATGGGAGGCAGTCAATAAATATCAGTTGCTATAGGGGGTCTTGGAGATCTCTCATTCATAGGATTGGCATGAGTCAAAGTTGGTTCAAGGGCAGCTAACAATAACAAAATATAAAATGACAAAATCAAGGCTTGCTTTTTAGAATTTTTTTTTTAAAAAATTCAAGACATGGATGGTTGAATCTGTGGATGCAGAATCTATGGATACAGAGGGCCAACTGTAACCATTTGAGGATTTTGCACAGAATATGTGCTGAATTATGATTAATAATAATAATAATAATAACAATTTATATTTCCCACCTCTCCCTGTGGATTGATTACAGGATTACAACATAAAATAAAAATACAAAAGAGTACAAAAGCATAATAAAACATATATCAACCCCTAACCCTCCCACCATTACAGATAATAAAAATTACAGATAATAAAAATAAAATAACAGTCAAAATAATCACACCAATAGCATAGTCTAAAATAACTGGAAGAAGTAAACAGATTGAAGGTGTATGGGGCTATCTTTCTTTGATAAGACTTCAGAAACTGCAGTTTTCAAAGACTTTCGTGCCACAGGAAGATAATTGCTAAAATCACTTGTCATGTCTTTTGAGGAGAATATTAACAAATAATTGTGTGCCTACAAATCAGTGCATTCAAAGATGGGCTGTGTGTGGAAGTATAAGTATTCATTCATTCATTCATTCATTCAGAGTATTTATACCCACTCTTAAGCCACAAAGGCTCTCAGAGTGGCTTACAAATGGTTAATTAGATGAGTTCCCTGCCTTCAGGTTTACAGTCTAAAAAAGATAAGACACAAAAGGGGAAGGGAATGGCAGTGGAGAAAGGGATCACTTCCAGCAGTTCTTCTCTCCCTCTGAGATGGCATGGAGGGAGGGCTCTCCTTCTTAGTCTAGGCTACGCCTGATGGAGCTAGGCTTGCTTCTCTCCCTCTGAGGCTGGATGGTATCAGATGGCACGGAGGAAGGGCTCTCCTTACTCTGGGTTAGGCCTGATGGAGTTGGGCCTGCTTCTCTCCCTCTGAGGCTGGATGGATAAGTAGATGTCTTAGTTGAATCACGTACATGTCTTGGCATGTAAATCAACAGGAATTGTAGCAGAAGATCTTTGGGAGTCATCTTTACTGCAGTGGTAACCACATCCTTTCTTTTTTTTAATAAAAAGGACGTGGGGTGGAGGTGTGATAGAGAGCAGCTTTGTGACTGGAAGGCTGGGTGTGTTTCACCCCCTACTCTCCTTTTTGCTTTATTCTGCGATTGCTAGTTTGCATTTGGCTGGTGCTTTCTGTCCATTATTCCAATATTAACTGAGCAGAGAAGAAATGTATTCTTTAAAAAAAATTGAAGGAATGTAATATTGTAAACCTCATAAATAGGCATAAAAATGGCTGCAGCACAAGCTTCAATAAGTGGCTCCAGGACAGAGGTCTTGGTAGGATTCTGCCAAGTGGTTGCAGGATGAGGAACCCAAGCAAGGAATAGGTTGGCCATGTTAGAAACTCAAACAGCAGAGAAAACCATTATCTAATACCAAGAATTCAGTGACATAGCTGTTTTAGTCTGGAATATCGGTATGCAAATGGATTTTGTAGCACCTTTGAAACTAAGGCTACATTCACACTGCAGGAATAATCTCATCTGACATCACTTTAACTGTCATGGCTCAGTACTATAGGATTCTCGGAACTGTTGTTTTGTGAGACATTTAGCCTTTGTCAGTGAGCTCTGGCGCCACAACAAACTACAATTCTCAGAATTCCATAGCATTGAGCCATGGCAGTTAAAGTCATACAAAACTGGGTTATTGCTGCAGTATGGATATAGCCTAACAGCAAGAAAGAAACTGTAGCATAAGCTTTCGTAGACATTGGCGCAGGACAGACCGTCCAAAAAGGACGGTCTCCCAACACCCTGGTTTGCTCCACAGGGAAGCCGCAACCTCCAGACCGCAGGGCTTCCCCACGGAGCAAAAAGAACCCGCAAAAAGCAGGTGTTCTTGCGGCACGATTGTGATGCTGCAGTGCGCCAATGGCACATTCGCAGTGTCACAGTGACGCCAGGACATGCAGACACTAGATGTCCGTCACATCAAAATGGCGGTGCCCATGTGTACAGGGCGCCGCCATTTTGGTGCCCTCATCATGTGCAAGGGACGAGGGATGTCTGAAAGCACTACCCCTCACACGTCATGACAGCACCTCATAGCGCCCATCTGGAACAGGCCTTAGTCTACTTCCTCAGGTGCCCAGTTCACTCCATGTATCTGGGGAAGTGGGCTAAGGTCCAAAACACATTGGAGAAATTATCCAATTTGAAATTGCTTTAATTGCCCTGCCTTAATGCTAGGGGATTCTGGGAAGTGTAGTTTTGTGAGACATTTAGCCTTCTCTGTCAGAGCGCTTTGATGCCACAATAAACTACAGTTCCCAGAATTTCCTTGCATTGAGCCAGGACAGTTAAAGTAGTCTCAAACTGAATTATATCTGCAGTGTGTTTTGGGCCCAAGTCTATGAAAGCTCATTCTGCAACTTCTTTCACACAATTTTTTGCTCCGCAGTTAGTCTCAAAGGTGCTACAAGATCCCTTTGTATACTGATAACAAGAATGTATCTGCTAATACAGAAAGAGTGCTCCACTTCAGCTACAAACTACATTTACCCAGCTGCCTTGTCTGGCTTTTCCATGTGCTCTACGTGGGGTTGCCCTTGGAATCTGTTCAGAAACCTCAGCAGGCGTAAAATCCTGCAGCCAGGCTTCTGACTGGGGCTGCCTACTGGGGTGATGTGACTCCCCTGCTGAAACAGTTGCACTAGTTACCCATCCATTTCCAGGCCAAATTTAAGGTGCTGGTTTTGACCTTTAACACCCTAAACAGTTTGTGTCCAGATTATCTGAAGAACCTTATCTCCATGTACAAGCCAACCCACGTGCAAAGATCTGCAACGGGGCCTTTCTCTCAGTCCCACCACCTTTGCAGGTGCAGTTTGTGAGGACTCGGAAGAAAGCCTTCTCCATGGCTGCTCCCAGATTGGGCAATTCTCTTCCATTGAGGTCAGGTTGGCCCTCTCCCTACTCTTTTTTTGCCAGCAGCTGAAGATATTTTTATTTACACAGAAAGAATAATACACAGGAGAAATGAAGATTACACTTTCTCTCAGGCCCACCACTTTTGTTTGGTGGCTGTATTTTACTTGTGTAATGCAGCGTGCTGCTTTAATGTTTTAATTGGTTTTTTACTGGCTTTAACTCTGTGCTTTTAACTTATGTTTTAATAATATTAATAATATTTAATTTTTTTAACTTTTAGTTTTATATTTTTAAAATTATTGGAAGCTGCCTTGAATCCCATTTAGGGAGAAAGATGGAGTATAAATCCTTAAAATAAAATAAAATAAAATAAAATAGAAGGGCTTGTTCCCAGCTTCTCCCAAGTTTCTCTAGGGTCCCAGGTCTCTTGGATGTCCTCTGTAGTGAGGCGACCAAAAAGGCCTCTGTCCAGCTGTTGCTCAAATGTTTTTCCACCACTCTTCACTCCCCCAGAACTAGGGTCTAAAGGAGACACTTGCAACCCTTCTCCTGTTAGCTTTTGTGTTGTGTTTCCTTCCTCCTTGGAGCTGTTCCACGTTCTTTTATTAGCCTCCTTGCCACACCTCACTGCAGAGGCTTTAACTGAGGCCAGCGAGTTCTCCCCTTTCTCCTACATGCCTACATGCAAAGCTATGCTTCTGGTGAGTCCTACTCTTCTGTACCTAGTTTGGATTTTTCTCAGATCAAATCTTGTGTGATGTCTTGATTGTGTGAGGTGTCTATGTGGTTCTCTCAGAAGTCCTGGCAAAAAGGAAAACCAGAATTTCTATATAGAAATTATCTCCAACTATCACTTTAGTTACCATATGCAGTAAGCTAAGTATTATAAGGGGGAATACATTGTGATAAGACTATACAGAAATGGAAGGGCTCTTTTCAGATGTTCATTTTGATTGCAAAAAAGTAACAGTGAAACTTTTAACCCTCTTTTTGTATTCCAGCAAAATGGCTGAAGATGCTGACTGGTGACATACTACACCTTGCAAAACAAGTATACAGGGTAACAGCTAATGGAAGGAGAGAAATATGAGTTACATTAGTCATGTACAAGCTGAGAGTCTCTCCAAGCAAGGGAAAAATCTCTCTGTAAGTGTCAGGTTTTGTTCCTGTACAAGCAGATTTTATTTTGAAGACCCACATGACGTATTGTTCAACCCAGAGTATTTCTTGGGAACTTCCAGCATTATCAAAGACTTTTTATTCCTACTTTCCAGGTCAGTTTAAATTAACACAGCATTTTCTAAAATGAAATGTATCTCTAGTTGGCTATTTGTAATCTCCCAGAATTAAGTACAGTGGCCACTGCCAGTAAACATAGACAGCTATTTTTATGAGAGCCCAGATTAAGTGGAGATTGAGCAAAGGAAATAGGAATGTTAGCACTAAAACAAAATTTTCCTAATGCTTAACTAGCTTAATATCGCTAAAGCACTGTAGCACTTTAGCACTTTGCCTATAGCTTCTGAATAATAGTAATGACGGCTGAGTGGAAATTTCACATCTTCATGTTCAATTTCTGAAATGTTGCATGAGTCTGGATGTGACACATGATCAGTGGGAGGGGGAAGAATATAAGGGAGAGGGGAAGGAGGGAAACTTGGGGTATTTTATAGAAAGAGTTCAGATGCAAACCTGAGAATATGTAGGTAAGATCAAAACAAAGAGAATTGGGGGGAAGTTACAATATTTCTAGAATCTTTTCCCGGTTTTTGGATGTACCATGTCTTATCTCTGCCCTTGTACTGTTGGTACACATCCAGGCATCAGGTATGAACATGCTGGTGTTCTTAGCATACAGAAAGAGTTCGTTCATCCTGTGATTCTGTTACATTGTGGTTCAAATGATTTTAACAAGGCAACAGTATTTGTTAGAAAAAGATTGGATAATTCAAGCAGATCTCCGCAAAAAGTGGATTGGGAGGTTGTACCTTCAAAAGAGTTTTTCTCTAGTGAGATGGTGTTTTCTGTTTCCTATAAAGTTACATTTCACTCAATGTGTGTGAAACCCCTGAGTTTGCTTTGCTTCTCCTCCTCTCCTTGTCTATATCTTACAATTTTTAACAGCAGTGATGAAGTGGAATGTCATTAAAAACAAAGCTGTGAATCAAACCATTTTAATGCCCCCTCTCTCATGCTTTTAAAGGTTGACTAGGGCCTTGACTTCACTGCAAAATAAAACAGTTTGACATCATTTTAACTGCCATGGCTCAATGCTATGGAATTCTGGGACTGTAGTTCTGGGAAATATTTAGTCAGAGAGGTCTGTTCCCCCACCAAACTACAACTCTCAGAATTCCATACCACTGAGCCATGACAGTTGAAGTGGTGTCAAACTGCATTATTTTTGCAATGCAGGTACAGCCTAGGTTGAGAAAACAATTTCTGATCTTGATATGTCAATTTCTGTAATATGTGGTCTGATTAAAATTGGATATTTTAACTTTTTCTCTGTCACTCTCATCTAAAATAGCCACTTGTACAGTGGACCATTGCTATCCACTGGGGTTTGGTTCCAGGGACTCCCATGGATACCAAAATCTGTGGATGCTCAAGTCCCATTAAATACAATGGCATAGTAAAATGGTATCCCTTATATAAAAAGTCAAAAATAAGGTTTGCTTATTTACATTTATATATCTAAAAATATTTTCAAGCCATGGATAGGATATTTGAATCCATGGATAAAAATATCAGTGGATATGGAAAGACAACTGTATTAGGACATTAAAAAAGTTCTTTTTATGGAGGTGTTTCCTATTTCAACCTCTTCTTTACTAATATACTACAGTAGTCTCTTGGTATTCACTGGGGTTTGGTTTCAGGCCCCCTAATGGATACCAAAATTTCATGATTTTCTTTATAAAAAATGGCATAGTAAAATAGTGTCCCTTATATGAAATGGATAGTGCTGTAATTAATCACATTTTGCTCTTTGGAATTTATATATTTTAAAAATATTTTTAAGCCGTGGATGGTTGAATCTATGGAGAAGGAATCCGTGGATACAGAGGGTTGACTGTAAATAGTAAGAACAATGTACCATGTCTCTAAGGATGAATCAACTAGGGGAAAAATGTGGTAAGACTTGTCCCAGTTTTAAAACTAAATGCTACCTGATAATAGTTGGTAAGAATTAGATAAATCATTAGGCAGTCATTCTGAGTGACCAAGTCAAGGGGAACAAACATATACCACACCCCAGTGGAATTTATAGAAAACCCTATAACAAAAATGGTTCCAGCATTTTTGGAACCAGTTGCCAGATGTCAGTGAGCAGCTCCTATATATTTTTATTTAGGAAAAAGAAAGAAAGAAAGATGAAGGAACATAGAAAATTTGACAGTCCATGCTGAGTCTGGAAGCACTAATGTCACCTTGCCTATGAGGCTAAGGACTTTATCACAAGAGGCTATAAAAGTGGAATTTTAACAGGATAAAAGTGTCTTTGGTGCTTTACAGACCGCCCCAAAAGGGCGGTCTGCCGGCGCCGCTTGTAGCTGCGTCCGGGAACTGCAGCGGACAAACCACGTGATTCCCGGACGCAACAAAAAAGAAGCTGCAAAATGCATCATTTCTGCTGCGTGACATGCGGATGCTAGACGTCTGTGATGTCAAAATGGCGGCGCCCATGTAGAACGGGCGCCGCCATTTTGTACACACCGAGTGCGTACTAGGGTTAGGGGCATCCGGAAAGGACGCCCCTTTCTAACCCTAGTACGTGCACGGCACATACTTTTTGCCCGTGCGGAACAGGCCTAAGACAGGTACTTATCACATAATATTGTGTCTATCCTGCTGCTGCCTTGCATACCATGTGTTACCGTAGTGCACCTTTTCACTGAAAGGCAAAACCCACTAATAGACGCTGAATCTCTCTGCTATTCCATTACTGTCTTTATGTGATACTTCTTTTCTGCTGCGAATTATTATTATTATTATTATTATTATTATTATTATTATTATTATTATCTGCTGCAATTCCACTTCTCAGGCCTTCTCATACATGGTGTGACTCTGCTCTTCTCTCCCTCCCTCTTGCAGAGATAGCTGTTATGTACATATTTACACAGCAGTTGGTTGCAGTCACTCATTTCTCGCTTCCTCCTGGAAGGCAGCATTTGGCAGTGTGGAAAGTATATCACACAACCATGGAGCACCAAAGTGCTATTGTGGGGAAAGTGTGATACGAAATTATGCCAAACCTATATGCTTCCATTCGTAAACTAGCACGATTGTGGCAGAACAGCAGACTGGTGTGATAAAGTCTTAAATGAGACTATAATTTCTAATGAAATTACCTTTGAATGCTACACAACTGCAATGTCTGGAAGTCTTTTAAATGTTTTGTTTCTGATTCCAGGACAACCAAATAAGGAAGTATCTACCTGAAAATCTGGAATGCTGATTGTACTCAGAGAAAAGATGGAGTCTAAAGAAAATGCTGAGTCAAGCGTACAAGAACAAGGGGTCCACCTTCTTCATGAGGTTGCAGAAGGCACTACAAGAAAGGAGATAGCACGTAAAAACAAATTCTGGTGGCATCAAGTAGTAGGGACTTAAATGATTTAGAAAGTGCAATAGAAAAAATAAATATACATGTGCAGTATGCCAGCTATGCTAACTGTGAAGTTTGTGTATATATTTCCATTTTTACATTTAAAAGAAGCATAGCATTTTGGAAGTTTCAGTAATTTTGATCCCAAATCCTCCCCCCCCCTCGGCATCCTCTAGTGGGTGTGGGGGCATTTTAACTGTGTTTTTAGCCTAACCTGCTGGGATATTTTAGGCCCAGGAGAGGTCTTTCTTAACAACATTGTCTTTCTTAATCTATTTTAAGAATGAACTGTTTTAAGAGTTGTTGATGTGTTATATGAAATATGATAACTTGGATGATTCCAAATTGGACAAACTAAAGTGAGTGATGTATTAAGTCTGTCCAACCTGGCCCATTACAGGTTTTCACACAGAATTGTCAATATTTGAGCTGGAAAGTGTCATGTGAGGAATTCCTCTATCTTTTATTCTCTTGCAAAACCCAAAAACCAAAAACCAATGATATTTTATTATAATATTATATTTTCCTAGTTCCGCTATTTTATTATGGAAGATGTTGCACAAAGGTTTAAATGAAACAGAGTGCAAATATACTGATTTTAACTGTCAGAACATTATTGCCTTCCAATTTGGTCACAGGGTATAAATGTATCTTTTAGTTTTATTATTTAAATTTTACAGCGGTGAACTTCTTCTGTCTCTTTCTCTTGCCATTTTCTTTTGGCAAAATATTCTTTCTATATTTTGTTTATGAAGCCAGCTTTTGAGTTCTTCCTCTTTTTAATTGATACCTAATTTAACTAATGATTTTGATTACTTCCTTTCCCCTTATGATCTAGCACGGGATAAAACCAAGGAACAGCAATCATTATGGATAAAGATAATTATAGGTGCAGCTGTCCTGCCAGTTGCGTACCTTGCTCTCTTCTTTATAACTACAGACTTTATCTTGCATAGTAAGTTACTCATACTGTGATTATTCTCTCTTGAAATTTGCTTTATTCTCTTTAGAGCCATTGTGGCGTAAGTGTTTTGAGTGTCAGACTGTGACTCTGGAATCCAAAGCTGGATTCCCTACTCAGCTATGAAACCCACTGGGTCAACTTGGGCAAGCCACATAATTCTCTCAACCTCAGGGGACTCAGAATCGTAGAGTTGAAAAAAAGCTGAAAATCCAATGGCAAACCTCTTGTGAAGAAATCTTGCCAAGAAAACCTCATTATAGTTTCACATTAGGGTCACCATATGTCAGAAACGACTTGAAGGCACAGAACAACAACAACAACAACAACAACAAAACACATTCTGTTTCATCAGTAATCATTGTGGATAAAGATAATTATAGGTAGATACCTATTCCTTTATTCCCTGGCATTCAGTCACTTGAATGCTTAAGTGCTTTGCCAAAACTAGTAAGGTGATCTTGTTAAGTTAGGAGTGGAACTTTTACCCTGTCATCTAGTCCCCAAAAGATAGCCGAGAAGGTAGCTAGGGAAAAGCTCCTGAGGGTGGGGCATTGGCAACAGCTCTTTGGTTTAGCATGATTCATCTAGGAGTTCTGCACAAAATTATTGGTGATCATACAAATAAGAATGAGCTAGGATTACACAATGTACAGTAGGGCATTGTAGCAATAGATGCCAAATAGCCTTTAGCACATAGCAGTGACATTTAAAGAGGAGCGCTGAGTACAGATATTTGTGAATCTTAAAAGCATCCAAGCCAAGATGGGGGAGTTGGAGTGCTTGGTTCAAAAGGAGACTGTACATACAGCAGGGGCATACCCTGAAACTGTCCCGGTTTGTCAGGGACAGTTCTGATTAATCCTCTGTCACAGTGGCATTACTCAGGAGGTTGTGGTGGTGCGGATTGCACCGGGTGACACTCCAGGGGGAGTGTCACCTGGTGGGGTAGTACCCACAAGACTTGGAAGGCAGGGGGCGGGAGCTGCTGAGATAGCCAAGCATGCCTCCTACCTCACTGCCATGGCAAGAAAAAGCAAAATAGAGTACTGTTTGACTTTAAAAGAAGAAGCCACAGTAACAAAACTTAGCATTTAATATTTTAAATGTTTTTATTAATTGTATATCAGCTCACGAGCCCTGTGGGTTGGGAGGCAATATGTAAATGCTTAAAATGAAATAAAATAAGCTAGAATATACAATGTATAGATTAAGAAAAAGTGGTACTATGAAGATTATCACACAAGGTTTTACTGCAGGAATAAGATGTTATAAATATGTCCAATAGGAAATGAGCAGAGCCAAAGGAGCTATGAAAGACAACATGTTTTTCTACAGAAACCAGTCAGCTTGCACAAAGGGGGAGTCCAACAAAGGAGAAATGTGGCAGTAAAGAACCCAACTTAAATTGTATCAGAAGCAATGACCTACATGTTATCCACACAGAGAGATGTGTTATATTCAAATGACCATTGATTTAATAAAGATAGCAAAACTAGACTATTACTTGAACAGGCAAAGAATGTCTATGATAAACTATTTCTCCTTTTTTTACTTGCATAGTTAACCTTCTTTCTATCTATCTTTCTCAAAGGGGAGTGTTAGGCAGGCCACTGTCTAATTTTCTGTTCTTTTCCTATCAGGAAAATACAACGACCCAGGCTGTGGTTGCATTTGTCCAGTGTGCCCAAATGACTGGATTGGATATAGAGGAAAATGTTATTACTTTTCTTTGGATAAAAAGAACTGGACCTCAAGTCAGAACTTTTGTTCTTCACAGCAGGCCTCCTTGCTCATTTTCAGTCATAACAGAGAAAAGGTAAGAGGCCCAAATAATTTGTCTGCCATAGAGTTATCCCATGAATGGCTGTATTCTGTTGATGAGGCTGAAGGGCAAACTGCTCATTGCATACAAATGTGATGAAATTTTTGGTGGCTCTATTACATTAAAAATGATGTACGAAGACTATAGGTGCTTCTGTGCTGAGCATTTATACCCCATTCTTCATCCGTGTAATTCTTCCATACTACTCCCATGTTAAAACAGTTCCACTGGCTCCCAGTTTGTTTCCGTGTGCAATTAACAGTGCTGATGAGCTGTAAAAACCTTTATGGCTCAGGTCCAGACTCTGTGGCAGACCATGTCCCGCTGCCTGAGTCTTCTTGAGCCCTGAGAATTCTCAGGAGAGGACTTTCTCTCAGTCCCACCACTTTTACAATCATGGTTGGTGGGGATGCAAGAGAGGGCCTTCTTGGTGGCTGCCCCAAGACTCTTTCCCAGTGAGGCCAGAATGGTCCCCTCCCTACTGCCTTTCTGTTGTCAGGCAAATACTTTTGTATTCTGGCAGATGTTTTAAGATAGAAAAGTTTTAAAGAATGGGTTAGGAGGTGCTTAAACAAAACTGTTTATAGTTTTTTGTGGTTTTTTCTCTGAAGATGCCAGCCACAGATGCTGGTGAAACGTCAGGAAGAAACTCTTCTAGTACATGGCCACATAGCCTGAAAAAAACACAAAAAACTATGGATGCCAGCCATGAAAGCCTTCAACTTCACACTGAACTGTTTAGTTAAACAGTCAAATAGATTTTTAATTTGTAAAATTGCAATGTATTCTTTTAACTAGAGATTTGAAATATTTTAATATTGAGATTAGTTTAATTCTATTTTAATGTTCACTTGTATGTTTTTAACTGTATTGCTCCTTTAAACTGTAAGCTGCCTTGTGTCCCAGTTTTGGGAGAAAGGTGGGATACAAATAAATACAGAACAACAACTACAACATCATTAGCATTATTATGATGCATCCATATAATGCCTGGGCAATTTCATATTAATACATTTCTGCCAGCCTGCCCCTCACTTCACCATTCTCTTGTTAGACCAATGTTCTTTTAAACAATGGTAAAAATATTTTGTATGGCTGAGATTGCTGAGATTGTTAAGTCTCAGCACTTGACATGATGCAAAGGCATGCACTAGGGATTGCATCATGTTAAGTAGAAACTGGTGTTAACCATTTACCAACACTCTATATTACTGCACTGAGACTGAATGCATAAAAATAGTCGGTTGTAGATAGTGGTTGGTAAGAGTTGATGGTTGGAGTTGGTCAGATTGTTACACTGCAGACTGTGAATGTTGAGAGCAGTCATCAGGAGAGTTTGTACATATTTTAAAATATTATTATTGCAACTTATGATAAAGAACCTCCAAGGACTTGGAATAATATCAACAGTGTCTGTGTGTGGTCAGTATTTAAACTAAACTGGTGATCCTGTACTCTGCTACTGCTAGCTACTCAGCACCTCTCAGTTTTGCACACTCCTCATGGCACCTTTTGAATTCAGGTTACATTTGTTTTCCATTGCAGCATCTGGTACATTTTCAGTTCTGGATGCAATTTCCCCTAACAGTAGTCAGAGTGCAACAGAAGCAATAGGTTAGTATCTATGTTTAAGAACAATTAAAGTAGATCTTTGTGCAGTAACTGAGGGCTCATTGAAAGACCATCACATGAGCTCTATTCTGTCTATAGAGACAGAGTGCATGATTGATTACAACATTTTTCAAGGCAAGGGATATGTACAAGTAAATGCCAGTTTTAAACATAATTGGAGTGTCTTGTATATGTATTAGTTGCTGACTTGCTGCCCTGTGCAATATTGCAAACTAATTCTCCAACATTTCTAATTATTGAAAGGATTTTGTAATGCACTACAAAGGAAAAGTCCCAGCTTGGATTGGCTTCAAGAAAGACCCAGATCAACTCTGGCAATGGATAAATGGAGAAAACACAATGTGAGTTTCCATACATATATACTAATCCTGGTCTTCAAGTTATGTAACCAAAATGGACCACTCAGGCACACAAGAGAAGACATTGATATCTATCACAGAGCTCAAGAGAATCCTCATACACATAACTGTACAAATAAATTAAAAAATTAAAATGTTGAGGAAAATACCTTAAAGGGAATCAATTAGTCAATTTCACTCCTGAGAGGAGTCAAATTAGTCAAGGGCTGACCATATCCCATAAGCACAGAATGCAAAGAGCTTTGAAAGGGACAATAGTAAAATGGATGAGAGAGAGGAATAAAATGGAATATCATGAGGCAGGAAGAGGTGAAGGTCTTTGTTCCCTAGCAAACTGTACCTCCCATACTTCCATGTGGAGGAACTTGAGCAGAAAGACAGTCCCTGATCAGCTATGTCCTTCCTAATAAATGAGAAGATATCTTTGAAATTAAGTTCAAGTACAAGATTCCAAAGTGATTTACAGAAGAAACTGGGGACACATCACAAGATGCCCAAAATATGGCTATTTTATTAGTTTTTTTAAAAGGTCCAATGCATTTCAGCATGTGAATGCTCCCAAAACCTTTTCCAGAGACTGTTTAAAATGATAGAATCACAGAATCATAGGGGTGGAATAGATGGACCAAATAAAGTGGCTTGCTATCACTCTGAAGGTGGCAGATTCATACAACACATGCCTCCAAAGTGGGTGGAAACCAGAACAAAGCCATGCTCTAGGGCTAAAAGCCGGAGAGTGCAGAAGATGCACATTTTTGCACCTGCACATAAATGGCCTGATGCCAGTGCGGAGCTGCTACAATGCAAACAAAGTGAAACAGTGACAAATCTAATGGATTTAATTACACCATACATAAACCAGACAGTCCAACAGGGGGCATGAGGTGAAGAGGTTGAAAGGCACCTTTATGGGGGGCCCATGATTGTTCAGCACTCTGATGCTCCAATGCCATCAACTAATAAAGCATTGCATGTGTGCATGATCAAAGGTGCAGCCATCCAATGGGATGGCATCTGGGTGAGATGTAGGAGGTACTTGAAGGTCACAAGAGGTATGTTTGTGCAGTTGGGCCATGTGCATTGGGGCTGCCTTGGGAGTGGGCTGTGGGGTTTCGACCCACTTTCTGAAAAAGCACGTTCAAGCCGCTTTTTCCTGCCCATTTGCTCCAGCCCAGAGAGTTGGAAGGGGCCACAAGGGCCATCTATTACACAACTGAAGTAGCCCTGAAAGATACCCATCCAGGCTCTGTTTAAAACCACACTCCAAGGCACTCCGTTCAAACAGCTCTTTCATAAAAAATAAAAATAAAATCCGGATGTTTTGATGAAATCTCTTTTATAGTTTTTCGTGGGGTTTTTTTGGGCTATGTGGCCATATTCTAGAAGAGTTTATTCCTGACGTTTCACCAGCATCTGTGGCTGGCATTTTCAGAAAATGCCACAAAAAACTATGGATGCTGGCCATGAAAGCCTTCGACTTCACACTGAGCTGCACTCCAGCAAGTTCTAAGATTTTACTTAAGAAATGCAGATATTAACAAGCTAAAATTTTGATAATAGATTGAAACTCTGAAAAGTTGCATGGGTGTTGAATTTGAATGTCCCCTTGTATGTGATATTCCCTTGTAAATTATCTTGGGCTGTATTTTTCCAAGGTGTTTGGGGAAGGTGCATCCCTTGATTGATGCATTTCTGTGGTGTTTTCCTTACAGCAACCTGAAGGTGATTGGAAAAGGAGGAAACTGTGCTTATTTAAACAGTGAAGGCACTGCCACTGCTTCGAGGTGTAACACAGAACTACTTTGGATTTGCAACAAGCCTGATGTATGTAATAGATCAAATGGAGTATGACACATATCATTTCCTGCAAGCAACATCAGGCAGCCAACCTGCTCTGACAGGACCTGCAGCCAAACTGAGCCATTTGAAATTCTCTAGCCTGGCTTGCTGACCATGCTCCTCTAGTCTCCTCTTGCTTCGGAGGTCTTGCACACCAGAATTGATCAGCTCCATTTAGTTGTGGGGTCCCGTTGTTTTCACCAAATAGTAAGAGAAATTGGGATATCCTTCAGGGTGAGGTTTGTTTTTCCTTGAAATGGGTATGTGTTCTAAACTTAATATTCTAAATATTCTTAATAAGTTTAGAACACAACATAGAATCATAGAATCATAGAATCGTAGAGTTGGAAGAGACCCCAAGGGCCATCCAGTCCAACCCCCTGCCATGTAGGAAATCCAAATCAAAGCATCCCCGACAGATGGCCATCCAGCCTCTGCTTAAAGACCTCTAAGGAAGGAAACTCCACTACATTCCGAGGAAGGAGTGTGTTCCACAGTCGAACAGACCTTACTGTGAGGAAGTTCCTCCTAATGTTGAGGTGGAATCTCTTTTCCTGAAGCTTGCATCCATTATTCAGGGTCCTAGTCTCCTAGTCTCTGGAGCAGCAGAAAACAAAGCTTGCTCTCTCCTCAATATGACATCCCTTCAAATATTTAAACAGAGCAATCACATCATCTCTTAATCCAGGCTAAACATACCCAGCTCCCTAAGTCTCCTCATAGGGCATGGTTTCCAGACCCTTCACCATTTTAGTCGCCCTCCTTTGGACACGCTCCAGTTTCTCAATGTCCTTTTTAAATTATGGTTCCCAGAACTGGACACAATATTCCAGGTGGGGCCTGACCAAAACAGAATATAGTGGCACTATTACTTCCCTTGATCTAGACACTATACTTTTATTGATGCAGCCTAAAATCGCATTGGCCTTGTTAGCTGCTGTACTGCATTGTTGACCCATGTTCAACTTGTGGTCTACTTGGACTCCTAGATCCCTTTCACACGTAGTCTCATTCAGCCAGGTGTCCCCCCATCCTATATCTGCATTTTATTTTTCCGCCCTAAGTGCAATACCTTATCCGATTGTTATCTGACATTTGATTTGATATTTGATTTTTTAAATTTGTTGCCTGCTTATCTTTATCTAATTCTATTTTGTATTATTATATATTGTTTTATATGTATTTTGTAGAATGTACACCATTGGCAGGTTTCACTTTTATCGATTTTATTGTTTGTATGTACAGCGCTGTGTAAATCTACAGCACTATATAAATTAATAATAATAATAATAATAATAATAATAATAATAATAATATTGGAGAAGTAAAATTTTGGATAAAAAGTAAAGAAAAAATTGAATAAATGAATAAATAGTAAATGTTTGGTATGTGTTTGGATACATATGTAGGTGTATGTATACACACACACACACACACAGATAGATACTAAAATCTATATATAGAATGCTGGAAAGTATTGAGTATAGAAAGAAAGGAATGGTTAAAGCAGTAATGAGTAAGGGTAAAAAATTAAGCATTATGATACAGTTGATCTTGGAAGGTTAATCAGGGAATTGGAAAAAAATATTTAGGAAGACAAAAGGGGGAAATAAGAAGATCTGGTCAAATTATGTTGAAGCTGGGCAAAAATAAATCTGCTCTAGATAGGAAAAAATAAGCATTAACAGTTGAAAAGGATATATAGGAAAAGTTCTGTGGCTTTACCTGCTTGTATATTTATGTTTTATGTTTATATGTTTACGTTTTATGTCTTTGAAGGTATGAACCTATGGTATGTAAGGTAGGGTACATGTTAAGTATGCTATGTAAGGTCTTGTATATGTTATATATGGGTATGTATGGGTATGTATGGTGTGCCTATATGTATATTAGGGTTATAATAAATAAACTTTTTAATAAAGAAAGAAAAGAGAAGGGTATGTGTGTTTACACTCGGAGGTAAATTGTGGAATTCATATCCATAAACTGCAAAGGCCACAAACTCAGATAGCTCTAAAGGCATTTGATGTGTTGTTGGTGCAAAAGAGTTGGCAACTCCATGTCAAGTTGTGGAACTGTTCAGAATGAGGCATCATGGGAGAACCTGGTGGTCCACTGAAAAGTAATGCTTCCAGCAGTGACCAAACTACAAATTTAACAAGCAAAGTTAACTGAGAGAAGAAAACACTAATCCTGTTTATTTCCACTAAGCCAATTATATTTTGTATTAAATGCCCAATGTAAAACTGAGGTTCAGCCCCAGTTACCACTTATATCAAAAGCTTCTGTCTCACAAACCCATGTGGTCACAGTACTGCAGGCTTCAGTAATAATTTTGTGTCCATTCAGCATCCCACAGCTGTTTGCTTCCACTGGACCCAGTTGTTGCAGTCTGCAGGAAAAAAGAGAAAGTTGCTGGCAGTTTGGAAAAGAAGGTCAAATCTACTGCTGCAGATTCCTCTGCCTCTTGATAGGATTGTGTATAAGCATCCTTTCCAGACTTAGAAACTTAACTTTCTAACCTTCATGGATCTTTTAAAAAAAATATCTTCCTCCTCCTTCCCCTCTTCCCATGTATTGAAGTGGGGAACTATTAGCATTAGATCACCAAATCTTCTCTGTCTCTTCCTCTGTCTCAGTGTCTCACCTTTTCACCATTTCTTATCTGTTATCTAGCACAAATATGGGAATAAAGAGTTAAGGAGGGAGGAGGAACCCTATGGTAGTTGTAAGAGGAGGAACAATAGCTCAAGGAAGCCCCCTGAAGCCACAGTACCATAATCCAAATGTCATCGATTGGCAAGATAAATTCAGTTTTGCTGTGTTAATGCTAACAATATGGAGAGTTTTTTTAAAAAAAGAAAAGGAATTTTTCCAGAAGATGTAGAAGGTGAAAAGCAGAAGTACAACTGGAAACAGCAGGAAAGGTCAGGTAGAATGAGGGAATTAGACCAATCCACAGGTAATATGTCAGTCCACATCACCAGTTGATGCCCATATATAGACTGAAAGGAGTATCTTTTTTAAAACCACATTAGACTGTGTGTGGAAGATATTGATTATTGGGGGGTGGGGGTGGAATGCTTTTGTTCCCAAAAGAACAAAATGTTAGAAAACATAGAAAATGAGGCGACAACACCTGAGAATAAGGGGAACATGTTTTGGGTCTTGCAGGGGGAGGAGTGTTGAAGATAGCATTAGAAACCCATTACTAGAGAAAAACATTTGGTCTTTCTGAATGATCTCAGAAAAACTTCTCTTCAGCTCCAGTTGATTTTGAGGAAACTGATTGTCTGAATCAATTTTTGCCATATGTGTCAGTGGAAATACTCACTGTTTTTCATCTAAGGGAGAGCCATCCACCCAGCTCCACTTTCTTTCAGGGAATGTGACCGTCAGTCCAATCCACAACAACTGTGTTTCTCCAATAACAGTCTGAATAAAAGCCTGTAAACAGAATAATTATTCTGTTCATGCTGTACTAAAAGTGCCCCCCTGCCCTAAAACAAGTATGGCAACAATAAAGATAATATAGCATCTAATAGAAAATGTTCTGCTAGACTGCCACAATATTTCTTGATCCCATGATTTCCTAAACCCAAGTAACAATAACTTTAACGTATGCAAATAGTGAGCAGAGGCTAAGGAACTGAGTCATGTAAATTATCCACACTGAGGAAAATAATGCAGTTTTCTGTGCAAAAAATGTTGTTTTCTGACTAAATCAACCATCTGCAAACTTTGTGTACAATAATTTCTCAATTATAACATTTTCCGTGGCATAATTAATATTCCTGTATTGAAATATTATTTTCCATGGGTTTTCTCAACACTTGAAAAACATGTTTTTTCTCTCACAATTTTTGATTTTTAAAAAATATTCTTTTGATTGTTGAAGGCTACCTGTCCTTTTCTCAAGGGACTCAGATTGGCTCACAACTTAAAAAAAAACATACCAGTAGCCATGCTATTTTACTTCCATTTCTTACTTATAGATGGGCATTTCTTCTCCAAACATTATGGTTTTCATTGGATGAGCATGATACAGGTTTAGATATGTGTAAACATATCTTTTTCTTGGAGAGTGAAACATTTTTCTAGCAGTTCTCTAAAGTGGTGGTTTCCAAGTTTTAC
The DNA here is from genome assembly GCA_023333645.1 of Sceloporus occidentalis. NCBI lineage: Eukaryota > Metazoa > Chordata > Lepidosauria > Squamata > Phrynosomatidae > Sceloporus > Sceloporus occidentalis. The sequence goes on from JALMGF010000001.1 coordinate 20,757,023, forward strand.
TCCAACTGGAATTATGGGTTGTAAAGTCCAAAACATCTGGAGGACCAACAGTTGGAAACCACTGGACTAAAACAAAGGTAATGATAACTCACCACATAGCGAAATCTGGCAGCTGCTAAACTGTCAGCAAAGAAACAAAACAGGAGATTTTTAGATGGACAAAAGTGACAGGAGCATAGTGGGATGATCCCATCAGTTTTGCCCATCTGAAAATCTCCATGCATACCACTATCTTTCTTCTCTTTACATTTTTCCTCTGACTCAGAAAAAGCCTCTCCCATCTGCTGCCTTCCAGTTGTTTTAGACTACAGTTCTCGCCAGCCTTGTCATCTTGTGAACTGACTGTTTTCATTCACTTCAAGGAATGACTTCATAGAATCACAGAATCATAGACTCATAGAAGCATAGAGTTGGAAGAGACCACAAGGGCCATCCAATCCAACCTTCTGCCATGCAGGAACCCACAATCAAAGCACCCCCAACAGATGGCCATCATCCAGCCTCTGTGTAAAGACTTTCAAAGAAGAAGATTCCACCACTTTCTGAGGGAGTGTGTTCCATTGTTGAACAGCTCTTGCTGTCAGGAAGTTCCTCCTAATGTTGAGGTGGAATTTCTTTTCTTGGAGCTTACATCCATTGTTCTCTGGAGCAGCAGAAAACAAGCTTGCTCCATCCTCAATATGACATCCCTTCAAAGATTTCACCAGTCGTCAAGTCAAAGTGATGGTATAAGAAGGTTCCATTCTTAGCTTTCCCATGTTTCAATCAACCTCTCAGATCTGTCAACCTCATTATGCTTTTCTATTAGTGGCAATCACATTTATACATTAAGAAATGTTTATGGCCTGCTTGCAAAATTGTCCTCATCCAGAAAGTTGGCATAGTTGTCATGCAAGATTGCTGGATTGTTTTGCTATCTCAGGCAAAGAAAAAAAAGGTACACAACTACAACTTACTCCATCTATGTGGAAATTTTCACTATATTCTGGACCTTCTCAGGCCATTTTAGGTCCAGAAGTGACCTTTTTACAACAGAAAATGAGCAGAAAACACTTTCTGTTCACTTCCTATGTAAAATGGCTTCTCCTGGGACTAAGGTGACCTCCCCAAAAATACAATGGAAATGCCATGAGTATCCTCTGAAAGCATTTGGAAGTTAAAAATATAGGGGGGAGGATCCAAAACACTTTTTTGACTGGGGGAGGGGGGTCATGGAGGCTGCCAAATGTGGTAGAAATGGCCTCCACACACCCTAGAAGTCTTGTTTTAATCCGGGGTGGGTGGGTCCTAGGTACTATATAAATGGCCCGGGAGATTACATATGGGCTACAGGCCATATTGAGCCATCTCTGGCCTAAACGTGGATCTCATCCTGGCCATTTTTCCCATGTATCATTTTAACTGTAAAGCTAGAAAGAAGTTGGGCATGCAATATTCCTTGCACAGAGTCTTTAAGCACCATGTTTATATTACATAGTTCCCCACACCAAAACTTCCTTTGCCCTATTGAAACTAAAGGACAGATGTGTCTGTTTAAACTTACCACTTCTTCCTGTTTCTGTACCACCAGCATTCGGGAGTCTTTTGTTCTGCAGTCTTCCTGACTCTTCTTCCAGGTTCCTTGTTCTTTAGATACCCAGTAGCATTTGTTCTCATGACGGAACCAATTTTGAGGACAAATTTTACACTTAAAGCTCTCTGAAAAGGAATAAAAAGTATGGGAATATATACTACTGTGTGTCTGAATCAGTGGTACTATATGAGAATTTGGTCTAAGCCTACAATTATAGATTTTTAATACTCCATCTCAATTATTTACACTTCAAGCCTTTCCCATAAAAACACCAAGATCTTGCAACAAAGTATATGTATGTCCACACCAGATTATACAACCAAGCTCTGAGTGAGATCAAAAACCAGGGACAATGTAGGAAATCCATGATCAAGACCTCTTGACCTCTATTTCCTTTGCTTTGTTTAAAAGGAGCTGTGAGTGAGGCAAATTAGAAAGACAAGGTAATCTTGCCATGTCTGTAAATTATCCCTGCGTTCCTTAACAAAAGCTGCTATTAAACACAGAGAAGAGCAAAGAAGGGTGTAATATAAGTATTGATTCTTTTTATCATCTGTAGCTAATAGCAGCTATGTTTGAGAGACACTTTCTAACTAGTGGGTGTTTGGTGACTCCCATGTTAGCATGATGGTGAATACATTCTGGGGTTTAGGCTTAATTCTAAAGGAGGCATCCAAGACCTGAAACACATGTGCCAAAAGAAGTAGTTTCTGGTTGCATTGGAGGTGCACCATTTATATGACACATATCTCCAATGTGGCTTGAAGCCACTCCAAGGCCATGCTTCAAACCCTTAGTCCAATGCAAAAAGGAGCTGGTGTAATCCAGCTCCTGACAGCACAGCTTGGGTCCGGTGGTGGCAGCTTGCTTTCGGAGTGGGCTGTACACTCGCCATGGATCTGAACTGCTTGTGGCCGGAGTGGCCTTGGGATGCACTTTCTCAGCCATCTTCTTTGCCTCCAAGTTGCCCAAATTAGCTCCTTTAAATTTGGGGCCTTACATTTCACCCTGCCTCATTCACCAACCTTTGCCGCTGTTCCAGATGACATCATTTTCCATTTGTACTTCTGCCTTTCTTTCCCACCACTTCTTTTATCTTTTCTTCCTTTCAACATTATGATAAGGGATAAAAGATGAACTAGCTGCACAAGTATAGTCCTCCGTTTAAGCAGTCAATATCTAATCACATTTTATTTGGCTCATAGTCTCCTGAAAGTCTGGCTTCAAATATCTCCCAGAGTTCCCTAAGCCTTATTTGTTGCAACTTTTTGTGTCCAGAATCCATTTTATATTTAGAAAGTAATACATTTCACAATTAGGAGGAAAAGTTGGATGTAATATCATACGTTAATATAAATAAGCACCACTGGCATTGTTATTTATATTCTGGAGTTGTGATTATATATATGACAGCTATAAGATTGGTCTTTCAGTGAAATCTCAGCTCCTCATGGTTTCTATGTTTTATAGTTCCTACAACATTTAGGGAAATTTGCTATAATAGTGTGCCCTTCTTTACTTTTGTCACAGAGAAAAAATGCCAATACCTGCCAAGCTGTTATGAAGTGGCTTACACAAAAACTGTTTCAAGTGAGAGATAACATTCTCCAGGCTGGTCTTATTTTCTGTGCCATTGCTCAGTTCTTGAGACACAGAAGCATCTGCATATTGAGTTGTCTGAAAAGCTTGAAAAAGTAAAATCCATTTAGGTGGTTACAACACTAAGAAAACATTACATGCCAACAGTTTTTAGACAAAAAGAACAACATACTGTTTTCACCAGTATGCTAAGGCTGACCTTAGGACAAATTCCAGAGACTATATTGTGGTAAAATCTTTCTTAGACCAATCAAAAAGGTCTTCAAAAATCTCTGTATAAGCTTTGAAGACCACAGGTTTTTTTCAGCAAGCCAAGATACTTTAAAAAGCATGCAGGACAAAAGGTGTGTTTAGAATAATAATATAAAGAATCATGCTGTTTGCATGGATTTTTTAAAAAAGATAATAAGCAAGTAAGTTCTGCAGGCCACCAAATTAGGTTCAGCAGGCCATACTCCTACACCTCCTGGATACAAGAAGGGCAAAAAAATAAATTCAATAACATTGGGTTCTCTATTTCAGAATGCATGCATTGTGACATTTTCATAGAGAATTCACTATGGTTCTGCTGGTTGTATATAGAGAAGTAGTTGGCCCTTTGATTAATTTCCTATGTGGGCCTTGAGGCTCTAAAAGAGTGGCCTATTGGTTCATCACACATTTGTAGGAAAGATGCATGAACCATCTGAACATTCTGCCCTAAGGAAGAACATCCAACAGGACAGGACTTTCAGCTGGAGCAGACCATAAATACATTAATGAATCTGGTTTAGCATATTGGTGGAGGATACCCTGCCTTACTGTGAATTCACTTATACAGTGGCATTCTCAGAAATATCGCTGTCCTAGTACAAACTACAATGTATAACCTAGACTAACTACTCACCATAAATTCGCAGAGCTATGGCAGCTCCTGCTAGGAGAAGAAACACAACACCTCCGGCTCCAACAATGATCTGACACCAGCGATGATGGCTCAGTTGGGTTTCTACAAGAGCCAATATTTGAAAAATGATCTTTGGCTTCAGTAAATATATAAAACAATGACAGAAAGCTACTTTGAAAAAAATGGATCTGCCATGAATCCTGTGCACCAAGAGTGAAAACCTCTGTCCTGTGGGCAAAGTACAACCAACAGAGTTTCTCCATCTAGCCTGCAGGGGTGCTGGTGGCTGCCAAATCAATTAGATACTAAATCCACTGCACAAAAGGAGCCCTGGTGGCACAGTGGTTAAATGCCAGTACTGTAGCCACAACATTGTGAGCTCAATCCTGCAGGGCTCCAGGTTAACTCTACCTTCCATCATTCCATTTGTTGTTTGTTGTTGCTTGCCTTCAAGTCATAGCTGACTTATGGCAACCCTAAGGCGAACCTACTGTGGGGTTTTCTTGGCACGATTTGGTCAGTGGAAGTTTGCTATTGTCTTCTCCTGAGGCTGAAAGAGTGTGATTTGCTCAAGGTCACCCAGTGGGGTTTCATGGCCAATCAGGGAATTGAACCCTGGTCTACTAAATCATAGTCCAATGTTCAAACCACAATGCCACACTAGCTACTCTGTCCTTCTGTAGGTAGGTAAAATGAGTACCCAGTTTGCTGGAAGCAATTGGCTAACACATTGTAAACTGCCTATAAAGCAATATAGAAATGTAGGTGCTATTTATTCATTGTATTTATTTATTTCAATCATTTATATCCCACCTTTCTCCCACAGTGGGATTCAAGGCAGGTTAGCTATTGCTATTGCTATTTTAACCTTTACTTGTAAGAAGATATCCAAGTTCTGAACTCTATCTTTAAAAGAGGCCCAAGGCTTTGGATAACTCCTAAAAGTTTGGACTAAAATCCATAGTGGATCCACCATTCCACTGACATGGGAACTACCAGCCAGCACTCCTGCCCTGTAAGCTTTCTTCTGAACACTATGTACTTTCCTGGCAACAACTAGCTCTTATCTCTAATCATCAGCAGGAGGGGAACCAATTTATAAATCCATATTAGAATAATACCTCCATCAGGCCACCCAAAAGATCACCAAAGGTTTCAAGAGTTCCAGGCACATTACAAAAAGCAAGTGGAGAGGGAGAGAAAAAAGCCTGATCTGATGCTAAACTCAGGATGCTAGCATACGAGGGAGCCACAGACATTCAAATTAGAATGGAATGGACAATTTCCCAAGGTTGTGAGAAGGACACATTGGATACCCTACAACTCATTAATGGTCCCATCCTGCCATGGCAGCAAAAAGGTTATTTCTCTGAAGATGCCAGCCACAGATGCTGGCGAAACGTCAGGAATAAACTCTTCTCGAACATGGCCACATAGCCCAAAAAAAAAACCACAAAAAAAGGTTACTTTTAAATTATTACACGGCTGCTGAAATCTGGAGAGGCAACAGGAGCAAAATAAAATAAAATAAAATTGTTGTTGTTGTGTGCCTTCAAGTTGTTTATGACATATAGTACCCTGAGGTGAACCTATCATGTGGTTTTCTTGGCAAGTTTCTTCAGAACGGGTTTGCATTGCTACCTTCTGAGGCTATTACTTGCTCAAGGTTGCCCAATGGGTTTCTGTGGCTGAGCTGAGATTTGAACCCTGGTCTCCAGAGTCATAGTCCAGCACTCAAATCACTAAATCAAGGCTCCCAATACTTCTCATTAAAACAAGGACTTACATACCTGATTCCTGAGAACCTTGGTAAAGCTGTTGTACTTTCCTCGTGCAGACATTAAGTGCCATGTAGCCCTCCTCATCCTCCATTTGCGAAGAGTGTCCTGTTAGAAGTTGTGTATGTGAGATGGCCAGGAAGAGAGATCTTGAAGCTCAATGCCGTCTGAGAAGGCGCACCACCGGCTGACCCCTTCTCAGAAAAAAAGAAGCAAACCACACAGGAAGCGAAGCCTCTCTGACCTGATCACCCTTCAACACCTCTGCACTGCTCTTGAAGAATGAATGCTTCCAACAGTGTTTTGTTTCCAAAAATGGTGGTGAGGGAAGATCATGCAGCCCCAAAGATACAGTCATGTTGAGAGGGATGCCCCACCCCCGGTTATATATACAAGAACAACAATTTCATTCTCTCTTCTCCAATCAAGAAATACAAATTAATTTTGTTACACCAGACTACAAAAACATGCAGTTGCTGGAGACAGCATTCTTGGGTTGATCAGTGTGAAGACTCTTGCAAGTTGGAATGTGAAGTTTCTAACTTCAAGTCGAAGATAAGATTAAAAAAATCAAAGAATGCAATTACTTCTTACTAGGGAAGTACAGGATCCTTAACTCACAACACTAATGAAGAGGCAACAAGAGAGAAAGGTAACACTAAGAAAATGGCCTTGTCATGGGAGATTAGGCAGAGAAAAGCAGGGTGCTTATCCTTTCCTCACTAATTAATCTTCCTTGCAAACTTTCTCCTACACCAGTCATCTGAAATTACCTTCTTTTGCCCTCCAGGATCTCAGTAAGCTTGGTTTAAAGGGCTGGATCAGGGAGTGAGAGGTGAAGAAGGCATTTGCAGGACAGTATGTCTGTCCTGACTAGGGTTGCCATAAGGCAGGACCTCCAAACCGGGACAAATGTAGGACAAATGTAGGGCCACATTTTCAAATTTAGGACACGTTTTTTAAAAAATGGAGGACACATGAAAAAATTGATATTTTTTTTAAAATGTTAATATAAATGCATGTTTCTTAGGCATGCTCAAAATGGAGGACATTTTGGCATTATTCCTAGACAGAAGGCTGAAATGTACGTCTCTTTCTGGCCAAACACCCCCCCCCCCCCCCAATTCTACAAGAACATTTCCCACTCCCAAGCAGGCATAGCATTTGCAAGATCACAGGCAGTCCCTTGTGCCACTGCAAACTACATTTCCCACTCCCAAGCCTTCTTAGCAATTCCCCCCTTCCTCCTTTTCCTTGCCCCCTCCAACCCCCCCAAACCCCTCTCCCCCTCTTTTTCCCAGGTATGTCTCAACTTAGGAGGGATTTATGGGACAGATCCAAAGCCTTTTTTCTTTTCTAATGGGGGCAAAGCCTTGAGAAGCCCTGGACCCCTGAGAAGAAGAGGAGGGGGGCTTAGAGAGAGGAAGAAAGAGAAAAAGAAGATGTGGAGGGGGAAGAAAGGAAGAAAAAGGAGAGGAGGAAGAGGAGGGGAAGAGGAGGAGAAGAAAAAAACGGAATAACAAGAAGAAGAGAAGGAGGGGAAAGAGAAAGAGAAAGAGGGGAAGAACAAAAAGCAACTTGCCTGCAAAGCCCTCTCCGCTTGGAATTTGGCGCATCATGCCCAAATAAGGAAGCAGAGGGCTGGCCAATAGAGGCAGGGCAGTGCAGCAGACCCCGCCCCTGCTGGTTTCAGTCGTCCTCCTGCTGCTCCAGCCAAGCTGCACAGGCAGCACTCTATAGAAGGCAGGCAGCAGCCCTGGGAGCTCAGAGTTGGACAGCCACCCGGGAATGGGCGCGGGGGCGGGACGGGACCGGGCACGCCCCCCAGGGGGCGGGAAAGTCCCGCCCACCACTGTGAAATGGCAACCCTAGTCCTGACAGTAGTCTGAAGAATAATTATATGTGATATGAAAGCAATCTTCAGATACCTCCAGGATTGTCCTATGGGGAAGCTTTTTTCTGCAATTCTAGAGGAGAGGACCTGAATTAATGGATTCCAATTATAAGAAAGGAGATTCTAGCTAAACATTGGGAAGGACTTTTGGATAGTAAGGACTGTTCAACACTGGAACAGAGTACTTCACAAGATGGTGGACTCTCTTTCACTAGATGTTTTTAAACAGAGCTTGAATAGATACTGCTCAGGGATATCTTTGCTATGAATTTGTGCACTGGCAGACAAATGGTCTAGATGACCTTTGGGATCCATTCCAGCTGTGATTCCAAGATACTGATTCATCATCAGGCACAAATGTAATCAATGAATAATTGGATTAAACATATATCTAATACAGTGATTCCCAAAGATAGCAAAGACATTATTATTGGTGGTGGGGAATGAAGCAGTGTGGGGAAGGTACGTCTCTGGGGAAGGAGGGGAAAGAGTATTCAGGGTTGTTGCTTTGAAAGAGTCCTTTCTTAGAGAAAAATGTTAGAACCCAGCTGTACCCCTCTCTGCCACACTGTAGAAGTATTGAGAGTCCTTCCTCATCAGGGTAAGCTTCTCCCTTTACATCCAGTCACCTTTAGAACAGCAGCTGTGCAGCTGGTTGAGCAGCAACTAAGAGGCTCTTGCTGTGTTGGCATTTGCTGCAAGACCAGCATGGGCAAGAGGCTTCTTGGTCTCTGCTCAGTCAGCTGTTCAGTTGTTGCTCCCAGGTAACTGGGTGCAAAAGGAGCAGCAGCCAATCATGTAGTGGAGCAGCTGGAGTGGGCAAAGAGGCTTTTCAGACACTGCTTAACTAGCCATCCTTTTCCTGTACAGCTGGTGCAGGCTTGGGCAGATGCCACTGATGTATTTGCACTTGAGACAGAGAAGAAGGTGGTGATGAGTGGGTGCAGCTGATGTATATGCTGGTGGCCAGCTGGCTCCTGCATGAACAGTAGACCTAATCTCAAGAAATAGGTGGGGGTGGGGGTGGGGGTAGGGGAGCACATGGCTTCTCATAAAAGAGAAAAAGGGGTGATAGCAAAAAAAAAAAAAAAAAGTTTTGAGGACTACTGATCTAGAGAAATGTGCTTTTGCATTTTTGGTAGAGATTCCAGCATTGGCTTTGCTTAGGGGTTTCATTAGGGAGTGTGGCTGTGTGCTGGTGGGACTGAACTGCTTTTCAGGTCTGATGGATTTCTGTCTGGGTGGTAAAAAGTCACCTCTCTCTTCTGCCCATCCAGCAGCTCTGTCAGACCCAGAAATACTGCAGGAGCAACCTACCCTGAGCTGCCTTTTGTGCCTGGTGGGTCTGCTGAAGCAGCTAAAGGCTGCTAAAGAGAGACACTTTCCTCTTCTGCTTTCCCAGCAGCTCCATTAGACTTGGAAAGGCTGTGGGGCAGTGGCAGCAGCCAACTCCCATCAGCAGCTGCTAGTGGGAAGTGGCTGACTTTCAGGTCTGGTGATTCTGCTGGCCAGGTGGGAAAGTGAGTCGCCACCATTTCCTACCCATCTAGCAACTCCACTAGACCTGGAAAAAACTGTTGAAGGGAGAGGAGATGTATTTAAAAATTATTTTCATTTGGTTTCAGATATACTAGGTAAACAACTGGCTTTGTCCCAGTAGTGTTCCAGCCTGGTGGCAGCAATTCTACCTTTAGCTTTGGAAGTACAAATTGAGACAAAGATCAACCTGTGCCATCTGTTCCTTTCAAACCCAACTATGAATGGTACTCTAGCTCTGGCTTTACATGTCTTTGCAGGAACCTCCCTGATATGTTTGCAGCTTTGTTAATAGCATCAAAGTAAACGTTAAGGTGAATGCAGTTCTTCAGCCTCCAGAAAGGAAATTCTTATGCTGGTTTCATAGAAAAGGAAGGAAGGAAGTGAACACATGTGAGGGGTTAACTAAAGGCCATTTGATCTCAGAAGAGACGCTGGTAACATTTGAACTGTTGGTGTTGCATGCCTACAAGTTGTTTCTGAACGTGTTGAGTTATTTTTTTGCTTGAACCCCTTCTTAAAATTTTCTAAGACAAAGAATGAATGGAATCTATTTACAGGAGTTCACTGAAGCTCTGGGAATAAACAGAACAAAAGCAATAATTATTAAAATATAAGTGGATCTTACTAGAGTTGCCAGTTTCCATGCCTGATCTCCAGGTAGGAGATGAGAGTGCAGATCCTCAATTTTGGGGAGGGTAAAGTTCCAGGAAAGAAGAAAGGCCTGTACAACACCAGCTTGCTACTAAGTGCAAGGTTTCATTATTTTTTGCTGCAAACACAAAGACTCTTCAGTGGGTCTATGTATTTTCTTAGCTAGCTTCTTCCTTCCTGCCCCATCATTGTGGTGCTAAGGCCACCTTCCACTCTGCTGCACATCAACCTTGTCTAGAGTCAAGTTGTCATTGTGTGCCTTCAAGTTATTTCTATCCTATGATTACCATAAGATGATCCTATAATGGAGATTTCTTGGCAAGGTTTGTTCAGACTGGAAGAAGCATTTTTTTTTTGGGGGGGGGGGGGATATAGATCTGTTGCTTTACCAAATATTTTCAAAGCTGTACAATACGTAATGTGTCTGTGAATGATTGTTGTCAACCGCCCCCCATTTGACCTTGATTCATGATGAGCCTGTGAATGAGACACTGCCAAGACACCTATCATCAACAACTGATTCTTCAATAGCTCAATAGCTCAGGTCTTGCAGACTCAGGGCCATTGCCTTCTTGGCTGATTCTATCCATCTGGTATGTGGTCATCCTTTCTTTCTACCATTACCTTTCCTAGAATTATTCTTTTCTAGTGAGTGTTGCCTTCTCAAGATGTGGCCAGAATGCAACAGCCTTAGGCTGTTTCTGCCACTCTTCAGAATTAATACAGTTTGACATGGCTTTCACGGTCATGGCTCCATCCTATAGAATCATGAGATTTGTGGTTTGTTGTGGCACCACAGCACTCCAACAGAGAGGGCTAAATATCTCACAAAACTACAAATCCCAGAATTCCATAGCACTGAACCATGACAATTAAAGCATGTCAAACTGCATTAATTCTGCATTGTAAATGCAGCCTCAGTTTAGTCATCTTGGCTTCCAAGGAGAGTTCAGGTTTGATTTGTTCTAGGACGCATTTATTTGGCTTCGTAGCCATCCATAGTATCCACAGTACTCCAGCACCACATGTCAAAAGAGTAAAATTTCTTTCTGTCCACTTGCTTTACCACAGAGGATTTACATAAATTCAATCTAGATTATGAGGAAATTGAAATAAAGATTTTCCATACTTTGAATCAATCATTGATCAGAATGGAGACTGTAATCAAGAAATCAGAAGAAGACTGGGAAGGATAGCTATGAAAGAACTAGACATGATGCAAACGTGCAAAGATATATGACTGTTAAAGGTGCAAAGATATACAATTGTTAAAGACAGTTTATAAGAAACTGGTACATTCTCCATAACCAGCAGGATTTCAGCATATGAACTGATATCGCAGTAACAGCAGAATGTCAATTCCCCTTTAAACTCTGCCATCTTTTATAATATATAATAAAATATTGTTATAAAATATTGCACAAACCCACGTACATACACACATTGATTCATTTACTATTTCTTTATTTAATCCATCTAAAGATTTCAAAGTGGTGTATGCCACATAACATCAACATACAGTACCTGCATCATGCAAAAAAGTAAAGGCTGAATCATACTTACTTGCAAAAGCAAGCTAGCAACATATAGATACAGCTTCAACGTATAACTCAAAATAGAAACTATCAGATCATATCTCATGGGGAAGCATTCTAAACCTTTCAGGGCACTATGCTAAATGCCCTGCTCCAACTGACAGTATAACAAACCTCAAAGGAATTTTGTTGTATGCCTTCAAGACTTATGGTGACCCTAAGGTGAACAAACAGAAACACATCCACAGTAAACCTGTTTTCCTGTCTGGAAATTAATGGGTCAGGAACAGAATTCAATGGGAACAGCAACCCTGGTTGTGCAGTTCACTGAGATGTGATAATGGATGGATAGAAAGCAGTACGCTGCCATTTTATTTTTCCTAGTGTGACTGCTGCAAGAACAGGGCTGGTGTGATAGTCCTAAGAAAGAAATTCTGTATCTGCCTGGGGGCTTGTTCCCAGATGAAGGTGAAGTGAGGAGATGGAGTAGTGCCCTAGTTGCCCCAGCCTAGCTACGGGTCTGTCTTTCACCTGTCTTTCACCGCCACTCAAACAGACCCAGAAAAAGCTGTCACTTGCTGGTAGCAGTGGCAGCCTACCCTGACCTCCCTTCCTCTCCTACCATTTCACTCACTGGCCCAGACCCCCAAGCAGACACCCTCTGCCCACTGCCTGCCCAGGGCTACCAGGGTGGCTGGCCAGGCAAATGTGGCAGGGAGATGGGATGGAATGGGTGCCTGCTGTTCTCCTCCATTCTCCTCCATTACTTGGCTTTCTCCTCATAGAGAGAGTCAGAGCAAAGGAGGAGGAGGAGGTGGTGGCAGCAACGGCGGCAGCAAAGGAGGAGGAAGAGGTCTACTGGGAGAGGCCATCCAGAGTTTTGGGGTGTGGGGTCACCAGTATGACATCCAACTTTATCTCTACTTTCCATCTGATTCCAAGGAAGCTGTTTCTGTACTGAACTAGTGTTTGCTGTCAGTAATGGACTGGATGAGGGCAAACAACTTGAATCCAGCAAGACAGAGGTGCTTCTAGTTCATTGTAAGGCAGATGGGGAATAGGGATTCAGCCTGTGATGGATAGAGTTACACTCCCCCTGAAATCTCAGGTTGCGACTTGGGTTCCCTCCTGGATTCAGATCTGAGCCTAGATGCCCAGGTTTCAGCAGTGGCTAGGAGTGCATTTGCACATTTAAAACTAGTGTGCCAGCTGCACCCATTCCTTGAGAAGTCAGATCTGGCTACAGTGATACATGCTTTATTTACTTCCTGTTTGGACTACTGTAATGTACTGTAATGCAGCTGTCCTTGAAAACTGCAGAAACTGCAGCTGGTGCAAAACGCTGTGGCAAGGCTGCTGAGTTGGGCTGGCTACAGGGATCATGTGACTCCCTTGCTGACATAGCTGCACTGGTTACCTGTCCAGGTGCTGTTTAGACTGTTAAAGCCCCAAATGGCTTGGGCCCAGACTATCTAAAGGGCCGTATCTCCATATACAAGCCAGCCCAAGCACTAAGACATTCAGCCTCGAACAGGTGCCATAGCTGTGGCAGCACAGCTATATATAGCGCTCCTTCGGCACTGCGTCATCTGGATGCAGTGCCGGAGGTGCTCCATGATGCTGTGCCCGATTTGAAGTGGTGCGCAGTGTCAAGTTGCCCAGGGGGTGGGGTGAGTTGGGCTTGTGTCATGAGGCTGCTACGCCCTGACTCTGCCCCCATGCCGGACTTTATGGCCTGTCTGTAAAGGCCCTTTGACTGCTGTGCATACTTATTAGATCAAACACTAGCTCTTCTCTGAGTTCAGCCCTGTTCCAAGCTTCAGCCAGGTCATTCATTTTAAAAGTTCCCCTCCACAAAAGAAAGAAGAGCACAAGTATTCCTGCATGAATCTCTTCATTCACTGTCTTGGTTTAAAAAATAAATCTTAAAGTACAGTTTCACTTTGTTTGACACTGCAAGAAAGGGCATCTTTAAATAAAATAATAAATTCTAAATGCTATAAAGGCAAAAGTCAGTTTTGCTTCAACCCTTTATAATATCACTGTGCCAGTAAGCATCACACGTTCCTATATGCACATTATATATATTATCTACTGCATGTGGTACAGCAGCTAGAAATGAGAGATGATCATAGCTGCCTGAAATGAACAAGGAAATTTCAAAGATTAGTAACTACTTTCAAAAGGTTACAAGGTTAATTATATATCATTTGATTTTCTAGGCATTTCAGTGGAATCTGCAGGAACAGAATTTATACAAATTGCAAGGCCTGAGAGCCTAGAGGAAAGCTCAGATGCAGGGATGTGACGCAGTTCTTTGCGAGAAAGTTTTACTGTGGTTGCTCCTTGAAGCTGGCCAGAGGTAGGTGGGATTCCCTTGAGCTCTTGGTTGGAAAGTACCAGGGGTTCTGTTTCATTATATTAGGTGTCCACTTTAAAGATGAGTATTTCATGTATAGGTTGCTGTACTGACAGAGGCAAAAAACAATCATCTGGTCCTGTTTGCCATGCCCTTCTTCCATTTCCTTATCAGTTTGTTTTACTTTTATTGTTTCTGCTTGCATTTAAAAATAATTGAACTGGGGAAATGAAAAATGTTATGGCCCTTCATGAAATAAAAAAAAAGGACACTGGCTGCTGAATTTCAGTTTAGGACGCTTTGTGCTGCTTAATGGAGAGAAATTCAAATAAGTGATATGGTTAGACCATTTCTCTGCACAGATCTCCTACCTGGGCCTGTGTTCAGCTGCTCACTCTCCTTGTTGTTGTTAGCTGCTATTGAGTCGATCTCTATTCATGGCAACCTTGCGGATGAGACATCTCCAGGAATCCCTATCTTCCACTGCTTTGCTCATGCCCTGGAAGCCCATTCCCATAATCCCCCTGACTGATTCCATTCATCTGGTCTATGGTCTTCTTCTCCTTGTTCTGTCCTCTACCCATCCTAGTGTTATTTTTTGCTAGTGGTCAAAGCATGATAGCCTCAACTTGATCATCTTGGCTTCCAAGGAGAGCTCTGGTCTGATCTGCTCATGGACCATTTGTTTGGCTTCTTGGCTGTCCACGGAATCCCAAGTACTCTTTTCCTGCACCACATCAAGTAACTTGTTTTTCTTTCTGTCTGCTTCCTTCACTGTCCAGCTCCCATGTCTGTACATAGTGACTGGGAATACAGTGCCCTGGACAATTCAAACTTTAGTGCTCAGTTATATGCCTTTACTCTTCAAGATCTTTTCTATTTCTTTCATAGCTGCCCTTCCCATTCCCAGTCTTTTTATTTCTTGACTTCAGTCATCATTTTGGTCAATGTTTGATCCTAAATCCCTAGTTTTGCTGGGGGTAAATAACAGGTGAGGTCAATTAAGTGATTTACCTTTTAGGATACAGAATGGGCGAAGGAGTCACAACTAGCACTCTAGTGGGGCAGGGAGCTTGTGGGGAATGTAACCCTCTGCCCACACATCTATTCAGGAAATATCATCACAGGACCTAATGACATTACCCACAATATTAGAGGGACTTTCACATGTTTGTCCTCTATTGGGATATATACTATCCTCTGTCAGCAAAGCCTATCAGTCTGTTGCATAAATGGGCCAGCCTCTGTGCCAGAAAAAAGGACATAAATCAGACATTAGGAATACACAAATAACAGTCAGAAAGCTCTTCATTCTTCCTAGGTCTTCCCTCTCTGACCTCAGGACAGTGGTCCTTAAACAAAACAAAACAGAAATACAAGGGAAGATTGGAAAGAGAAAGAGCAGAATTGGAATATATCCATAAGCTCCAGTCCATCACCAGTGGGTTGAACAGAGGCAATGGTTTCCTAACACATCACACATGTCATAACAGTAGCTAACCCTCCAGCTTCATGAAGTGTTTCTTGGCCAGTTCATGACATCTCCTTTCTGGTTCCCACATTACATCCCAAGAACTCCCACCATCATTCCTATAGTTATTTACTCACCTCTTTAGCAAACATCCTCCCCCTAAGGACCAGCCTTAAAATCTAACTTACCTTATCTCTATACACACAAGTTTTCATTTTTTATTACTGTTCTCACACACAGGCTGCTTATACAGGTCTGTCCCTGGATTCAACCCTAATGCATCTGAGGAAGTAGGCTCAAGTCTTCAAAAGCTCATGTTACCAGCTTCTTTCTTTCAGTTAGTCTCAGAGGTGCTACAAGATCTCTTTGCATATTGATTTTCCAGACTAAAACAGCTACACCTTTGAATTCTACTTTTGTTCCATTTATCAGTTCCAGTCTGGATTGAGGAATTCAGACAATTGCCATTTAACTGTGTGGTGGGAATAGACTCCTCCACATTTGCATGAAAAATGCACATATAATAGTCAAAGTCTAAACACTGTCTGTTTCTGAAGGAACAGCCTTTTTCTTAAGGGCAAATAGCGTGATTAATGGAGCATGGAGTCTGACCCTCAGTTACTCAGTGGAGCCATGTTTATCTTAATTATGATCAATGTTTCCTTGAAATATAGATTCGCAGATAAACATATCAAGAGATTAATTTTCTATACCAAGGCATTTAAATTGTCTTAAAGCACAGAGCTGGGTTTCTTTGGTGAAATAGATCCGATATTCAACTGCAATCCTGTGAAGTATAAAAAGCCAGGCTGCACAGTGAGGGCAAGCCAGTTTCTCTTCTCCTGAATCTAAAGTGAGGGAGAGCTTCTTCCTAGAAATTTGGAGCGCACGGATAGTGCAAATGTGGTTGTTGATAATCTGTGTTTTCCTTTGCCTCATCCAAGAAGGTAAGTTCAACTTGCAAGAGGTAAGTAGAGGTAGCTTTTGCTTGGGAAGACTCCGGGGGGGGGGGGGGGGACGTCTTGGCAAAATCTTTGTCAGTATTTTCATGTGAGGATGGTTAACATGACAAATGTTGTTACTGCTATTTTGTTATGTTTTTATTATGGGGGAATTGCAATTTTGTATATCTTATGTCAGAAATTACCATTTTGTACACCATGTCTTGTCAGGGTTTTTGTGTGAATGCCAAAATCCAAAATACCATGATAAATGGTATTTATCATGAATGTAACTCTTCCCAGCAGACAATGATCACCAATTAGCAGACATTAATCTGCTTTGCATATCCTCCCACCGTGAGGCCCTGCCATCAACAACAGAACAATACACAGATTAACATGGGAATCACTCCTCCTTACCCAGGAACACACAGTGTGTGTGTGTGTGTGTGTGTGTGTGTGTGTGTGTGTGTGTGTGTATACACCCACTCTCTTCCAGGTCAGCATTCTCTGAAGATGCCAACTACAGATGATGGCGAAACGTCAGGAATAAACTCTTCTAGAACATGGCCACATAGCCCTGAAAACTTCAAAACTTCAAAAAACCATGTAAGGCCTGATTCAAACGAGCGCTTTGTAGTGTGCTGGCGGCAATTTTAGGGTTTGGAAGCATGCAGCAGCCACACACTCCTGAACGTATGGGCAGTGCCATCTTGATGCAGCACCACCCATATGGTGGTACATCCATGACGTGTCTTGTGTGATGTGTCCAAATGGCGTGGCGCACAAGATACATTACCACCATATCACAGGGCGCAAATGGGACCTTGGTGGCATCGTGGGAAGGACCTCCATTTTGGAGCTCCTTTTTGCAGTGGATCGTTGTCGCGGCCAACCGGTTGCAGCGGCAATGATCAGGAAGAGAAAGGGACAGCCTCTGGTCGCCTCTTCCTTCTAATCTGTACTAGGCCTAAGTCTTTATTTTAAAAAAACTTAAACATTCACTTCATGCTGCTGTTTAACAAAAACTCTGCAGCAAGAGTTGAATAGGGTTTATCTCTTGGTAAACAAAAACAGGAGACAAAAAACCTGCAACAATTATAGCATCACAACATTAATTTTCCACACAAGTAAAACTATGCTCAAAATTCTTCAGCATAGATTCCAGTCATATATGGAGAGAGAATTGCAAAATTGCAATACATGTGAAATGAATCTGGGAGTCTTATTTTATGTGTGTGTGGTTTTATTTTTGGTCTTTTCCCCACAATGGGATTCTTTTTTTTTTAATTTTTTTTATTATTAAAAAGAAAAAAGATACAAGCGATTTTTATCCAGCAATCAACAACAATCACTTATCTGTAAAATTGTCCAACTATTATTTTCACCCTATAATTGTACTTCCCAAGGCTACTTAATTTCCCCACCATACATGAACATTTAACAATCACTAACTCTTATCAGTTTACAACTAGAACTTTAAGATTCAGCAATTATTTCTTTTTATTTGTGTCTATCTCTTACTATATCAATTCTGTTAATTCCACTTTGATCTGGGTGAATCCAATTTATCAAAACATTTTTCAGTCTTTCTGCTAATATAGCTGTAAATTATTTATATTTCAAATTAAGTAATGAAATTGGTCTATAATTTTTTGGTTCTGTCAAATCATTTCTTCCTGCAGTAGTAATATTATATTGGATTGAGTCCATGTTTAGGGTATTTATCCATTTATGATTTCATTCATCGTTTGTAATAAAGGTCCATTTAATTGTTTTTCACAGATCTTATAATATTCATTAATAAATCTGTCTGGTCCAGGAGTTTTGCCAGATTTACTTGTCTTTATTGCTTCTGATAATTCTTGTTAAGTTATTCGATTATTTATTTCTTCTTGGAACTCTCTTCCTGACGAGCTCCGCTCGGCCCCCTCCCTTGAGTCTTTCAAGAAAAATCTTAAGACTTATCTCTTCCGCCAAGCTTTCCCCCACATGTCCTAATTGTTATCTTCTCCTGTGTTTTGTGAATGTTTTTATTGAATGTTTACTGTTTTTACTGGTTTTAATTATTATGATTGAATGATGGTTTTTAATGATGTATTGTACTGTTTTAATATGGGGGATTGTTGTTGTTACAATTTCTATTTTACTATGTTGTAAACCGCCGTGATCGAAGGAACAGCGGTATATAAATAAAGTCTCATTCATTTATTCATTCTTTTTGTTCTTTTTGTCAATTTTATTCTTTGTTTATCCAAATATTGTGTTATTTTTACATTATCTTTCTTGGGTTTTTTTAAACAGATCTGTATAACATTTTTTTTAAAAAACTTTTTAAATTTGGTTTTGATTTGTAATCAATTTCTCTCCATCTTTTATTTCTGTTATTGTTCTTTTCACTTTTTCTGTTTTTTATTTAAATGCCAAAAATTTTCCTGATTTATTTGCTGACTCAAAATATTTCTGTTTAACAAATTTCATTTTTCCCATTTCTTCCATCAGTAAGATTGATATTTGTTTTTGTAAATATTTTATGTCTTGTAAAGCCTCCTTAATTTCACATCTTTCTTTAACAAGTTCTGCTTCTTTTTTCAATTTTTCTTCAATTTGTCCATTTTCTCATTTCTTATTTTTTTTTTTTTTATTTCTGAGGCTTTTTTAATCAGCCATCCTCTTATAACCACTTTGGAGGCATCCCAATGATATATGAATTTTCCTTAAAGTAATTATCTATATTTATTTTTAATTCTTCCACATTTTTTTTCATTTTTCAATAAATTTACATTAAGTTTCCAATAGAATTCCCCTTTCCCTATTTCTAAATCTAATTGAACCAGGTTATGATTAGACCAGACCCTTGGCAATATTTCCATTTTATGTATTTTTGTACTTATATGCAATGAAATCAAAAACATATCAGTTCTGGACCATGATTTGTGTGGATTAGAAAAGAAAGTAAAATGTATACAATTTCCATATTTCATTCTTCATGCATCTCGTACTACCAGTACATCCATCAAATTGAATAATTTGTGTGGTAACCTTTCTTGTTCTTTTTTAATTTTACGCTCTGAAAATCTGTCCAATTTTGGGTTAAACACTCCATTCCAATCCCCGAACATAATTATAGATTCAAATTCTATTGCTACTAACATTTATTTATATATATATATATTTAAATTTACCTTTGTTTTCTAATAGGTCATACACTGTTTTGTGTGTGTGTGTGTGTGTATTAATTCCAGTATAACATAATGTCCATCTGGGTCATTGTAAATTTCTTTTACCTCATGTTTCAAATTATCATATATTACTACTCCCTTTTCCTTAAATTTAGAGGCTGATACAAAATCTTGTCCTAATTTAAAACGTTTCAGGTGTCTTTTATCCTTTTCTTTTATTCTTGTCTCCTGCAAACATATAATGTCATTCATTTTCAGTAGATTAAAAATTTTAAATGGTCAAACATTACCAAAATGTACCTTTTGAAAAAAGAAAACAAAGTAAAAAAGAGGAAATTGGATCTTTAACTTTAAAGTTATAACTTTTATTTATTTCTTATAAAAATTTCTTTTTCAGTTAGGAACTGAGTTGAACTAATTCCTGGTAATATCTCTTCTTCTTCCTGAGTTTCTTCCTGATCCTCTCTTCTTAATCTTCTTTCCACTTGTAGTAGTTCTTGATAGTCTAATTCTGCTATCAGTAATTCCTCTGAATCTTGTGTTGTTCCCTCTTCCTCAATGGAGTCTTCTTCCTCCTCCTTTCCTTGATTCATTGTTGTTTTTACAAAAGCTATTCCTTTAACTCATAGAATCGTAGAGTTGGAAGAGACCACAAGGGCTATCCAGTCCAACCCCATTCTGCCATGTAGGAAATCCAAATCAAAGCATCCCTGACAGATGGCCATCCAGCCTCTGCTTAAAGACCTCTAAGGAAGGAGACTCCACTACACTCCGAGGGAGTGTGTCCCATTGTCGAACAACCCTTACTGTCAGGAAGTTCTTCCTAATGTTGAGGTGGAATCTCTTTTGCTGTAGCTTGCATCCATTGCTTCATGTCCTAGTCTCTGGAGCAGCAGAAAACAAGTCAGCTCCCTCTCTGGCTGAATGAAACTACGTGTGAAAGGGATCTAGGAGTCCAAGTAGACCACAAGTTGAACATGAATCAACAGTGTGATGTGGCAGCTAACAAGGCCAATGTGATTTTAGGCTGCATCAATAGAAGTATAGTGTCTAGATCCAGGGAAGTAATAGTGCCACTCTATTCTGCTTTGATCAGGCCCCACCTGGAATACTGTGTCCAGTTCTGGGCACCACAATTAAAAAAAGACATTGAGAAACTGGAGCATGTCCAAAGGAGGGCGACTAAAATGGTGAAGGGTCTGGAAACCATTCCCTATGAGGAACGACTTAGGGAGCTGGGGATGTTTAGCCTGGAGAAGAGAAGGTTAAGAGGTGATATGATAGCCCTGTTTAAATATTTGAAGGGATGTCATATTGAGGAGGGAGCAAGCTTGTTTTCTGCTGCTCCAGAGACTAGGACCCGGAGCAATGGATGTAAGCTGCAGGAAAAGAGATTCCACCTCAACATTAGGAGGAACTTCCTGACCGTAAGGGCTGTTCGACAGTGGAACAAACTCCCTCGAAGTATAGTGGAGTCTCCTTCCTTGGAGGTCTTCAAACAGAGGCTGGATGGCCATCTGTCAGGGATGCTTTGATTGTGATTTCCTGCATGGCAGGGGGTTGGACTGGATGGCCCTTGTGGTCTCTTCCAACTCTACGATTCTATGATTCTATGATTCTATGACTCCTCAATATGACATCCCTTCAAATATTTAAACAGGGCTATCATATCACCTCTTAATCTTTTTTTCTCCAGGCTAAACATCCCCAGCTCCCTAAGTCGTTCCTCATCAGGCATGGTTTCCAGACCCTTCACCGTTTTAGTCGCCCTCATTTGGACATGCTCAAGTTTCTCAATGTCCTTTTTGAATTGTGGTGCACAGAACTGGACACAATATTCCAGGTGGGGCCTGACCAGAGCAGAAAAGAGGGGCACTATTACTTCTCTTGATGTAGACACTATACTTTTATTGATGCATCCTAAAATTGCATTGGCCTTTTTAGCTGCCGCATCGCATTGTTCACTCATGTTCAACTTGTGGTCTACTTGTACTCCAAGATCCCTTTTACATGTAGTCTCATTCAGCTAGGTGTCCCCCATCCTATATCTGTGCATTTTATTTTTCTGCCCTAAGTGCAGTACCTTACATTTCTCCATGTTGAATTTTATTTTGTTAGCTTTGGCCCAGCTTTCTAATCTATTCAGGTCATTTTGAATTTTGATCCTGTCCTCCGGAGAATTAGCTATTCCTCCTAATTTTCTTTATTCTTGCCACTGTCAGTCTTCTTGTTGTTTCTTCTCAAGAAATTTGTCAGTCTTCTTGTTGTTTCCTCTCAAGAAATTTCTAGCTTGCTCGGGAGGTAGAATTTTCACTTTTTTATTACCCCACCAATAGGTCAAGCCGTTGGATAATTCCCATCGATATGAAATTCTTTCTCACCAAACGCATCTGTAAAGGTAGTGGGATTGAAAAAAAGCCCTGTCCTGCTGATCTTAGTCTAGGGAGATACGGTACTTCAGATAGTCTGGACCCAAGCAGTTTAGGGCTTTAAAGGTCAAAACAGGACCTTGAATTCTGCTAGGAAATGGACTGGTTGACAGTGCAGCTGTTTTAACAGGGGAGTCACAAGATCTCTGTAGCCTGCACCAAGAAACAGCCTGGCTGAAGGATTTTGAACCCACTGAAGTTTTAAAACAGTTTCCAAAGTCAGCCCATGTAGACTGTGTTACAGTAGTCCAAAGGGGATGTATTCAAGGTATGTATCATTGTAGTCAGATCTGATGTGTCAAGGAACGGGTGTAGCTGGCACACTAGTTTTAACTGTACAACTGCTTTCCTGGTCACTGCTGAAACCTTGGCATCCAGGCTCAGATCCAAATCCAAGAGCACACCCAAGCTGCGAACCTGAGATTTCATGGGGAGTGTAACCCCATCCATCACAGGTTGAATTCCTATTTTGCTTTACAACTGACCAGGAGCACCTCTGTCTTGTTTGGATGAAGCTTCAGTTTGTTTGCAATCATCCAGTCCATTACTGATAGAAGTCACTGGTTCAGTACAGTAACAGGTTCTATGGAATCAGCAGGAAATGAGAGATAGAGTTGAGTGTCATCCATATACTGGTGACACCAAACTTCAAAGTGCTGGATGACTTCCCTCAGTGCTTTCCTATAGGTGTTAAATAACAGTGGGGATACAACTGAAGCCTGAGGGACCCCGTAGGCTAACAGCCAGGGAGTTGAACAGAACTCCCCCAACACCATCTCCAGAGTCTGCCCCTTCAGGAAAGAGTGGAACCACTGCATAACAGTGCTCCCAGGTTCCATCTCAAAGAAGTGGCCAAAAGGATACCATGGTGAATGGGATCAAAAGACGCTGAGAGATCCAGCAGGACCAACAGGAACACGCTCCCCCTTTCCAGCTCCCTCCTTGGGTCATCCACCAAGATGACCAAAGCTGTCTCCATCCCATAGCCAGGTCTGAAATCAAAATGAAAGAGATCTAGATGTAACGTATAGTATAGAATCTGAGAGGCCATCACTTGTTCCAGAACCTTGCCCAAAAATGAAATTTTAGAGACTGGCTGATAGTTACTGAGAATGGTAGACAACCAAAAAGACAAACAAATCCTACAACAAATCAAGCCTGAACTCCCCCTGGAAGCCAAGATCACTAAATTGAGGCCGCTGTACTTTAGCCACATCATGAGAAGGAAATACTCATTAGAAAAGAATGATGCTGGAGAAGGTAGAGGGCAGTAAAAAGCAAGAAAGAGCACATGCCGCATGGATAGACTCAATCAGGGAGATCATGGGCTTGAGCCTACAGGGCCTGTGCAGAGAAGCAGATGATAGGGGGCCCTGGAGATGTCTCATTCACAGGACCTCTTTGGGTTGAGGTTGACTGAAAAGCAGCTAACTACAACAAACAAAAGTAAGAGTAATGATGACAAGCAATGATGTTAAGGAGCTAATGGAATATAAAATATTTGCCTTTTTCTAGGAGAGGCTCTAAAATGTGCAAAGTGTGCTAGTACAGAAACGGACCCAAAATGTCTTCCTCTTCAAAGAACATGTGAAATCAATAGCGATAAGGCTGTCTGCATGGTTACAACAGAGATTGTGAACGGTAAATTGAGTCTGGAATATCTATAAATTTACCATCTCTATAAGAGGGTAGAAGTTTTGGAGTGCCCCAAATGATTCCGAACGCCTCCCAGATACCTTAGCTACAGATTTATCCCTTCAGTCCTTGGCCTACTGTAGTCTGCAGTGACTCCTCCAGGAAAAACTGGGGCCCAGACCATGATAGTTAAAGTGGTGTCAAACCTTATTATTCCCGTAGTGCAGATGCAGCCTGTGACTGAAAGATTCATAAGTGTTCTGTATTCATTGCTACCCAACCCCAGAATAATGAGACCAGACACTGAAATGGGACAAAACAGGGCCATTTATTGACCTATTTAATAAATTTTTAACAGAATTGCAACTAATTTCTAACAACAACCAAGTGTTGGAGAAGCTGCATCCAGTATCTTTCCCTAGACCATCTCTGCAGTTTATCTTAATGATAACACCTGAGCAATCAATGACAACCCAAGAGCTGGGTTATTCACTAGCTGGCCTACAACAGGAAGTCTAACCAGAAAGTCCCCGTCCCAATCTTTGAAGATTAAAGATGGCATTTATCTTTCAAGCCAGATTTAAGGTCATAGCAATGAGGCTAAGGGGGGGGGGGCAATATGGCAAAGTCTTGCCTCTGATCATGTCCCCAAAGCCTCACACCATGGCATCCTTGCCTTGGCATGATTTTATGTCACTTGTCTCATCCCAGGGGAGGGCAGCAAACAGCCCATCCCCACTCCAACTCCTCCGTCGTGGAAGAGGGGGGTGGCCAATAATTCTATATGTCATATTCATATTCACTATGCACAAATATTCACGTATTCACTAAATGTGTCATAGGGAAGGAAAAGCAAGGTTGTTTTCTGTCACTCTAGAAAGCAATGGATTCAAGCTACAGGAAAAGAGATTCCCCCTGTTTTTGTTGTTGTTGTTACCTAAACATTAATAACAACTTACTGACAGTAAGAGCTGTTTGATAGTAGAACCTTTTGTCTCAAGGAGTGGTGGAGTGCTTCTTTGGGTTTTTTAAAGGAATAATTGAATGGCTACCTGTTGATAGCGCTTTGAATGGGTCTTCCTGAATGCCAGGGGGCTGGGATTCATAGGTGCTCTGTTTTCATTGCTACCCAACCCTAGAATAATAAGACCAGACAATGAAATGGGATAAAACAAGGCTATTTATTGACCTGCAACTGAACTGCAACTAAATTCTAACAACAACCAAGTGTGGTTGTGCTTTTATTGCATTTCCTGCATGGCAGGGAGCTGGACTGGATGGCCCTTGAGGTCTCTTCCAAATCTAGGATTCTAGGATTTTATGATTCATAGCCTTACTTTTTAAAATAATAAATAATACAGTTTATAAATATAAAACTATCGCAGTGACTTTTTATTTTTCTTCATAATCCTAACAGGTCTTGTCACTGGAAGGGAAATGGACTGTAGAGAGGACAGGAGCTGGTGTGACAAAGGGTGGAAGGGACGAGTAGCTGAAAAGTCATATAAGTGCTGTTCTGATCGAGACTTTTGCAGCAACGACATGTAGTTCTTTTGGTGAGTTAACTGGAGACCAAGGTACTCTTTTATTTCTTTTTTCAATTGTCAGATGCTTACATATAGTATTTACATTATTTACATTATTTACACTTTCTCTTAACCCTTACCCTTCTACCCAGTCTATGTGTCTGAATATATGAGTCTTAATATTCCTATAGCTTCCTCTGATAATATCTATTTGATGTGTGAAATCTTACATCTTCACCACTTCTTTTTATGTGTTGCTTCAAACTTTCTATAATTAGTGATTTCCTTAGGAAGTTTATCATGAATTTTGACAATTCCAGCTTTCTTTACAATAAGTAATGAAAATCTTCCATATCTTCCCTGAATAGCAGTTGTTAATTTGTCCATCTCTATGGCCTCTGACATTTCTATCATCCATTTTTCTATTAAAGGAACTTCTCTAGTTTCCCCCTCTTTTTTTTCCTGCCAAGAATATTCTTGCTATGGATATCACGTATAGCAGTATTTTCTAGTATTTGTTCCTTAACTGCCATGGATCCATTGTGTGGAAACCTGGGAACTGTAGTTTGTTGTGGCACCAGAGCTCTCTAACAGGGAAAGCTAAATGTCTCACAAAACTACCAGGATGTTATCACATGGGAGGAATGTCTCTCAATTTCGAAAGAAAAGAAAGTAGAGTTAATTCAAAAATGAACGCTATTATGCAGATGGTTATCAAATGCACAGAAGATCAAAGCACCTATCCCAAAGCCAAAGTAGTGCGAATGCAAAAGAAATTATCATATGAGCACATACCCTTCGTACTCTAGAATTCGAATTACCATCCCTCCACATGCACAGTGAGGGCAGAATCAGATCGTGACCTTTTTACACATCCGGCAGGGCTTGCCTCTGGTTCCCATGGTTTTGCCTTGTTTCACATTATTTGTTCATTCATTACCCTTTATTTCACATTATTTGTTCATTCATTATCCTTTATTTCATGTTCTTTATACAATTCACTTTATTTGTGCATTCATTACTCCTTATTTAGGCAATTTACCAATTCAAAATCAGTCCAAAGCAACCTTGTACTTGGTTTGAGCATTGGACTATGGCTCTATAATGCAGGGATCGAATCCCACTGGGTGACCTGGTGCAAATCACACTCTCTCAGCCTCCTCAGAAAATGGCATTAGCAAATCCCATCTGAATAAACCTGCCAAGAAAACCCTGTGACAGGTTCATGAGAGAGAAAAAGAGAGTCAATCCCTTCCCTCCAGTTGGAAAGGATGAGTTTTGCAAAGGGAAAGAGCCGGAAAGGGCTGAGAGGTGGAGAGAGAAGAGTAGGCAGTGTGTGTGTGTGTGTGTCTGTGGAAAAGGCTGCTTCATCCCTAAAACAGCTCCAGGACTCTGAGAGGAGAGAAAAGCCCAACACACCCAGAGGGAGGGATGGAGGGAGGGAGGGAGGAAAGAAAAAATTGCAGCCAGCAAAAGAGCTTGGGAATTGAAGTCTGATTCAAAGGCAATCCAAGGGCGACCGAGACATGTGTTCCATACCTGCCAAATTCAAATTGAATACAACTTTGGAATGGAACAGGATTTGTAAATTCTGTATTTCCCCGAATTTACACATCTCTCAGTTGACCCTGGATTGGGTTCAAATTGACCTAGTATTGACTTTGATTACATGTGATAACCTCTCGCACAATAACATGAATCAGCATGATTGCATCCAGGATCACACTGCACTGACCTTTCAATTTCCCCTGTGTGATAATGACCTCAGTCTCAGAATTCTATCTCCTTGACAGTTAATGCACTGCCAAGCAGCATTAATTCTGCAGTTGTGTTGCAGCCACACAAAACCTTCTCACTTATCAGGAAGTTAAGGAAGGATCTTGAACATGCCTCTTTAAATGGGGGCATCATGTACTAAGTAATGTAGAGAATTTCAGATTACCTGCATCATCAGTTCAGTGGATTAGATAGCACTGGAGACCATAGCTCATATCCTTGGGCAAGTCACATTCTCTTAGCCTTGGAGGAAGGGAAAGGCAAACCCTCTTTGAACTAATCTTGGTGTTTTATATAAAGGACAACATTTTATTACTCCATTGTATATAATGGGACTTGCTTATCCACAGATTTTGGTATCTACAAGGGGTCCTGGAACCAAATCCCAGTGGATACCAAGGGCCTCCTGTACTGTCATGTCAAGGTCACTGGGATGAGAAATGGAAGCTAAGAAGATGCCTAGCATTACTGAAATCTATGTCCAGATCCTGTTTTGAGAGTATGTTGTTTGGTGTATATTCTGGACAGCCTGCAGCAACTCTGTATAATTATATTCCCTTGCTGCAGGCTGTCCAGAAGCCCATCCCAAACCAGCAGCTATTGAGAGAGGCATAAAAGCCAGACTGAAAACTGAGGAGGCCAGTTTCTCTTTATCCATGCCCAAGGAGTGGATAATACATTTTTGCATTCATAAGCATAGTCAGAAATTTTGCAATCAGAAATATAAATCTTGGTAGATTTTTTCTCCATACCATTCCATATTCAGTCATGAGCCTTCCTGGTGGTTTCTTCTGGTCTTTAGAACTCCCTCCCTCAGAAGGTTCAATCCCCAACCTTCAGAAGGTATGACTAGGTCTAATGGTCTGAAGTTACTAGAGAGTAGATTTTGATTGAGGAACGTCTTGACAGTAAGAATGCATTGGCAATTGAAACAAACCAATCATCTAGAGAGGTGGTGGACTCTCCTTCTCTAGACATCTTCAAAAAGAGGCTGGACAGCTACCTGCCAGGGGTGCTTTAGCTGGAGATCTTACCCTGAGGAGTAGGTTGGACTTGGTGGCCCATGGAGAGCCTTCCAGTTCCAACTCTCTGACGATTTGATACAGACAGTCCCCTCTCTGCTGCCTTTCTACTGGCAGACAAAGACCTTTCTGCTTAGACTGGGCTTCGACATTAATTGATCAGGGCACCGTGATATGCAAATCAGATGTGCTGTTTTCTGCCATAATATGTATTTTAAGTGTTATAGTGTGTTTTAATTTAAAGTTAATGTTTTAAACGCAATTTAATACTTTTTTAAACATTTGTTTTCCATATTATTTTAGAAGTTCTGTTTTCATTTATATTGTAAGCTGCTCTGAGTCCCATTTGGAAGAAAGGTGTGATATAAATCAAATGAATAAAGAAATGTATTTTTAGCTTGAATATACTTTTCAGTCTTTGTTTCAGAAAGTTGAAGGATGCAGTTATATAACACAACTGTTTTAGGGAATAAGGCCATCCCAACTGAATGGCTCCTACTTCTGAGTAAGCAGGGTTTTGAGTTGTGTTTACATAGAATGCTGTTTGGAGGGAGCCTTTGGGAATTAATGATACTTGCCTTTTCCCAGCAGATGCCATCAAATGCCAGGAGCATTCTCACTGGGGTAAACAAAAGAAATGTCGGCCTCTTCGGAGCACATGCAGCATCACTGGTGAAAATGATGTCTGTGTGGTCAGCAAAAAGCTTTATCAAGGCCCATTGAGGCTGATGTAGCCTGCAGACACTTTCTGTACTCTGTGTAGGATTACCAGGGGTCCCTTATGATACCTTATAAGAGGTCTGGAAAGCTTCTGCATTTGTCTAGACTGAACAATGTGCCAAAAATTCCTTATTTGGGGGTGTGGGTTTTTCATCAAGACTGAAATGTAGGTTTCATGTCATTTAGGAATACAGCCAGTACGTTGTCAGTCAGTCAGTCAACCTTTATTAGGCATAAAAACAACATATGTTTACAATAAAATTACAATAAAATTTACAATAAAAATTTAAAATAAAAATTACAATAAAATTTACAGAAACGTCAGGGTCATTGTTCGAATTTGAGCCATAGTCTTGTTGCCTCCACTAGAAAATTGGCCATTAGCCTGGTTATATATGGGTTTCGATCTTCTAATAGAAATTCCACTGTTAACCCAATTAAAGAGATATTCATTTCCACCGGCCTTCTTAACAATTTTTCCCTTGGAGTTATATACAGTGGACAAAGCAATACAATGTGATGGAGAACATCTGGAGCTTGATCACAGTGACATACACGATTCAAAAATGGGGTCTGCTGATATCTACCCCTTGTCACATTTGATGGATGTACATTCAGTCTTGCAAACAAAAAGGCCTTTCTTGACACCTGCAGTGAGAGTGTTTGAAAATAATCCAGTATCTTACCCTGCAAGGAGGGGGACACTGAGCATCGCTGGAGAACACACTCTAGGAAGAGTTGGATATGTCAGTTGATGTTCTCTCTCTGCAAGGCAGACCCTAGAATCATAGAGTTGGAAGAGACCGCAAGGGCCATCCAGTCCAACCCCCTTCCATGCAGGAAATCCAAATCAAAGCATCCCTGACAGATGGCCATCCAGCCTCTGCTTAAAGACCTCCAAGGAAGGAGACTTCACTACATTCCAAGGGAGTTTGTTCAACTGTCGAACAGCCCTTACTGTCAGGAAGTTCCTCCTGATGTTGAGGTGGAATCTCTTTTCCTGGACCCTAATAGATTCAAGATACTTGTTTTTGGTTAATAGGATGAGAGAATCCAAATTTAAACCTACAGAAATTAGTTTACTTTCATAAAATTTTGCCCATCTTCCTTAGTAAACGTCAGATAGTAGGAACCATAAAGGACTGAGTCTATTAGGCCTGAAATGTATCTTAAACCAAAACCTATAGGTCATCAACCAGGCTTCAGTTTCAAGAGCATTCAATCCCAGTTCCGCATAGAGAGTCAGATGGTGTACACATGGCGGAACAGATAATAATCTCCTGAAAAAATGAGTCTGCAAATGTTCAGTCTCCTTATTAAAGGCTGGAATCCAGTTGAATATACTGTAAAGTAATTGCGGTCTTAATTTGGCTTTGTAAATATCCTGGTTGCCTTTTTTATAACAGAAAGATTGTGTAACAGCCAGCGTTCTTTTCCCTGCTTGTATTACTTTATCTCTCTCTTCGCTCCATTGCCTGTTAAAATGAAAAAGAACACCAAGGTAAACATACTTTTTGACCTGCTCAATTGTTTGATTACCAATCTACCATGTTCTTGGTACAAATCTCTTAGAAAATACCAGTATTTTGGATTTCTCAAAGTTTACCTGTAAGTGAAATTTATCACAATATACAGAAAATCTTTCCAAGGCTCTCACCAGACCCACCCGAGCTAGAGAGAGTAATAAAGTATTGTTGGCATATTGAAGTACAAAAATCGAATGATTTCCCAGTGAAGGTGGGTGAGAGTCTACTGTGGTCATAAAGGCAGGTAGATCAGCCACAAATAGATTAAACAGATGAGGTGCCAACACACAACCCTGTCTGACTCCTATACCTGAGTAGATAGGGTCTGTTAATAGGCCCAATTCAGAAAATTTCACTCTACAATGATTATTCGTATGGAGTTGGCTTAAAAGAAACAACAATCGAGGATCTATATTAAGCCTAGCCAACTTATCCCAAAGTAAAGGCTGGTGAATTGAATCAAAAGCAGCCTTCAGATCAACAAAAACCGCATATAGTTTACCTTTAGGGCATGAGAGGTATTTGTTTATGCGGAATGAAAGCCAGTAAGTTAATATTACAAAGAAATACAATCCTAAATTACCAATGTGAAGTAGAAGGCTTTCATGGCCAGCATCCATAGTTTTTGTGGGTTTTTCAGGCTATGTGGCCATGTTCTAGAAGAGTTTATTCCTGACATTTCACCAGCAGCTGTGACTGGCATCTTCAGAGACATGAAGATGCCAGCCACAGATGCTGGTGAAACATCAGGAATAAACTCTTCTAGAACATGGCCACATAGCCTGAAAAACCCACAAAAAATACTAAATTAATTGAAATCAATACTTTCACTTGGGATTTCTATAGAACACAAACTTGTTCATAGCTATTTCATGACTCAAGCCTATGTGTCAAGAATTTCAACTGTTCCTTATTGCTATTTTGAAAACCTGACCCACAATATCCATGTGAAAGTTTGTGTGAAAGTAGTTGACATATTAAAAGAAGTGCCACTGTTAGAGTATATATATTTATTAAATTTTGGAGTGTGTGTGGAATTCACTTTGACCCCAAACTGTCCTCCCAGGGGTACTGCCATTTCTCCCAAGCGAAGAGATCATGTAGGCAGTAAAGAATCACTGGAAATTCCCCATAGGAAGTTTGGAAGTTGCTAAACAAGGAAAGCCATCACCTTCAAAAACCAACACAATACTTGCTGTTTGTTTTCACCCTCATACTTGATGGCTCAGTGGTTAAACCAATGGCCACCCATTCATCTGTTTGCCTTCCTTGATTGTGTTCAGATCCAAGTGCAGTAGCTAAGCCATTCTTCACCTTGGTTTAACAAAAGCCCAGGTCTTTACAACCTTTGTCTCAGCTGTAGCCAAACCATTAATCAGAGGTTAGAATTTTCCTATGTAACCTTTAGATCAGCTCATCTCAGGGTGCTATAGTCAGAATACAGCCTGGCTTCATGTCAGACTGGACTCTGATTTTAGCTCCCTCGGCCATTTTCCCCATGTTTTGGCGGCCATGTCTTCCATCATCTATGTCCACATCAGGTTCCTGGAGAAGTATTCGGAAGTAACTCTCAACTCTCAACTCTCTCCTGAATATCCCTCCTTTACTTTAATTGAGAAGTGTGTGTGTGTGTGTGTGTGTGTGTGTGTGCATCTTTTGCTGTGTGTTTTGTTTCCCTTTCTAATAAATACTTAGAGTTAATTGGAGTAGTCTGTTTCCACGTCGTCTCTCAAGGAATCTTTTGGCACTCTGGTATACACTACGAGACATGGTCCTGCGAGGGGTGTTGTTAAGACCCCACTCTCGGCAATTTGAGCTAAATTAAGAAATCCCACTAATTAGAAACTTCCTAACATCACCACCGACTTGGGCATGAGCTTTGACATTGAATGACTGCTGTGCATACTTATTAGATCAAACAAAGGCTCTTCCCTGAGTTCAGCCCTGTCCCAATATTCAGCCAGGCCATTCACTTTAAAGGTTCCTCCGCCTACAAAAGAAAGAAGAGTGCAAGTATTCCTGCGTGTATCCCTTCATTCACTGTCTTGATTTAAAAAATAAATTTTAAAGTATAGCATCACACTGTTTGAGTTTAGGTGTCTGGGAATAGATACTGGCCAATCAGGGCCTTTTATGATTTTGCAGAAGTAGTTTTCCACCTCCAGAATGTCTAACAATGTACATTGGTTAGCTCCAAATCTGCTGCTTTAGGACTGGTTCTGCTGCTTTCCTTTTTAAATATTAACATTGAAAAATATTACAACAAATGCATTCGCCAAGATAGAACTGTAGTGTCCTGCCCAATTTACTTCTCTTAGCAGAATTAACAATCTAAATTGCTGGCCCTGTGTTCTTCCACCATTCACAAAAATCTTCCTCCAAATGTTTAAGTCAACCGTTTTTCAAATTACAGTGGAGCCTCCGCATACGCTGCCTTTTTATAGGCGGCTTTGAGCATAGGCGCTCAAAGCCGCCGGCGCGCGCGGGGCGGAAGGGGTGGCACATCCCATTCAATTGAATGGGCGCGGGCACCCATTGCGCCTCGTGCGCCACCACCACGCATGAGCCCCATTGGAAACAATGGGGCTCAAGCATAGGCGGATTTTTTTATACGCGGAGGGATCCGGAACGGATCCCTCGCGTATAATAAGGTTCTACTGTACTTACATTATACAGTGGACCCTTGTATTCTGCTGGGATTTTGAGTCCCATTATATACAAAATGGTGTCCCTTAGTAAATAGTGTAGTAGCAAAATTGTTTATTTATTTATTTACTTACAGTATTTATACTACGTTCTTCAGCCCTAAAGGCTCTCAGAGAAGCTTACAATTATTATTTTAATTAGACAGTTCCCTGCCCTCAGGGTTGCAATCTAAAAAGACAGGACACAAAAGGAGAAAGGAATGGTGTTGGGGAAGGAGATCGGGTCCAGCAGTTCATCTCTCCACTGGAAGGAGGGCTCTTCTTTTCAATCAAGGCTGGGCCTGATGGCATTGGGCCTGTCCTTTCACTCCCTCCAGGCCAGAAGATGACAGTTGGCAAGGAGGGAGGGCTCTTAAATGGTATTGTTTATATAAATGATTTTTAGATTTTTTAAAAATATATCTTCAAGCCTTAGGTTGTTGAATCTGTGGGTGCACATTCTGTGGATATGGAGGGGCCCCTGTATGATCAAATATGCAACCATAAACATTTGACAATGAAATAGGGATGAAATAGGGAACATCTCAAGAATATTTAAAAATGCATTTGTATTTTTTACAGGCATGATGCAAACATATAGAGCATAAGGAAAATATGAGGGTGAAATGTTTCCAAGTGGTCTACAATACATTCCATTTCTCCACATATCATCTCTAGTCTCTTTTAAGCTATTGTCCAAGGACTCTTTCACATTATAGAATTAGAGTGTTATAATTGCACTCTAACTGCCATGGGAACTTTCTGGGGTTTGTAGTTTTGTGACAGGTACAATTGGCCCTCTGGAGGCACAGAGTTTGAATCCATGGATTCTCTGAAGATGCCAGCCACAGATGCTGGCGAAACATCGGGAAGAAAAAAATTTCTAGAACATGGCCACATAGCCAGAAAAACCCACAAAAACATGGTTATGCCTTTGAATTCTACTTTTGCCCCGTTCTTCAGTTCCAATCTGGATTGAGGGGTTCAGGCAACTGCCAGTAAATTGTGGGGTGGGAATAGACTTTTCCCACCATTGCCATGAAAGCTGCACATAGAGGAGAGTCCAATCTAGCTTGGGACCAACCATAACAGAGAGCAAGGAGGCATGCCCCGCCAACCCCGTTTCCCATATAACAGTCACAGTCCAAATGCTGTTTATGAAGAAACATCCTTCTTCTTAAGGGCAAATAGCATGATTAATGGCGTATGGGTTTGGCCCTCAGTTACACAGTGGAGCCATGTTTATCTTAATTATGATCAATGTGTCCTTGAAATGTAGGTTGTCAGATAAACATACCAAGAGATTAATTTTCTATACCAAGGCATTTAAATTGTCTTAAAGCACAGAGCTGGGTTTCTTTGGTGAAATAGTTCCAATATTCAACTGCAATCCTATGAAGTATAAAAAGCCAGGCTGCACAGTGAGGGCAAGCCAGTTTCTCTTCTCCTAAAGTGAGGGAGAGCTTCCTCCTGGAAATTTGGAGCCCACGGATGGTGCAAATGTGGTTACTGATAATCTGTGTTTTCCTTTGCCTCATCCGAGAAGGTAAGTTTAACTTGCAAGAGGTAAGAAGAGATAGCTTTTTGTTGGAAAGACTCCGGGGGGGGGGGGTGTCTTGGCAAAATCTTTGTCAGTATTTTCATGTGAGCATGGTTAACAAGACAAATGTTGTTGTTGCTATTTTGTTATGTTTTTATTATGGAGGAATTGCAATTTTGTATATCTTATGTCAGAAATTGCTATTTTGTACATCATGTCCTGTCAGTATTTTTGTGTGAATGCCAAAATTCAAAATGCAATGATAAATGGTATTTATCATGAATGTAACTCTTCCCAGCAGACAATGATCACCAATTATCAGACATTAATCGGCTTTGCATATCCTCCCACTGTGAGGCCCTGCCATAAACAACAGAACAATACACAGATTAACATGGGAATCACTCCTCCTTACCCAGGATCACACAGTATATATAAACCCACTCCCTTCCTGGTCAACATTCTCTGAAGATACCAGCTTCAGATGCTGGCGAAACGTCCATAATAAACTCTTCTAGAACATGGCCACATAGCCCTAAAACCCCACAAAAAACAATGTAAGGCCTGGTTCAAACGGGTGCTTTGTGGTATGCCGGTGGCGATTTTAGGGTTTGGGGGCATCCAGTAACTGCACACTCCGGAACCCTAATATGTATGGGCGGTGCCATCTTGATGAAGCACTGGTGGTGCGTCGATGACATGTCTTGTGTGACGTGTCCAAATGGCGTGGTGCACAAGACATGTCACCACCACACCGCAGGGCACAAATGACACCTTGGTGGCATCGCAGGAAAGATTTCCATTTTGGAGCTCCTTTTTGCAGCAGATCGTTGTCACAGCCATGCGGTTGCAGTGGCAATGATCTGGAAGAGAAAGGGACAGCCTCTGGCCGCCTCTTTCTTCTAACCTGTACCAGGCCTAAGTCTTTATTTTAGAAAAATGAAACATTTACTTCATGCTACTGTTTAACAAAAACAAACTCTGCAGCAAGAGTTGAATAGGTTTTATTGCTTGGTAAACAAAAAAAGGAGACAAAAACCTGCAACAATTATAGCACCATAGCATTAATTTTCCACACGAGTAAAACTATGATCAAAATTCTTTAGCATAGATTCCAGTCATATATGGAGAGAGAATTGCAAAATGTCCAAGTGAGGGTCAGGAAAGGAAGAGGCACTAAGGAGCATATCACAAACATATAATGAATATTGGTGCGAGCCAAAGAATTGCAGGAGAAAAATCACCATGTGCTTTATATAGCAAGGCCTTTGATAGCATAGATCATGAAAAGCTATGGAATGCTTTTGAAGAAATGGGAGTGTCGCTACATCTGAAAGTCCTGATAAGGAATTTGTACTTCAGACAAGTTGCTACTGTAAGGACAGAATATGGCAAAACAGAATGGTTCCCAATTAGCAATGGGGCCAGGTAATGCTGCATTTTATCACTCTATCTGTTCAACATATATGCAGAAAATATCATACGCATAGCAGGTTTAGACACAGAAGGAGGAGGAGTGAAGATAGGAGGAAGAATACCAATAATCTAAGATATGCAGCATACTACTAGTCGAAAGCATCATAGACTTGGAAAAGTCACTAAAGAACTGAAAGAAGAAAATGCAAAGGCAGGTCTAATGTTAAACATAAAGAAAACAAAAATAATGACCATGGAGGATTTACAACCTAGAGAGGAAATCAAAATAGTTAAAGATTTCCCATACCTTGAATCAAACATTGATTGGAATGGAGATTGCAGACTAGAAAGTAGAAGAAGATTAGGAATGGGAAGGGCAGCTATGAAAGAACAAGACAAAATTCTAAAGTGTACAGCAATGCATTTAAAATGAATCTGGGAATCTTATTTTATGTTTTTTTAAATGTATTTCAAACATTTATTTCTGGTCTTTTCCCCCACAATGGGATTCAAGGCAGGTTGCAATAATGTAAAGACAGAAGTAAAACAATCAATTGCAAAAGTTAAAAAATAATTAAATGTTAATTTATTATACTGACATAAATTAAAAACACATAATTAAAAAAATTAAAAACCATAAAACATCTATAGAGCACAACATTAACCCACCAAACGCCTATCTAAATAAAAAAATGTCTTCAGCCGCCAGCAGAAAAAGAGCAGGGAGGGGGCCACCTGACCTTCTGTGGAAGGGAGCTTCACAGTCTTGGAGCAGCCATGGAGAGGGGTCTCCCTGAGTCCTCACCAACTGCACCTGTGAAGGCGATGGGACTGAGAGAAAGCCCTGTCTTGCTTAACTTAGTATAGAGAGATACGG
The DNA here is from genome assembly GCA_023333645.1 of Sceloporus occidentalis. Taxonomy (NCBI): domain Eukaryota; kingdom Metazoa; phylum Chordata; class Lepidosauria; order Squamata; family Phrynosomatidae; genus Sceloporus; species Sceloporus occidentalis. The sequence goes on from JALMGF010000001.1 coordinate 20,793,582, forward strand.
TACTTCAGATAGTCTGGACCCAAGCAGTTTAGGTCTTTAAAGGTCAAAAACAGGACCTTGAATTCTGCTAGGAAATGGACTGGTTGACAGTGCAGCTGTTTTAACAGGGGAGTCACAAGATCTCTGTAGCCTGCACTAAGAAACATCCTGACTGCAGGATTTTGAACCCACTGAAGTTTTAAAACAGTTTCCAAAGACAGCCCATGTAAACTGTGTTACAGTAGTCCAAAGGGGATGTATTCAAGGTATGTGTCACTGTAGTCATATCTGATGTGTCAAGGAATGGGTGTAGCTGGCACACTAGTTTTAACTATACAACTGCTTTCCTGGTCACTGCTGAAACCTTGGCATCCAGGCTCAGATCCAAATCCAGGAGCACACCCAAGCTCCAAACCTGAGATTTCATGGGGAGTGTAACCCCATCCATCACAGGTTGAATTCCTATTTTGCTTTACAACTGACCAGGAGCACCTTTGTCTTGTTTGGATAAAGCTTCAATTTGTTTGCAATCATCCAGTCCATTACTGATAGAAGTCACTGGTTCAGTACAGTAACAGGTTCTATGGAATCAGCGAGAAAGGAGAGATAGAGTTGAGTGTCATCCATATACTGGTGACGCCAAACCTCAAAGTGCTGGATGACTTCTCTCAGTGCTTTCATATAGATGTTAAATAACAGTGGGGATACAACTGAAGCCTGAGGGACCCCATAGGCTAACAGCCAGGGAGTTGAACAGAACTCCCCCAACACCATCTCCAGAGTCTGCCCCTTCAGGAAAGAGTGGAACCACTGCATAACAGTGCTCCCAGGTTCCATCTCAAAGAAGTGGCCAAAAGGATACCATGGTGAATGGGATCGAAAGACGCTGAGAGATCCAGCAGGACCAACAGGGACACACTCCCCCTTTCCAGCTCCCTCCTTGGGTCATCCACCAAGATGACCAAAGCTGTCTCAGTTCCATAGCCAGATCTGAAACCAGAATGAAAGAAATCTAGATGTAACGTATAGTCAAGAAACCCCTGAATCTGAGAGGCCATCACTTGTTCCAGAACCTTGCCCAAAAATGAAATTTTAGAGACTGGCTGATAGTTATTGAGAATGATGGACAACCAAAAATTGAGGCCACTGTACTTTAGCCACATCATGAGAAGGAAAGACTCATTAGAAAAGAATGATGCTGGAGAAGGTAGAGGGCAGTAAAAAGCGAGAAAGAGCACATGCCGCATGGATAGACTCAATCAGGAAGATCACGGGCCTGATCCTACAGGGCCTGTGCAGAGAAGCAGATGATAGGGGCCCCCGGAGATGTCTCATTCACAGGACCGCTTTGGGTTGAGGTCGACTCAAAAGCAGTTAACAACAACAAACAAAAGTAAGAGTAATAATGATAAGCAATGATGTTAAGGAGCTAATGGAAGATAAAATATTTGCCTTTTTCTAGGAGAGGCTCTAAAATGTGCAAAATGCACCAGTACAATCGGGGACCGAAGATGTCTTCCTCTTCGAGGAACATGTGAAATCAATAGCAATAAAGCTGTCTGCATGGTTACAACAGAGTCTGTGAAAGGTAAATTGAGTCTGGAATATCTATACATTTACGATCTCTAGAAGAGGGTAGAAGTTTGGGAGCTCCCCAAGTGATTCCAGTCTGGACCTCTGCAGCAGGGATGTAGCCAAGGGGGGGTCCTTGGGGTCCGGACCCCCCTTCCGTTAGATAAAATGAATGATGCGTACCGCTGCGCCACTGCACCCAAGCCCCAATGGCACTTAGTCTGGACCCCCCCCCCTTCCGAAAATCCTGGCTACGTCCCTGTCTGCAGCTGATCTGGATGATAACACCTGAGCCCTCAATGACAACCCAAAACTGGCTTATCTGCTGGCTGGCCCTCATCAGAAATTCTAACCAGAAAGCCCGTCCCAATCTGCAAAAATTAAAGATGACATTTATATTTCAAGCCAGATTTAGGCAATTTTCTTCTGCCACTCCTAGGTTGAAAGTCCTGAAGAGGTAGTTCCAGAAAGATCCCTTCCACCCAAACAATGTCCAAGGTGCTTGCCAAAATATAATCCAAATATTTATGCCCAAGTTAGGTATTTATACAAACCCAATTAGAATTCAAATTTTTAAAGCCAAATCAAGTATTACAAAGACTCACCCTAGCCACTGGAAATAATATGGGGTAGGGGAAAGACCCGTGGAAAAAGGAAAAAAAATTCTACCCAGCCCCCAGATGACCAAGGAAATTTCACATTATACAAGTGGCGGGTGGGTGAGTCGATTTCTTCAAAGCAATGAAGCTAAGGGGGCAATATGGCAAAGCCTTGCCTCAGACCATGTCCCCAAAGCCTTACACCATGGCATCCTTGCCTTGGCATGATTTTATGTCACTTGTCTCATTCCAGGGGAGGGCAGCAAACAGCCCATCCCCACTCCAACTCCTCCGTCATGGAAGAGGGGGGTGGCCATTAATTCTATATGTCATATTCATATTCACTATGCACAAATATTTACATATTCACTAAATCCATATGTCATATGGAAGAAAGAGCAAGGTTGTTTTCTGTCACTCTAGAAAGCAATGGATTCAAGCTACAGGAAAAGAGATTCCACCTGTTTTTGTTGTTGCTGTTACCTAAACATTAGTAACAACTTCCTGACAGTAAGAGCTGTTTGATAGTGGAACACTTTGTCTCAAGGCGAGGTGGAGTGCTTCTTTGGGTTGTTGGTTTTTTTTAAAGAAAGGCAGTGCTTTGATCGGGTGTCCAGAATGGCAGGGTGCTGGCCCTTGAGGTCTCTTCCAAGTCTATGATTCTAGAATATTATGATACAGAGCCTTACTTTTAAAGTAATACATAACACAGTTTATAAAAATAATTTATAATTGGATAAAGAGATAGACAAAAAGAATAGATACAGTGACTTTTTGTTTTTCTTCATAATCCTAACAGGTCTTGTCCTTAGAAGGTTAATGGACTGTAGTGAGGACAGGAGCTGGTGTGGCAAAGGGTGGTTTATATTCCTAAGTGCAAAGTCATATAAGTGCTGTTCTGATAGAGACCTTTGCAGCAAGAAGATCTTATGGTGAGCTAGCTGGAGACCAAGGTATTCTTTCTTTCTTTTTTCTTCTTTTTTTTAAAATGTCAGATGCTTACAGATAGTATTTACATTATTTACACTTTCTCTTAACCCTTACTCCCACCCTTCTACCCCTCTATGTGTCTAAATATTTGAGTCTTAATATTCCTATAGCTTCTTCTGACAATATCTATTTGATGTATGCAATCTTACGTCATCATCGCTTCTTTTTATGTGTTCCTTCAAACCTTTTTTATTTGATTGGTGATTTCCTTAGGAAGTTTATCATGAATTTTGAAATTCCAGCTTTCTTTACAATAATTGATGAAAATCTTCCATATCTTCCCATAGCCCTCTTGAGGTATTCCCTGAATATCCATTGTTAATTTGTCCATCTCTGTGGCCTCTAAAATTTCTATCAAACATTCTTCTATTAAAAGAATTTCTCTTGTTTTCCATTTGTGCCACGAGTATTCTTGCTATGGATATCATGTATAGCAGTATTTTCCAGTACTTGTTCCTTAGTGAGGGTTGCATTTTGTTGATCATATTTAATAGATACATTTCTGGTGCCAGATTAAAGGATATTTTGAATATTTTACAAATCTCTAAATGGAGTCAAATGCAATCTAAATCCATATTGTGCTATTTTGTAAATTTGTGTGTGTGTGTGTATGTATGTGTGTGTGTGTGTGTGTGTGTGTGTGTGTGTGTATATATATATATATATAAAATCCAGGTGTCTAATTCGATTTCTTTCCCAACATCTACCGGCCATTTTATCATTGTGTCCTTGATTAAGTCCTGTTCTAGTTTTCTCAACAGTAGTGTTTTATATAATTTAGATGTTTGTTTGGTTTCCCCTTCTAGTAGTATCTTGTCTATTTCATTATCTGATATTCTGAAGCCTTTGGTCTGATTTCCGGTGGCAACAGCAGGGCGACTGGTTACTTTGAGATGGAGCTCGTCTGAGTGATCGCCTTGGCAGGTGAATAGGGTATCTGTTTCCTATTAAATGAACCCCAGGAATGGGGCTCGAAGAAGGACGAGTTCTTAAGAATGAAAGGTGAAAGCCTTTCTCATCAAGAAACTTGCTGAAGAGCAACCGCACCAGCTAATGGCTGCCATTCTTGGCACTGAGCCCAGCCAGCCACTTTTTTAGTTTAGTTTAATTAGCTTATTAAGTAGAAGAGCCTGGTAGTGGGTCCTCCCCCTTTTTTTATAGCCTTTGGACTTTTTTATTAATAGACCTTGGTGTCCTGAATCTGCTTTGAAGTGAACAGTCTTCTTCAAAGAGTGGTTTGGTTCCTTACCTGGAAGAGAGGGAGATTGGAGCTGTTTACAATAACAAAAACAAGGAGGCAAGCAAGTAAGAGAACTGAGAAAAAGAAGGGGGAAAGGGAGACCAAATAACATTATTGAGGATGCTATTGAGGAAAAGCAGAGAAAGAGGAGATCAGTGTTTTGTTTTTTTTAATTTCTATCTTTATTTTATTTTATTTTTATTAGCCACCTCGCTTCTCACTCTCCCTACATGGCCTACTAGCAGCCTTTAATGGTGGGTCGTGTCTGAGCTTGGGAAGGGAGAAATGGAATAGAGAAGATTGAGAGACAGAGAGTGACAGGAGGAGGATTGGAGTAGGAGATACAAAGATTACAAAAGCCAGTTGAAAGGAGAAAACGGTTGTGGGTTGAAAGAGAGTGTGTGTCAGGAGGACAAGGGAGGAGACGACAGAGGATCTTCTAGATCGGAATCGGAGAGAGTTTGGAGGACAGATCGAAGTAGGAAAGAGTTTAGAGGACAAATCAAAGGTAGGAGTTGTGGAGACTTGAGAGAAAGAGTGCATCGGAAAGAGGACGGGGGAGGAGACGACAGCAGACCTTGTTGATTGGAGCTGGAAAGAGTTTGGAGGACAGATCGAAGACAGGAATTGGGGAGATTTGAGAGAAAGAGTACATCGGAAAGAGGACAGGGGAGGAGACAACTGAAACCTTATTGACCAGAACTGAAGAGCATTTAGAGGAAAGATTGGATTTGGAGAAAGTTTTGATGGAAAGAGGACAGGAGGAGGATACATCGGACTAATCAGTTGGCAGCTGTGATCTGGGATTGATAGATTATTTGGCCCCAAATTAATTAACAAGCAGGAAAGAAGAAAAAGTACTGAACAATAGTTGGAGTAACTTGTAGAAACTAAGTCCTTGCTAATGTGATTAAGTATATGTTAATGAATTAGTTTATTGGGGAATAGTTTTTGCTTTGGGGAAAAAAGAATATATCAAATGTAATACATGATTAAATAGCAGGGAATTAGTCAGGGACTGGATTGGGCATTTATTAAGCATAAATTTAATGGAGTATAAAATATAAATTAATAACAGTAATAATTGAAGTGTATTAAAAATGGACAAAATTAATTGACTCGTATTGAAATTATATATTAACTGCTCATTGAAGGTTTTCAAGGAAATAATTTGTATCATTTGATATTACATAAATACATAACAGATCCCAAAAGGTAAAAAGGAATTAAGTATTTGGACGTGATTTAGCTATTAAGGTTACATTAATTAAACAAGACTGGTGTGATTACCAATTGTATTCTGATTAGATGATATTATAAAAGGGATGTGATAATTGTAATTGAAATAATTGAACGGAAGGTATAGGTTTATAATATTTGATTTTATAAGAATTTTCTTTAAAGCTAAAAAGAATACTAAGATAGAATGGCATCAGGATTTAAAAAACAAACAGAAACCTCATCTACGACTCAAAGAAGAGGATCAGATGCTTCAAGCAAATCCACAGATGCTACCACTACATTCTTCATGGAGGAATTCAGGAAATTAAAGAAGAAATGAGAGAAGAATTATGGATATCAAGAAAAGAAGCCAAGGAAGATATGCATACGGAACTGGATACTTTGGGGGAAAACTTCATAAAATTTCCAAGGATACTGAAGAGCTTCAAGCAGAAACAAAAAATTAAACATAAAAACAGAAGAGCTGGAAGGAGCCACAAATGACCTACAACAGGCACAGAAAAGACAGGAGGATAAACTGCTTAATCAAGAAATTTGTTACAGGGAGAAATGTTTGAAATTACAAGGGATTCCTGAAGAGCTAAATGAAGACTTATATGGAAATGTATTACAAGAACTTGCAAAATACCTAGAAGTGAATGAAGAGGAACGCAATTTTTCAATTAATAAAATTTCTTCAAATTAACTTGACAGTGGCAAGGGAAAGGAAACTGCCTTGCGATGTCGTAATACTGGTCTGGTAAGGTGATTGGGCAGGTGAGACAGGGGCTGGATGGGGCCCAAGGAAAGGAGGAATGAACAAAGAGGCCTTTAGGCAGCCATTGGAGGTATCGGGGATTACAGAAGATTTGAGAGCCCAGAAGAACTAGAGTTCAAGAGGCCTTGTTTATTTCCCCTCTCCAGCATTTTAACATGTACACTCATTCTCTCACACACTGAGTTTATGAGGCCCCATTTATCTCCTACCCCCACCACTTTCTATGTACACCCATTTGCTTTCATGCTCAGTCACACTGTTTCTCTCGCTCTCTTTCTTTCACTCAACTCACTCTTGCAGGGGCTCACTCACATAAGGAGTCCCGGTGGTGCAGTGGTTAAATGCCAGTCTTGCAGCCACAATGTTGCAAGGTCAATGCTGGAGGGCTCCAAGATCAACTCGGCCTTCTATCCTTTTGTAGGTCGGTAAAATGAGTACTGAGCTTGTCGGGGGCAATTGGCTTATACGTTGTAATCCTCTTAGGGAGTGCTAGTTCACTGTATCGTTTACTTCTTTGTAACCCGCCTTGATCCGTAGGGAGAGGCGGAATAATAATAATAATAATAATAATAAATATTAAGTGGTATAGAAATGTACTTACTATTAATTCTCTGATCTACTGACCTATTTCTCTGAGAGAGATTTATTTCCGCCTCAAAAGGTTCTACATAAGGTTCCTTTATCTCTTTGTTTGTAACACACACAAGCCTTTTCATCACTCACATGTGCTTGCTTTCTCCCTCACACCATCTTAGCCAGTTAATTCTTACACATACACTCTCAAGTCATGGTCTCTCTCTCCTTCCCTCAGAGACACTGATTCACACACATTCTCAAACTCTCTCACATGCTGATTCTCTTACACACGTGAACACCGTGACACTCTTTCACTCTCATAGTCACACATGCATTAATTCTGCCACATCCTCGGTAAGTCCCTCAGTATATGAGTGCCTTTCCCTCAAACACTAATTGTCTCTCACATGCACTCAGTAATGCTCTTTCTCTGACTCTCCCTCCCTTAGATACATTCATGCACACACAGTCTCACACACAAATTCTGTCACTCACTCACAGAGTCATACTCCTCATCTCTTTTTTACATAATCTCATAGGCACTTGTGTATATTCATGTATACATAAGAGAGATGATGGGAGTTGTTGCACTTCACCTCAGGCTGTAACTCACCACCAAGTTAATGAAGCTGAGCTGACCAGTTTTGGCCAGTGGTTATTGCTTTCTTCCAAAGCAGCAGAGTTTCTGAGAATAAGCTGAAGACCCTGACAAACCTCTTCAGGCTTTCTCACTCTTCTTCCTCTGATGTCTCCAACACCATCAGGATTTGCTCTCTTGTTGTTTTCACTCAAGACACCAAACGACTTTGTAGTCTTAAACAAAAGTACTATTTTATTCTACTGTACACTATATACAGTTACAATTCTTGCTCTCAGAATATGCCCAACTATCCTACCACAATTCTACCAATCAACCACAACCATCCACAACAACCAGCATCACATTAACAAAACTGGCAATTATTATAGCTATTGTTAGGTGCCACCCACTGGGTGTGTACATTCACATGATTGGTTGACTTTGTTCACCCCAGACTCAAGTCCAACCCATGAATATGATCTGATTATCTTGTCCATGAAACAAGTCTCAGGTGTTGCCAATATTCATTCCAAAATTTGTCCTTGGCTCCCAAGACTTCCAAATTAGATCACCTTTTACACCTGTGTGATTTCTCTGCCTATACATGCTTAGTCATTTTGCTTCTCACATACATATTTTATTTCTATAACTGCATATCCCATGTTGCATTTCTTGACATCTGTGTGACTGTGTTTGAAAGAGAGTAAATGAGTACAATGGGGCCTTTCCATCCACAGGTTTGCCATCTGCAGATTTGAGTATTTGGGGACAGTAAGCCCTGTTGCATGTAATGGCTGTCGTGCTGCTATTAGAAACAATGGGACTTGAGGTCCCATGTTTTTTTCCAGATCCCCCACAGATAAGAAGGACCAACTATGATGGATGTGAGAGCTGGACAGTGAAGAAAGAAGAGAGGAAAGAAATTAATTCATTTGAGATGTGGTGCTGGAGAATAGTGCTGAGGATGCCATGGACAGCCAAAAAGACCCCCCCCCCAAAAAAAAAAAAAAATAGGTCCTAGAACAGATCAAGCCTGAAATTTCCCTGGAAACCAATTTGATTAAATTGAGGCTGTTGTACTTTGGACACATCATGAGAAGGAAAGACTCACTGGAAAAGACAATAATGCTAGGAAAGGTAGAGGGAAGTAGAAAGAGAGAAAAGCTGCATGCTAGATGGACGGACTCTATTAAGGAGGTCAAAGGTATGAATGTACAGGAACTAAGCAGAGCACTGGAGTACAGGGAATCTTGGCGATATCTCATCCACAGGGCCGTCATGTGTTGAGACTGACTCAGAGCTGGTTAACAAAAACAAAATGTTTCCTTATAAAATATTAAAATATGAATATAATAATAATAATAATAATAATAATAATAATAATAATGGCCTCTTTCCCCCTCAAGATGATGGTCGGGGGGAGGGCTCTTAGTCTTTCCAGGCCAGGCCTCGTCTCTCCCCCTCACGATGGTGGTCGGGAGGAGGGCTCTTAGTCTTTCCAGGCCAATATGGATGAATGTGTGAATAAAAATATGCACACTAAAACAAACAACATATTTTTATCCCTATAGTACATTGAGCTGGGGGAAAGTATCCACATGTATAGTTAAAGGGGGCACAAGGGTAAAAAGTTTGAGAACTACTGCACTACATCATGCTGTCTCACAGAATGTTCATGTTCTGTTATAAGATACTTTATTTATTAAGATGCCCTTTAAAATGTGTGGCCTGGAAAACAGAGGAGAGTCCAATCCAAGTTTCTGTTTGATCATGTAGTATGCATAGCTATAGTTTACATTGCAGTCACAGGGAAGTAATCATGGTTCTCTGTCCCAATCCATGGTGATATTTCATGTAAGAGTACATGGTCTACATCTAGCTCACCAAAAGAACTATATATTGTTGCTGCAGAAGTCTCGATCAGAACAGCATTTATATCGGTTTTGAAATGCGAACATATCCGATACTTTGCCACACATGCTTCTGTCCACACTACAGTCCTTTGACTTTCTCATTAAAACGCCTGAAAGGATTGTGAAGAAAAACAAAAATCTGTATCTGTTTATCCAATTATAAATTATATTTATAAATTATGTTTATAAATTATGTTTTTTTAAAAGAAGTAAACTATACAGAGGTAATTATGAACACAAAATCAAATCCATTTTTGTTCCTTTAGTAACCTATCTTCACAAATCTGTATGAATATGAAGTTATGAACATTATAACATTTCTATACAATTAGATAAAGTATATTCTTGCGAACAAGTTTGTAAGGTGTGGGCTAGACAAGGCAACTGTTACATGGATTTGTAACTGCTTGACCGGCCGAAGTCAGAGGGTGCTCAACAATGGCACCTTTTCATCCTGGAGAGAAGTGACCAGTGGGGTCCCACAGGGCTCTGTCCTGGGCCCAGTGCTATTCAACATCTTTGTCAATAGATGACAGAATTGGGGGTATACTTATCAAATTTGCAGATGACACCAAATTAGGAGGAGTAGCTAATACCCCAGAGGACAGGATCAAGATTCAAAATGACCTGAATAGATTAGAAAGCTGGGCCAAAGCTAACAAAATGAAATTCAGCACGGAGAAATGTAAGGTACTGCACTTAGGGCAGAAAAATAAAATGCACAGATATAGGATGGGGGACACCTGGCTGAGTGAGACAACATGTGAAAGGGATCTTGGAGTCCAAGTGGACCACAAGTTGAACATGAGTCAACAATGTGATGCGGCAGCTAAAAAGGCCAATGCAATTTTAGGATGCATCAATAAAAATATAGTGTCTAGATCAAGAGAAGTAATAGTGCCACTGTATTCTGCTTTGGTTAGGCCCCACCTGGAATATTGTGTCCCATTCTGGGCACCACAATTCAAAAAGGACATTGAGAAACTGGAGCGTGTCCAAAGGAGGGCGACTAAAATGGTGAAGGGTCTGGAAACCATGCCCTATGAGGAACGACTGAGGGAGCTGGGGATGTTTAGCCTGGAGAAAAGAAGGTTAAGAGGTGATATGATAGCCCTGTTTAAATATTTGAAGGGGTGTCACATCGAGGAGGGAACAAGCTTGTTTTCTGCTGCTCCAGAGAACAGGACCAGGAACAATGGATGCAAGCTGCAGGAAAAGAGATTCCACCTCAACATTAGGAGGAACTTCCTGACAGTCAGGGCTGTTCAACAGTGCAGCAAACTCCCTTGGAATGTAATGGAGTCTCCTTCCTTAGAGGCCTTTAAACAGAGGGTGAATGGCCATCTGTCAGGGATGCTTTGATTGTGATTTCCTGCATGGCAGGGGGTTGGACTGGATGGCCCTTGTGGTCTCTTCCAACTCTACGATTCTATGATTCTATATAAGAAACTATTGTATGTGTGCAGCCAGTTCTTTTTTAGTTGATAGGAACTTTCTCAACTCCTTTTACAACAGAAATAACAACAAAAATTGATGGTATGGTAACTAAATTCTCAGAAACAGACCATATTCTACATCAGTTTCTTACCACAGTGTTGGAAGAGACCACAAGGGCCATTCAGTCCAACCCTATTCTGTCATGGAGGAATACACAATTATAGCAATTCCAACAGATGGCCATCCAGCATCTCTTTAATACCTTCAAAAGAAGAAGACTCCAACCTATTTGGAGGGGTTGAACAAGTCTTACTGTCAAGAAGTTCTTCCTAATGTTGAGGTGAAATCTCTTCTCCTGTAGTCTTAATCCATTGCTCTGTGTTCTAGCCTCTGTAGCAGCAGACAACAAGTTTGCTCCATCCTTTCCAATATTTAAACAGGACTTTTATATCACCTCTTAACTGTTTTCTCCAGGCTAAACATAGAGGCTTATTGCATGTATTACTAAACTGGCTTACCTCTATTCAGAGTTTGCGACACACACAAGCCTCTGTCTTGCTCACATGCACACGCACATACATGCTCAGCTGCTTCTTTTTTTCTTGCTTGCTTTCTCCCTCACATCTTCTTAGCCAGTTAATTCTTACACATAAATGCTCAAGTCATGGTCTCTTTCCTTCGTTGGTTTGCACATATTCTCAAACTCACACATGCTGATTCTCTCACACACATACACGCTGTGACCCTCTTTCAATCACATATGTATTATTTCTGTCACACATATTTGGGAGGTCTTTGGTGTATGTGAGTGTGGCTGTATCTGACTATGTGGAAAATTTAAACATGTTAAGTATTGAATTTATTTAAATAAAACTGCTCTAATTTGAACAATGTTATTTCCTTATAGAATGTTAAAATATGGCTATTCATGAATGTGAAGATGAAAATATGCACACTAAACAAACAACATATTTTTATTCACATACTACACGTGGGGGGGGGCATCCAGATGTAGATTTCAACGGGTCACAAAGGCAAAAAGTTTGAAAACCACTGCACTACACCATGCTCTTTCATAGAATGTTCATGATACACACACACACACACACACACACACACACACACTGTTTGCACTGCAAAGTCAGAAGGTAGAAGTCATGTTTTTCTGTTCCAAACCATGGTGAGACTTCTTGTGAGAGTACCTAGATCTCCACGTAGCTCAGCAAAGGAACTGCATCTTGTTGCTGCAAAAGTCTTGATCAGAACAGCACTTATATGTTTTTATAACTGCTACAGTCTTTGTGCTTTCTCATTAGAAGACCTGTTACGATTGTAAAGAAAAACAAAAACAAAATGTCTCTGTATCAACTCTGTCAATCTATCTGTCTATCCAATTATAAATTATATTTATAAATCGTAGAATTCTTTTAAAAGATAAAATGTACAGTACAATGATGAATACAAAATAAAATCCATTTTATGTTCTTTTAATAACATATCTTCACAAATATCTATCATCTATCTATCTATCTATCTATCTATCTATCTATCTATCTATCTGTATATGAGTTATGTATATTATTCTCCATTGTATTCTCTATCACCATGTATGGATGTGAGATTTGGACAATAAAGTAAGCAGACAGAAGGAAAATCAATGCATTTGAGATGTGGTGGTGGAGAAGAGTGCTTAGGATACCACAGACAGCCAAAAAGATAAACAAATGAGTCTTGGAACAGATCGACACAGAGGTCTCTTGAGAAGCCAACATGGTCAAATTGAGGCTGTTGTACTTTAGCCACATAATGAAAAGGCATAGATCAGTGGCAATGACAATAATGCTAGAAAAGATAGGGGGTAGAAGGAGAGAAAGACGGCATGTTAGATGGATGGACTCATTCAGGAGGATCACAAGTATGGGTTTGCAGGACCTAAGCAGAGATGTGGAAGATAGGGGTTCCTCCAGGTGTCCCAACCATAGGGTCACTGAGTGACTCAGAATTGACTCAAAAGCAGTGTACAACAAATGTTGTCCACTGCACTCTGGGGCAGCATGGTTCACCACTGAACAGTTCTTATGATCAGGAAGTTCTTACTTTGAATTTAAAATTCAAGGTTTGCAGATCCAAAATTACACTTTCAAACTGCATGTCTTTGCCGATGATCTAGCAGTCTTTCTAGATATTCCAACAAAGAACATCCCAAAATTGACAGAAATCTTGGAACAATTCAGTGCACTGACAGGATTTAAAGTTAATAAAGCAAAAGTGGTATATTGACAAAAATGGGCGACAAAGGCAGAGTGTTTCTTAAAGCCAAGGTGAGTACTTAACTATATGAATGGTGATGGGAGTTACTGGAATGTAATGTGGGAACCAGAAAAGAGATGTGATGAACTGGCCAAGGGAACCTCCATGAAGCTGGAAGATTAGCTAGTGTAATAATGTGTGCAGTGTACCAGGAAACCATTGTCTCTGTTCAATCTACTGTTGATGGACTGGAGTTTGTGGGTATATTCCAATTCTGCTGTTTCTCTTTCCAATCTTCCTTTGTAGGTGTGTTTTTTTGGGGAGGGGGGTGGTTTGGTTTTGTTGTTGTTGTTGTTGTTGAGTCCTGAGGTCCTGAGGTCAGAGAGGAATGCCTAGGAAGACTGAAAGCATTCCATGACTGGGTTTTGTCTATTCCCATTCCTAATACCTGTTTTATGTCCCTTTCTTCTGTGGTGCAGATACTGGCCTGTTGAAGGGCATTGCTGGCAGAGGCTGGCATATATCACAATAGAGGATGAGCAAGTGAAAGGCCTTCTAATATTGTGTGTGATGTCATTAGCTCCTGTGATGACATTTCCTGAATAGATATGTGTTACATGCCCCACAAGTTCTCCACTCCACTAGAGTGCTAGTCCTGACCCCTTTGCTTATGCTGGCCATTTCTCGGGGGGGGGGGACATCCTATGTCCCCAGTTCTTCCCATGTTGACATTGGGTTCCCCTGCTTCTGTCTTACTCCTTGGGAGGGAATTTAAGAGAGGGTAGGAAGCAGAGAAAACTTTCACATCGACCATGTTGTTTATTTTAATTTCTCTCCATTAAGCAGCATGAACTGTCCCAAGCTAAAATTCAGCAGCCAGTGTCCTTTTTTATTTCCTAATGGGCCATAACATTTTTTAATTCCTCAATTCATTTTTTTAAAATGCAAACAGAAGCCATGCAAGTGATACAAACAGACAAGGAAAATGGGAGAAGGGTATGACAAACAGAGCTAGAGAGTCTTTGGAACTTCTGTCAGTACAAAGCAACCTGTAAATGAAATGCTCATCTTAAAGTAAACTCCTAATGTTATGAAACAGTTCTCCTGGTACTTATCACAAAAACTCAAGAGAATCCCACCTTTCTCTGGCTGGTGATGCTCTTTCTTGGACTATGTGTCACTGGCCAGCTCCTTTTCTCCTTTTCTTTGGAGGTTCTTGTGGATGAGTTACCCTTTCTTCCTATGCATTCTTTTGATGAATGTGATGAAGTTTTCTTTATAAAATCAAGCTAATATTAAGAAACCAATCAGAATTTTTATGGGCATGCACAGTATCTGATGGGGATAAATGAATAGAAAAGAGAAAAAAGGAGGATGCTGCTCTCCGTAGTGTCATTTTATGCAAGAGAAGATGGAGTATAGGGAGAAAAAAAATTCTCTCCAGCCCAGGTTTAGTCAGATACCTTTAAAATGTCACAGTTTGAAAGAGTTTTCCCTCTTCATTCCATTAAAATCATGACATGAAAAATTGCTCAAATTCCTTAGCAGCAGAGGCATCACTAAGGTGTGTGTGGAGGGAGCGGACCACACCAGCTGACACCTTAAGAGGGGTTGATACCAGGGCTCCCTAAACACGTACCCTTTGACAGAAATAGGCTGTGGCATTCGCCTGTATCCCTTTAAAATGCTGAACAGATGGTATGACATGAGTGAGGCTCAGCTGGAGGAGAAAGAAGAAGCCCCAGGTCTTTTAAAAACACATTTTAAACGTTGTTGTTGTTTTTTTAAAAAAGGATTAAATTTAAATTTTCCAAAAAAACCCGGATCTTTTAAAAAAAAACTTTAAAAACATAATATCTTACCAACTTTTCACTTTAACCATATGAAACAATGTTCTTACCCCCAAAATATCCTCTCACCAAGGATCAAATGCCTAACCCCAAGCAGTGTGAGGCTGCACTTCTAGATTTAAATTTTAAAATCAAGACAGTGAATGATGACATGCGTGCAGGAATGTTTGCACTGTTCTTTCTTTTTTGTAGGGGCAGGACCTTTAAACTGAGAGGCCTGTAAAGCCCTATATGGTGTGAATTCAGGTTATATGAAAGAACATTTTTTTCCCATTTGAGTCTGCCCATGTTTTCAGATCTTCCAAGTAGGCCCTTTTCTTTGTCACACTGTCCTTACAGGCACATGGGAGAGGGCCTTCTCAGTAGTTGCTCCCAGGCTTTACAATTCCCTCCCTAGGGAGGTTAGAATCATAGAATCATAGAGTTGGAAGAGACTGCAAGGGCCATCCAGTCCAACCCCATTCTGCCATGCAGGAAAGCATCCCCGACAGATGGCCATCCAGCCTCTGTTTAAAGACCTCCAGGGAAGGAGACTCCACTATGTATGTGGGATTTTTATATTTCTTTTTATGTTTTTAAATAGTTTTATATGCTAAATTTTGGTTTTTTGTTTGTTTGTTTTTTGCCTACAGCTAATTTAATTGGCTTTCTAACTTTTCTATCAACAGGCTTTAGCTGTATTTTTTTTAAAAAAACTTGTCTCTTGTTGGGGGAAATAGTTATATAAAGAAAAGTAAATAAATAATGAAGACAAAATAGATATAAAGAAATAGTAGATAAATAAGGAGAACTTTATTAGAGTTCAAATTTAACTCTAATGACAAATTAAAGCTAGGATTTTCAAAACTTTATTAAAACACATCCACAGGCACTTTGAAAGGGAAACTGGAGGTTACACAGCCTGTTCAGGCACAGGTCTATATTTTCTAGGATACATGGCGTAGATTCATGTTTGCCATTGCTGTCTTATCTACACGACAAGACTCTCCTAGCCCAACGGTTAGAGGACTACGGAGAGGCGATACGAGCAGCAAAGAATTCGTTCTATGGTGCTCGTATCGCGTCCGCGGAGTCGCGTCCAGCAGAGTTGTTCAGGGTAGTCAGGGAGCTTACTCAGCTCCCTCCTGCCCTGAACCAGATCCTTGAACCTTCTAAGGCCAGCTGCGACTTATTTAACGACTTCTTCGCGGATAAAACTTCTCGTATAAGCGAAGGTCTTAACGCCGACATTCAGGCAGAACCAAACGTAGAGGCGTCCAGGGCCTCCGTGGACTTAGTTAAGCTGGATCGGTTTGAGTCGGTTAGTACCGAGGATGTGGACAAGATCCTCGGAAGTGTTCGGAAGACAACCTGCTCTCTCGATCCCTGTCCCTCGTGGCTAGCAGCCCAGGGGGGACCGGCTGTAACTTCACTGTTACGCCGGATAATTAATACATCTCTGAGGGAAGGGCAATTTCCATCTGTCCTTAAATTGGCCGTAGTAAAACCTTTGTTAAAAAAGCCCTCCCTCGACCCCCTGGTGTATAATAATTATCGGCCTGTTTCACTGCTGCCATTTCTAGGGAAGGTGATCGAGAGGGCGGTTGCAATCCAGCTTCAGGGGGTCTTGGATGAAACGGATTATCTGGACCCATTTCAAACTGGCTTTCGGGCAGGTTATGGGGTTGAGACGGCCATGGTCGCCTTGGTCGATGATCTCCGTCTGGGCATCGACAGGGGAAGCGTGTCCCTGTTGGTGCTCTTGGACATCTCAGCGGCTTTCGATACCATAGACCATGATATCCTTCTGGGACGCCTGGCAGAGGTGGGAATCGGGGGCACTGCACTCCAGTGGTTCCGGTCCTACCTCTCCGGGAGGTCCCAGATGGTGCAGCTGGGAGACGTGTGCTCCGATGAGAGGGCCCTTAAAACTGGGGTCCCTCAAGGAGCCATTCTGTCTCCCATGCTATTTAACATCTACATGAAACCGCTGGGAGAGATCATCCGGAGACATGGGGCGTGGGGTTATCAGTACGCTGATGACACCCAAATAATCTTCTCTATGTCTCCGACTGATGCAGTGACTGAGGATGGCGTCTCTCCTCTCGTGGCCTGTCTGGAGTCAGTAATGGGCTGGATGAGGGAAAACCGACTCAAGCTGAATCCAGAGAAAACGGAGGTACTTGTGATAGGTTCCCCTGGTCCAGGAATGGCGGTGGTTCCACCTGTCCTGAACGGGGTCACGCTCCCTGTGAAGGACTCCGTGCGCAGTCTGGGGGTGCTTCTTGACTCGTCGCTTCACCTGACTGCTCAGGTGAATGTGACGGTCAAGAGCACCTGTTATCAGCTTCGGCTTCTTCGCCAGCTGCGCCCATACCTGGCCCAGAGGGACCTTGAAACTGTGGTACATGCCCTGGTAACCTCGAGATTGGATTTCTGCAATGGACTCTACATGGGACAGCCCTTGTACCAAACCCGGAAGCGTCAATTGGTGCAGAACATGGCTGCAAGGCTGGTCACTGGCACGTCCAGGGCCAGCCATATAACACCGGTTTTAAAAAACCTCCATTGGCTGCCCATTCGCTTCCGGGCGCAATACAAGGTGCTGGTAATGACCTATAAAGTCCTAAATGGCTTGGGCCCAGGATACCTGAAGGACCGCCTCTCCCCATACATTCCGCCTCGCACCCTCAGAACATCTGGGCAGCAACTCCTTAGGGTTCCCGGGGCGAGGTTATCCTCCACTTCTAGGAGGTCTTTCTCCATCGCCGCCCCGGCCCTTTGGAACACGCTGCCCATAGAGCTCCGCTCAGTCACCTCCCTGGCCCAATTCAAACGGGAGCTGAAGACTCACCTGTTTAAAATCGCATTCCCCGACTAAGTCCTCATAGGCCCCCCCGCCGTAAGGCCGCACAGGCAATGGTTGGCTAACCCAGGGGCATTTGTTGTTGTTTTATCCTTGTACTGTTTTGTAATTTTAAAATTGTTTTATTGGAATTTCTTATGTATTTTTAAATATTGTGAACCGCCCTGATCCTGCGGAAGAGCGGTATACAAATAAAACATTTATTATTTATTATTTTATTTATTTCCATTAGCAGAAGGAAGTGTGCATGTTCATGCTGCTTTCAGTTTCCTTCACTGAAATGATTATCTGGACATCTAGCACATACATTTGGTGTCAGACTTCCAAAGGAAGCTCAGTGGTAGTAGCTTCTGAGTCGAGAGCTATCCAAGGTGCTGATCTTTATGCTCAAGATACATTCAACTCCTTGGATAACTTATTTAAAATTCAGGATAAAACGCAGTGTGAATTCACTACCACACTGATGTGGAAACCACCAGCCACCAGGGACAAGGGTGCTGCTATGCAAGCCTGTTATACTGTTCCAGATTGTGATCTGTAAAAGGTCATTTTTGAAACCTTTGCCTGTGGTTTCACACTTGAGACGCCGGAAAAGGTGCTCACATTTCCTTTCCAGCCCTAAGCAAAAGGCTGAAGATTTTTTTAAAAAAAGCCTCTAGTCAAGTTCAGTCTTCTTTGATTTTTTTGAAATATAACTCTTTTGGGCTATGGAAGATGAAGAGGGCTACATGGCATTAAGCCCCCGGCTCTGTAGTGGAACATCTATCCATTATGCACAAGCCAAAAGGAGCCAAGGTATGTTTTCCCCAGACATATTTGAACATGTAGGTTCTGTATGTATATTTTTGAGTAAAGGAAAACCAAATGCTTTGTTTATAACTATCAAGCAGTGTTCTGCTCATGGGCCCATGTCCCACTCTTTGAATTAAGAATGGTCAACTTGTTCAGATACTGAAGGTCATATTTTGGAACATGTTAGAACCTGATGAAGATTGATTTATTCCATTGGGAAGCTACTGTTCCTAGGAAGTGGTACATCATGAACTTTTCCCCTCTCTTGAAAGGGTTTGTATTTTAGTGGAATTTCTACTCCCAAACACCACTGTATAGAGAGGTCTGTTGTGTGTTGTGAATTCACATTTTGTTAGGAAGGAAGATCGGGATCTGTTCTACAACAGTTTCAAGCAACTGCTTTTCGACAGTAATATCCATCCTGTCTATTGTTACATCTACGTCTTCTTCATTGCAAGCCTGTTATTTTGGCACATTTTAAAGTGACCAAGAAAGGGAGAGCTGTCCAGAGAGGGGCAAGCTTGATTTAATAGATAGGATCACAAGGAGAAAGGCTAAGGTCTCAATTCCTCCCCCTGTAATGTTTTTCATAAGTGAACCCCTTCATAAGTGAATCCCCAGATAATTGAGCAGTTACTGTTCTCTGACATGGAGAGATGGTGCCTGCTACACAGGGGGATACTCTAATGCTGAGGATTTTTACATTCCTCCATTTTCCTTGCGGCTCCCCAAAACCATGGATCACACCTTTCATGAACATGGATCCCATGGGGAGAGGTGTAAAGTGTTGCCATGTTTGCAGAATCCCAGTGATCCCTGCAATATGCAACAGTTTGGCACACAGTCCTGGATTCAGATATAATGTGCGAATAAATGTATTGGTAGCAACACAAAAGAGAAACATAAAATAGCATTTCCCTCCTTATTATTGGCTTATTAAAGGGATTGGCACACTATGGAACCTTTCTGAAGATCTTATTGTATGTGGACATATTGGACCCTGTGTTTTGGGATGGGGATGAGCAGAAAAGCTTTAGGAATATCATTTCAGTCAAGTCTCCCTGAAAAAAGTGCCAGATTTGGGGTCATGGATGCAACCAAATATTTAGGGTGTTGTGTTTGATATGGGGGAAATTGGGCCTGAAGGAACTTTGATGTGGGCTATCTGTGTGTTGAATTCTGTTCAGAAGCCAAAACAAACAATATAAAATGGTTTATCTTCATGTATACATCTGACTTCACTGAATTCAATGGTGTTAATTTTCTTCCTTTATCTCAGGTAACTGTAGACAGTGAGATTGAGAAACTGCTAGTGCTTGCTACACTGCTGCGGGGTTTTATTGTTATTATTAGATTTCGTCGGTTGTGGGGTGGGAATGGGATATGGGAGGCCAACTGTGGCGGCGGATGCATTTGTAATGGGAGCCCCTATTGAGGTTGTGCGGGGTAAGGGGAGGTATGGCGGTAGGACTGTGGATAGGTGTTTAGTTGGAAGGGGAGATCGATGTGTGATACCTATCTCTCCTTCCTTCCACTTTCCTAACCAAAGAGGCCTGAGGGTCAGCCCAGTCGTACCACAAACCCTGCTTCTGCTCCTATGCAACGCCAGGTCTATAAAAAATAAGACCCACATTGTTTATGATCTATTGCAAGATAAAAACTGTGACCTGGCGTGCATTACTGAGACCTGGCTGGGGCCTGAGAATGAGGCAGTGTGGGCCCAGGCCCTTCCAGCCGGGTACTCAGTTAAGGACCAGATCAGGTTAGGTGGGCGGGGGGGGCGGTGTTGCCTTGGTCCATAAAAACACTCTTTCCTTAACCAGGATCCCAGTCCGGAAAACAGATCACATCGAATGTATTTACCTGTCCCTGAAGGCCAGAGACAGTCTGGGGATTCTGTTGGTCTACCGGCCACCCCGTGCGCTAACAGATTCCCTGGCCGAGCTGACACAGCTGGTCTCGGAACTGGTGTTGGAGTCCCCTAGGCTCCTTGTTCTGGGGGACCTCAACATCCCTTTCGAGGCCAGTGACATTCCAACAGGTGCGGCTCGGGAGTTCATGACTACCATGGCAGCCATGGGCCTGTCTCAATTAGTCTCAGGGCCAACTCATTGTGCCGGTAATACTCTTGATGTGATCTTCAGTACGGACATGGAGGTTCCGTGGGTTGAGATCTCTAATGTCTCTCCCTTGCCATGGACGGATCACTTCCTGGTTGAGGCTAGAATCAAGGCTCCTACCATTAACCCTCCCGGGGGTGGCGGACCTATTAGGATGGTCCACCCTCGAAGGCTGATGGAACCCATAAGGTTCCAAGAAGCCCTAGAGGGATATACGACTGGCTCTGACGGCGATTCTGTTGATGCCCTAGTTGACATCTGGGATTCTAATCTCTCTAGGGCTATACACAGCATTGCTCCCAAGCGTCCTTTCCGGCCTGCTTCCAATAAACAACCCTGGTATACGGAAGATCTCAGGGCAAGGAAGCGGGTCGCGCAACGACTAGAGCACAAATGGCGAAGACATCAGCGCTTGTCTGACAGGACACTCCTTCGCTCTCATTTAAGAGCTTATGGAGTGGCAATACGTGCAGCAAAGAACTCTTTCTATGCTGCACGTATTGCGTCCGCAGAGTCGCGTCCAGCAGAGCTGTTCAGGGTCGTGAGGGAGCTAACTCAGCTCCCTCCCTCCCTGAGCCCTATCTTGGAGTCATCTAAAGCCTGCTGCGATGATTTTAACAACTTCTTTGCGGATAAAATCTCTCGGATAAGGGCTGATCTCGACGCCAGTATTTGTGCAGATCCTGTAGGAGAGGTGTCCGAAGCGTCCGTGGTCCCTGTTATACTGGATCACTTTGAGTTTGTTAGTACCGATGAAGTGGACAAGATCCTCCGAAGTGTTAGGAGGATGACTTGCTCTCTTGATCCCTGTCCCTCATGGTTGGCAGCTCAGGGGGGAGACGTGGTGCGACTAATGTTGCACCACATAATTAATACATCTCTAAGTGAGGGCCAGTTTCCATCTAAATTAAAATCAGCAGTGGTTAAACCCCTGCTAAAGAAGCCCTCCTTAGACCCCCTGCTTCATAATAATTATAGACCAATCTCGCTGCTACCTTTTTTAGGGAAGGTGATCGAGAGAGCAGTCGCCCTCCAGCTTCAGTCGATCTTGGACGACACCGATTTTCTGGACCCATTTCAAACTGGCTTCCGGGCGGGCTATGGAGTTGAGACTGCCATGGTCGCCTTAGTTGATGATCTCCGTCTGGGCATGGACAGGGGGAGCGTGTCCCTGTTAGTGCTCTTGGATATCTCAGCGGCCTTCGATACCATTGACCATGGTATCCTTCTGGGACGCCTGAGGGAGTTGGGAATTGGGGGCACTGCTCTGCAGTGGTTCCGTTCCTACCTCTCGGGCAGATCCCAGATGGTGGAGCTGGGGGACTGTCGCTCCGATAGGAGGGCCCTGACATCTGGTGTCCCTCAGGGAGCGATCTTGTCCCCCATGCTATTCAACATTTACATGAAGCCGCTGGGAGAGATCATCCGGAGACATGGGGCGCGGTGTTATCAGTACGCTGATGACACCCAGATAATTTTCTCTATGTCTCCGACTGATGCAGTAACTAAGGTTGGCATCTCTCCTCTAGATGCCTGCTTGGCGTCAGTAATGGGCTGGATGAGGGAGAACAAACTCAGTGTGAATCCAGGGAAAACGGAAGTACTGGTGATAGGCTCCCCGGTTCCTGGTGGTGAGATTTGTCACCCGGCCTTGAACGGGGTCACGCTCCCCCTGAAGGACTCGGTGCGCAGCTTGGGAGTACTCCTTGACTCGTCGCTCCAGCTGACTTCCCAGGTGGATGCGACGGTCAGGAGTGCCTGTTATCAGCTTCGGCTGATACGCCAGCTGCGTCCCTACCTGGACCGAAAGGACCTAGAATCTGTTGTACATGCTTTGGTAACCTCTCGATTGGATTTCTGCAATGCGCTCTACATGGGGCAACCCTTGTACCAAACTCGGAAGCTGCAATTAGTGCAGAATATGGCAGCCAGATTGGTCGCTGGTAGTTCCAGGTCGGACCACATAACACCTATTTTAAAAGATCTTCACTGGCTGCCTATTCGCTTCCGGGCTCAATACAAGGTGTTGGTTTTGACCTATAAAGCCCTAAATGGCTTGGGCCCAGGGTACTTGGAGGACCGCCTCTCCCCACACAATCCACCCCGCACACTCAGAACATCTGGGACCAAATTGCTGGAGGTCCCTAGGTCTAATTTGACTCGGACCTCACAGAGGGCTTTTACCACTGCTGCCCCTGTACTTTGGAATACGCTCCCTGCAGAGCTTCGCTCAGCCGCCTCGTTAGATGTTTTTAAAAAACAGCTGAAAACATATCTATTCCGGCTGGCCTTCCCACCTTAAATTGTTTGTCTGTTTTTCCTGCCCCTTTTTGTTTCCTTGACCCTGGATTGATGATTGTTTCTGCCTTTTTCTACTGCCCCTGTTAGATGTATTTTTACTTATCATTTTCCTGTTCCTGTTTGTAATAATGGTTTTAATTGCTAACTGAATTTTATCTGTATTGTAATGTTTTTAAAATTCTGTAAGCCGCCCTGATCATTTCTTGGAAGGGCGGGGTAGAAATAAAATTTATTATTTATTTATTATTATTATTACATTATCACTTGAAAATGGCATTGAACATTCTTAGAGTTTAATCTGAGACTGTTTCACTTTGTAAATGGAAAGACAGAGGCCATTTTAGATAGCCAGTGAGCCCTTTACATCACAACAGCTTCTTCCCTGATCGAAAAGATACTCCTAGTGCATAATATGAAGGACATAATGGCCATTTTCAGAAACATAAACCAAAAATAGGAGCAAAAACCTGACATTGTATCAAAAGAAGTGTTGCTTTTCCTAAACTTAATATGTATGATTCAAAGAATAAATTCCAAGGTTCACAATTTTGGTTGTTTCTTCACCATTTTCATTTTTATTTTTTTCAGATGTTTCCAAGAGGCTCATTCACTACAAAATCTCACTAGGAGTATTAGGGGCAATCTGTGCCCTTTTAGGATCAGCTGTGATTGTGGTGGTCATGTTTGGTAAGTTCCTAAATGTTAGTTTTAAAACTTCTTAAAAGTCATAATATCACATGATATGTGGCTGCTCCCACCATCTGGAATTCCTTTCTGCAAGAGGCTAGGCTGTACCCCTCCCAGCTTTCCTTTTGCCAACAGGCAAAAACCTTTGTATAGGTTCTTTGTGGGTTTTTCGGTTATGTTATGTGGCCAAGTTCTAGCAGAGTTTGTTCCTGACATTTTGCCAGCATCTGTGGCTAACATCTTCAGAGAATGCTGGCATGGAAATGGGTAAGGTACACACACACACACACACACACACACACACACACACACACAATGTTACCCTGGGTTGGGAGGAGTGATTTCCATGTTAATCTGTGTATTGTTCTGTTACTGAATGGCAAAGTGTCAGGGTGGGAGGATATGCAAAGAGCATTTCTATCTGCTTAATTAGAGATCCATTGTCTCCTGGGTGGTTTTCATTTGCATTTGCTCGCTCTTGATTTTAGGGTTTTTCAGGACTGATAGCCAAACTTTGCTAACTTTAAAGGTTTCTTCTTTCCCATTGAAGTTGTCCAGCTGCATGTGGATTTCAATGGCTTCCCTGTGCATTCTGATCTGATAGCTGTTGGCATGTTTCAGAATTCCAGTGTTTTCAAACAGCATTTTATGCATAGGATGGTTTATAATGTGTTTTGCCACTGCTGATTTTTCTGGCTTACTGAAGTTAAAGTGGAATTATAACACTAATTGTGTAGTGTCTCTCATACCATTTGCCTCACTGTGATTAGGGAGTTTATCACAAAGGGACAACTGGAAATACAAATGGGAATTATCCTGTGAAAATCGCACATTCGTGATTAAGATTTTCACATGTATTTAAACTGCCATTATCATGGGAATATCATGTGAAAACTGTGCAATTCGATAAACGTTTTCACATGACATCATGTTGAAAAGTGATTAAAGTGTCATTAACCAGGCAATGAACAACAACAAATAATTCACAGGATTTTCCCATGAATGGCTTGGTGCTGTTTATTGCCTGATTATTCCTGGGATAATGCTTGTGTGTGAAACTGTTAATTGTGTTTTAATTGCAATTGCGTGATTTTCATGAGATAATCCCTATTTAAACTACCAATTTCCCCCTGTGTGATAAACTCCCATGTTGTCAATGCAGTATCTTGGCCAGAGTGTTTGGAGGTTCCAGTTCTCACTCATATCTAGAACTTATTGAGTGGTCTTGGACCAGTCACTGTCCCTCCCAGTCTTCCTTGCTTAACAGGAAAGTTATGAGGTCAAGTGTGAAAAAAGGAAAGCCATGCAATAGCAATAGCAACAACTAAATGTATAAATTACACTCTACTGCTCAAGGTTTTCAAAGTGGCTGTCATGAAGGTGAGGCTGAAACCATAAACACAATTGAAGATGAAGGTGGAACAATGAAAGGCTTGAAAAGAATAGAAATCAGCCCTTCTTCTTCTGAGATTGTCATTCACCTGTGTGAACCATTTACAGGTAACCACACATCTGTTCTGTTCTTCCTAAGATACCTGAAAAATTTCCATCATCTTCTTGTGACTATTGTGCTATTCCATTGGTCTAATAAATGCAACATCACAATATGACTTCAGAATTTGTTTTGAGGTAAATTCTGCCCTCCATTCCTATAAATTAAATAAAATTTACATTTTTGATGGCTTAAACAAAGACTTAGAAAAAAATTGGAGGATAAATCTATCCATGGCCAGGTCAGTGTGCTACTGTGATGTGTTGACAAACCTCACCTGGCTCAGTATGCTGAGGCCAGATTGTTCAATTTTTGCCATCAGAATCAAAGAACTAGATGGCACCTTCTTCCATGTTATGTACAAATGCTGACCAAATTGGCAGTTGGATTTTAACTTTGCGCCTAATAATGGAACAGTTTCCTCTAGCGTACCTAAGAGAGAGTGGCTAGTGTAAAAGGAGCACAGTGGTTCTCCTGCTTCTAAGAACTCTTGCTGTTGTGTGCCTTCAGCAACTTATGGTTACCCTAAGGGAAACCTATCATAGGGTTTTCTTGGCAAGATTTGTTCACAGGGTGGTTTGCCTTTGCTTTCCTCTGGGACTGATAGTATGTGACTTGTCTAAGGTCACCCAGTGGATTTGTATGGCCAATGGGGATTCAAATCCTGGTCTCCAGAGTCCTAGTCCAATGCTCAAACCACTACACAACACTAGTTCTCCGCCACTCATGACTCTTCAACAAACATTTATTTGTTTATTAACATGTTTATATGCCACTGCATATCAAATAATCACAGGACAGCATGCAATAAAAATGATTTAGGACAATAAATAGCAATAACAATAATTTTACAAGAAAAAAATAAGATTAATTCATTTATTATTTGAAACCAGGGAATTTAAAGCCAGTTAAAACAATTTAAAATATTGTAGACCATAGTACATATGCAAATTGGACCCAAAAATCAGTTATGCCCCATAAGCTATAATAAAAACCATGATTTGGCTTGCTACTAGAATCAGAGCAGTATTGGTGCCAATTGTGCCTCCAAGTGGAGGGTATTCTTTAATTCAGTTGCCTGTGTTGCTGGAGGTAAAAGTCTCAAACAGGCAGCAGGAGGGAGAAAGTGCGGTCTGCAGGCCACATGAACTCCTAGGGTGATTTTGTGACCCAGAAGGACTAAAATTGGGTACTGAAATTTCTTCATATTTTGATCTTGCTTGAGGCAGGCTCTTTTTCTAGTAAGATGTAACCCAGAAGTCAACCTCTATTTCAGTTTCTACTGTGAAAAGAATTTCTTCTTCATCTAAAATGGCTTAGGGGGCCTGGTGAAATTTTACCCCATCTCCTATAGAGCGTGTCTAATGGAGTTGGGGATAACAAATATTGAAAAAAATTGGCAGGGGTATACAATCATGTATAGGAGGCAAGGTAGCCTCCTAATACCCTGAAGTTGCCTGTCCATGTCTAATGGAGGGCCAATCCCAGATTCATAGTTTACTTAGTGCAGTATGGGGGAGAAAAGAGAAAGATGTAGCACACTTAGTTTAGTTTGTGATTTGCAGGACTGAAAGTATCTCTGTTGGACTGGGGAGGAAAGAGTGATGCAAATGGAAATTTTGTGGCAGAGAGTGGATAGTAACCCAAACACCCCTTAAGAATATTTCTTTTCCCCCCAAATTGTTTCAGTCTCAGTGAAACAACTGCAGGATTGGAAAGGGTTTCTGTACCGGTAGCATCACTAGGGGTGGGTGAAGGATTTAGCCCACACTCGGTGATATGCCAGAAGAGGGGTGAGACCCAGTTGGACCCTCCTGCTGCTGCAGGTTGAGGAGGGGTGAGTGTTCACACACCCCGGCTTCACCGCACCAGCAGTGGCCTCCTCCAAACCCCTGCCAACCTCACTGCCATGACACTGCTCTACTTATATGGAGAATGGCATGGCAACTGTGAAGGAAAGGACCATATCCCGCTCTCCCAATTTTGCTACCGCTGTGCCACTCTACTCATGAGTAGAGTGGTGTTGCAACACAATAGAATAGAAATTTTATTTTTATCCCACCTCTCCAGCAGGATCAAGGTGGCTTACAACACAATAAAATATAACAGCAGCACTGCCCCCCAAAGTGCTGCTGCTGCCCTCAGAAGCACCTTCCTGTGGAAGCCTTACCCAATACAGAATAGGGAATTCTAGCAGGTGTTGTCTAGAAACAGAAAACAAAATAGAAGAGGGGCCCTCCTTCCAGCCCACCTGCCATGTCCCTGGCCTCATAGTGAGACGAGGGACTGGGCCAGCCTCACCAGGCCTCGCCCAGAGACAGAAGTGCCCTCCCTCCATTCCATGTGCCATCACCCAGCCCTCAGACAGAGAGAAGAACTGCTGGACTTGATCCCCTTCCCCACTGCCATTCCCTTCTCCTTTGCCTAAGAGGGACGCCGCCGCAGACACAAAGAAACCACAGCCCATTGGAGGTAAAGGCCACAACTTTATTAACATAACCAAAGGCCAAACCAATGCAAAATGTAGGGTTGGCTCTAATGCATGAGGTCTGGATCTGTCATCCATCAGCCCAGTACTGAGTGGATGAACCAAAGTGCTTGGTCACGGCCAAGCTTCAGGATGGCAAGAGATTATGGGTTATCGCTCATGTTCCATCGATCGCTCAAGTGACTGATCGCATATCCGCAACTGCGCATCATCGCATAACTATCCCTTGCCAGCGGGGGCCGCTGTGCTGGTGATGCCCCCGCAATGGCAACACCGCCTCGCTCGCAGCGCCCCCTGTGTCCGGATGGACTCCCGATCCAGCACTACGCAGCCCTGGAAACCACGCCCACCAGATCCAAGACCTATGCAACCGCCACAGATGGGCAGCAGGCCCAAGGCTGCGCTGAGGGATGGGCTGTGTCGGCCCTTTGCTTCGCCCAGCAGATGGGGTGGCAGCGGCAGCGGCACCTGCTCCCCAAATTGCTGCAGCGGGGGAGGTGCGATGGCGGCAATGGCAGAAGCAGCAGCAGCGAGCCCCCCAGCTCCCTGGCTCAAGCTCCTTCCCCGGCTTGAGCCAAGCGAAAATGGCGCCATCCATCGAGGCCTCGTGGCCTTTTGTAGGCCTATTGGCCAATGGGAGGCCAGCATGGGGTGGCAAGGCCCGCCTCCCAGCCTCCCTCCAATCCCAGGCGGTGCCTGAGTATGACACCACCCAATCATTGGGCACTTCCGCCCGCAGAGGCCGCTGGGACCTGTAGACCCCAGCAGCGCGGGCGGAAGTACTGCCTTTCTCTCCTGCCTGAGCCAATCACGGCTCGAGCAGCCCCCGCCGAGGCTTCTGGGGGCCGCTCGAGCCGGATTTTAGATTGTAAGCCTGAGAGCAGGGAACTGTCTTATTAATAATTTTGTAAGCTGCTCTGAGAGCATTTCTAAAGAGTGGGGTATGAATAATAATAATAATAATAATAATAATAATAATAATACCACCAGATGACCTGCAGCATAATTGCTGAAATTCCTTCATCTGCACAATCATTACAGGTATAGGAGCCTCCTCCAGCAGCTTTCCACCTGGCAACATTAAGGGTAAAGTACCCTTGAAAGTTTGCCTTGACTAGTTGTTTTAGGGCCTAAGGGGTTGTTCCCACTTAAGATTTGAAACGATTTAAAATACAACGTTTTTAATAAAATCGATTCAAAATAACACTGTTCTTATCCCGCTATCCGAATCGCTTTGTTCATCGTTCCCATCTGGTTATTTAAATCGAAGTTTTTACCTGCAAGCGTTCCTACTTGGCATGAAATCGGTGTTTAAATAAAGCGATTCTTCTCCTCCATACCTTATTTGGAGCTGTCAATCAATAGTACGTCAGAATGACGTAACGTTAATCCGGAATATTTGGAAGCGCCCATACCTGGCCCAGAGGGACCTTGAAACTGTAGTACACGCCCTAGTAACCTCGAGACTGGATTTCTGCAATGTACTCTACATGGGGCAACCCTTATACCAAACCCGGAAGCTGCAAATGGTGCAGAACATGGCAGCCAGGCTGGTCACTGGTACGTCCAGGGCCAGCCATATAACACCGGTATTAAAAGATCTCCATTGGCTGCCCATTCGCTTCCGGGCGCAATATAAGGTGTTGGTGTTGACCTATAAAGCCCTAAATGGCTTGGGCCCAGGATACCTGAAGGACTGCCTCTCCCCATATATTCCGTCCCGCACCCTCAGAACATCTGGGCAGCAACTACTTAGGGTTCCCGGGGCGAGGCTTGTCTCTACCACCAGGAGGACTTTTTCCATCGCCGCCCCGGCCCTTTGGAACACGCTGGCCACAGAGCTCCGCTCAGCTACCTCCCTGGCCCAATTCAGACGGGATCTTAAGACCTTCCTGTTCAAGACTGCATCCCCCGAATGAGGTCCTATAGGCCTCCCCCCGCCGCACTGACAACGGGATTGGCTAACCTGGGGCCTTTTGTTTTTATGTTTTTGTAATGATGTATGATTTTAAAGTGTATGTTTTATTGTGTTTTAACTGCTGTGAACCGCCCTGATCCGATGGAAGGGCGGTATACAAATAAAAATTTTATTTATTTATTATATCTTTTGGCATCGTTTCCATTTCATTGACAGTCAGGGAGAATCCCTTCAGAGAGCACAGAGTGGGAGAGGCTTCTGGCAAAAAGCGAAGCTCTTTCCAGAGGAACTATGGGATAGGTTTTGGAGGGCAGCATCCTGTCTCCCAAGACAGCCAGGGAGAATCCCTTCAGAGAGCACAGAGATCAATGGGAGAGGCTTCTGGCAAAAAGCGAAGCTCTTTCCAGAGGAACTATGGGATAGGTTTTGGAGGGCAGCATCCTGTCTCCCAAGACAGCCAGGGAGAATCCCTTCAGAGAGCACAGAGATCAATGAAGGAGGCTGCTGGAAAAGCAGGGAGGGAGCACTCTTCCCAAAGATTCTCTTTCCAGGGTTGGAGGAGAAGGCAGATTCCGTTTGAGAAAGAGAGGGAGAAAGGCTCTATTCCCCCCCCGCCATTGATCAGAGCCCTTCCTTGCCTGGGCGAGATCAGATGCCTCCTCGCGAGGAGCCTTCCCTTCCCTGCCTGGGCGAGATCAGTGCCCAAGCGGGCAGGGAATGCCTCTTTGAGAGGAGCCTTCCCTTCCTGCCTCTCCTCCGTTAGAAATGGGCTCTCCCCACACAGAGGGGAGGTTGCAATCCACCGGGGGAAGCCTTGTACTCCTTTGGCAGATGCAGGCGCTTGAGCAGCCGGGACTTCAGGCGCTTAAAGCGCTGAAGAGATTAAGCGCCTGTAAACCATTAAAATAAAAAATAAAAATAATCCTTATCTCTTATTGAAAGACCACAGCGGACAAAGGGGTGAGGGAAGCAAAAATGGCGACAGCCAGATGGATGGGGACAGAAAGGGCAACTCCCCCAAGGACAGCCCCATCGCACTCCGCTCCTCCCATTCATCTAACGCAATTTCAAAGGCTGTCGTTCCTATTTAAATGCTCCGGTTCCTAAATCGAATCAATGGAAAAACGTAGGTCAGACCCTAGTGTTTTTTTAACACGCGTTAAATGAGGAAAACTCGAATCAAAATTTTATTCCGCTCTACAATTCGATTTGTAGTGGAGACGATTGCGGGTTGCTCTAGAACCGTTCTAGGTTTAAATCGGATCCTAATAGGAACGCCACTCCTTGGATTCGATTCAGAACGCGGGGTTTCACCTAGTGAGAACAACCCCTAAATACCTTAAGGCACCAGATCCCATCTGATCTTTGATGCTAAGCAGGGATAGCCCTGGTTACTACTTGGATGAGGGACCACAAACAAATACCAGGTGCTTTAGGCTGGAAAAGCCACCTCTGAATATCCCTTGTCTAAAGCAACCCGATGAAATTCATGGGGTCACCATAGGTCAACAGGCAACTTGAAGAAACATGCACACAAAGTTCCTTATTTCAGTACACTAACATCCTTTTCCTTTTGAGAAGGTTCTCTCTCTCTCTCTCTCTCTCTCTCTCTCTCTCTCACACACACACACACACACACACACACACACACTTATCTCCCCTTTTCTCTCCCTGATTCTCTTTCCCTTTCCTCCTTTAGACTAAGCTACTAGGCAGTACCCAAAGGATGCTCAGCAATGGCTCCTCTTCATCCTGGAAAGAAGTGAAAGTGGGGTGCCACAGTGTTCTGTCCTGGGCCCAGTGCTTTTCAACATCTTTATCAATGACTTGGACAAAAGAATAGAGGGTATGCTTATCTGATTGCAATGACACCAAACTAGAAGGAGTAGCTAATACCCCTGAGGACAGGATCAAAATTCAAAATGACCTTAACAGATTAGAAAGCTAGGCTAAAACTAACAAAATGAATTTCAGCAGGGAGAAATGTAAGATGCACTGCACTTAGGCAGAAAAAATGAAATGCATAGATGTAGGATGGAGGACACCTAGCTTAAAAAGACTACATGTGTAAAGGATATAGGAGTCCTAGAATATCACAATTTGAACATGAGTCAATAGTGTGATGCAGCAGCTATAAATGCCAATGCAATTCTAGGCTGTATCAATGGAAGTGTAGTGTCTACATCAAGGAACGTAATAGTGCCACTCTATTCTGCTTTGGTCAGGCCTCACCTGGAATACTGCATCCAGTTCTGGGCACCGCGATTTAAAAGGATGTTGGCAATCTTGAACATGTCCAGAGGAGAGTGACCAAAATGGTGAAGGGTCTGGAAACCATGCCCTATGAGAAAAGACTTAGGGGCTGTACAGACTGTCTTGAAGCCCCAGCATGGGGGTGGCATTGGGAGCATAGCATTTGGATTATGCATGCCCTGACACCACCCCCACACCAGCATCATGTTGCCTGCCAGGCTGCCCGTCAGGCAGAATCACAGTGCTCCTTTCACGCAGCATTGATACACCACACGCCAAAAGGAGAGCCAAAAAGTGCACGGTGATGGCAAGGGCAGCTTTATGCTGGCTCTGAAAGAAGTGGCATTTTGCTGTTTCTTTTAGTGCCAGCAAAGCACCAGATCAGCACCACAGTATGCAGGTGCCATGGCTCCAATCTGGTGCTGAAAGGGGCAGCAGGACACCACTCTATTGGGGCGGTCTGTAGAGCCCCTTAGGGAACTGGCTATGTTTACCCTGGAGAAGAGAAGGTTAAGAGGTGATATGATAGCCCTGATGAAATATTTGAAGGAGTATCATATTGAGGGTGGAGCAGACTTGTTTTCTGATATTCCAGAGAATAGAACATGGAACAATGGATGCAAGCTACAAAAATACATTCCACCTCAGCATCAGGAGGAACTTCCTGACTGTAAGGGCTGTTGATAATGGAACACACTCCCTCAGAGTGTGATGGAGTCTCCTTCCTTGGAGGTCTTTAAATAGAGGCTGGGTGGCCATCTGCTAGGCATGTTTTGATTGTATCTTCTTGCATGGCAGGAGGCCGAACTGGACAGCACTTGGGGTCTCTTCCAACTCTTTGATTGTAAGATTCTATGAGAAATGCACACATTTTTTCACAGCATGTAGTTGGTATCAAAGTGGGAGTTAACGTTTATGGAGGAGATGCTGAAGTGGTTTGTGTGGTTAGCAAAACAAGCAGCAAGAGGCTCAGCATGAAAGCAGTGACAATGAAGGGTAGGAAGAATGCATGAGTTAATTTTAATTTTGTAAAAGATGCAGGTTTAAAAGAAAAAGAAACCTCCCCAGGTGACTTTGACATATCCACATGTAAGTCCCATTGAGTTCAGTGGGGATTACACACTAAGGAAAATAAGAATAATGTTAAAATTCATATTACTAAAATCTCTCCAAACACTGTTTGGTCTACTTCCTCAGATTCAAGTCTATGAAAATGTTCAGTCCAACTTCTTTCACACAGTTAATCTCAAAGGTGCTACAAGATCCCTTTGCATACTGATATTCCAGACTAACACAGTTATGTCTCTGAATTCTTTCCCACAATCTCAAAGGCGCTTCACGATTTCTTTGTTTAAAT
This sequence comes from Sceloporus occidentalis, assembly GCA_023333645.1. NCBI lineage: Eukaryota > Metazoa > Chordata > Lepidosauria > Squamata > Phrynosomatidae > Sceloporus > Sceloporus occidentalis. The sequence continues at coordinate 20,826,820 of JALMGF010000001.1, forward strand.
GATTATGAAAAGGGAGATTGTTCTAAATCAAGCTTCCTCAACAAAGCCATTATGGTTGGGGATGATAGCAATAGCAATAGCAATAGCAATAGCAGCTTCGTTTATATACCGCTTCATACTGCCTAAGCAGTCTCTAACTGTAAGCTAATTGCCCCCAACAAGCTGGGTACTCATTTTTGCAATCTTGAAAGGATGAAAGTCTGAGTTGAGCTTGAGCCCTGGCTGGTAATGAACTTGCAACTTTATGGTTTGAGAGTAAGTGGCTGTAATACAGGCATTTAACCACTGCGCTACCAGGGCTCCTTGCACTCCTCCAGGGCTCCTTGCCCCCGTTGCCTCATTCATTCTCTCTCACACACACACACACCATTTACCCAGACAAGGGATGAACAGGCAAGTGAGACAGCAGGAGGGAATGGGAGGGGCACACTTGCCAGTCCTCCTCCTCCTCCTCTGCCTGCTCAGCTTCCTCCTCAGGAGAAAGCTGTGCAGTGGAACACCCAAGGGCAAGCCTTCACACCTCTTTCTCCTTCTGCACAAGGAGGAAACTGAGCAGCAGAGGAGCAAGTGCAAATGGTCACACCTCAAGGCTATTCCAGAGGAGGAGGGGTGTAAATTATCCCCTTCTCTGCCTCTCGGCTTCTTCCTCGTGCAGACAGTCGGGCAGTGGGCACAGCAGCACCACTGATCACACATTCCCCTGCCATAGGAGGACATCTCCTCTGAGATGTCACCCAGTACAGTTTGCACCCACACACACACACACTCTCCAGAGATGCCACTGCTAAACTGTGAGTCAAAAGGCACAGAGGTGTAAGTTGAAGAGAGAGAGAAAGGGACATTAGTTACTAAGGAATTTGTGCAGTGTAGAAAAAGAGAGATAGAAGTCCCTCACACTGGACAAGTTCAGCTTTTAATTTATTTATACCAGAAGGAACAAACAGACTAGAGTCAGTAATAAGAGAAACTCCTTTATCTTCTTCCTTCTTCTAGAGAATGCAACATGTAAGCTTTGTCCAGCCAACTGGAGAGAAGAAAAAGGAACCTGCTACTGGTTTTCAAAGGAGAAAAGGGATTGGTCTGAGGGCTACAGTGACTGTTCCAGGAAGAGAGCCCAAATGCTTGTGATCAAAGACACAGAAGAAATGGTAAGATGAACAATTGTTTTGAAAGCCAAGAGTAAGCTCAGCAAAATGTGGTGAATATAAACCCTAAAATGCAAATTCTGATGTTGTAGGTATGAATGAAACCAAGCTCTCTATAGCTCCACTGCATCTTGATGCACAATTCAGTTTCCTGAGGTCAAAACATAATGCTGTGATACTAACAATATTTTATTAACAATGGAGATTTTCACATGGCCAAAAGTGACGGGAGCATAGCAGGATGATCCTGTCACTATCTCACAATTGTGTGAAGATTTTCAAATGATGTCATGTGACATCACCGTAATCGTATCATTATCCCACCAACAGTTTAGAGTAGTGGGGCCACATGTGGCCTTCCAAATCTTTCCCATTGTAAAAATGAAAACCATGTCTCCAGAAGTCTCCATGGATGGATATGATGATTCCTGAATCTTCTTTTAGTCCTTCCCTCCTCCAGACTTTGAGTAACCAGAAGTGATCTTTGGTCACTTTCGGTTTTACTGTAAGTGTCTGGTGTGGCTGAAGTGCTCTGAGAGATAGAAAATAGTTGCCAGGCCCTATCTGATCCCTTTTCCCTTACTAACCTCTGCAGACTGATAACTGATAACGGTCAGGCAATTTCTAATGGAGAGTTTAAGCTTTTAGGTCAACCTTGGCCTCACTGGTTAGAAATAAGAACATGGATATCATGTAAAATGTAACTTTAAAAAATCACAGATAGGAGTGACACTGTTCCTAATGTTTTTGGCAGAAGTTCATCTATGACAGTGTTCAAGAGAAATATCCTGTTTGGCTTGGACTTAATTTTACACCCTCAGTGAAATCCTGGACTTGGGTAGATGGAACAACATTAAATCAAACCCTGTAAGTGTTTCTCTTGTTTCCCATAAACACACTGTATCTCATATTGGAGTGACCTGAATTATAAGCTCTCCATTCCTATATTGCCACTTGATTGGAGTGGTGACAATGACTCATAGCACATATGAAACATCTCAATTACTAAGCCTTATGTCTGAGACACAATGAGTAGAATCCTGTTAATGACCTACACTTGTGTAAGAGTTGTGTATGTGTGTGTAATGTCTCTTTTTGCACAAGATGCAGGGGGCTATCCCCTTGTCCTTTTGTCTCTCATCCAAAATCTCCCCCTCCACAGCTGTCAAGTCCTGGCCGAGTTTGCTGCTGGCGCTGCTCCTTACTAACCACATTCCACACTTAAACAAATAAATTCATAGACACAGTTGATATCTTCCATGTCCATGGAGGTTCTTTATCTTGAGTTGCAATATGTACAAATATTTACAGAGTCTTCTCACTGATTTCTATCAAATTTGCTGTCTGTTGTAACTCAGCACACAGTTCCAAACTACACAACGATCCACAAGCCATCCAAACCACAATCACCAGCCACAAATGACCTGTCTCCTGGTGCACTTATATACTGTGATAGCTATGAATCATCAACCTGTGCCCCACAGCATGATGCAACCTTTTGCAGTAAGTTGCATCATGCCATGTGCTCTGACCCAGCATTTTTAGGACAGTCTCATAGGATATATGATGCATCCTGTCAGCCAAAATATTTTCATCACCGTTTAAAGGAATATTTTTCCAACAGAAGCAGTGGCTGTCATTCGTCCCAAGAGAAGGAATCCTCATTTTTTCCCACCTAGGAGCCTGGACAAGCAGCATCTAGAGGGAGAACCCTCTAGACTGCCTTCCCATATCTCCCTTTTCCATTAGTAAGGAGCAGCCACAGCAGCCAGTGTTTGACAACTTACAGGGCAGGAGCGGATATGTGGAACTGCATGGGCAGAGCATTATGCTCCATTAATCTGTTGTAAGATCTTGGCCAATATCTGATAATATGAAATATCTGCCTGTGTCATTTGGATCTTTGATACCTTCTCAGACATACATTTTATCATCTGAGAATACCATAACATGACAAATGTTGTTGTTGTTAACTGCCCTCAATTCAATTTTGACTAATGGTGACCCTATGGATAAGACATCTCCAAAACTCCCTGTCCTCAACTGCTCTGCTCCGGTGCTGTAAGTTCATACATGTGACCTCTCTGAATGAGTCTGTCCATCTAGTCTGGGGTCTTCCTCTCTTTCTATTGCCTGCCACCTTTCCCAGTATTATTTTTTTTCTAATGAGTCATGCCTTTTCATGATATGGACAAAGTATGACAGCCTCAACTTGATCATCTTGGCTTCCAGGGAAAGTTCAGGCTTGGTGTGTTCACAGAGAATTTGTTTGTCTTTTTGCATCCTCCGCACTCTTCTCCATCACCATATATCAAATGAGTTGATTTTCTTATCTGCTTAATATTCAATGAACAGCCCTCAAATACATACATGGTGATGAGGAATATAATGGCTTGGATGATTCTAACTATAGTGTTTTGTCATATAGCTGTACATTTTCTTCTCTAGTTCTTTCATAGCTGCTCTTCCCATTCCTAGTTCTCTTCTGATTTCTTGACTGCAATCTCCATTCTGATCAATGTATGGGAAGTCTTTATCTGTTTTGATTTTCTCATCATCTAGGTTGAATTTATGTAGGTCCTCTGTGGTCATTATTTTTGTTTTCTTTATGTTCAGTAATACACAGCCTTTGCATTTTCTTCTTTGACCTTCTTTAGTAATTGTTTCAAGTCTGTGATGCTTTCCACAACTAGTATGGTGTCATCCACATATCTTAGATTGATGTTCCTTCCTTCTATCTTCACTCCTACTTCTTCTGATTCTAAAATTGTTCTTTGTATGATATTTTCTGCATACAAGGTGAACCTAGGATGATTAACAACCAAAAAGAAAAAGAAAAAAGTAGAGGCTGATGAAAGAAAAAGCTATCTTTGGATGCACCTTCAAGGGGTGTCTAGATTCAAAATTCCCTGTGCATGGCTCCTCTGGCCTGTTGTTTCATTTCACATGTGCATATTGACAGTATCAAATAAAATGTTTGCCGACACATGGTGAACTGCTCCTCATTTTGTGGCATAGGAACCTACTTCTACTCTTTCCATGTTATTTCTTTCTCTTATACCAAAGTTTCTGTTAAGGAAATAATGTCAAGGAGCACATATGCTTCATTAACTGAGGCATACCTGTATACAGCTTGATAATAGGTGGAGGTTCAACAGCTTAACACTCTAAGACAGGGGAGGAAATATGTGGCTCTCCAAATGTTTCTAGACTGCAATTCCCAGCATTCTTCACCTTTGCCTATACTGGCTCTAGCTGATTGGACTTGTAGTCCAACAGCACATCCTACTGGATTTTGGAGAGAAGGATTTACAGGAGACCATTGATATCCATTGGGAGTTGGTTCTAGGACCACCACCACCACCACCACCCCCCGTGGATACCAAAATCCATGGATGCTCAAGTCCCATTAAGTGCAATGAAATAATAAAATGGTGTCCCTTATATAAAATAGCAAAATCAAGGTTTGCTTTTTGTATTTTTAAAAAATATTTTTAATCCATGGATGGTTGAATACATTGATATAGAATATGTGGATACAGAGGGATGACTATACTATCATATTTGGATTTGCTGCAGACAGCAGCTCCCTCCATCTGAGTTTGTTTGTTTTTGAATTCACACACACCCCACACACACCCCAATTACAAGGAAGCTTATTTGCAGCATTTCTTAGGCTGGAAGAGGCCTCCAATTCAGTTTATTGCTGGTCAATGAAGCCTGCTATCTTACTATCAATGGATGAACATAAACAAAATGCCTTTGCCAAAATTGCTTGCTAGAAATATGCCCTTTTTTGCTATTCCTTCCAGAATCCCTATAGCACATAGCCTGTGCTGACAGAAGGATTCTGGGAATTGCAGTCCAAAAGTGTAACTTTTCAAAATTATTTCATCCAATAACTTTTCCTGTATTAGAATCAAGAGTGGGAAGGGATCCTGAGGTCAGAAACTGCGCTTCACTTTGAGAATATGGTTTAATGTCTATGGTTTAAGTCAGAGGTGGAAACTGTGATGCTGTCCAGATATTGTGACACTCCAACTTCCAGTATCTCTAACTATTGGTCCACTGGTAAGGAATGCTGAAGCTGCAGTTCCACAGCACCTGGAGGGCTGCACAGTTATCAGCTGTGAATATTCCACAGATAGGCAGCACATACCCTGGTTATAAATACAGCATATGAAAAAGAAGTTCTCCTTTTCTCTCCTCAGGATCCAGCTACTTCCTGCAGAAGGTGGGGCCAGCTGTGGAGTCATTAAGAGCAAACCTCGCTCTGAAATGTGCACTGCTGAATTTAGGTGGATTTGTGAAAAAGAAGCCATTTTGCTCTGACATGCGACCAACTTTAATGTGCTAATAAAGCACCTTGCCTTTCCTCAGATGTCCTGAATGACAATAACAATATAAAAATTATTTCTAAGAAGAAAAAGGAGTTCAGCGGCATCAATAGGGGGTTGTGTGAGGTGTGTACTGCTGCACTGGGTTACACTTCCTAAGAAGGGTGAGAATCCCATTGGGCCCTCCTCCTGCTGTGCTGTGTACACACTGGGGCTGCCCAGTGCCCATTCCGTCTTCTCTGCTGCCCTGGCTCTCTCTGTGAGGTGGAAGCCAAGGCAGCAGAGGCAACCTCTCCCACTGCCTCATTTGCCTGGCAGCACTCTGGCAGCCCTGACTGGGGATCAGATGGGCAGGTGAGTGAGTGGGGCAGCAGCAAGAGGAAGCATGGAAGCCAGGGTAGCTATGTTCCTATGCAGATAGGTTAAATACTTGAAAGGGTGGAATCACATCCTTCCCAGTAGGCTCAGGAAAAAGCAAACTGCTGCAGCCCCTCCTACTTTGTGTGGGTTTTTTTCTCATTTTGCCAAGTTGGCCACACTCTAATGTTGCAGGGCCAGTTTTGTTCCAGTTTTAATCTGTTACATGTTGAAGAGCATGGAAAACTGACCTGTGCAACATCTATAAAAGTAAATTGTAATGGTATAGGCCCAGCTTACACCATGGTACTAACAGTATGCCAGACTCCTTTCTGTGTTTTTCGGACTATGTGTACAGAAAGGGACTTCCCTTCCCCTATCACCCAGGAGAAATCAGAAGACCAGGCCTGGTGAATCAAGAATCCAACTTTATTAAGGAAAAGAAATGTTCTTCTGTCTCCCACCCTGACATTTCTGACCAGAATCTCAGGAGAATGGGAGCCCTGAGCCACTAGTTCTTACATTCCAGTATAGTTTGTTAAGGTACAAAAGTACATGTGCTGCGAAATTTTCATTTTATATTTTATTTCATTTATATCTTGCCTTTCTCTCACTACAGAATTCAAGACAGCACACAATATCTTAAAACTTAAAAACAATCAACACAAAAGTTAAAACACCAGATTTTAAAACACAAGTTAAAACAACATTAAAAAGATCTCTTTATATATTTTACATAATAAATGCATTATATTATTTTACATAATGAAATAACATTACACTAGTGCCAGTGGAAAGAGAACAGTGAAGGGGCCAATGGGACCACCTGTGCAAAGGAGCACAGAAGAGCCACACAGAAGGCTCTCTCTGAGTCCTCAGCAACAGCACCTGCGAAGGTGGTCAGACTGAGGGAAAGCCCTCCTTTGCAGATCTTAAAACATGCACTGATTTATATATGGATCAGTGTCATCCCTAGGATTGGTGTCATGGGAAAACCGATTGGGGAGAGAGGGGTGGACAGTTGGCTTCCCACCTTCCTTCTGGAGGATATCCTCCAGAAAAAAGAGGGACACTACCCCCACCCAGAAAAGAGCTCAAAAAAAGAGGCATCTAGAAATGTCAATCCCGGCCCCTTAGTCCTGGAAACGCCTCCTAGAGAAGAAGGCTGAAATGGAGGAGGGGTCCTCGGTCTCCCTTCCCTCCCGGATCCCCCCCCCTCCTCCTCTTTACCGCAAGAGAAGCCGATCCTTCGCTGCTGAAGCCAGGAGCAACCTGAGAAGGAAGAAAGATAAGGAGGAGCCTTTGACTCCTCTTTCTTCCTTCCTTCCTTCCTTCCTTCCTTCCACAACTGTCAAACCATTTTCTCTTCTTCATCAAAAAATCCCTCAGAGGTCTCCAGTCGTTTACAATTGACTCTAAAGAGCCTTCCGACAAAAAGATTTAAAAACCCCCAGTTTGGAAATAATCCAGTTTGGGACCACTTCAACTGCCCTGGCTCAATGCCAGGGAATTCTGGGAACTGTAGTTCTGTGAATCATTTACCCTTCTCTGTGAGAAAGCTCTGGCAAACTCCCATAAGCCGCAGTCAAGGCCCCTTCCCAGGATTCCCTAGCCGCGAGCCGGTATTGCTTTGGGCAGTCCGTTCAGTATAAAAACACAAGGATCCAGGGTTCCTTTTCTTTAAATAGTCCGAGGTCCCTCTCCATTCTTCGCCCCTTGTGCCCAAAGTCACGGAGTTGGCAGCAAAAACAAAAAAGTCTGTCATTTGCCAAAGCCGCAGATCTTTTGCGAAACACTCCCTTATCGAAGGAATAAGTATCAAGCGAGGGGAAGCCCAAGGCTGTCATGGCCTTTGGTGGGTTTTTCGGGCTCTGGGGCCCTTGTTCCTCGCCAGCGGGTATCTTCAGAAAATGCTGGTGTGAGGGCTAAAGATAGATAGATCTAGATATATATAGATAGTGTGACTCGCCCTAGATCAGCTTCCATGCTCGAGGGGGTTTCCAACCGTAGCCCCCTCGAAGGAGCCCTAGTCAGCCCACTCCGCCAGCCGGAATTCCCCTTCTCTAACTGGATCTCAAAACACACTACAGGAATAGTCCACTTTGAGACCGCTTTCACTGCCCTGACTCAATGCTAGGCAATCCTGGGAAGTGGAGTTTTGGGATACACCGAGCCTTTTCTCTCTTAGGCAGCTCTGGTGCCACAACAAACTACAGTTCCCAGGATTCCCTAGCAGTGTGTTTTGGACGGCCCACAACAAACTCCCAGAATTCCATAGCCTTGAGCCAAAAAAAAAAAAAGAGTTAAAGTGATGCCAAACCGGGTTATTTCTCCAATGTGGATGCAGCCCTTAATCCCTGAGGGTTAGATCCCGAAGTCTTGTACCGTGTTCTGCAACACCTTTGAAAGACACGTGTCTGACAGGTCGATGGCACTGGCTCTTTCAAACAATTTTTATTGACGTTTTCAGTATATTCTAAAAGTCATAGATAAAATATAAAACAAGGAAAGAAAACCAACGTAGATCGAAACGACTGCTATAGATAGTAACGACTAATAAAGTTAAGAAAAGCGGCTTCCGACTTTCTTTCCGGTGGTTATGATAATGATAATCATAATAATAATGCATACAGATGCAGTGCCTCTCCCTGTAGCCTGTTTCTTCCAATAATCCACTCGATTTAATAATAATATAATAATAATAATATATTTATATTCTGCTTTTGGCAGAGGAATCAAAACGGATTACAACAGTTTAATTGAACTGAATTCCCAAAACCCACAACGACCAAATCGTTTTCTTTCCTTCACCAAAAAATAATCAATCGGAGGTTTCCAGCCATTTACAAATGACTCTATAAGATCTAAGACCCGTAAGCAATATTGAAAATCTATCCATGATTTCGGCCACTCCATTCAGTTTCAAAACCCAGTGATGAAGGTTGCTCCCTTTACAATACAAACCCGACATCCTTCTCCACTCATAACCTGTGCCCAAACCACTTGCATTAAGAGATACTATCCACGTTCAGTCTCTCGTTTGCCAAAGTAGCAGGGAGGCCAGGGTTTGAATCCCTGCTCAGTCAAGGAAACCCAGTGAGCAAGTCACACTCTCTCAGCCTCAAGGGAAGGCAATGGCCAACCGTTAGCAAGAAATTTCCCCAAGAAAACCCTGATAAGCTCTTCCCTTTCGCGTTGTCACTGTTAATAGAAAAGCCTTGAAGGCACAAACACCACAGGAGGATTTCAACATCACTTGAAATCAGGCGGACCCTGATTTCAACATCACTTGAAATCAGACGGACCCAGAGTAGTGTAATAAGGAAGTTAACAGGAGTCAAGAAGAAAGGAAGAAACATAAAGAAGACAAAAGGAAACAAAAAGAAAACGCTGTGTTTATTGTACATGCTCATTAGTGTGAACATTTGTAACAATTGTCTTTTCGGTCAAGATATATGAAAGAATAAAAATTTCAATTAAAATAAAATAAGTAGAGGGGAGAAATGAGGCTCTCTGCTGCAGATGTTTGGAGCCTATAGATTTTCAGCCATTTAGAAACATGATTTCAATGATGAAACTGGGATGCGACCATCACCACCAGCCTTTAAATATACTTTAAGAGGAAGTAGGTGCACCCCATGGAAAGGTAAAAGAGCATCGAAATCCAATTACAAAACGTTTTTTATTTAATTTAATTTTTAGTATAATTTTATTGATTAAAAACAATAACAACACAAAGACCCACGTCATACATAATAAAAGCCAAAGACAACAACAAATCAAGTAACTTCTTGAGAGAACCATACAAACTACATTTCTCCATTTGGTATTAATAATTTTCTAGTTAAACCGCTTGAATTGCCATGGCTCAATACTGTGGAATTCTGGGATCTCTAGCCTTCTCTGTCACAGAGCTCTGGTGCCACACCAAACTACAAATCCCAGGATTCCAGAGCATTGAGCCTGGGCAGTTAAAACAGTGTTTAAACCGTCTAATTAAAAATAATAATTGTAAGGTGCTCTGATAGCCTTTAGGGCTGAAGGGCGGGGTATAAGTACTCTAATAAATAAAAAAAGAAATAATTGCATTATTTCTGAAGTTTTTGGATGCTGTGAATTTTAATGTATTATTTTAAAGTATTTTTTTAACTGTTATAAGTCACCATGAGTCCCAAACTGAAAAAGGTGAGGAGGAGGAGGAGGAGGAGGAGGAGAAGGAGGAGGAGATGATGGTGATGGTGGTGGTGGTGATATTATTATTATTATTATTATTATTAACAACAAGATCTGAACGTGTTGGGATTTGCTACAGATGTGTGTAAATATACAGGAAACCAGGATGTGCACTGAAATAATAGGCTTTTAGTTAGGGTTAGTTCAGTTAGGTTTGGTGCCCCTAAGGCGAACCTATCACTGGGTGTTCTTGGCAAGTTTCTTCAGAGGGGTTTTGCCCTTGCCATCCTCTGAGGCTGAGAGAGCATGACTTGCCCAAGGTCACCCAATGGGCTTTACATGACTGAGCTGGGATTTGAACCCTGTTCTCCAGAGTCCTAGTCCAATGCTCAAACCACTCCACCACACTGTCTGTCAAGCATGGCACACTTTTAACCATGTACTGACTGGGAAGTAAGCCCCATCGGGAATTCATCATTCTCAAAGAAAATATGAATAGGAGGAGGCTGTAATATAGAATATAACATATAGACAAAAAATTAAAATCATCTATACATACATACCTGTAAATCAAAACAATAATATGTTGCTTCTTCAGATAAATCATTCTGTAAATTCTGTAGATTAACCACAAAAATAATTCCATACATCCAAGGATATCTGCTGAGAACTGATTTCTAACTGTCCATCAGATGTGTGCTATTTATTAACTTTCAGGCTGTTTTTTGGGTTCTGGGTCCATCTGCCAATGATGGCTGTGATCCAGGGAGAAGCAAGGTATGGAAACTCCAGACTTCATTATAGTCCCAGATGAACAGTTGAGGAAGATGGATTGGGCTCCTTCCACTCTGTTCATTATGAGATTATCCTTGAAGAAAGCATTAAATGCTATCAAATGCAATGAACAGCTTCCTTGAGGATGTCCCAGCATGGCTTAGCAACCTGGGCAAAAGAGATAAAAGAAATACGGTCAGAAAACAGGGGAGAAGAGAGAAAACTGGTTACAGAATGTTATTCTAACTGTGATTGGTTTAATTTTCCTGTAACTTGCAACTCACTGGGGGTCTTCAGTGACAGCTAAAGGCTTTCTGTTTCATTTGGGCAGTGAATCCACCCCAGGATTTAATGCAAACCTATCCACACTTTAATTCATAGTAAAAATACAGGATAGATTTCACCAGTTGATTATCAACTTTAAAAACAAACAAACAGTATTTCCTTATTTAGTGTCTACATTAGCTCAGAGGCTTGAAAAGGTTTTTTAGGGTCTAATCTGCACTGCAGAAATGATGCAGTTTGACGCTGCTTTAACTTCCATGGCTCAGCGCTATGGAATTCTGGCATTCGAAGTTCTGTGAGATATTTAGCCTTCTCTATCAGAGAGCTCTGGTGCCACAACAAACTACAAATCCCAGGATTCCATAGCATTGAGCCATGACAGTTAAATGTTGGAATATGGGCAAAATCTAGAAGTTTGGTCATTATTGAGTTAATGGTGAGCTGCTGAGATAGAAATGGCCTTCAGTTGTATTATGTTGTTGTTGTTGTTATTGTTACATAATCTTAAATCAGCTACTGAGCCTTTATAAGACTAGCTTTCTTTTGTGACTTACTCTCTCTTACCCTTTCCCCCTTTGCATTACATTTTGTCTTACACTGCTTCAGTGTAGTTGACATTGTTTGATATATTTGCTATTTTGTATTACTTTGCTTGCCTTCGTTCATGTTTTTCTCTTTTGGCTGTACTAGTTTTGAATACTTTTGCTATGTACTGTACATTGTTTCTTTTCAACAGAAATAAAAGATTACTTATGTTGCTTTTGGCCTTTTTTGACTTTTCAATCTTATTGTTTCCATGCCAAAGTGGTGTCAAACTGCTTTATTTCTGCAGGGCAGATGCAGCCTTGAACTAAAAATTGCAAAATCGGTGCATGATTAGTGGCAGGGTTAGTGGTTGTGTTGGCTGGAGGATACTGGGAGTTTCAATACGAAAATAAACTTTTCTAAGGTCTTGCCTAATACTGATCCAAACCTTCCATGCTCTGAGCTCTCCTGATTCAAATATTACAATCTGCCACTTGGCAAGCTTTTGAAAATGCAGCAATCTGGTGGTGTCCTCTTTCCATGGACTAAATTACACCCTGGATGTATTTACAGTGAACTCAATGTAATGTAAAGTTCTTAAACTAGTCATAACTAAAGTATGCCATGTTTGTATTTTTGAATTAATTTTATTGGGATGTGGTGCCCATTTCGTTGAGAAAAGGTCAACTGCCTGCATCCCATATTTAACACTAGCAAACAACACAATAAAAAACCTCAGCTCTCTGTCTCCTTTCCATTTATTTTTTGTAAGATCTGGCTCTCCTGTATTAATAGCAACAATCTTTGGCCCTCCTTTTGATGTTCTCTGATAAGCAGGCTTTTGCTTTTTAAAAACTTGCACGACGGTGCTGCTATTTGGTTGCACACATGTGTTCTGAGGTAAAAAGTATTTATTATTGTTATTATTATTAGCAATGGATGCTACACTTGCACCCTGCATTCCTACAAGTTCTTCTTCAACTGTAATGCTTTTTCATAGAACATAGAATCATAGAATTGTAGAGTTGGAAGAGACCGCAAGGGCCATCCAGTCCAACCCCATTCTGCCATGCAGGAAATCACAATGAAAGCATCCCCGACAGATGGCCATCCAGCCTCTGTTTGAAGACCTCCAGGGAAGGAGACTCCACTACACTTCGAGGGAGTGGGTTCCACTCTCTAGCAGCCCTTACTGCCAGGAAGTTCTTCCTAATGTTGAGGTGGAATCTCTTTTCCTGGAGCTTGCATCCATTGTTCCGGGTTCTGTTCTCTGGAGCAGCAGAAAACAAGCTTGCTCCCTCCTCAATATGACATCCCTTCAAATATTTAAACAGGGCTATCATATCACCTCTTAACCTTCTCTTCTCCAGGCTAAATACACCCAGCTCCCTTAGTCGTTCCTCGTAGGGCATGGTTTCAAGACCTTTCACCATTTTAGTTGCCCTCCTTTGGACACGCTCCAGTTTCTCAATGTCCTTTTTGAACTGTGGTGCCCAGAACTGGACACAATATTCCAGGTGGGGCCTGACCAGAGCAGAATACAGTGGCACTATTACTTTCCTTGATCTAGATTCTATTGATGCAGCCTAGAATCGCATTGGCCTTTTTAGCTGCCGCATTGCACTGTTGACTCATGTTCAACTTGTGGTCTACTTGGACTCCCAGATCCCTTTCCCACATGGTTTCATTCAGCCAGGTGTCCCCCAGCCAATATCTGTGCTTTTCATTTTTCCACCCTAAGTGAAGGACCTTACATTTCTCCGTGTTGAAATTCATTTTGTTAGCTTCGGCCCAACTTTCTAATCTATTCATGTCGTTTTGAATTTTGGTCCTGTCCTCTGGGGTATTAGCTACTCCTCTGAATTTGGTGTCATCTGAAAAGCAAAGACATTTATTATTATTATTATTATTATTATTATTATTAACCTTTATTTATAAAGCACTGTAAATTTACACAGCGCTCTACATACAATCTTTTAATTGGACGGTTCCCTGCCCTCAGGCTTACAATCTAAAAAAATCCTCTCTGAAGAAATGACAGGTACACATACATATGAATATAAACCTCTGAGTCACCATAGAACAGAAATCACTTGGGGGCGGTAAGAACACGCCAAGAGCAACGATGTAGAGGAGTGTTCCTCCCACATGCCATCCCCAGCCATTTCTTTCTCTTCATTCGCCATCGGGCTGGAGAGAGAAGGAGAGCCATGGAGAGGAAGGGGCTCTGCTTGCTTGGGGCGATCCTTCTCCTGCTGTCCGGCAATTCCGTCCCGCGACCATGCCGAGGTAAAGACCCCCCCGGAATGCAGGAGATGAAACCAACGGAGGGGGAAGGAGGGATGGCGCTGGGGAAAGTGGGGTGGACTGGGTCCCTGGCCTTGTCCCGCTCCAGCCTTCTGGCTCAGGAATCAGACCCTTTTTTCCTTTTCTTTTTTTGAGCCCTTTTGCTGAATATCATTGAGTTTTTAACCGACTGGCACCAGCTTCCTTGCCCCTGCCAACGCCCCATGCCCAAAGCCTGGCCCTGGCTACTGAGCCAAACCCTTCACTCGCTAGTCCAAGATGGTCGGCCATCTTTTCCGCTTGCCAGTGTGTACACACACACACACACACTTAACTATATAACTTAACTAGCAATCAATCAATATGTATGTATTTATGTATGTACGTACATACATACATACATATTGATTGATTGCTAGTTATGTTATTCCGCTGGGAAGCATACCTTAAAACTTAAAACTTTATATAGTATATAAATAGATAGATAGATTGCCAGTTAAGTTATTCTGCTGGGAAGGATGCCTTCAAACTTAAAACAATATATAATATATAAATATATCGATAGATTGCCAGTTAAGTTATTCTGCTGGGAAGGATGCCTTCAAACTTAAAACAATATATAATATATAAATATATCGATAGATTGCCAGTTAAGTTATTCCGCTGGGAAGGATGCCTTCAAACCTGAAACTGTATATGATACACACACACACACACACACACACACATATATATATATATATATATTGTCATTTAAGGTAACATTGGAACATTTTCAAACCATAGATACTTGAATCCGTGTATAAAAAATCCTTATATAAGAAGGGCCAACTGTAATATCTTTGTTTCTCTGTCTTAATATGTGTTTTTTGTTGGAAAACCATTGCATTCTCTCTCCCCCTCCTCAGATAGATAGGATTTTCCTGCATGCATCTCGACTGTCTTCTATCTCTATTTGCATGCCATTTGGTCCTGCTAAAATACAGGGGCAATAAATACCTTTGTAAGTTGGTAAACAGATCATGGGATCTAAGTAACTTCCTTAGGAAGTTCTCTCACTCAATTGATCTCTCCTGCTTTCCCTTCAGTCTCTCCATCACCATGTTCTCTCATCTTTCCTCAGAAAGATGGTGAGATACAAATTTATTCTTTTACCTGAACTATTCACTAGATAGGTTAAGGATGTAGCTTCCATGTATATGTAGATTTAAGCCATTAGTAAAGTTTTGTTTTTTAAACGACAAGCTATTTGTGTCAGCCTCAGTTCTTATAGAAGCATCTTAAGGCAAAAGACCATTTCTGCTGCTCTGCTGATTTACAAGCAAGACCCACAGGCTTGGCTTTGATCGTTTTGATATTTTTGTTTCCTTACCAAGGGCTGAAGCCTTTGGAAATGTGAATTCCCCTACAGTTTTGTTTATAATTATCTAGAAAGTTGATTTGTTGTTCATGTAAGTTCTTGCCTTTGCTTATCCTTGTCAACTCCACTTTTCCTTACAAAAAGTAAAAAATGAATAAATCCCATTCTTTCCCATCTGAATAAGTGCCTTTCTATCGATCTTGTTAGTTTGTCCATTTCAATGCCTTCACACATTTTAATCATCCATTCTTCGATAGTTGTAATTTCTGGAGATTTCCATCTTTGTGCTATGAGGATCCTTGCCAGTGAGACCATGTATAAAATTATTTTCCAGTGTTTATTTCTGTCTTGTACTTTAATTTTGTTGATCATATTTAACAAGTATGATTTGTTAATTCCTCAGTCCTGAGATGCTTCTTAACAACACCTGTTTAATCTTACACTGTAATACTTCCAGAAATTCATATGGATAACTGCTCAGAATAAAGCTCATTGACTGATTTGCTATAAACACCCATAGGACCACAGCACTGCAAAACTGGCCTTTTATTCCTAATCAATTTTTATTGAGTTTTTACAATAAAACACATGCAGTCTATACAATAATGACAAAAACAACAGCAGTCATTAACTACAAGGGCCAAGGGTATGTATCTGATGAATAGTTATTCTGATGCAGAATAATAATAATAATAATAATAATAATAATAAAATAGTTCCCAGCAAGAGCCAGAAAGTCCTGCTTGTCAAGATGTAAAGTGTCTGTCCAACATTCAGGGCAATAGGACCATAGAAAGGTGCCTTTGTACAAATGAGTCATATTCAGGGTCCATCTCCCCCAGTTTTGCCAACTCTAATTGCTAGTTGTTCTCCATGCCCCCATTAGCCCTATTCATGGAAGTCATAACTGAACAAGGCTATAGTGTACATGTTCTTTAGTCACTGTAGCACTGAAGTGGGGAATTACATGGTTTTAATCCCCCCCCCCCACACACACACACATTTCTCTGCTTTTCTAACCTGTGAGATTGTAACTAGTGTAGCCACAATTTAGTATGAAAACATGTTCTTTAGTGCTAAGTGGTCGTATAAATGGTGCATTTCCAAACAATGGTATTCCAAACTACAATAATTACACTCTACATTTCTAAGAAAATCTAACAATGAATCTGTAAAATCAAAATGCACTTGTTTAAAGCAGTTGTCCCCAAAAGACAAACGTTTGAGCCTTAAAACAGCCCCATCAAAATCTAACCTTATTTCAAAAAGTGAAGCGCATTGAATGATTAACAATATCAAAAAGATTGATGATCATAATAAAGAACAATCAGTTGCATCTTCCTGTTGTGAAAGCAGCCTAAATTGGTTCCTTTAAAGCAACTACGTTTATGTCTGTCAGAAGCACAACATGCAAATTCAATATTTTGCAGAAATGATCACTGCTGCTTTACAGACAACAGCTGGTTCAAGTACTCTGATATCAGTGCATGATATCTCAGAGTGGAATAAACTTTCTAATATTGATCTTCATATAACTGTATAGTTGGAAGAGACCGCAAGGGCCATTCAGTCCAACTCTCTGCCATGCAGGAACTCACAATCAAAGCATCCCCGACAGATGGCCATCCAGCCTATGTTTGAAGGCTTCCAAAGAAGGAGACTCCACCAGACTCCAAGGAAGTGGGTTCCACTGTCAAACAGCCCTTTCTGTCAGGATGTTTCTCCTAATGTTTAGGTGCAACCTCTGTTCCTGTAGCTTGCATCCAATGTTCCCTGTTCTAGTCTCTGGAAAGCAAAAAACAAGCTTGCTCCATCCTTACAGTGGCACTACTTTGAATACTTAAACAGGGCTATCACATCACCTCTTAACTTTCTCTTCTCCAGGTTAAAAATACCCAGCTCCCTAAGTCTTTCCTCATAAGGCATGGTTTCTAGACCCTTCCAAAAATAAAGTTTAGAAATGAAGAAAGGTTAAAGCTCTCCTAAAAAGGTGCAAAGAAATACCCATTGGATAATTTTTAAAAGCTTCTGTGGGTATCTAGAACCCAAAATGACTTATCCTGAAAAACAGCCACCTAAAAAGGCTTACCAAAACAATATCCATTTAAGTGAAATATACAAACGGAATCAAAATGAATACCCTAAGGTTTTTTTTAAAAAAAAACTAAACTTAAGGAATGAAATAGAATAACAATAACATACATGAAAATAGAGATGTGTCAATAAGCGTGAATGTATTTGGACCTCAAAAGGTATTCTTCAATAGGAAAACACAAAAACAAAGCCTCCCCACCAATCTTATAAAAAGCATATATAAGAAAATTTAAATTCTTGTTTAAAGAATGTGTTGACAAAACTGTCTTGATTGCCTAGGAGTGGTCTTGCTTTGTGCACCCCATCCTGAAAATGACGCTGCACACATCTTAAAATCAGAACAGTTACTATTGTATGAAGCAACTATTAAGAAGATACACAACCACATGGTTTTCTTGTCCTTTAAAATACCAAGCTGGAATTTGGAAAAGCTATATTTTTGGACCACAGTTACAGCTTCCACAGTTATCTATCTCACACCTTTTTTGACTCTGTCCTGGTGATTAATTGTAAATGTCTCTTACCATATATAATCAACTATAAGTTTTAAAAAAATTGTGCCCAAAAACTGACCCAAAAAACCTGGGTCAATTTATACGTAGGACAATAGGCTTGTCCCTCAAGCCTCCTCCTCAACCCAGCTATCTCACTAAGTTTTACTCTCAACCTATCCACAGGTCATATAAAATCTTTAATTTTGTCCCCCAAACCTGACTTCAATTTATACATGAGGTTGACTAAAACTAAAGTATATATGATATTTTATTGACCTGAAATTCTCAATTATCTGAAGTAACTCCAGTTGGTAACATTGTTTTCTGTTACAGTTTTCAAAATACTTCACTCTGAAAATATAATCTGCAACAGTATGCATAGAGGGCACTATTTTTATCTCTATATTTAGTCTTAGAAACTCACTGGGAGCCAGATCAGATAATTCAGCACTGGAAAGGTGTGCGCAAAATGACATGGACAGCAGACCACCTGGTTGTCACCTGGCTTCTATTATGCCCTTAACACTAATAATGCCACTATCTCATCATGTTAACATTTTGCTTTGACAGAAACTAAAGAATGTCTCCGCAAGTACAATATGTGCATATATCAAGGCGAGAGTAAGTCATCTGTTCTTGAGTATAATCTAAGAAAACAGATATCATTCTCCAGATGTGACCTCCAGATCGGTGAAGAAGAAGACATTTCTATTGGTCTTCCCGAGAATCTTCACAATCTTGCAAATGAAAGAGGAGTTTCTCTGATCAACAAAAAATTTATAGTGAAGGATGCAAAAAAGACAAATGAAGGCCTCTACAGAATTTCATGGTACAATCCTGGAACATGCTTGGTAGAAGTAAATCTAACTGTTCTTGGTAAGTTCTGAAAAAATCTCCCCAGGTGAAAGTTCCCTACTATGTACTTTTGGAGTACATTTGGCCATAGAGATTATAGAGAGGGGTACATTTTTCCTTACAGAGAGAGTGTTTACAGCTAGAGTCTGTAATGTGGTTCTGGATAAAACCTGACAAAAACTGTGTATTAGTACAAATTGTCTACACTGATACAGCTATTTGGACCTGTAGAAGAAAGTGCAACCCTCTGAATTTTTCCATGTCAAAGGATCAAGGATCAACCGTGTGTCCATATGCCTAGAGAAAAGGTATAAATGCATTGCCACGACGGTGTCCAAAAGCCAAGCAGACTAGACTGCAGACTAGTTTGCATTTTGACAATACTAATAGCTCTGCTTAGGCCTAGGCAATCTAGTTGTTACCATTAGATGGAGTAAATAGTGTGCCTTATTTCACAAGGTCATCTTGAACATGGAAAAATCCCCCTTTACTACTACAGTTCCCAGAGCACCATAGCCAGCAAGAGCACTAGCTATGTTGGCTAAGGGTGATTTGTAGCCCCAAATGCCACTTTTCATAGGTTTCGGATTACCTAACAATGCAAGGGGAAACTTTCCTAGTATCTTTGGAGCAGGTTTGGCCATAGGGTGGGGTACATGTTTTTTTATAGAGAGGAATCCTTCTGTCATATCCCCTCTCTGCACTCTAATATGAAGAGTGAGTTAAACAGAAATAGTAGTAGTCAGTGGAGATCTGTAAATAGGTTGATATCTGGAACAGAGCGGGAAACCAGCAAATCATGCTCTGAGCCAGGGTTTCTACCTGACTTTCACACACATACGCTGGGGTGAAGATACACACACACACAGACACACACACACACACGGGCTGCCCCTGCAGCTGGAGAAAGAGAATTCATCCTTCTTTTCCTGACTCTGATGCTTGCCTGACTTTTTCACAGGATAGAATGGAAGGACTCCATGAGTAAGATGATGGCAGTCTGGGCAGAGACTCAGTCTTGCAGAGGGATGCACTCTGTTGTCAGTGCTGGGCTCCAAGGAAGGAAAGAGTTGCTTTAAAAGAGGCTTCAGGACATGGTACATTTATGAGTCAGCTGCCATATGCAGCAAAAGCCCTTCTGTTTTATGCTGTGAAGTAGAAACAAAGTAAATTAGATATATCTACTAATCCTGGGGGAAGATTTATTCTCCATTGCAGTGGGACCCTTGATGTACCCTACTATGTGCAGGAGAAAGTAAAGTCGTGCACTTGCGAATGCTATTGTGTGGACTATGTAAACACTCTCACCCCCATACCCCCATAATGCTGTGTGGCTTAGCTACCACTAAGAGGAACCCTAAAGGCAGGACAAATGCATCCCCTTGTGCAGTCCCTGGAAACCTAAGGGCTTTCTGTGCAATGAAAAATCTCCTGCCCAAGATACACTTCAGTACAACATTTTAATGAACGGAATATTTAGGAACCATCTCTAACTTCATTTTCTTTTCCAGATCCTCCCTCATCTGCAGATATAACACCCCCATCTAATGTAACTATGTATGTTAGATCCATAGTATCTCCTTTTCGAAGCAATGGTAAGTATGGGAAGGGAGAGGGGATAAACCTGTTCTTTTTCAAAGTTCAGTTTGCAATACAGTGCCCTTCAGAACCAGTGTCAGGACAAAATAGAAACTGTGTCTTTGTTCTCAGATGTGCCCATCTCTGCACATGTCTCCAAAAATTTACTCAGTCATTTGAATCTGCTGCCTCTTGACTCTACTAGGAACAGAATGTGGGTGCCCTGTAGGAGTAATATTAGGCATTAGATACAATACCTGGTATTACTGATAAGGTAAATATTATTAGGTACAGTACCTAATATAACTAAAATTAAGTACAAATATGAACCTTAACCTGTGTATCATTAAATGAATCTGTCTAGCTCCAAGATTTTGGGGGGAGGCCCTTCTATCAGCCTCCGCCCAATAATAATAATAATTATTATTATTATTATTATTATTATTTGTATTCCACTTTTTCACAAAGGAATCAAAGTGGATTTCAACAGTATAAATAAAACAGCAAACAATTAAAAAATACAACTACAAAACCCCCAAACCCCAACCCTCTCCCTGGTGATAAAAACAGTGATCAACCTATAAGAAAAGATTAAACATAAAAAAAAATTAAAACTATCCAATAGGAGTACATTAAAATTTTGGGCAGATTAGCACAAGAAATGAATCTTCCTCTAGATGAGGGGGGATGGGATTGATGGTATCAGTCAATTTGGTGTTGGTATCAATAGAGGGGGAGGCAAGTCTAATGAATCTAATGGATCTTACCTAGTCTGGAAAGGCCTGCCAGAAGAGATCCATCTTAATAGCCTTTTTGAAGGCTTCCAAGGTGGTAATATGGCGGATCTCGTCCAGCAGGTCGTTCCAGAGCCTGGGAGCGGCTGATGAGAAGGTCCTCTGGGTCACTGCTGAAAGTCTGGTCTTCTTAGGTTGTAGCAGATTCTTCCCAGAGGACCAAAGTGTGTGGGGTGGACTGTCTCTCCCAGGCACATTTGCTGAGTCCAAGGGACAGGGCCATTTCAGTAGCTACTCCCCGACTTTGGAAATCCCTCTGTAGGGGAAGCTAATATGTCTCCCTCTTTGTTCTCTTGCTGCCATCAAGAAGAAACTTTCCTATTCTAGCAGGCATTCAGGTATGGGCCATAACATGCTTTGAATAGGTGTGTTATTTTGCTTCTTTTTATATCCTATTTTACAGCCATTTTAAATAGTTTTAATTTTATATATTGTTTCATTGCTTTTAAAAATAGTTTTTTATATATTTCCAGTGATTTTTGTATGTTTTTAATCTGTTTGTGTTTAATATTCTATAAGACTCATTGAGTCTTAATATTAGGAGAAAGGCCAGATATAGATGAATAATAGTAGTAACAGGAACAACAACACCGCCACCACCAAGAATGTTGCTTGTTTCACTAGATGGCTTTTTAAATCAGCTGTTTGTTGTTCCTCTAAAATACTGAAACTCTTTTCTTTCTGGTTTTCCCTTTCCTCCAATATAGGTGTATATATTGGCCTTGGGTTGCTAGCCATAGCTGGGTTATTGTCATCATGCTAGCTGCTGCCACTGTCTTTTACCTTCAACCATATCGGATCAAGTGCCTGAAGAAAAATAGTTCTTCCTCTGAAGAAGTTGTATATATCACTTCTTCTACACCCCTCAGCCTTCACTCACACATTTCTATACCTCTGTTTCAGTTAGCTTTATACGATGTCTCAGACTGAATTGTTTCTGTGTGTTTGTATGGTCTTTTGCCCATTTCTATAATAAAACCTTTATTCATTAATTTGGAGTCCTTGCACACTTAGTACTGATATAAACAGGTAAAAATGATCCTCAAGTTACCCTACCTCTTGCAAGTGTCCTTTCAGCTAAGCAATTCCCCAAACATGTCGGAAGATGCTGACACAGTTGGCAGGAACTCCAGGTCCCTTCCATCTTTTGAGGTAACACTATAACTCATGGCATCCTCCTGTATTGCTTATCAAAGATGGCAAAATGAAGGATCACACTTCAATGGTTCCCTTGATAATTGGTGGATCACTCCAAAAGGTAATGTTTGGTGATTTTTGCTTGAGTTGATGATTCTTGTTTGATGGGTTGTCACAGAATTTTACCCTGGAGAGGTGGTTCTCTTGATCATGGATTTGGTATCCATGATCCAGCTACAAATGGTGCAGAACATGGCAGCCAGGCTGGTCACTGGTACTTCCAGGGCCAGCCATATAACACCGGTGTTAAAAGACCTCCATTGGCTGCCCATTCGCTTCCGGGCACAGTGTAAGGTGTTGGTGATTACCTATAAAGCCCTAAATGGCTTGGGCCCGGGGTACCTGAAGGACCGCCTCTCCCCGTATATTCCGTCTCGCACCCTCAGAACATCTGGGCAGCAATTACTTAGGGTACCAGGGGCTAGGCTTACCTCCACCATGAGGAGGACTTTTTCCATCGCCGCCCCGGCCCTTTGGAACACGCTGCCCATAGAGCTCCGCTCGGCCACCTCCCTGGCCCAATTTAGAAAGGACCTAAAAACCTTTCTATTTCAGTCTGCGTTCCCCGAGTAAAGTCCTAACAGACCTCCCTTCCTCTTTAAGAGCAAGAGGATCGGCTAACGGGGCTTTTAGTTTATTTTTATTTCACTGTATGTATTTTTATATTAATGTATGTTGTTTACCTGTAGTGTTTTTATCCTACTGTAAACCGCCCTGATCTTTGGAAGGTGCGGTATAAAAATAAAAATTTTATTTTATTATTATTTATTTATGTTGTTCTGGATGGACCTGAACTCCCTGTTACTTAGGGCTCCTTATGAACACACATGTATATTGTGCATTTTGGTTGGCCAATAAAGGTATCACGGATGGATTTTTGTTTGGATTTGTTACATGACCAACACAGCTACCCCCTATATCTGTATTGTGAAAGGACTACACTGAAATTGCCCTACTTTGGCCCATATCATAATAAGGTTTCACTGAAAAATACAATAATGCTTGGTAAAGTGAAGAACAACAGAAAAAGAGGAAGACCATATACAAGACAGATTCAATCAGAGATCCCATGGCCATGAGTCTATGATACCTGAGGATAGGGTAATCTGGAGGTCTCTCATTCATAGGGTTGCCATTGATCAAAGTTGACTTTAAGGCAATAAACAACAAAATCAAAGGATTATTTTGTGGTCTCAAAGTGACCAATCAACTCAACAGAGTCACAGGCAAGAAGATGGCTTATTTATTTTAAGTCATGCTGTCTATGCTAACTGTGTGAAAGTGTGGAAAGAAGCAGGATAAAGTCCAAGTAGAGAAAGTAGGTATAGGTCCTCCATTCCTATGCACATTGATAAGACAATATGCTTAATTGATTTCCACATCCAAATAGACTTAAATGTTTTCATTTCAACCATCTATTTCAGGGATGGGCCAAATGCAGCCATCTAGATATTGTTGGACTGCAGCTCCCAGTAGCCTTAGCCAATATAGCATGTGGTGGAGAATGCTGGGCTTTGCAGTCCAGCAACATCTGGAGGGATGTACTCTGCCTACCTCCATATATGCAATAACAAATGCAGAAATTTCAAGGCAAAAAAAGCAGTTTGAAGTGGAAATCAATGCTGCAATGTGGAGGGGGGAATTTTCTATGTGAAGAATTTCCATATATAAATATATGTTCAAAACTTCCATCTTCCATGGGAGAAAGGTGGGACATAATTTCAAAAAATAAATAAAATTTAAAAAATCAGTCAAAATGAATGAATCCATTACAATCTGGGCAATTGGAATGAATATGGTATTAATCAAATTTCAGGTTCAAAGTACAGTATTAATTACCTTGGTGTTGGATTATTAGAAGCTTATCAGAAGCTTATATAACTATAGGTTTCAGGCATACTAAAGTGAACATGTCTTCTGTGCCTTACTATTGTACTCCATAATAGCCACATAAAGAAATATTATTGTAAGTCACAGAATTATCATGTGTGGGAACTTTTTCACTCTCTGAATACTTTAAAATAAAAGTCTGAATAATATTCAGAAAACATTATGTATGGTTTGCATAGGTTTGTTGTTGTTGTGTTCAAACCAAATATTTCAGTTAAAATACGTTCACCTGTTAGAAAAACCTTGAAACATTTCTACAGCCTGTAGAATTAAGAACCCATACTTCAAAACATTTTTAAAAATGTATTAATACAGGTCAAAATTCAAAGGCATAGCCATGTTAGTAGGGAAAATCAGTATGCAAAGGGATCTTGTAGCACCTTTGAGACGAACAGGTAAAGTATCGTCAATTTGATTAAAATTAATTTAGGGCGACAAAAAAATCCCACTCAAAATTTACTGAAAAACTGACAATCTACTGGCCAAATGGAGAAAATAAAAGAAATGGCATCCATTGATATGGAGAATTCAAAATGCAAATATATGTGGGCAAGTGTAGAATTCACAGTGTCTACTTCAACACTGTAAAGACAGTTATTTGTCTTCCAACTATACGCCCTTGGTTTTGATTATGGGATAACTAACATACTTTATTTTGGTTTCCATGGAGCTCAGTTAGCACCTACAAGAACTGAATGACCAATTCTGCATGTTCCTAGTTGAAGGGAATAAATCTGTCCTAAAGGCCCACCTGAATAACCAATGCCAAGTCATTCCTTTTTCTTATTTTGTACCATCAAATATCAATCAATCTATAATTCACATGTGGGTTTCAAAGCAATGCTTTCTCATTGTAATGTCCAAGCCATCATGATTAGACCAACACATTGCAAACAAGGAAAGAGGGTTCCTGGTTGAAAATGGACTGATACAAATGACTCACATTATGTGTGACCCAGAGTTTAACAACCGATGTCCCAAATTCTCTAATAGGGCCTGAAAATTCTCAACAGTATTTTTATACAGAACTCCCTACTAATAATGGACACCTGGGCACACCTGAAGTGCTTCCATTTAACTTGGAATCTTTTCTAATCCAAAATGTCCATATCAATTCCTGCTTTTAGTGGAGATTGATTTCCAAGGAAAGTGAGGCTCTAGTTTGGAAAGAGGAAGCTTGAAGACTCATAGGCAATGGAATGTATGTAGTCTCTAGATTCCCACCCACATCTTCCAGGAATTGAGAAAGAACTATAAGTGGGCTTGTTTGCGTTGAAATGTGCATGGGTATTTTAATGGCACACTTTCTCTGCCAAATGACTTTTACACTACTATCTTTGGAATGCATATTTCACTTCAGGTGCCATATACTATACTTGGGTTTTTTAATCACACATTTCATTCCTGAGATAGTAAAGCCTGACTTTTAGCTGTTATTTTATTTCAATCCTTGTTGTAAATTGCCTTGAGTCCTGCACTGGAAGAAAGGTGAAATATCAAATAAATAACTTCCTCATCTTGTTACTCTTGAGTTATAGTGCCTCGCCGCTTAGATGATGCATACTAGGGCAAGCCACCTATTTGTGTATTCCATTATAAGATATGAATTTAGTAGGCAAGTATGTTACCCAAAGAAAGAACCCAAGTAGAGATTAGGCCTCTTCATCTTCCTCACAAATATTGCTCCTGTTCTCTCTTGGGAGATCCTGGATGGCCAGCTGTACCTCAGTCCTCACTACCTGAGCATTAACCCCAGTGTCTGCAGCAGCCAAAACTAAAGGCCTTGGCGGAGCTATTGAAAGCAGTGGCCTAAGCTGAGTTTACTTACCCAGTCACTTCCAGTTTGGGGTGGCAGCTAGCAAAATTACTGTATTTCAGGAGTCACTGTGTCCCATTACAAGTCCAAAGTGGCTGTGGCAAAATCGGCCCCTAGATACCTGAACCTTGTCCACTTCTGATCTAAAAAGAGGCATCTGCTAGTGCTATGCTACTTGTACTAGTGAAATAACACCTACAAACATTAAGTCATGACTTTGTATACGATTTTATGGTTAGCTGGTTCTCTTTTGTCCTACTGAGTCATTTTTAAAAAATTTTCATTTAATATTTTTTTAGAAATTTGATTTTATTGTACGATTATGATTTACTTATTTCCATTGCAAACTACCTTATGGATTTTAAAAAAATAAAGGGAAAGGCAGGACACACCTTTTAAACCTTTAAAACTAAATAACTGCATAAACAAACAAACAAATCACCTTGAGGATTTTAAAATTAATAGAAAGACAGGACACATCTTTTAAAACCAAATATCTGCATAAGCAAAAGAAACTAGCTGTTGTTCATGTCTGTTAATACTGATCCTCCCACTTTGTCCACTAGATGGCAGCATTCCCTCTCTTTTAGCTATTTTGCCTCGCAAAGGCATCTTCTTGTAGCACCTTAGAATACAACTGAAAGAGGTTGGGTTACAAGTAGATCCCTTTGCTTACTGATCCAGACTAACGCAGCTGTTTCACTGAATTTTATTTTACTTTGGTAACCCACTGGACAGCAAATCCCTGCCTTTGAAAGAGTTGTCTTAATGCAATTCTAGGAGCCTTTGAACAATAATAGTATCTAGACTCACTTTGTTCTGGGTTCAGATCTGGGACTGGGACTGAATTAGCCGTGATGACAGAGGGAGAGAGTGCTCTTATTGCACTGCCTTTGGGTATTTTGGGCCATGGCATCTTGGGATCTGGCTCAATCTTTCTGGGGCCGGAGGAACTGTGTTTCCATGGTTCTGCTCCTGCCTACAATAACAGGTCTGTACCATGGCATTGGAAGGCTGCTTCCTTATATGCCATCTGAGGGTCATTACCATGATAAAAATAAGGAGCACTGTGTAGTTCAACACCAGCTCCTTGAAGAAGGGCAGAACACCAATATAATAAATGATACCTGAGTGGTGGATTGAAGCTGGAACTCCAGTCTTTGTTTTTTGTTGCCTGCCTTCAAGTTGCTTCTGATTTATGGCAATCCTAAAGCAACCATATCATAGGATTTTCTTGGCAAGATTTGTTCAGAAGACGTTTGCAATTGCTGAGAGAATATTATTAGAGCCCTGGTGGTGGTGCAGTGGTTAAATGCTTGTACTGCAGCCACTCACTCACAAATCCAAATGCATCTGAGGAAGTAGACTGAAGTCTACAAAAGCTCATGCTGCCAATTTCTTTCTTTCAGTTAGTCACAAAGCTGCTACTAAAGGTTGTGAGTTCAATACCAGTCAGGGCTCAGGCTCAATTCAGCCTTGCATCCTTTTGAGGTTGCTAAAATGAGTACCCAGCTTGTTGGGGGTAATTGGCTTACAGTTGTAAACCACTGCTTAGAGACTCCTTAGGCAGTATGAAGCAGTATACAAATAAAGCTGCTATTGCTATTGCTGCTTCCCAAGGTCACCCAGTGGATTTTATGGCTGAGCGGTGAACTGTCAGGCAATAATAATAAAAAAGCATCCTCACCTATAATCTGAAGAAGCATAGTTCTGTTCTGTATTATTCTGCTTTATATCAGCATGAAACCTTAATTGGGGAATTGCAGAATGGCAGAGGTAGGTATACAGGTGTGTATGTCTGAACTAAATCTCTCTCTCTCTGGCTTTGCTTCGCGAATGAAGATTCAGGAAGATTCATCCCGCGCTTTGTACAAGCACGTTGGTGACTAAAAAGGCCAATTCGGGATAAACAGGTCCGGCTGCAGAAAGCACAACAGAAAGTCTCCTTGGGTGATGTTTCCAGGTTGCAGTTCTTTCTGCGTTGTCGTTTCTCTTCGAGGCTCATTCGGCGTGAGCTTTCGAAGAAGGCTGCAGCGTCATGGATAGTGCGTCTTCATGCCTCCCGATGAGAGGCCAGGGAGGACCACTGTTGGTGATCTATCTGGCCAAGCCTGAGATGTTGTTTCAGAGAGTCCTTGTATCTCTTCTTTGGGGTGCCCCTCTTACGCTGACCCGTGGCGAGTTCACTGTAGAATACTATTTTGGGGAAGCGATGGTCTTTCATCCTAGAAACGTGTCCTGCCCAGCATAGCTGCATCCTCAATAGCATGGCCTCAATGCTTGTGATCCCTGCTTGCTCAAGGACAGCAACATTCGTCACATAGTCACCATCTGCCCGGGTTTGGGATTAGAGTTTTCCTTCTCCTAGGATGGTTGCCATAAGGCTAGAGAGCCCATCCTGCCCTTTGGCGCTCTTGGTCAGACCCTTTGGTTGTGACCTGTCTGGCATGGGAGGCCCTGCCGGTGGCTATTATACTACCGCCAGCATAGCTCACAGCTTCATTAGGGTACGCAAGCCTCTCCCCCACGACAAGGGGGCGTCAATGGAGAGGTCTGAACTAAATAAGGAACAGTGAAAGACTGCAACTTTTCCAAAGTGACCTGTCAGTCTATGGCTCAGCTGCTATGATCTTTTTCACATGCTCCTTGTAAACCATCTTTCCCATACAATTTTCTCAAATGGAAAGGCTTTTTTCTTCTGCTTTCCACCTCCCCTCCCACATTTAAATACATTCAAATGCAAGATCCTAGCACCCACCACTTCAAAAATTGATTAATTAGTGTCCCACTTTTCCCCAAAGCATACCATCCTACTGCCAAACAGTAAATCAGCTCTTTCAAAGGTAGAATCTCTTTTTTATCATTCACAGTTGGATCATGTTCTAGTCTCTGTAGCAGCAGAAAACAATCTTCCTTTATCTTCAATATGACAGCTATCATTTTTTCCAAGCTAAATATACTGAATTCAGTATTCCAGGTGGAGTATGACCAAAGCAAGAGAAGGTGGCAAAATAAGATGCTATGTTTCCATTGATGTAGTCAAGAATTTCTTTGGCTATTTCAGTTACTCTATCTCACTTTTGATTAAAATTTAGCTTGTGGTCTACTAAAACCCCAAGATCCTTTTCTGTCAACTTTGATTGAAAACAAATTAAAACTGGGTTTCCAGAGTACACAGTTAAAACAATCCCTGGAGTAAACTCAACCAAAAGGCCCTACAGAATGGGCTGGAAACTCAGTTACGAATCAGAAGAGACCCTGCGTGGCTTACCTTCACAGAGAACGCTTCAACTGAGATGCTGTCAACTGCAGATTTATATAATCACAGCTGATGTAGAAGGCAAAGGTTCCCCTGGCTGCCTACTCCCTGGGTACGCTTTGCACTTTCAACTCTGTTTACAGCAGCTGAAACAAGATAACAGAGGTTACCTGAGTTGAAACAGGGATGACATTTTGCTTTAGTTGCTGTAAACTGACTTGAAAGTGCAAGAGAAGCTGGCATGTGACTCAACCGGAGGATAAGATTTGGGGGAGAGGGGGTGTCCTTGCCCTTCTCTACAGATTTCAGGCAAAAGCAAACTGCTGTAGCTTGTCCTAGCTCATCTGCTCTTCCTCATGAAGAACCTTTGCCATCTTGACCAGCTATACTCTGATGTCCATGTTCTGCTTCTTTGACTGGGAGCAAAGCAGGAGGTGAGGTGTCACCACCAGTTACTCATACTGTTTGGCACACTCCGGACCTTGTTTTCTCTGCAGGGTGAGTTGATAGTGATCTTGGTGTGGAGGAATTCTTAGCAGTTCTGTTGTCATGGACAGATTATGATCTGGTCAAATTTATCTGTCTGAGCCAGACATCACTTTCCATGGATTCCTCTGAAGAAGTTTTAAATATCACCCCTTCTGCACCCCTTAGCCTTCGCTCTTCCATTTCCATCCCTCTATGGTTGCAGTATTGGCATCAATGCTTGTTTTGTAGATCTATGTTTCTTTCCTTGAGAAGGGGTAGTGTCTTTTACACAGAAATGCTGCCTATCTCTGTGGTCATTTGGTCAGTGTGACTGAGAAGAGGTCACTTCCCACAACCAATTATGAGTCTGAAAACACGGACTCTTCCTTTGCAATGGCATGTGAAAAAAGCCCAGAGGGCAGCCGTGGCACTCCATTATGTTACAATAGTTTTCCTCATGCATAAGGGCCTCGGCTCACTCTCCTCACCCACTGACCAGTTACTAGAGAATATATTTACGGAATGCTTAGGTGAAAGGAAAACCCAAAAGGTGGAAACAATGCACATAGACAAATGGCTTTGAGCCCTGTAGCGCCTTCCTACGAAATCTTGGGATTGTAGTTTCACAAGATCTTTACCCTTCTTTACCAATGACTGCTATCACCTCACTTTTGGCTTGCCTCCATGTTTGCTCAGAAAGGAAAAAGAGGCTGGCAGCCCAGTCTGCCAAGTTTACTTTCTTTGGGGAATTCAATGCTATGGGCGTTTTAGTCTGTTAGAATCAGTATGTAGAGAGATGATGATGATGATTACGCTTTATTTATCTAGCACTGTATATTTACACAGCT
The DNA here is from genome assembly GCA_023333645.1 of Sceloporus occidentalis. Taxonomy (NCBI): domain Eukaryota; kingdom Metazoa; phylum Chordata; class Lepidosauria; order Squamata; family Phrynosomatidae; genus Sceloporus; species Sceloporus occidentalis. The sequence goes on from JALMGF010000001.1 coordinate 20,857,355, forward strand.
CTGTATATAAAATCAATAAAATAGATAAAAATTATCCTGCCTATGGCATACATTCTACGAAATAATAAAATAATACATATTAATAATACAAAGGAGGCAACAAATTAAAAACATCAAATAATAATCATGCAATGCCTGGGAATGTTTCCCTGAACAGTATAGTCTTTAGCTTAGCTTTGAAGCTAGTCAGTCCTGTAGCCCCTTTGAGACTAACTGAGAGAAAGAAGTTGACAGCAGGAGCTTTCCTAGACTTCAGTCTACTTCCTCAGGTGCATTTGGTCTAATGGAAGCCAGGCCCAGACATATATAAGCAATTGGTATGTGAGGATGTCAACTGAAATTTCTTCAGGGATGTTTACTCAGGGAAGGCAGAGGTTACGTGGCAGAGCTTTCTCCCCCCCCCCCCCCCCCCCCGACACCTGTCTGTGTCTGTAAAGGTTTACTTTACTCAGGGAAGCTCAAGTTACATTGCAGATCTTTCCTTCTCCCCCTCCACAGCCATGAAAAATTGACTTTTCTCTGTTTCCTCCTCTGCAAAAAAAGGCCACCCCAGAAAAGCAGGGTATTTTTAAGATGAAAAACAAAAACAAAAACACTCCTTGTTGTGCAAATTTCCCTCAGAGAAACTGTGTGAAAGAGGCAGTGGTTCTTTGCATTAAGAGAGCTTCTTCTGAAACACATGCACCACACACCCCTTTGGTGCATTTGCATGGTAGAATTTATGGAGTTGGACACTGCTTTAAGTGCGGCAGCACCATCCGTCAGAGTCCTGGGATTTGTAGTTCCACAAGGTCTTCAGCCTCTTCTGCCCAGGAGTGCTGATCTCTCTCTGAGGACAACAGGAGCACTGTATTGCTTCTGGGTTTCAGTCTGATATTTACAGGAATAGCCCAAAGTGCTGAAGCTTATCCACCTACCAGTGGCTCTGATAGTTCAGACTGAAACCCGGAGTGGATTCACTGCCCCACTGACACCGGAGCCACTGCCATGGGGTCCAGCCCTCTCCCCACCCCTTAGCCTCTTTCCTCCCTTTGCCCCCATGTTAATCTGCACAGAAAGCCAACTGCAGGAGACAGACCGCCAATCCTCCTTTCTTCTGGATGGTTTGTTCTAGAGACAAAACCTAAGAGACCACCTTGGACAGCTCCACTTACAAAAACCAGCTCCCTGCAAAGGCAGCTGGACCCACCCTTTTCTGGTCCCATCAAGCTAGAAGTCAGCCTTTCTTGCCTAACTGGTAGATCTCAGGGGGACCTCTGCACTGTAGAAACAATGCAGTTTGATGCTGCTTTAACTCCCATGGCTCCATCCTACAGGATCCTGAAGTTTGTTGTTTGGTGAGGCACCAGCCCTCTTTGGAGGCAAAACTTAAAGACCTTGTAAAACTACATATCTCAAGGTTACACAGGATAGAGGTACAGTAGTGACAGGGGTGTCAAACTGCATTATTTCTGCAATGTAGAAGCACCCTTATAGACTCCTTCAGAGTTGCCATGTATTATATTTGTCGCTTTACTGATAAAAGAGGCAAATATCAAACATATAGACCTACCCTAAACAGTTGCACTCACTCCGGATTTTCATGCAGAAGCACTATGTCCTACGAGCCACAAGCAACTGGAAACAACCGTTGTAAGATAAGAGGAAGTTAACATTATTCACAAGGTAAAGAGGATGTCAATGTTGTTCAGTCAACATGCCAAGTTACACCCATAGCCAGAAACAAATTGGTTACCTTCTGTTGACAGAACTCACTTGGATAGTGGCCACTAGGCTCCTCTTGCTCCCTTGCATTATTTAAAAACAAAAAATAAAACTTAGATTGCTGTTGAGATGATTTCTTTACTTTTGAACAGGAACTAAAATAAAATTATGTGTATCCCACAGAAAGAATGAAACAGAAGCTGATTTTTCAACAGTATTTTGAAATAAGGAAGTGGATTAGGGCTAAATCCTGTTTGCTTTTTTAACCTCCAGCTACAACAAACTTTGTACATTCATGGGATTTAAGTATGTGTTGATTTAGCAAACCCCACACATTTAATGGTTAGCTCTGTTCAGTGAATTTAAGACAATGGTTCTCAACTTTTGGCCTTCCAAATGTTTTTGATTTCAACTCCCTGAACTGCTCCTCATTGGCCATGTTGGTGGAGCCTTCTGGCAGTTGAAGTACAAAACACCTGGTGGATCAGAGACTGAAAACCCTGGTTGAAGGGACTTAGCCTTCACAGTCCACAAAAGCTTCTAAAGTAATAAATCTGTTTTGCTGTTGTTAGCTGCCTCCAAGTCAACCTCAACTCATGGCCACCCTGTGAATGAGACGTCTCCAAGGCCCTCTATCCTCCACTGCTCTGCTTATGTCTTGCAAATTCATACCCATGACCTCCCTGATTGAGTCTCTCCATCTGGCATGCTGTCTTCCTCTCTTTCTGGTGCCCTCTACTTTCCCCAGCATCAATCTCTTTTCTAATTAGTTATGCCTTCTCATTATTTGGCGAAGAACAGCCTCAATTTAGTCATCTTGGCTTCCAGGGAGAGTTGAGGCTTGATTTGTTCCAGGATTCAGTTGTTTGTCTTTTTAGCTGTCTATGGTATCTTCAGCACTCTTCTTGAATTAATTAATGTCCTTCCTATCTGTTTTCTTCCAGTGGCGTCAGTAAGGTTGGCATCACCCTACAGAATGCTACTGCTTCAACTTGGTTTTAATTGAAGAACAAAACAAAACTCTTCATATCACAGTCTGCATTGCTTATAATATGTTTTATATCGTGCCTTTTTCCTAAAGTGGAACTCAAACCAGCTTACAATACATGTTCATGAAGGATATTGACAAGCTTGAACATGTCCAGATGATCAAGGGTCTATAAACCAAGCCTTATGAAGAATGACTGAGGGAGCTGGGTAAGTTTATCTTGGAAAAGAGCAGTCTGAGAGGTGATATGATAGCTGTCTTTAAATATAGACGATGGGAGCAAGCTTGTTTATTGCTGCTCCAGACACTAGAACATGAACCAATAGATTCAAATAAGAAAAGAGATTCCATCTAAACATTAGGAAGAATTTCTTAACTGTAAGAACTGTTTGACAGTGGAATAGACTGCCTTCGAGGCAGGACTCTCCTCGAATCCATAAATGTGATCAAGATTATTCTTAAACTTTTCTATTGTCCCCCCCCCCCCACCCCCAGGCATTCCCAGCCTATCCTGGAGGACATCAAAACTTGCCTTTTAAAAATGCAATTTTGGTGGTCTATCTCCCTTTATAGATGCAAACCATACCCTCCAAGTGGTGTTAGACTTTGGCTCCCATTATGCTTGATTTGCAGCTGCACTGACTGACTAAGGCTAATAACATTGTGAACCCTACAAACTCTGAAAGAGGCACATGTTCCCAATTCCTCTTCTAAAGAAAGCAGAAGGACCTCTACAGGAGCTGGAGTGTGATGTTTTTTCATGTGCACTTCCTTCTGGATTCTTCCTCATACAGCAATTTGCAGTAGTTTGCACTGTGGTAAAGACAACTCAGCACAGCAAGAAGAAACATTGGGTGTGATATGAGGATAATAATGATGACAGATTTATTCAGATTGCTGATATAGTAGCTGTGACGTACCTTGAAAGCTTGGAAATGCTACATAAATCCCATTATTAAACTTACATGGAAGGATGATAGCTGTTCCTTTTGGAGCTAAGGAAGGCCTCAGAGGAAAACACATTCTATCTGCTACTGACAAGCTCTTCTTCAAATCAAACTATATACATCAGACTTTCAGAAGTATTTCTTTCATTGAAATCTGATAATTTTATTGTCACCATCAAACCTTAAACCACTTGGCGGCCTGACCATCATGAGGAGAGCTGTTCACAACTTCCACACAAAAACCAGTTCATCAAAATGGCAAGCTAAGTGTGCATTTACTAGTTTTTAAGGACTAAATGAAAGCTTTCTTGTTGAATCAGTAGCGGGTCAAGAAGGAGAGGGAAGCTACAGCATCTAAATAAGTGGATGGAATCTAGTTTGTATCTTATGCCTGAATAAGTCCCCCCATGGAAGTAGTTGGACATTTTTGTCTAATGTACACCATAGCAATACAATTTCATGTTACACAGTTATAGTGCTATGGGTCCACTTTAAATGTCATGGAATCCTTGAGATTTGCAATTTAGGGAGGGACATTTAGAATTACTAGTCAGAGAGCACTAGTGAGTCAACAGACTACAAACACCAGGACTCCATAGGACACAGCCATGACAATTAAAGTGGAATCATAGTGCTACAACAGTGCAGTATGAAAGGATCTATAAGCACATGCTGATTTTCTTCTGGAATTCTCTGGCATACTCCATTATCCAACATATGTTTGCAATGTGATCCCTAGTGCGTGTTCTTTTCCTGAACTCAGCTTGTAGCTATGGAATTTCTGACTCTATATATGGAAGTAGTCTTTGCTGTAGAATTTTGAGCATGGCTTTTTCTGCATGGGAAATTAATGCAATGTTCCTGTAGTTGCTGCAGTCTTTTGTGTCTTCTTTTTTGGATCAATGTATATCAATTGTTTCTAATTGGTGGGCCATTGTTTTGTTTTCCATATTTGTTGGCAGATTTTAGTTAGAACTAAAGTCAATCCTGTCTTTGGAGACTGCAGCAGTGTATTTGACACTGGGTCCTTAAGCCCATATTTTTTAAAGAGCCACAACTTTCCAGATCTTCAGTAGTGTGTCTTCAGTCGTGAAACATGTTCTTCCTGGTCCACAGTATCTGAAAGACCATATCTTCCCATATAAGCCTGCCCAAGTTTTAAGATCCTCAGGGGCGTCAATAAGGTTGGTGTCACCCGGTGTGGTAACCCATGTTGTCACACACACACACACACACACACACACACACACACGGACTTCCTTCCCATAACAGGCCATACAGAATGTTTTTTTGTACTTAGTAATGCTTTTTGTATCAATGTTACATATCAATCGTGATTCCTGTATATCATTGGCTGTAGTGGCAATAGTAATTATATAAACAATAACAAAATTACAATTATACCTTCAGACTCAAGGCACCAAGATCCCCCTGGCACCAGTGTTGTAATTCATTTAGACCTCTAGTTAAGAATATTCCTATTTTCCTAAATCATTTGCATACTTGTACGCCTCTGTTAATTAAATCAAAGTGTTCCTGGGCATTACTTCTTTAACAAAAATCTTGGTCCCAGAAGGATGACATTTTCTTTCACTAGCTTCCATTTTTCTTATGAATCCCACTTTCATTGTCTGATTTATAGGTCTATTTTTTAAAATCATGCTGGGAGTTGGTGAGGTGGGCTTATCTGCTTTCTCTTTTTCTCTTTGTTTTGCTGTTCATGCATTGTCAGTTAGGTTGATATTTATTGCATGGTTTACTGCAGACATATTGTTGCAACCCAACACCAAAAGTGAGTGTTTCTTCAGCCTTCGTTTGTAATCCTCTCATTGCTGATGATACTTGAAATCTTCCAGCTAGACAGAGGATGAGGGTGCTGAGAATACTATGTAAAAAGTAGCTTCACTGTCAGAGGCTTTGTTAATTGAGATATGACTCTATTTGATTATGTCATTTATTCTGATTGGGTGACTTTTGCATTGAGGAGTTCCACTTTAAGTCTTCAATCGCATGCAGAGAAAACTATTAAAAACTCATTGTCCTCTGTCTAGCTGGACATTTTTAGCAGCATTGGCATTGGGAGGATGGTGAAGAAGGGCTGGACAAATACAGATTTTTGGTACTGGTTGCACCAACATGCCTGCAGTAACTGCAATAAAGCTTGAGCGGGGAAAAAGAATGCTACTTTAGACAATCTTACTATAGCTGGGTGTGCTTTCCTACAAGAGGCAGGGTAAATAGCAGCTGCATCCAGAATTCCTTACAGATTATGTGGGAACAGCAAAACAGAAAGAAGAGAGCAGACTAGCCTGCATCACCAGTTAAACCTTCCAAAATATTAAAGAAACATGGGTGGGATACAGACCGCCTATTTGGGGTGGCCTGCACCCACCCTTTCCCCGACAGATTGAGGCCTGAGCAACCACAGCAGCACCCCAGAGGCCCCAATCTGCTGCTTCTCCAGGCCTTGGGGAAGTGGCAAAACACCGCTTCCCCATGGCCTGAAAATAGGTGTCAACAGTGGCAGGGAAAGATAGGGGCCACTCCGCATCGCTGGCATGGCCATTTAAAGGTTGCGCCAGCGATACGTATGGCGAAAAGGAGCTCCGTTTTGGAGCTCCTTCCTGCGATACTGAAAGGGCTCCCCAAGCACCCTGCAGCGTTGCAGGGACATCATGCCCGCGCCGTGCAGTTTAGAGGTGGTGCAACTGTGATGTCATAATGGCGGCACCCATGTACACAGGGTGCTGCCATTATGCCACCCCAGTTATGTGGTAGGGTTAGGGAGCGTCTCTAAAGGACGCTCCGAGGCAACCCTAGCATGTATCCAGGCCAGCGCAAAGCGCCAGTCTGGATCCTGCCATGGATCTATTCATCTGGCCAAAGAAAGAAAATCATTTAGTGGAGGGTGGAGAAAAAAAAAAGTCATACCTAAATGTGTTTTGGAAGAAGTTTTCAAGTTATTATTTTTTTAAAAAAACTCAGACAAAGCTTACCTGACCTGATTGCTTCAGTTCTCATGTGCATATGATTAGCAGTGAATAAAATATTTTCAGAAACATGCTGAACTGCACTTTTTTATGCATCCGATTTGACAGACACTCCCCTCCTATGATATTATAGATACTGGAGATCTTTTTTTATTTTAGCAGATCACTGAAAATTAATCTTTAGGGCAAACAGGCTGTGCCAGACCCTCCCTTTGCACACAGACACCTCCTCCAGCATTATCCAGCAGGAGAAGAAATTGAAACTAGTTTTACACACAAAAAATTCTGGGAACTCAAAGTAATTTTTAAAGCCCTCTCTCAGCAATGGCACGGCAGCCTCTGTGGCTAGTCAAACTTTTCAAATATGTAACTTGAGGCCCAAGAAGAAAATAAAATGCATCTTGTTATATCGCTTGATGCTTTTCCGGGGGGAGGGGGGCACATTAGGAATAATAGGAATAAGATAACCAGAGAAAGTTAACTTATTATGCAGTGGACCCTTGTCATCTGCTGGGGTTTGGTTCCAAGATCCCCACGTGGATAACAAAATCCGTGGATGTTCAACTCCCATTAAATATAATGACATAGCATAATGGTGTCCCTTATAAAAAATGGAAAATCAAGGTTTGATATTTGAAATTTAGACTTTTTTGAACATTTTCAAACTGTGGATGCTTGAATCCATGTATAAAAAAATCTGTGTACAAGAAGGGCCGACTGTACTGGATAGATGATATTCCCAATTATTATGTGGCTTTTGAAATGATGACATGTTACTTCCAAGCTCTGGTCCATTGAAGCATTTGTGTTGGGAAGTCTTCAAGCTTTGTTCAGGTTCCATAAGCAGATTTGCTACATATCCACTTTTGTTGCATGGAGCATACTATTGAAGTGGCATTTTCACAGAAGCAAATGAGCTTCTGTCAAAGAGGAGGGGGGAGAGGAAAGGAGCTGTAGATCTGGAGGTGGGGGAAAGAACGCTAGCCCAGTTAGTCAGTCACAAAAACAGAAGGGAACTCTTGTGCCCTTCCCTGCCTTACCTCCCTCCATCTTCTCCTGAAACATTAGCAATCAGGCAAGCTTAATGGGGTGTAAAACGGCTAGGGGCCAGGATCATCTAGCCAGCTTGAGGTCGGAGGAGATTACTTGGATCCATCTGAACTAAGCACTCCTTCTTCATCCCCCCCCCCTTGACTCTTTCAATTTTTTCCCTTTTTTAAATGCAATCAAAAACAAGGGAAGTAATAATAATAATAATATGTTTATATGCCGGCCTCTCCCCGTACGATTGGAGCGGCTTACATCGGGTAAAACACAGTATAAAATACAACTGAAATACATCCCATTAATTCCCTCCCCCCCCTTAAAATTAAGGATTAAAATAATTACAATAATCAACAATCAAGCCAGTCAGAGACAAGAGGATGGGCAGTTTGGGCATTCTCTGTGATGCTCTGTGTCCATGGAAAACCAGGTGGGTTATTCAGGGAAGGCCTGTCAGAAGAGAGCCGTCTTGACAGCCCTTTTAAAGCTGTCAAGGTTGGTAATGTTTTGGATCTTTTCCACAATTTGAGAGCAGCTGATGAGAAAGCCCTCTGGGTAACCGCAACCAACCTTGTCTTTATTGGTTGAAGGAGATGCTTCCCAAAGGACCTGAGTGTGTGGGGCAGATTGTATGGAAGGAGGCGATCCCGCAAATATGTTGGACCCAAACCATGTAAGGCTTTAAAGGTGCATCTGCAGTCCAGTAAAGAATGTAGGAAGGGCTGAGAGGCACACCTGCCATTTTGCTTTCCAGACACAGACACTGGACATTTTCACATGGGGACCTATGTGCTTCCATCCAAAAAATGGTTAAAGTGTTGGCATCCTGGAAAAGCAAGCAAATTTGGTAATGCTTATCACACCAAGAGCACAACAAGGGTTCAAAGCACATTACTTAGACATGAAAGTGGATTGAATGTGAATTTGAGTTTCAGACAGATGAGAACAAATCCCATTACTAGCTTCAAAATAACTTTTTTGCACATGCTCCAAACTGTCATTTCCAGAAGTGCATACACATACATGTTTCAGAGAGGAAAGGGAAACGGGAAGGAAAATACTCTTTGCCTCAGAAGCTGTTTCAGAGGAAGGAAGGCTGAGGTTTCCCTTTGCAAATTTATTGAGCATTCTTTGTGATGGTTTGTGTCCATGGAAGACCAGGTGAGTTATTCAGAGAAGGCCTGTCAGAAGAGATCTGTCTTGACAGCTCTTTTAAAGTTGTGAAGGTTGTTAATGTTCCGGATCTCTTCCAACAGGCCATTCCACATTTTATTCCATTCCAAAGTTCCGCAATCCCATAAAACCACACACAAACACATACACATACATTAGAGAGAAAGAGGAGATGGCTCTCCATAAACCTGCCTGATTCCAGAGAGGGCTGAAACTCCCAGATGCCTTCCTTTCCCATGACATATCCAAAAAAAGCGGCCTGCTGGGGCCTGGTTTTCCACCAGAGGGAAGCCTCCGCCTCCAAACAGTGAGGCTTCCCACTGGCAGAAAAAGAACGCACAAAAGCAGGTTCTTTCTACGCCATGGTGGCGGTGTAATGAATGCACCACATGGCACCACTGGCACACTCGTTATGCAAGTGCCGTGCGGCGCTTGCGTAATAATGGCAGCACCTGTCTGTACAGGGCATCACCATTTTGACACCCTCATCACGTGCGAGGGGCAAGGGGAGTCTAGAAGTGCCACCCTGAGGCACCCCTTGTATGTGACAAGGGCGTCCTTTTCGTCCCGTCTGGACTGGGCCTTGTTACACTATTATTTATTTATTTGCAGTATTTATTCCCCACTCTTCAGCCCTAAAGGCTCTCAGAGCAGCTTACAAATAGTTATTCAGACCGTCCCCCACCCTCAGGCTTACAATCTGAGGAGCCCTGGTGACACAGTGGTTAAATGCCTGTACTGCAGCCACTCACTCACAAACCATAAGGTTGCAAGTTCAATACCAGCCAAGGCTCAAGATCGACTCAGGCTTGCATCCTTCCGAGGTCGCTAAAATGCATACCCAGCTTGTTGGAGGCAATTAGTTTACAGTTGTAAACTGCTTAGAGACTGCTTAGTTTAGTATGAAGCGGTATATAAATGAAGTTGCTATTGGTATTGCTACAATCTAAAAAGACATGACACAAAAGGAAAAGGGAATGGTGGTGAGGAAGGGGATCAAGTCCAGTGGTTCTTCTCTCCCTCTGAGGCCTGGACCATGGCATATGGATTGGAAGAAGGACTTTCTTCTGCTCTGGCTAGCCTTAATAATAATAATAATAATAATAATAATAATAATAATAATAATAATCTTTATTTCCACAATGTGATCAAGGCGGCTTACAGGTAAGAAGACAATAAAATACAAGTTAAAATATTACATATAAAAATTAAAACATCATCAAAGGCCTTGATGGAGTTGGGCCTGTATTTTCACTCCCTCCCAAGCCAGATGATGTCATATGGCATGGAGGGAGAGCTTTTCGAGACATGATATTCCTGATCATTCTGTGACTTTTGAAATGTGACTTGTTACTTCAAAGCTCTGGTCTGGGTCTTGTCAATAAATTGATAACCCATGTTATTTACACCATTGAAGCTGTTGAAGCATTTGTGTTGGGAAGTTTTCAAGCTTTGTTCAGGTTGTGTAAGCAGACTTGCTACATATCCAGTATCGTTGTGTGGAGCACACTGTTGAAGTGGCCTTTTCATCATCCAAGAAGGCACAAAATCCATTAGCCCCAATGTCAAACCTGCAGTGAGAAGACAACAGAGGTGAAATCCCTATGGTATGACCTGCACCACGCTACCAATGGTCTTATAACAGGGGCAAGTAGTCATGCAGAAATGATTTATTTTTTTAAATGAGAATGCTGAAGTCTGTCCACTAAAGTTATTTGCTTCCCCCCATGTACCATGATCTGGGGTATATGTAAGTCTACCTTGAGTTACCAGATCAGGAATTCTGGTACACTATTCTAGAACTGGCTATAGCAAATGAAGTCGTATTGTTTTAAAGAAATTATTCTGCAAATGATGGGGAAAACCCTTTTTAAGGCTGCCTCAAACCAGAAATATCTCCTTAGGACCAGAACACAGCTTTGGTGTGGCTTCAGGCCTCCTACGATGTATGTGTCATTTAAACAGCACACCTCCAAAGTGGCCTGAAGCCACTTCATTTGGTTTATCTGTTTGGGCCCTCAGACTATGGAACACCAAGTAGCTTTTAACTCTCAGGCTCACGAACTGGTCACCATAATACAATAGTACTAGCAGTACTGAGGAAGAATTTTTGACACAGGAAAATACAGTGCACCCGCGTCCTGTCTAATCTACCCTCCCCTTACTGCATCAGTATCTTGGTGTCAGCTTTGAGAACAGTACTGTGGTTCTGTTTGGCATTTTCCAGCATATTGTATCAAACACACCGGAATCACCGTAGTTGTTTATGTATTCCTTTTTCTTCTTATTTATCTATGTAATTTTGTGTTCTTTTAGTGTGTTTTTGGCTTTTCAGTTTTTGGTTTTGTATTTCCATAATTTAACTCTCATGTTTTGCAGTTGTGTGTTTTTATAACATTTGAGTATTATTTGGGGTTTGTGACTGCTGCCTCCCTTTTTGTGATTTGGAAAACCTTACCAGCCATTGAAGATGGATCCATTTGCCCATTTCCAGGGTTGTCCTTCCTCTCTTCTCAAACCAATCCAATAATCAGTTGGTTCCTTATGCTTCATTATAAATTTCTGTTAAAAAATTAAAAATGTATCTCACTCAGCGACCATCATTTTGTAGAAATGTGGGTTAGCAAGGGAAAAAAACATGCCAAGGAACATGGAACATGCTCCCATCTACCACCATTATATGGGACATCACTACCTGCAGTTTCTGAACAGTTCTCCAAGAAGTTTCATATCGGTTTTAGAATGGTCTGCTCTGAATGTACAAAGGGAGACATTATAGTTGCTAAGTCTGAAATTGAATGGGAAGATCACAAACTATTTTACAAAAATGAGTGGATAAAATGCAGCCTTGTTAGGGTTGCCAGAATGAAAACTAGAAAGACATGGATGCTATGCACAGTTGTGTAGAAGAGAGAAATTCAGCAGGTAATAAGCCACACCTGTTAACATTAAGTTTTCTATGCAACCATTAAAAGTACATAAGCCCTTTTCAGTTTTCACTCCAGCAGCCCTAAGCATTTTTCCCCATACCAAACTGGAGATTTAAGCACAACAGCAAATCTCCAAAGACATCATAGATATGGGTGATAGCAGAGATGAATACTGTCTCTAGGATGACCAAAGTGAAAACTGGAGAGAACTTCCACCCCTTTAATGCAGAAGAGGAGATTGCAGCAGATGCTGCCTAGGGATGGAAAGAATATTCAAAAATATTCAGGAAATGGTATAAAAACATGTTTTCAATTGTTGAGAAACTCTGATAACAAGAATCCTGGACTGATGAGAATCTTCCCTTCCCAGTTTGGGACTTATTCTGTGCAAACTCCACACATAGCTGTTTTGTGCAGAAGACAACATTTGCAGAAATATTAATTTTGTGCAGAAAATATTATTTCATACATAGAAAATGCTTTAATTGGAGGTTCATTCTGCACAAAATTTACATGTGGTGGATTTGCATAGAAAACAATGTTTTCTGTGAGGGAAATAGTGTTGTCTGTGCAGAAAATAGTATTTCTATTTAGAAATATTGTTTTATGTGCAAAAATGCTATTTTCTGTATAAATTAACCAATGTGAATTTTGCAGAGAATGTCCTTCAAAAGCTATGTGGTTTTTGAAGACCCTCATAGTGGGTTAAAGGGATTAAAATTATTTATTGCTTTTTGAAGAAGAAATGTACATAGTGAAGAAGTGCATCCCTATGTTGCTTTTTACGCTTGCTGAAATTTCTTCTTTTTACACAACCTTTGAAAGTGTAAGAGCCCTCTCTAGATTTCACTCTGGCAGCCTTAGCTGTCTGGCTTCATCAGGTAACAAGTCACTGAGGCCATTGGGGTCAATGTTGTGCAGGTTCACCTTGGATCACTTAGACAACATGGGTCTTCTTTAAACAGCTACTCACAGGATGAAATTCTTACTATGCAATCTGGAAGTCTCTCTCACCATTTCCTCTTGATTTTCAATTGCAACCAGGGAAGCACCATTTGCAGAGCAATTCCTTTGGCTCAAGTGCCAAGTTCCTTCAGCTTCAGAAAAATAGTAGCATTTGCCTTCATAACCAAGCCACTTTGAAGGACAAGATGAGACAGCTGTTGTTAGGCATGGGCTAGATGATGATTTTGTCAGCATCACACCTAAAACTATGAAAGTAAGATTAATTTAGTTCAGGGGTAAGGCTTTTCAGGCCCACAGGTGTTCTCTATCTGGTTCATAAACTACTGCAATTAATTATTAGAGGAAATTTGGGCGGGGTACAGACCGCCGATTTGCGGCGGTCTGCCGCCGCCGCCAGTAGGTCCGCGGGGGAGCCGGAGCCTTCAGACGGCCCGACTCCCGCGCGGACCGAAAAAGAAGCTCCAAAATGGAGCTTCTTTTACCGTCGCGTTTGCGATGTAGCGAGGCGCCAGGGGCGCGCTCGCTACGTCACAAGCGGCGCGACGCGTACGGACACTCAGCGTCCGATACGCAAAGATGGCGGCGCCCATGTGAAAGGGCACCGCCCCTTCCTAACCCTAGTACGTATTCTATACGTACTAAATGGCGGTGTGTATCCCGCCTTGAAGATCAACTGGTAAGAACTACTGCTGACTCCATCTACTTTGCTTTGTTCCCATTCTGTGCCCTTTACACACACACACACACACACACACACACACGGATGGGGGGGGGGGAAGAGCGAGCTTGCTTGCTTGCAGAATGCAACACACATAAACAGCTTTTCCAAATGGGAATTCAGCCAAAGAATTCAATTCAGTAAAGTCTTACTTGATTGATTACATTGTCTTTAAAGCAACATGTTTGCAACTGAGGGAATCTCATGGATTTGGTGCTATGAATCGGCATGGATAGTGTCAGGGGCTAGAAGTATCTTTGGCCAACTTAGGCTGGTATAACAGTTGTGATCATATCTGGGGAGGATGAATCTACCCCTTCCTGCCATACATCCAGAAACTTCCAAACTAAATTTAACAAAATGTGCGGGATGTGCATCTGTCTTTGAAAACAGATTCGATACTTAAACTGGGACAAAATATTGGAGGGTGTCATATAATCACTCAAAATATCTGGATCTTGGAAGCTGGAGAGACATTCAGCTTTTTCTCCCTCTTGCCATAGTCCCAAAGGACAAAAAGCCCTTTCAAACTGATAGCAGCAATGTCTATTCTGTTGACACCAGTTGGAACTTCTTTTCTGAGCCTAATACCAGTTGCAGTGATGAGGTTTTCACTGGAATGCTCAAGAAGAAACCTCCCTCCCACCCGTTCTGTGATTATGAATCTGTTTGTGGCTCTTCTGTACCAGCAGTTTACATTTTAAAAATAGGACACAATAACCACTTCCATGAGATTAACGTGCATGCGATTAATTTGCATCTCCTTTGGCCCTTCTGGACAATAGGCAAAAGGTTGAAGTCTGCTGATTCAAATACTAATAGCATCTGGATATGCTGAATCTCCTTCAGTGTACTGGTTCTGATTATTGAGACAAAAAGTCACAAAGGGGGGAGGGGGCGGAATTCAAGAATTAAGGTAGAACTACATGTTGTGGGATGAATATGTGTTGCCCAAACCTTTGTCTGCCTGACAATACTAAATGAAAGACATTGGTTGGCATTCTGGTTAGGACTTGAATCTTTCTTAGTGGACTTAGGCCCAGTACAGACTGGCGCCTTGCACCGGCCTATGGCCAATTTTAAGGCTTGGGAGAGCGGAACATCCACACACTTCTGAGCCCTACTGCGCTGTTCGGGTACCATCTTGGCACCGTTCAGATGGCATGCACAACAATTGACATTCCTCGTGCACCGCATCCAAATGGCATGGCACATAAGGTATGTCACCATACCTCTCCAGGGTGCTAATGGTGCCTCTATAGCGGTGCACAAATGGAGCCGTGTTTCACGGCTCATTTTTGCAACAGATCATTGCTGCGCCGTGAGGTTGCTGCGGCAACGATCTGGGAGAGAAAGAGGTGGACTCTGACCTCCTCTTTCCCCTCATCTATACAGCCCTTTAGAGTGGGGAAAATAGAACTGAGTGATTTTGCGATGTCCATATTCACCTAGAGGCTACTGTAGCATTAAAGCATACAAATATCTGTTGCACTGGAGTGACTGATGTGCCTGAGCCACATTGTACAATGGGCACTGATGCATATTGTGGCACTCCCAATATGCATCTGGACACTGACTAGGAAGTGCCAGAGTGCATGAGAATTGCCCAATGCACATCACAAGTGTTCAGTGTGGATCACAAGTGCCCAGTGTGCATTAGAACACTATTGCCAGTGCCCATATGTACATTTTCACAATTCACTAATAGGGTCTGACTGCATTTCTGAAATGCAGAAATGTTATGGATTCATAATGTTACAAAATGTTGTCCACAATGTAGAATCTCAACCAAAGTTGACAGAGGAGAATTGGCAAATAGGAAGGAGGACAACACACTTCTGTCTTTCGTCTCCCTCTGCAACTATCCCTCCTTTAGATGTTTTTCACCCAGTTGAGTTCAGAGGCTGGAAATCACGCCATCTTGGTGGAAGCAGCTTGAAGGAAGGAATGAAGTATGGAGAATGAGTGCAGATAATGGCTAAGCTGCCCACCTAGCTGGACTGCTAATGCCGCCTCTGTGAAATTCATGGGATCACCATAAAGTGATTTGAAGGCAGGTGCATATGCGTGCATGCCCACACACACACAGAGATGGTAGAGAAAACTAAACAATGACAGCAATACAGTAGTTCAACAGAATGGATAAGAAAGAAGCTGAAAACTTACTAATGAAGGCAACCAAAACACTGCTGGCGAGGACTGAAAATATAGTCACAAAAACACATTTATTGCTCCATCTTGAATTCTGTCCTCTAGCTAAGAGAATGGGAGAGAAATGCATATTGAGTGCAGATTCTCACAAAGTGCATAATTGCTGAATCACTGCAAGTTATATCATGATCAACAGGCTCCACATGTTGTCATAACATGACCTTCAATAGTTGGAAAAAGAGCGCCACCTACTGGTCCAAAAATGGTGTTATGTTTCATACGTGTATGAAAAAGCACACAATTTTGTGACTTTGGGTTATGCCACAGTAGGTAAAGTACACTTTGGGTTTATACGACACTTTATTTATTTATTCATACATACATACATACATACATACATACAAGGAGCTCAGAGTGGAGTACAATGAAATCAAATGAAACAATTTTAAATGGTATGAATGATTAAAACAGAAGCATGTCAAACAATTTGACAACAACAAATTAAAACAGTGTTAAGATACTTCAAAACCATGTGCATGTGTAGATTTGGATGAAATTAGGCCATAAAGGCTTTATTTTAAAAAATGATGTGTTTACGTTGTTCTGGGATCGATATCAGTCCTAGTGCCAACTGGGCTTCTAGGGGAACAAAACTAGTTGGTAAATGGGCAGATGTATGTATCTGGTCTGCCTCTAGTACAAGATATGTTTTTGCTAATATGTATTGCATCTGTAACAGAAAGCAGAATCACTCTTCTATGAGATTTTGGCCAGAGGAAATGCTGGAAATAAGGCCAAGACCCTACACCAAGCAGATGGAATATGACAGCCCATGTGCTCAGTTCCATGTTCTCTCTGTACCCCAGCAACTATCAAGCCCCCAGCAACTATCAAATCCTCAGAGGAGCTGGTGGTGGTGGTGGTGCTGACCAGTGGGGAGAGAAGGGAGGGAGGAATAACTTCAGACAATGAAGCCATAGCTGGTCTTGGCATGGAGGGGGAAAGAAACCGAGGGGGGCAGAGACAGAATCTTCATCTCCCCAGGAACCTAGAGAAGCTGTATCATTGTCCTTCAAATAGCCTCCCCATTCTCTCTTGCCCCTTCTAGGATTTGACGGCTGGTGGGGAACGTTTTGGACAGGGCAGAAAGAGCTAGAGAACAGATCCCCACAACCCAACCACAAAGAACTTATATGTACATATAAACTATATAATATCACTAACCAAATGCTAGGGAACAAAGATTGACATCCACACTGGATCAAGCAGATCCTTTCCCCCTCATACTCTACCAGCTTGTACCAAGTGATCCAGATGTGACAGGACATTACTTCTGGTTTCACTTTTCAGCCCAAAATGCATGGTGGCTTTCAGAGTGTCCTGGGGATGTAAGGAAAGGTTGGGTGCTGATGCAGACCACAGACCACATTTTCCCACCCTTCACACCCTAACACTCATTTTGCTTCCAATCTCTGGAAAAAACCATACATTCTCAATCCCCCAATTTTGTAAAGATTAAGAAGTGGTATCTTACCCAATTGTTCTGTCATCCCTGAGGATTCAACTGTCAGACTCTCACGTTCTGAAATGTTTGGTCCATTTTCACAGTTTCCATTGCTATATATCATCCTGTTTGGAGTGTTTGGTCCATTTTGACAGTTTCCATTCCTATGTGCCATGTTGTTTGACTCAGCTTCCATGTTTGACTCGGCTTCCATATTCTCACAGTCAACCATTCTTTTCTCCTCAACTGATTGCTGTTTTATCTTTTAAAAAAGATTTTATAGTCAGTGGTATTTGCAAAAGAACAATCTCTGTTCATCCTTATATATTTTTCACAAAAATAGCACTGCACATCAGTACACCCAGACTCCCACCCTGGTTTTAGTGTTTCTTTGCTGTTACACTTGATAGCAATAGCATGTTGAGAAGACACAATTATACCACTATGGTTCCATTTTAACTTCCATGGCAACATCCTGTAGAATCCTGAAGTTTATCTTTTGTGAGATACTAGCATTCTCTGGCTAAGAAATCTGAATAATAGTCTCTAACTACAAATCCCAGGATTACACAGTGTTACCCAAAACACAAGAGTCCCAAGAGGGCAACCACAATTAATATTAAAATGGGGAATTTAATTAGATCAAATGACAGCAGTGAGAGGGCCATGGTAACTTAAAGTGGGGATCAAGTCTGTGTAAACTGGTTCCGAGAAACAGAACACCGGAGTGCAAGTTCCAAATAATTTTATTTATGAATCAAAGGGAAACACCATTCACACAGACACTCACTCATGAACACTTTCAAGAACTAACAATATAAAAGGTGGTAGCAGATAGTGACCTAAGGAGTCACAGTTAATGTCCCAATTTCAGGTGTGGAGCTCTGATTGGGGACACTATGAAGTGGATATGGCTCAGCAATGTGGCTTAGGATTGTGCTGTGGTCAGCAATGCTGAGGAGTCAAGTGATATATGGACAGAGTCCCTGTCTGACCTCAAGCAAGACCAAATTGGCAATGCCGAAACAGGCATATTTATAATGTAAAACCTGCCTGGGGCAAGATTTGGGATGTGGATGGATTTTCCAGAAGAGAAGGATGAGCAGGGAAGGTGGAAATGGTCAGGCAGTCCATGCAGATGTCCCTGGAAAAAGGAATATTGCTCCCGGATTAGAAATAAAAATATTTGGAACTTGCACCCTGAAGTTCTGTTTCTTGGAACTGGTATACACAGGCTTGATCCCTGCTTTAGTTGCCCAAGCCCTATAGGCTGCATTCATTTGAGCTAATTAAATTCTCCCATTTGAATGTTATGGGTGCCCTCACAGGACCTTGATATTTTAGGTAACAAGAGAAACTGGGACATTTTAAAAGCAGTTGAAAAAAATGAGAAGATCAAGGATTAGCTTGTACTGTCCCTACAAAACAGAACAGATGCAGGTTATTCATCATAATGTTTATCAACTGACCTAGGCACAAACCACTTCAGATGAGTCAGAAACTGGACTTTGATGTTAGAGCAAGGCAGTCAGAGAACAGGCGCCTTGTTTTACAACAGAACCAAAAGCTCTCAGAGATTTTACAGAGCCCAATTCTACTCCAAATAAGGTACCTGTTTCAAAAGGACCTTGTTTTAGAGTCCAAGTACAGTATATTTGGCTGCTGGTGGGCCACAAAAAGGCCAGAGGGCCATATTCAGCTAACATGATACATTTACTTATATAGCAGGCCCTTGGTATCTGCTGGGGTTTGGTTCTAGATCATGTTACCAAAATCTGTGGATGCTCAAGTCCCATTAAATACAGTGGCATAGAAATGGTGCCCCTTTTATAAAATGTCAAATTCAAGCTTTGCTTTTTGGTATATATCACTCTCACACACACTCTCTCTATCACTCACTCACTCACTCTCATACACACACACACAATGTTTTCATACCATGAATAGATGAATCATTGGATAGAGTATCCATGGATATGGAGGGCTGACTGAGTATTTAAAAAAAACTATTTTAAAACTGTTAATATAGAGTATTATAGTTGCACCTTTCTTAGTCCTTAACTGGCCTTTGAGTTCTACAGTGGGCCCTTGGTGTATCTACTGGGGTTTAGTTCCAGGATCCTCTGTGGATACCAAAATCCATGGGTGCTCAATTCCCATTAAATATCGTGGTGTAGTAAAAGGGTATCTCTTATATAAAATGGCAACATTAAGGTTTGCTTTAGGGAATTTATATATTTTTTTAATATTTTCAAGTCATGGATGTTTGAATATGTGGATAATGTATGGATACCAAAGGCTTACTGTAAAATTAGTGGCATGCCACCCTGACCCCCAGATTGTCAGCCCAGATATAGGAAAAAGTAATTCCACTCCAATATAAAAATCAAGGCCTTTAGAGCAATTCCAGCTGAAATCTCATACTAACCAGCAGCCTAGGATTCCTCCCACATTCTGTCCCAGAATATCAAGGGAAGAGGAGGAGGAGGCACTATACTCCTCCCACCTGGAAAGTCAGTGTAGTGTAGTGGTTTCTTGCCATTCCTCAGCTATGATTTCTAGGCACCCATGTGGCATAATGTTGTGGGTTTGAATACTGGCTCGGCTATGAAACCAATTGGGTGACACCTTGAGCAAGTCACACTCTCTCAGCCTTAGAGGGTGGCAATGGGAAACCCCCTCTGAAATAACTTGCCAAGACATCCTTAGGGTTGCTTTAAGTGGGAAACAATTTCCTAGAACTATAGAATCCTAGAGTTGGAAGAGACCCCAAGAAGGACCATCCAGTCCAACCCCACCCTGCCATAGAGATACTCTCAATCAAAGCACCCCCAACAGATGGCCACCCAGCCTCTAATTAAAGACTTCCAAAGAAAAAGTCTCCACCACTCTCCAAGACAGCATATACCACCTGTATCTTCATACAATTGGATGAGACCCCAAGGAGGGCCAACCAGTCCAACCCTATTCTGCCATGCAGGAATTCCCCATCAAAGCACTCCCAACAGATGTTACAGACCAAACAGGAGGAATTTGTAACATCTTGCCTGATGAAAAAGCTAATGAAGCTTCAAAAGCTTGCAACAGGTATATTGTGCCTTTCGGGTGACCAACAAAGGTATCACTGATGGGATTTTGTGTGCATTGACACCGTTGTTATTTACACAATGGGTTTCCATCCATGAAAGCAGCTGACAAAAATACCAACCAATTAGCCTTCCCTCCCTCCTTCCTTACTTTCGTGTTCTTTGTGCCTTCCGCTCAATCCACTTCTTCCTTGATTGCAATTATATACGACTAAGGTGCAAAATCCACGGCAGAAAAAATCCATTCTGAGATCGCTTGAATTGCCCTGGCTCAATGAAATTCTGGGGTCTGTGAGACATGGCCTGATTCCCACTACCTTTTAAACTGGACCGCAAATCAGTTCCCACTTGAATCGATTCACTGAAGCAATTTGGTGAGGGGGGACATGCACTAGACCCATTTAACCCGCATCTTTTTGACACTGATGTTTTCTGCGTCTTTTTGTATAAATTGATTCTGCACAAGTGTGAACCAGATGCAAAGTGGAATCGATTTAAATTTGCCCTTTGGCCAGCTGGAACGGGTCCATTTTGAACCAATTCATTTGTGAATGTGAACCACAAGTAGGTTATTTTACAGGGAAAAAATGGAATCGGGGCAAATGTAGTGGGAACCATGCTCTGCTGTCAAATCAATCAATCGATTCAGATTGCAAACTGCTTTTTTGTAAGTGGGAATAAGGCCTTTCAGCCT
Organism: Sceloporus occidentalis; assembly: GCA_023333645.1. Lineage (NCBI taxonomy): Eukaryota > Metazoa > Chordata > Lepidosauria > Squamata > Phrynosomatidae > Sceloporus > Sceloporus occidentalis. The sequence continues at coordinate 20,878,250 of JALMGF010000001.1, forward strand.
TCTCTTTTGTCCTGGTGCGTTTTGGACCACAAACTCTTTCTTGTCCTAATATGGATTTTGGTTTCCAATGTTTTCCCACCTCTCCTTCCTTGTAACTGCAAGAAAGGCTTTCGCTCCACCAGTTTAGGTCTCTTGCCCTCTCTCCTCCTGGCCCAATGCATCGCCTCCAGGAATGAGGAACATCTGCTCCAGGGCCAGCAGGCAAAAGGAGAGGATGCTCTTCAGTCAAGGTCAAGGAGGACCCAGTTCCTTTGTATCCTGCCAAAAAGGGGAACCAAGGCTAAAAGAGCCCTCATTTTGGGAGCTCTTCAATGACACCCCTTTTGCTAGAAATCCAAGTCAGAGGGATCCCTCCCTTCTCCGCTCCTCTTCTTCTCTGCCTGTGAGTCCTTTACAATTTATGGCCAGGTTATCACATGGCAAGATGTGTTCCAGGGGAGGGATTGCCAGCTCCTTCTTCCCAGGCTGAGAGTGTGTGACTTGCCCAAAGTCACCCAGAAGGTTTCCATGGCTGAAGGAGGTGATTTAAACCCAGCTCCCCCAGGATCCTAGCCCAACACTCAAACCACAACATCACACTCTCTTTTGTGGCTGTGTGCCTTCAAGTGTGATTTCATTGTAGTTTTAATGTTTGTAATTTTATATTGTTTTAGCTGATGCTTTGTTTTATGACAATATGTTTTCATAATTGATATTGTGAGCTGCCTTGGTTCCCTTCAGGGAGAAAGACGGATAAAAATTAAACAAACAAATAAATAAGTCCTTTCTGACTTATGGCAACCCTCTCCTGGGGTTTGCTTGACCAAGTTGGCACAGGGGAGGTTTCCTCTTTTTCTTATGCTAACAGTTCTGCCCATACCCCCTTTTACCAATCCCAATGTAGACTAGTGTTTTCCTACTGCTAACAGCAAGAAATCAACAACAGCCAGGCTCAGGATCACAGTGGGGTGCAGTGCTGTAGCTATGGGAGGGCAAAAGGAGGACATCTCCCTCAAACAAGAATTCTCCACTCCCAATGTGATTTCCTTTCAGACCCCTACATTTCAGAGACAGTTACCAAGGGAATGGCAACAGAGCAAATATAAGACTTCTAGCCTAGGTCTGAACAATGTTCAGTGTCTCACTTCAGAAATTTGAGGACCAAAGAAATATTTCATGGGGTGGCAGAATTCTTATTTTGGGAACAATGCCCTTATTTTACCTTGCACCTGGTAGTAATAATAATAATAATAATAATAATAATAATAATAATAATATTTTTATTTATATCCCGCCCCTTTGAGGTCAATCGGGGCAGCTAACAATAATAAAATACAATACAATATATACAAAAACTTCCCTCTCCCCCCTTAAAAAGTTATTAAATCACTTATAATTAAATCCAACAAATTAAACCACATAACACATACACACCATTACAAAACAGACAAAAACAAAACAGCAAACTGTGGCAGCAATCCACTCAAATTTCCAGAGAGGACCTTAGGGACTCTCATGAGAAGAGGGTTCTTGAGGGTGGGATTATCTATCCAGGAAAGGCCTGCCAGAAGAGATCCGTCATGACAGCCTTTTTAAAGCTGTCTAAAGATGCCAGTTGACGGATCTCGTCTGGCAGGTCGTTCCACAATCTGGGGGCGACAACAGAAAACGCCCTCTGGGAGGTAGCCAAAAGCCTAGCTCTTTGAGGCTGCAGCAAATTCCTCCCAGAGGACCGGAGAGTGCGGGGAGGATTATATGGGAGGAGGCGGTCCCTGAGATAGTTTGGACCCAAGCCATTTAGGGCTTTAAAGGTGATAACCAACACTTTGTACTGGGCCCGGAAACTAATAGGCAGCCAGTGGAGGGACTCTAATACCGGAGTAATATGGTCCCTCCTCGATGTTCCTGACACTACTCTGGCCGCCATATTCTGCACTAATTGCAGTTTCCAAATCAAGCACAAGGGTAGCCCCATGTAGAGCACATTACAGAAATCTAGACGTGGGGTTACCAGGGCATGTACAATAGTCTCGAGATCCCTTACTTCCAGAAAAGGGCGCGGTTGGCGTATCAGCCGAAGCTGATAACAGGCGTTCTTGACTGTCGCATTTACCTGATTTGTCATCAGGAGTGACGAGTCAAGGAGCGCCCCCAGACTGCGAACACAGTCACTGGAGGAGAGTGTGACCCCATCCAGGACTGGGGGTTGCAACCCAATTCTTGGTTTCGGGGCTGCTACCATGAGCACCTCCGTCTTGTCCGCATTCAGTTTCAATCTGTTTTTCCTCATCCAGCCCATTACTGCCCGAAGACATTCATTGAGAGAAGAGACGCCATCAGAATTCGAGGCCGACGAACGAGACATGGAGAAATAGATCTGGGTGTATCAGCGTACTGATAACACCCAGCTCCATAACTCTGAATAATCTCACCCAGCGGCTTCATATAGATGTTAAATAACATCGGGGACAGTATAGCACCCTGTGGAACCCCACAGGTGAGCTCTCTTTTACTGGAGCAGCTGTCCCCGAGCAGCACCCTCTGGGACCTGCCCGAGAGGAAGGACTGGAACCACTGCAATGCAGTGCCTCCGATACCTAACCCCCTCAGGCGGTCCAAGAGGATGTCATGATCTATTGTGTCGAAAGCCGCTGAGAGGTCTAGGAGCACCAACAAGGTCACACTACCCCTGTCGATGCTCAGGCGCAGATCGTCGGTCAAGGCAACCATGGCAGTCTCAACCCCAAAGCCTGTCCTGAAGCCAGTTTGAAATGGGTCTAGATAATCGGTTTCATCCAAGACAGCTTGGAGTTGAAGAGCAACCGCCCTCTCAATCACCTTGCTCAAAAATGGTAGTAAAGAGACTGGCCTGTAATTATTCATATCCAGGGGATCAAGAGAAGGTTTTTTCAGAAGTGGACTAACGGCCTCTTCCTTCAAACAAGATGGAATATGTCCTTCCCTGAAGGATGCATTGATGATATCCATAAGGCTATGCCCTGTGAGGGAGCTTTATTTTTCTCCATTTGCAAATTCATTGGAAGGGTAGAGACACTTTAACATCCTTCACAAGTAAGTGAAAAATGAGATTTAAACCTGCATGCTGTGAGGTAAATGTACATGTGGGACTGGATGCAAGTGAATAAACACAGGGATACTCCACGTCTGTCAAAAGACAGATCAGGGAAAAGGAATCAATCTTGGCAGGCTGGGAGTTACAATCCCCTTGAAGATACAGACCCATAGCTTAGGTATACACCTAGATTCAGCCTTAAACCTGGATGTTCAACTTTCAGCAGTGTTTCTTTAGACAATTAAGTGCACCAACTGCACTCATTCCAAGAAATGTCTGATCTGGGCATGTGGCACATGCCTTAGTTACTTCCTAGTTGGATTACTTTTATACCCTCTACGTGGAGCTGCTCTTGAAGAATGTTTGGAAACTTCAGCTGGCCCCAAGAACTGCAGCTGGATGTGGGGAACATACAACCCCTTCCTACAACAGCTCAACTGGTGGCCAGTCCATTTCCAAGCTCAATTCAAAGTAAGGTTTATAATTTAGGAAATCCTCTGCTACTTGAATCTGGGCTCTCTTCCCAGATGATCCTGCCCAAGGTCTCACATCTTCAGGAGAGGAGCTTTTCTTGATCTTACCAGCCTTGGTAGGAATGTGGGACAGGGTCTTCTTGATGGGTGCACACAGGAGGTTAAGTGGGGCCCCTCTTTGGTTTCTTTCCACTGGCAGACATTTTTATTTAAGATTGTCCATTGACTTTTAACTGGCTGTTGCAAAAATGGTTTTTACAATGGTGAGAGCTGTACTTTTGAGCTTAAATACCATAGAGGGAACAGGTCCCATCTGATCTTGGATGCTAAGCAGGGTCAGCCCTGATTAGTACTTGGATGAGAGCCCACAAATAAATATGATGTGCTGTAAGCTATATTTCAGAGGAAGGAATTGACTGAATCACCTCTGAGTATTCATTGCCTAAGAAAACCCTATGGAATTCATGGGGTCAGCATAACTCAATAGTAAATTTAAAGGCACATATATACACAGAGAGACAGGAGATTTTTAGTGACGGGAGCATAGTAGGATGCTTCTATCACTATCGCACAATAGTGCAAAGCTTATCAGACGATGTCAAACGACATCACGATAATCAAGTTATTATCCCATGAATAAAGAGAAATTCTCCCATCACTTTTTATTCATGGAACATTCATGTGAATAAAAAATGATGTTAGAAGTCCTCTTGCAATTATCGCAACGTCATCTGATAATCTTTGCGCAATTGCACAATAGAGATGGGAGCATGCTCCTATCACTTTTGCCCATGTGAAAATCTCCAGAGATTGTACTTTATTTTCATTGTGTTTTAAGTGCTTTTAAACTCTATCAAATTAGAGCCACAGGATTTAAAGCACATTTTCACAGATGTGGAAGTAGGATATTATGTAACAGAATGCCGCTAGTCATAAATTTACCCCCAAAAAAGTGTATCAACATACACAGTTCCTTGAAGATTTATGGCCAGGATAACAATTTGTGTATTTCTGGATCCTATCACATTGTATCCCACTTCCTGTATTGTATCAATATTCCTTATAAGCTGTCTCTTTAATATCACTCTGTCAGTGCATCACAGGAAGTGCACTAAGATCCACAAAAGCTCAGGCTAAAATATGAGTCAGTCTTAAAGGTGCTGCTAGATTCCATCCCCCTTTCTCCTTTTTATGCTACAATAGGCTAAAACCAAATATTTATTTGTGAAAGGCTTTCATGGCTGGCATCCATACTTTTTTTGTGGGATTTTCAGGCTATGTGGCCATGTTCTAGAAGTGTTTCTTCCTGACATTTCGCCAGCATCTGAGGCTGGCATCTTCTCCTTTTTTAAGCAACTATTTCTTTAGTTTTTAAAAACTCCTACCAAGGGGGAATTAAGCTATGCTTCAGTTTAAGAGACCAACTCAGCCACAGCGTTTTCTTTGGAGCTGCTTCTGACTCCTCTCACCTGGAATTGTGCCATCCATTAAAACAAAAAAAAAAACAAAACAAAAACAAAAAAGGAGAAAGGGAGTTGCAAGGGGCCAGAGGTGCACATGAGCAGCAGCAGGAGGACATCTGGAGCAAGGAGAGCCAGACAGACAATCCTGGGAGCTGGCAACTCTCTGATGGTGCCAAGATCCCAGAGTGATCGTTTTTTGTGGGTTTTTCAGGCTATGTGGCCATTTTCTAGAACATGGCCACATAGCCCGAAAAACCCACAAAAAATATGGATGCCAGCCATGAAAGCTTTCAACTTCACATCCCAGAATGACTTCTTTAAAATATGTACCCAGGGTTGCCATAAGTCAGGACCTCCAAACCAGGACAAATGTAGGACAACATTTTCAAATTTAGGACACAGTTTCAATAAATGGAGGACACGCAAAAAAAAAATGATGGTTTTTAAAAAATGTTAATATAAATGCATGTTTCTTAGGCATGATCAAAATGGAGGACATTTTGAAATTTGACAGAAGAGGACATGTCCTGGAAAAGGAGGAGAATGTCTGGTCACCTTGTCTCTGGTCCAAAATACACTGCAGAAATAAAACATAGCTGGACTGAAATGCCCAGAGTTCCTCATGAAAACTGCATCCACACTGAGGAAATAATCCAGTTTGAGAGTGACTTAACTGTCCTGGGTTAGTGCTGGGGAATGCTGGGAATTGTAGTACACTGTGGCCCCAGAGCTATCTTTGACAGGGAGTCCCATAACCCTCCAAACGTAGTTGAACTGCAGTGCCCAGAATTCCTCCCCAGCTGCATCCACACTGAGGAAATGGTCCAGTTTGAGACTGCTCAGTGCTGGGGAATCCTGGGAATTGTAGTCTATTGTGGCCTCAGAGCCATCTCTGACAGAGAAGTCTCAATGTCTCCCAAACACTAGCATTCCCAGGATTCCCTACCATTGAGTTAAAGCAGTCTCAAAGTGGGTTATTAGTCCTGCAGTGTGTGAGAGAGATAGAAAGGCTAGGGACTGGATTCATTCATTAACTCATAAAAGAAGGATATCTGTGTCCCAAACACACTGCTTTGACTGCCTGGGCTCAGTGCTATGGAATCCTGGGCATTGTAGTTTATTGTGGCACCAGAGCTCTCTGACAGAGAAGGCTAAATGCCTCACAGACACCAGAATTCCAGAGCATTGAGCCCTGGCAGTCAAAGTTAGAAAAAATACACAGGGGCAAAATAAATATTGAAAATGGCCACGCACCTCCTCCTCCTCATCATCATCATCATCATCCTCGCCTCGGTGCCAAAGGAAATGCCCCCCCCCATGCCTTGGGGACCAAACAGAGGAGGAGCTCCTCTCCTTAGTCTGGCAACCTCCTGTTGCCAACAAGCCTCGAAGATAATTCCCCAAACGTTTGGCCAAAACTCACCAAATCCCCCCATATCTCAACAAATATTCAGTCAAAATCCCTGAAAAGTCCCTGTAATGTTAATATGGCAATAAAACGTAGCCCTAATTGAATAAAAATAATTGGAACTTATTTCAACTCTCAAAATTACCATTAAAACCAACCACCAAAATCACACCAAAGGCTCTAAAAAGGACCCATTTTGGTGTGAAAGTCACCAGATTGGCTACACTTGGCCGGGAGTCAAGGAGGAAACCGTGCAGGGATGCCCCCTAGTGGTGTCCCGCCGGCAGGAGGGTTATGGCAACCCACAAACAGAGTGTTTACTGGAAGATTTCTGGTTTTTTTTACCAAAGGCATACAAGCACAGATGGCTCTCCGCCCTTCCTGGTAGCCAAAAGTTCATTCGAAGAGGGAAGCAGGAGAAGACCCTCCCAAGAAAAGGGTGCCCACCAGCTGCCCACTCCCTCACTTGGAAGGGGCAATTCTGAGGGGTGTCTGTGAGGTTGCCTAAAGACAACTTTTGAGCATGTATGTTCACACACCTCCACACACATTCGCATAACAGTGGCGTCCCACACCTGGGTGTCACCCAGTGTGTGTGGGGGGGGAGGTAAGGCTTTGGGGGCTGTGCGTTGGGGGGCGGAGCCAAAAAAGCCCCTCCCTCCCTGCCCCGCACAGCTTTACTTTTGAGCAGTGGTCCCAAAACTATGTCCTTTAAAATATTTTATTTATTTATCTATTTATTTACTTGGAGTATTTATACCCCGCTCTTCAGCCATAAAGGCTATCAGAGTGGCTTACTTTCTTCTTCTTCTTCTTCTTCTTCTTCTTCTTTTAACTGGACAATTCCCTGCCCTCAGGCTTACAATCTAGTAAGAAGAGGTCAAGTTCATTGGTTCTTCTCTCTCTCTGGGGCCATGGCAGAAGGGCTGGAGGGAGGGCTCCTCAAAAAAAATATCTTAAAGGGCAAAGTATTCCCAAACTTGGGCCCTCCAGCTGTTTTGGGCTTCAGCTCCCAGAATCCCTGGCAGTCGGTCCAACTGGGTGAGGCTTCTGGGAGTTGAAGTCCTAGAACCTACATGACCGGAGTTTGGGAAGCAGTGCTTTAGAGCAGGGGTCGGCAACCTGCGGCCCGCGAGCACTGTAGGACCGGCCCCTGGCCGACCCTGCCGCCGATTGCCGCCGTCGGAGCGCTCCTTTTCCCCGCGCCTCTGGGCTCCCAGGGGGTGGGGGCAAGCGCTGGGGCCGCCGAGCGCTCCATTTCCCCGCCCCCTGGGATGGCCTCTGGCCTCCCAGGGGGCGGGGGCAAGTGCTGGGGCTGCTGAAGCGCTCCTTCCCCCCCGCCCCCTGGGATGGCCTCTGGGCTCCCAGGGGGCGGGGGCAAGCGCTGGGGCTGCTGAAGCGCTCCTTCCCCCCGCCCCCGGGATGGCCTCTGGGCTCCCAGGGGGCGGGGGCAAGCACTGGGGCCGCTGGAGCGCTCCTTCCCCCCGCCCCCTGGGATGGCCTCTGGGCTCCCAGGGGGCGGGGGCAAGCGCTGGGGAAGAAGGAGGAATGGAGGAGGAGGAGGGAGGAAGGGAAGAGGAAGGATGAAGAAGAGGAGGAAGAAGGAGGAAGGAAGGAAGGAGCAGGAGGAGGAGGGAGGGAGGGAGGATGAAGAAGAGGAGGAAGAAGGAGGAAGGAAGGAAGGAGCAAGAGGAGGAGGGAGGGAGGGAGGATGAAGAAGAGGAGGAAGAAGGAGGAAGGAAGGAAAGAGCAAGAGCAAGAGCAAGAGCAGGAGGGTGGGAGGGAGGATGAAGAAGAGGAGGAAGAAGGAGGAAGGAAGGAAGGAGCAGGAGTAGGAGGGAGGGAGGGAGGATGAAGAAGAGGAGGAAGAAGAAGGAGGAAGGAAGGAAGGAAGGAAGGAAGGAAGGAAGGAAGGAAGGAGCAGGAGTAGGAGGGAGGGAGGAGGAAGAAGGAGGAAGGAAGGAAGGAAGGAAGGAAGGAAGGAAGGAAGGAAGGAGCAGGAGTAGGAGGGAGGGAGGGAGGATGAAGAAGAGGAGGAAGAAGGAGGAAGGAATGAAGGAGCAAGAGGAGGAGGGAGGGAGGATGAAGAAGAGGAGGAAGAAGGAGGAAGGAAGGAGGGAAGGAGCAAGAGGAGGAGGGAGGGAGGATGAAGAAGAGGAGGCAGAAGGAGGAAGGAAGGAAGGAAGGAAGGAAGGAAGGAAGGAAGGAAGGAACAAGAGGAGGAGGGAGGGAGGGAGGATGAAGAAGAGGAGGAAGAAGGAGGAAGGAAGGAAGGAGCAGGAGTAGGAGGGAGGGAGGGAGGATGAAGAAGAGGAGGAAGAAGGAGGAAGGAAGGAAGGAAGGAAGGAAGGAAGGAAGGAAGGAGCAGGAGTAGGAGGGAGGGAGGAGGAAGAAGGAGGAAGGAAGGAAGGAAGGAAGGAAGGAGCAGGAGTAGGAGGGAGGGAGGGAGGATGAAGAAGAGGAGGAAGAAGGAGGAAGGAAAGGAGCAAGAGGAGGAGGGAGGGAGGATGAAGAAGAGGAGGAAGAAGGAGGAAGGAAGGAGGGAAGGAGCAAGAGGAGGAGGGAGGGAGGATGAAGAAGAGGAGGAAGAAGGAGGAAGGAAGGAAGGAAGGAAGGAAGGAAGGAAGGAAGGAACAAGAGGAGGAGGGAGGGAGGGAGGGAGGATGAAGAAGAGGAGGAAGAAGGAGGAAGGAAGGAAGGAAGGAAGGAAGGAAGGAAGGAAGGAAGGAAGGAGCAGGAGGAGGAGGGAGGGAGGGAGGATGAAGAAGAGGAGGAAGAAGGAGGAAGGAAGGAGAGAAGGAGCAAGAGGAGGAGGGAGGGAGGGAGGATGAAGAAGAGGAGGAAGAAGGAGGAAGGAAGGAGCAAGAGGAGGAGGGAGGGAGGATGAAGAAGAGGAGGAAGAAGGAGGAAGGAAGGAGCAGGAGGAGGAGGGAGGGAGGGAGGGAGGATGAAGAAGAGGAGGAAGAAGGAGGAAGGAAAGAGCAGGAGGAGGAGGGAGGGAGGGAGGGAGGAGGAAGATGAAGACATGCACTCTTTCTGAAGGTGAGACAGTGTGACTTTCCAAAGTGCATTTCTGTGTATTTTCAGTGCTTTCAATGCTAAAAGGTCTGCTTTAACAGTGAGAGTGGTTTCGGCCTTCCCCTTCGGCTGAAAGGGCCCCTTGGAGCCCTTTTGGCTGAAAGAAGGGGCGAAGGAGGAGAGGGCAGGCACACGCCTCCTCCTCCCCGCGGGGCTTTGGCAGCCCTGAGGTGTCTTTCGGAGGACACCTCAGGCCTGGCAAAGCCCCGAGGACAGGAGCTGGGGCCGCGCGCCTGTTGCTCCTGCCCCTCACGGGCCCTTACTGCTTCTCTGAGAGGCAGCTGGGGGCCACGGAAGGGCAGGAGGGACAGGCGCGCGCCTGTCACCCGCTCTCCCAATCCCCCCCTTCTAGCTGTCTCTCAGACAGCGGGAGGTTGGGAAAGGGAGCAGAGGAAAGCCATGCCCCCAGAGGGTGGAAGCTCCACCCCCGGCACACAGTCCCGCCCCAGGGGGCGGCCCCCGGCATGTGGCCCCGCCCCCGGAGGGTGGAAGCTCCCCCCCCCTTTCAGCCCCCCAGTTGTCTCAGGGACAGCAACCTGGTCCCCGGCTGAAAAAGGTTGCCTACCCCTGCTTTAGAGTAGAGCCAGTAGCTGGCTAGGGAAGAGCAGATTGACACCTGGCCTCAGAAGCCCCGCCCCTCCTCCGCTCGTCTTGACTACTCTTGAGGGAAAGCCATCATCATGCCTAAACCTCTCTCCTCGTTTAAGCCCCTCCCCTTCCGCTTTTGGCCCCGCCCCATCAGGCCACACCAGATACCAAGTAAAGTGCTCCACTGCCCCGCCGGGTGGGTCCACACCAAACGTCAGTACGTCACTTCTGACGCACGGCAGCTGCTCCCGCCCACATCCCCTGCCATGTTCAGCGCCGGCATCGCAGACCGCTCCCTCTTCTTCGTTCAGGCGGCATGCGATTGCGTACGCACCGCGGGAGGGAAAGAGGGGCGAGCCTCAGTCACAGGTGATGAAAAAGAGGCACCGCGGCAGTAGGGTTGCCATAAGTGAGGACCTCCAAACCGGGACAAATGTAGGACAAATGTAGGGCAACATTTTCAAATGTAGGACACATTTTTCTAAAAATGGAGGATGCGCAAAAAATTGAGTTTGTTTTTTTAAAAAATGTTAATATAAATGCATGTTTTTAGGCATGATCAAAATGGAGGACATTTTGGCATTATTCCTAGACAGATGGCAGAAATGGACTTGCCCTCAGGTTCAACTGTACTTCTCAGAAGTGTGTACTTGGTCAAGGGACTGTGGTTTTTCTTCACTGTGCATGAGTTTGTAAAAATCACAGCAAGTTACATAAGCAAGTTACATTGGCCGTGCCTCAGAGGCTTGTTGATATCAATATCATCATCATCATCATCATCATCACCACCACCACCACCACCACCACTATAATTGTCCAGGAAAGGCATTTGTTAGCATTCAAAGCACCATAAATACATAAAAAATGCACTTGCATATATTTAATAATAAAAAATAATGAAAAAATAAATAAAAAACAAGGCAGAGGTTATATATTTGATAATATAAATTAAAGTAATAAAATAAAAAACAAGCAATAATAAAATTAATAATATAAAAAACAAGCAATAATAAAAATTAATAAAATAAAACAAAAACAAGCAATAATAAAAATTAATAAAATAAAACAAAAACAAGCAATAATAAAAATTAATAAAATAAAACAAAAGCAATAATAAAATTAATGAAATAAAACAAAAACAAGCAATAATAAAAATTAATAAAATAAAACAAAAGCAATAATAAAATTAATGAAATAAAACAAAAGCAATAATAAAATTAATGAAATAAAACAAAAACAAGCAATAATAAAATTAATAAAATAAAACAAAAACAAGCAATAATAAAAATTAATAAAATAAAACAAAAACAAGCAATAATAAAAATTAATAAAATAAAACAAAAGCAATAATAAAATTAATAAAATAAAACAAAAACAAGCAATAATAAAAATTAATAAAATAAAACAAAAGCAATAATAAAATTAATGAAATAAAACAAAAACAAGCAATAATAAAATTAATAAAATAAAACAAAAACAAGCAATAATAAAAATTAATAAAATAAAACAAAAACAAGCAATAATAAAAATTAATAAAATAAAACAAAAGCAATAATAAAATTAATGAAATAAAACAAAAACAAGCAATAATAAAATTAATAAAATAAAACAAAAACAAGCAATAATAAAAATTAATAAAATAAAACAAAAACAAGCAATAATAAAAATTAATAAAATAAAACAAAAGCAATAATAAAATTAATGAAATAAAACAAAAACAAGCAATAATAAAAATTAATAAAATAAAACAAAAGCAATAATAAAATTAATGAAATAAAACAAAAACAAGCAATAATAAAATTAATAAAATAAAACAAAAACAAGCAATAATAAAAATTAATAAAATAAAACAAAAACAAGCAATAATAAAAATTAATAAAATAAAACAAAAGCAATAATAAAATTAATGAAATAAAACAAAAACAAGCAATAATAAAATTAATAAAATAAAACAAAAACAAGCAATAATAAAAATTAATAAAATAAAACAAAAACAAGCAATAATAAAAATTAATAAAATAAAACAAAAGCAATAATAAAATTAATGAAATAAAACAAAAACAAGCAATAATAAAATTAATAAAATAAAACAAAAACAAGCAATAATAAAAATTAATAAAATAAAACAAAAACAAGCAATAATAAAAATTAATAAAATAAAACAAAAGCAATAATAAAATTAATAAAATAAAACAAAAACAAGCAATAATAAAAATTAATAAAATAAAACAAAAACAAGCAATAATAAAAATTAATAAAATAAAAAATAAAAAGCAATAATAAAAATTAAAAAAAAAATAAAATAAGTATTTTATATTTTTAAAAATAATTTTAAAAAAACCAAAATACCAAGGCAGATCTAATGGCCACTGACTCAGCATTCCTCCTCCTCCTCCTCCTCTGGCCCAATTGTGTCCTGGCCTTCAGGCACCCTTCCTCCGGCTCCTTCCTCCTCCTACTCTCCCCCTTCCTCCTCCTGGAAGTGGGGCAGGTGTGCGCGCGCGCGCGCGGAGGGGTGTGGCGGGCAGGTGTGCGCGCGCGTGCGGAGGGAAATGTGACGGACAGGTGCGTGCGCAAGCGCGGAGGGGTGTGGCGGGCAGGTGTGCGCGTGCGCGATGAGGGAATGTGACGGGCAGGTGCGTGCGCGCGCGGAGGGAAGTGTGGTGGGCAGGCGTGCGCGCGCGTGCACGGAAAGAAGTGGGGCGGGCAGGCGCGTGCGGAGGGAATGGGCAGGCGCGCGCGCTGCCACTGGCCCTGCTGAGGCCAAGGCGCGCAAGCCCTCCCAGTGGAGGCGCGGTGGCGGTGGCGCTTCTGCCGCCGGCCCGCTGAGGAGGAGGAAGGCGGAGCCGGAGGAGGAGGTGGGTTGGCGCCGCAGCAGCGCGCCCCCAAACCGGGAACAAGGCACGGGTGGGGGCCCAAACCGGACCGGGACCGGGAGGGGCCCCCCGAAACCGTTGAATGGCACGGGGGCCGCCGGGTTATGGCAACCCTACGCGGCAGCCATCTTCCCTAAAAAGTGAAGGAGGGGCGAGGAGCAGAGGCCACGGAGGCCAACTCCAATAGAGGAAAGTAAGAAAATGAGGGCAGCAGCTGTCCCTCCGCTCTGGGCCCACAACAAACTCCAACTCCCAGAATTCCATAGCAAAGAGCCAGAAAAAGACTTCAAGCGGTGCCAAGCCAGGTTATTATTTCTCCAGTCTGGATGCAGCCTTAATGGCCACATGAGACTTTCTTTAAGTGCCTGGTTCCAGTATTCGCCAAGGAGGAATAAGAAGAAGGGGAGAAGGGGAACGGAACAGTGCGCTTCCCATTTTCCTTCTCCAGAAAAAGGGGGACAGATTACCCCCCACCCCCAAAAAAGAGCTCAAAAAAAGAGGCATCTAGAAATGTCAATCTCGGCCCCTTACTCCTGGAAACGCCTCCTAGAGAAGAAGGCTGAAATGGAGGAGGGGTCCTCGGTCTCCCTTCCCTCCCGGATCCCCCCCCTCCTCCTCCTCCTCCTCCTCACCGCAAGAGACGCCGAAAAGAGTGGGAGCCTTCGAGGCTGAATCCGTGCGCCAGCTGCGAAGGAGGAGGGAAAAGTGATGCAGAGCAGCCAGCGCCACGGATCTGGCTCCTCCTTTGACTCCTCCCTCCCTCCTTCCTTCCTTCCCTCCTTCCTGCCAATCATTTGTTTTTATTTTCTTAATACACACACACAAATCAATCTGAAGTCTCTAGTCGTTTGCAAAGGACTTTAAAGATCCTCCCCCAAGCAATGAAAAGCCCTCCAAAGGGACAGAACACACTCCAGAAACAACCCACTCTGAGGCCGCTTGAACCGCCCGGGCTCAAGGCTAGGGCAGTTTCTGGGAACATCTACCCTCCTCTGTCAGAGAGAGCTCTGGCAAACGACCCTAATCCGCAATCAGCCACCGTTCCCAGGATTCCCTAGCACTCAGCCAGTCTTGCTGAAGATGGATCCAGTCCATTCAGTTTTTAAAATCCAGCGATAAGGGTTTCTCTTTTTAAAATGATCCCAGGTCCTTCTCCATTCATACCTTGTGCCCCAGCCACTTCCTTTCCCCACAAACATCCAGCAGTGATGCCTTCATCGTCCAACCGAAATGCACAAAATCACTGGTAGGTTCTTGTTTGTATTTGTTAAACGGCCAAACACAGCTCCCACTGGACGCTTTCTTACTTTTCACTAAGGTCCAAAAACACACTGCAGAAATAACCCAGTTTGAGACCCCTTTAAACTGCCCTGGCTAAGTGCTAGGGAATCCTGGGAATTGGAGTTTATTGTGGCACCAGAGCTCTCTCTGACAGAAGCGGCTAAATGGCTGGCAAAACTACCGTTCCCAGGATTAAAGGGGTCTCAAACTGGATTGTTTCTGTGTGTCGCACCTTATAAACCTCTCATTTGCAAAGCAGCAGAGCTTTTGCAAAACCCTTTCTTATGGAAACGGCGTTAAGTAACTTTTCCAAGCGCTCTCTGCATCCAAAGCAAGAGAGATCCCAGAAGGCGGCTGCTCGGAAAGGGATTCGGGTTAGGCTCCCACTTTGCAAACAACACAAGCACATCCCAGATCCACCAAACATAAAACCTTTATTGGGCAAAGAAAAGGCACAAAATAGAGGATGCACGCTTTCCAAGCTCCACTGGCTTCTTCCTCATCCCCCGGCAATTGGTTTCTTGGGATCGGAAGGAAAACTCTCCAGGAGGAGAAAGCGAGGAGGGAGGAAGCGATTGAAATACAGTACGCATCGCCTCCTGCCCTGGTTCCTCCTTGATGGTGTGGTTTCCAATCCCAGCACTTTGGCGAACCTTTCCCTGGGTTTTCTAGGCATGATGGGTTCAGATGGCGTTTCCCTGAGGCTGAGAGAGTGGGACTGAGGCCAGCCAATGGGTTTCTATGCCCGAGGGAGGGTTCCAGTCGTAGCCCCCCATTTCCCCTCGAAGGAGCCCTAGTCAGCCCACTCCGCCAGCCGGGCTTCCACTTCTCTAAGTGGATCTCAAAACACACTACAGGAATAATCCACTTTGAGACCCCTTTCGCTGCCCTGACTCAATGCTAGGGAATCCTGGGAAGTGTAGTTTATTATGGCACCAGAGCTCTCTGGCAGAGAAGGCTAAATGTCTCACAGTTCCCAGGATTCCCGAGCACTGAGCCAGGGCAGTGAAAGGGGTCTCCAACTGGGTTGTTTCTGCAGTGTGTTTTCAACGAGGACTTTAGATTTTCCATCTCCTCTTGTCTAGGGATTGGGGAGCAGGCGGTGTGGGTGCATGGATGCTTCAGTGGGTCTATACATAGATATTTATGGATGCATAAAGGGGCCAAAGATATATGCGTATGGACACACACCTCTACCAGGCCAGATATTGGCTGCACCATTGGTCAAAGTGTTGGGATCCTCCAGAGTCCTCAACCCCGGAGGGTTCAATCCCGAGGTATTACAGTGTCCTCAACACCTTGAAACAGACAGATGGGTGGCATGGTTTTTTGGCCAAGAGTTTCTTCCTGACGGGTGACAACTAGACACACACCCGTTTTATGACAGAACAACCACACTGGCTCTTTCAGATAAAGGCTGACGGTACAAATACAACATCTCTCCCTATATTATAGCCTCTGCTTCGTCCACTAATTCAATCTATTGAAGTCTTAGCTGCCAAATCATGTTCTTTTCTTCACTAAAAAGCAACCAGAGGTCTCCAGCCGTTTACAAATGACTCTAAAGATCCTTAGATACTGGAAATGGATCCATTTCGGCCAGTCCGCTCAGTTTTAACATCCAGTGATAAAGGTTGTTCTCCGAGACCCTTCTTCATTCAGACCCGGTGCCCATCCCACTTGCATTAAGAGATACAGCTCTCTGTATCAAACCAAGAGAAACCCCAGCTGAAAGGGACTGGACTCAGCATCCCAAACTCACAAAACAGCAACACCTTTATTGGCCAAGTTCAATAGTCTTCTTCATCAGACAAAGATGTCAACTATCAACCAGGGAAAAGAAAGGGGGGAAAATTACAATGTTGGAGTTGTATGTCTACATTTTATCAACGGTACAGGAAACTGTCCTTTGAAAATATAGCTTTACATCGGAGGCATCATCTCTGCTCTGCCGAGGGAGGCAGGACCTGTAACGAAGGAGCTCCCTCGCTGGTCCAAAGCGGATAAATTCACTCTAGTCCTCTCTAATTCTGTGTCTAACATCTGTCAGGAGTTCCTGAACTGCTCATCCTTGAGTAGCCAAAGAGGGAAATGGTCAAGCCGGAAATGATCAGAGAAAAGGCTCTGGAGAGGAAAAAATACATGGGGTTTGGTATATCACCGGTTTCTTTTCTGGTTGAATGAATGAATCTGAATGATTATAGCCACCGCCAAGTGAAAATTGATTCAGAATATCAAGTAATTAAGAACAGTTCATGAAAAGCAATAAACTGTTTTACCAAAACAAGAAGGAGAAACTCTTCCTAATTTCTGCCAAAATAGGAAAAAAGAAATGTAGCCACCCTCACATGGGGCAAAACTGGGAATTTAATGTGGAGGCAATGCAGGGTCACCCAGGGTCCAGGGACCAATTCGCAGCTGCTTTTCACATGACACTGCAGCCGATCAGAAGAGAATCCAGGGTGAGTGTGAGGTCAATCTGGAAATAAGTAAATTGGCAAAACTTCCGGATTCACTTGCCTCTTTTCCTTGCGAATTGGCTGCTCTCATGCAATGGCTGCTGTGGGAAAATGCAAGGCTCGCAATGCCTTGCTGTCCCTGGGAACAGAGACTTCTTAAGGGGATACACACACACACTCCTCCTTGCCCCGTTCTCTCCTCCTCTAATGGAGCTCTAATGAAGGGCAGGGCTACTGGTGGGAGAAGAAGGCAGAGGGAGGCAATTTGGAGGGAGAAATGGAGGACATGTCCTGGAAAAGGAGGGTATCTGGGAGGCTCAGCCCTCGCTGGAACCAGGCAAGTTTATGGACTTGTTTCAGAGAGAGAGAGATGGCAGAGATAGGTAGGTCTATAGATAGATAGATAGATAGATAGATAGATAGATAGATAGATAGATAGATGATAGATAGATAGATAGATAGATAGATAGATAGATAGATAGACAGACAGACAGACAGACAAGTGGATAGATGACAGAGATAGGTAAGCGGATGGATAGACAGACAGACAAATGACAAAGAAACATAGAGGACAGAGATAGATAAGTGGATGACAGAGAGAGATGGGTAAGGAGAGAGAGAGAGAGAGAGGACAGAGATAGTTAGGTACAGTAGGTAGCTGGATAGATAGGTAGATAGATAGATAGATCACAGAGAGAGAGAGAGAGAGAGATGGCAGAGATAGGTAAGTTTATAGATAGATAGATAGATAGATAGATAGATAGATAGATAGATAGATAGATGAGAGAGAGATAGGTAAGTGGATGGATGGATGGATGACACGCGCGCACACACACACACACACACACAGATGGCAGAGATAGGTAAGTAGATAGATAGATAGATAGATAGATAGATAGATAGATAGATAGATAGATAGATGACACACACACACACACACACACACACACACAGAGATGGATAACAGACAGACAGAGATGGATGGATGGATGACAGACAGGGACCCTGCTTGGTCATGAATCCCACTGGGAGACCTTGAGAAAGTCACACTCTGTCAGCCTCAGAGGAAATAGGACTCATATGACTCTTGTGTGTAGGTGTGTGTCTTTGTGGTTTACAGAGTCTGTCTACCTTCCTCTGACACAGCTTTTGGGGCTTTTGTGGCAAAGAGGCGTCCCTCCCTGGTTTCCCCTTCCTGCCTCCCTCCCTGCAGCATGTGGGAGGGCACTTGTGGAAGTAACAGTTTGGAGCATGCTCAGAACAGATATTTCTAAGCAAGCAATGGGGATTTGTCCTCACCCATCTGATAGCCAAATTCGAATCTAACCCTAAATACTGTGCCTTTAAACCCTTATTGTGCTCTTGTGTGTGATAACCATTAGCAAATGGGCTTGCTTTTCTGGAGTGACAGCACTTTAACCTTTTTTGGGATGACAGCACTTAGGTCACCGTGTGATAAAGACCTAGGAAATGCAGAAAACACCAAAGACTTGGAAGGGCTACTGAAGAAAGTTGAAGAGCAGGCTTACTGTTAAACATTAAGACAATAAAAATAATGTCCACGGGAGGTTTACATAACTTCAAACTAGATGAGGAGGAAATTGAAATAGTTAAAGATTTCCTATATCTTGGCTCAGTGATAAATCAGAATAGGGACTGTGTTCAAGAAATCAGGAGAAGATTAGGACTTGCATGCTGCAGGAAACTTTGTTAAGAAGCATGTAGCCAACTTTTTCTACCTCGTTTTTTTCTTTGCAACATGAAGTCAGACCTGTGTTTTCATACACATGATTTTTGTAAGTAAACTTGTTTTATTTTCCTCTAGCTAGAGACTCTGTTTTAATTTGGAGACACAAGTGGGGCCCTGCTCGCCTCTGTTCTTCTCTGTTTGCTTTGCTGGTGAGATTAAGCAATCTCTCCTCCTTTCCTGAGTTTCTCAGGAAAGGAAATCCCAACAGTCCTGAAGTGTTAAGATATAGCATTGAATATGAATGTTTAAATTTATCCATGGCATCCATGTCCTATGTATGGCTGTGAAAGCTGGACAGTGAAGAAAACTTAATAGAAAGCAAACAAAACTCCTTTGAAATGTGGTGCTAGGAAAGAGTTCTATGAACACCATAGAAAGACTAATACACATGTTCCTCCACATTCGCTAGGGTTAGGGGCACAAGACCCCAGTGGATATGGAAAACAACAGATAACAAAAACACCATGTTTTTACCTGAGAGGCCACCTCTCTAGGAATCTCTAGGTTCCTCCAGTACAACTCTGTGGTCCACATCTGCCAAACACTGACCATAATATTGCACTGGAGGAGCTACAAATGCCTAGTAGAGTAGTCTCTCTAGGAAGCTCTAGGTCTTTCACCACGACTTTTAGTTAAAGTTGACCGTAGATATTGCTAGAGATAACATATTAATGAAATTCGCAAATATCAAAGCCGCAAATATGGAGGGATGAGTGTAAATGGACCCTAGAGCAAATGGAGTCTGAAGTCTCCCTAGAAATGACTAAACTGAGCCTGTCCTACTTTGAGCACATCATGATTCACTAGAAAAGGCAATAAAGCTTGAGTAAGGTAGAAGGTAATAGAGTCCAGATCGACCAAGGAAACCACAGCTCTGAGTCTGCAAGGCCTGATGAGGGATGCCTTGGAGGTCTCTCTTTCATAGGGTTGCCATAAATCACAGTCAATTTGAAGGCAGTTAATTGCAACAATATAATAACAACAAGCCAGTGTGGGCTAGTGGTCTGAGTGTTGGACTAGGGCTCTGGGAGACCAGGGATTTCCCTGCTGGATTTCCCTGCTCAGCCATGGAAATCAAGCCCGTGACCTTGGGCAAGTCACACTCTCTCTGCCTCAAAGGAAGGCAATGACAAATCCACTCCAGTAAAGCTCTCCAAGAAAACTGGGATAGGTTCTTCCCCTTAGCCTTGCTGTAAATCGAAATGCCTTGAAGGCACACACACAGAACCCAGGCAGTATTCTTACTCTTCATCCAAGACAAATGATTCCATTTTAAAAACCTGGCAGCATTTTGTAACAAAGGAAAGAGAAGGGCAATTAGTCTGGAGCACGCACTATGATCAGAATAGGCATTAATTATAGGCCTGTTACAGACTGCCAAAATAAAGCTGCTTCGGGTCTCTTTGGAGGTATGCTATTTAAATGATGCATGCATCCTAAGAATCCAGAAGCTGCACCAAAAGCTGCACTCCGGTGCTTAGGAATGGAGTGTGGCTTTGGTGCGACCTCCGGACTCTTAGGGCCCATGCATCATTTAAATAGCATACCTCCAAAGAGACCCGAAGCAGCTTTATTTTGGCAGTCTGTAACAGGCCATAGTTTCCCAACTAGATTTTAATCCAGTCCCCGCCCACATTGCTCCAGAAATGAACCACTCCAATGCCACTTAAATTGCCAAGGTTGCCACCAGCGAATTGCTGGGTTTGTAATCTGGAAAGCTCTCCGCCTGAGGACTGTAAATCATTGCTCTGAATTGGCCCCAGGCAAGAAAAAATGAGAGGCAGCTATAGAACGGAATTACAGCCAACTGGTTAAGGCAGGACACTGCAGAAAACACATTCTTTAAGGTACTGCACTTAGGAAAGAAAAAAAAATGAAATGAAATGAAATGCAGAGATATAGAATGAGGGACACCTGGCTGAATGAAACTACATGTGAAAGGGATCTGGGAGTCCAAGTAGACCAAAAGTTGAACATGAGTCGACTCAGGCTCCAAGCTCGACTCAGGTTTGCATCCTTCCGAGGTCGCTAAAATGAGTACCCAGACTGTTGGGGGCAAATTAGCTTACTTGCTAATTAGCTTATTTGCTGTTCACCGCTATGATCTTTGGTATATAAATAAAACAAATTATTATTATTATTATTATAGTGTCTAGATCAAGGGAAGTAATAGTGCCACTCTATTCTGCTCTGGTCAGGCCCCACCTGGAATATTGTGTCCAGTTCTGGACACCACAATTAAAAAAGGACTTTGAGAAACTGGAGCGTGTCCAAAGGAGGGCGACTAAAATGGTGAAAGGTCTGAAAACCTTGCCTTATGAGGAACGACTGAGGGAGCTGGGTATGTTTAGCCTGGAGAAAAGAAGGTTAAGAGGTGATATGATAGCCCTGTTTAAATATTTGAAGGGGTGTTACATTGAGGAGGGAACAAGCTTGTTTTCTGCTGCTCCAGAGAACAGGACCAGGACCAGCAAGCTGCAGGAAAAGAGATACCGCCTCAACATTAGGAGGAACCTCCTCCTGACAGTAAGGGCTGTTTGACATTGTAAGACATTCCCTCGGAGTGTAGTGGAGTCTCCTTCCTTGGAGGTCTTTAAGCAGAGGCTGGATGGCCATCTGTCGGGGATGCTTTGATTGAGAGTTCCTGCATGTCAGAATGGGGTTGGACTGGATGGCCCTTGCGGTCTCTACGTAGAAGAGGAACAAACCCCTCCCTTCCATTAAAACCTACCACAACAAAACTAAACCCTGGTACATACACTGGCCACTGTTAATTTTACTATGAAAGATGTAGAAGAAGACAAGCTGACTCTGCGGAGCAAACAAAGCAACAAAACCAATTATGATCGAGATGTAGTCCACTCATTTGAACCTGTACTGTTTTCTGCAAAATATATTACTTTTCTAAATTATGGATTTGATTTGTATCTACCTGTCTCCTCAAACAGGAAAAGAAGGGTTATCACAAGAGGTTTGACGAAACAGATGTTTCTGAAAACTAGAAGTACAAAGCTACACCATTAAGATATAATGAAACACAATGATATCAACAACAGTCATTCTAGAAGCGTTGTGTGTGTGTAGATGTTACAGGAAAGGACATTCCTGTTTGCACTTGTCACATCTATTAGGCAAGAAAAAAAGTGTGTCTCTTTTCCCTACCTTCCTCACACTTTTGGAAAGGAGCCCAGCTTCGTCTCTGTCAAAGAAAGTGTAAAAGGGCAGGATCAGCGTCTTTTGAGCTTCAGGAAATGGGAAAGAAATGCAAGGAAGGGGGGGGGGGGGACCTGTAAAGAACAGGAGGAAAGATTTAAGTGAAAAAACTGGGATATGGTTTCAGTAGCTAATTGTAAAAACTTTTTATAAAAAACACAAACCCAACAATATGTTTGTAGCACATTCAAAGGAACCACTGATAACAGACGCACATACTTTGTGGGAATGAGAGGTGTTTAACCAAAATATGTGGATGAAATAACTGAATCAATAACCCTTCCTTGATCCGGTTCTCCCAGGAGGGCCTCAGGTGATTTTTGCAAAAGATCACGAAGATTGAATGCTGGACAGAGAAATCCCATCATCATCGAAAGGGACAAATGGCGGATCCTTATTAACGCAACACTTATTATTTTGCGCAGAAAGCGGCAGTGTCAGCAGAGAAATATAATTTTCTGTGCATGAAGTAATGTTTTCTGCTCAAAAATGCCATGCCAACATTTTGCACAACCCTTGAATACATTGTTTTCTGGTTGTGTGCCTTGAAGTCCTTCCCAATTTATGGCGATCCTACCATCGGATCCCCTTGGCAAGTGTCTTCATACTTGCTGTTACAGTTGAATTGTCTAATGACTCACGTTTTTAATTTTATGATGCTTTAATTGATTTTTAACTTTTGCATCCTGTTAATTTTTTAACGATGCTTATTTTAACCAAGGTCCAAAACACACACTGCAGAAATAATCCGGTTTTGGACCGCTTTACCTGCCCTGGCTCAATGCTGGGGAATTCTGGGAACTGTAGTTTTGTGAGACATTGAGCCTTCTCTGTCAGAGAGAGCTCTGGTGCCGCAATAAACTCCAATTCCCAGGATTCCCTAATAGCACTGATCCAGAGCAGTTCAAGAGCGCTGAAACCGGATTATTTCTGCAATGTGTTTGAGTCACAAGCATATCAATAATAATAATAATAATCTGGACATGTTGGGACGTGCTACTGATGTAGGGAAATATACAGAAAACCAGGATACACTGTACATTGAAAGGATCAATAACAAATCAGAGCAGAGCTTGGAAATGTTAACCCTTTGGACTAAAGCTGACTAACTCCCATCAAAGTAACGTCTCCGACTTCGGCTCTAAAGCCGCCCCTTGAACTCTCTACTTATTTCGGATGAAAATAGCTTTTTAGGGAGGTTCGCCCAACCTTTCACTGTCCCTCCTCCATTTGATAGCGAGGCGGATTTGCAGCATTTCGCAAACAAACTGGAAGGATTGACACGCGTGTCTGATGCGTTCTCATTCAAACACGCGTTTCCTCCCTTGTAGTCCTAAATTACAACCTCTGGACCCAGAAAGCAGTTTAACCCCAAACGAATAGAAAGGAAACTATCTCCTTCTTCCTTGAAAATAAAGAAACACATAAATAAATAAAGACCAAACATTCAGAGAGAAGCGCTCTATCAGAAACAAAATGCCTCCAGAAATCAAATCTGGAAACGATCCCCGTCCGCCTTTGCTTTCACAGGAAAAAGATAAGAGAGGATCAAAGGAAGCCTCCCAGAAGAGGAAGATTTCGCATCAAATCAATATCAACGATTAATTGTATATCAACTTTTTTTTACATGTTTAAAATGAACCAATTCGAAATTAACGCAATGTATTTTCAAAGCTAGTCTTCTTTTGAGCTCCGAAATGGTTTTGTCTGTTTATTTCTCTGCGGCCCAAAACCCACTGCAGAAATAATCCAGTTTGAGTCCGTTCAAGGCTAGGGAATTCTGGGAACTGTAGTTTTGTGAGCCTTTCTCTGTCAGAGAGAGCTCTGGAGCCACAATAAACTACAATTCCCAGGATTCCCTAATAGCAGAGAGCCAGGGCAGTAAAAGCGGTCTGAAACTGGATTATTTCTGCAGTGTGTTTTGGATCGAAGAAGATTCGTATTGATCTCAGATCCGATTTCTGACCAAGGCGAAGGTTTGGGACTCGGATCATCCTTGCGTACTTCTAGGGTGTCTCAATCCTCTACGATCTCAATCGGTTTTATTTTGATTATTAGGCAACCGAGACCAGATTATAGGCAGAAGGTGGGGAATCATGAGCAAACTGTTCAACGACAGAACAAAGGGCAAGATCCTAAGGCTTAAATACCCTCAAAAGACATCTCAAGGGCTGCTTCTGCACTGCACACCGCTTAATTGCCACGGCTCAATGCTATGGAATCCTGGGATACTGCAGTTTGCTGTGGCACCAGGGCTGTCTCTTGTCAGAGGGCAGTCTAGTCACAAAACTACAAATCCCGGAATGCCATCGCATTGCGCCACGGCAGCCAAAGCAGCGTCAAGCTGCATTATTTCTTGTGTTTTTATTGTAAGCCGCCTCGATCTGGATGGAGAGGCGGGATGAAAATAAAGGTTTAATTTTTATATTTTTTTTCTTCAGCACAGATACAGCCAACACACACACACACACACACGTCTACAATTGACAAATACAGTACATTTACTTAAGTAATTTATTTTCCCTAATCCACATTTCTTACAAGAAGAAAGCACTGCTGATCACATTCGCAGATGATGGCAGCAAATGAGGAGGAGCAGGAGCAGCTAAATTCCAAGGGACTGTAATGGATTAGAGAAAGCTGGACAAAACAAACAAACGGAAACATTTGTAAACAAGATGTATTTTATAATTTGAAAGTTTAATAAACTCTTCCTCCTTTTGGAGCGGCAATAAGGTGTGTCGCCCTGGCTCCCTCCCTCTCTCCTTGCCTGCGCCTCTCCTCTTCCGGGCGCTTCTGCCTCAAAGTTTCCAGACGCTCTCCTCCTCCTCAAGCAGAAGGTAGGTAGAGCTTCCGCGGCGGGGCAGTGGGGCAGCCCAGGAGCCCCTCCGAGTCCGGGAAAGAGGCAGGCAGGGAAGGGAGAGACAGGGCGCCCCTCTTCCTTTCGCCTTGCTCCTTTTTGGGAGGGCATCAGGGGGACCTCGCTGGACCCCAAGGCCCAGCATCCCCCTTTCGCCAGGGGGGGAGCTTTGGGTCCGGCTCTCTCTCCAGCCCCTCCCTCTCGGCTGGGGATGATGGGAGGTGCGGCTCCCTGCTTCCCAGCAGCAGCCCCAAATGGGGTCCTGCTGCCCCTCCCCCTGACAGAGGCCCCAAGGGCTCAGCTGAGATGCCAGGAAGAGTCCGGGGGGGCCATGGGGGCACCAGGGGGGCGGAGCGATCAGAAATGCTGCCCCAGGGCAAAAGCCTGGCCCTGGTGGGTGACTGTGTCTCCTCCTCCTCCTCCTCCTCCTCCTTCAGGGACCCCCAAGACCTCTCTGCCGCCATGGGCTTCCTGGGAATGCCTTCCAGAGGGCTTAGAGTTACAACCCTCTTCTTTGGCATCATCACTTGCTTGGCCTCGGAAACAGAAGCCTCGGGCGCCAAGGACTGCCCAGCACCACTGCATGGTAAGGAGGATCGGGGTCCTGGGTTCATCCCCCGGGGCCTCCAGCTACGCTCATCCCTCCCTATTTGCGGCTTTGATCTTTGAGGATTGAATTACTCCTGGATTGGATTCCTATGTTCTCTCTAGGAATCTCTAGCTCCTCCAGCGCAACTCTGTGCTCAACTTGAACGAAAAGCTGCACTGAAAGACCTAGAGATGCCAAGAGAGAAGACTCTACTAGGCCTTTCTAGCTCCTCCACTGCAGTTCTATGGTCAGTGTCTGTCAGACGTTGACCATAGAGTTGCTCTGGAGGACCCAGAATTTCCTAGAGAGGTGTCCTCTCAGGTAAAAACAGAGTGTTTTTGTGTTGTTTTCCAGTTTTTCCATATTCACGGGGGTCTTGTGCCCCTAACCCTAGTGAATACAGAGGGACACATGTACTGCCCATAGACACCTGTCCAAGGACTGAGCGCTGTCTGTCGGAGGGGCTCTCCTTTGTGTCCCAAGAGTGGGAGCTATACATTCACAGGCAGGGAAAGGGCCTTGTCTGTAATGGCACCTCATGGGGCAATGCCCTTCCCAGGGAGGCCTGACTCAGGCCAACACTGGCCTCATTTCACCATCAGGGGAAAATGGCCGTGATTCAAGGATCGGGAGTCTAATCATTTCTAGCCATGATTTCAATTGTCGTAATTTAATAGGCAGTTTCACACGTCTTTAGACACTTCAGCTGCATCTACACTGCAGAAACAATGCAGCTTTACACCACTTTAATTAGCCTGGTTTCAGCCTCCAGAATCCTGGGATTTGTAGCTTTGTGAGGCACCAGTATTTCTGGGCAGAGAAGGCCAAGAAGACCTTTTAAAACTAGAAATCCCAGAGTTCCATAGGAGGGAGCTACACCACTGAAAAGTGGTGCCATACTGCATTATTTCTTCAGTGTAGGTGAACCCTAAGTCTTTTTTTTTAAACTGTCTTATATTTTAGAGTATTTAAAATGATTTTATTATGTGTTGCCCTGCAATCTTTGGCTACATAGAATGTGATACAAATACTTTAATCCATCTTTAAAATAAATACATAAATAAGAAAGAATTCTCCCTGCTAGGCAACAATATGGAAGTTTTTTCAAGTCAGCCATTAGCAAGAACAAGAGCCATCAGGGTGTTAAGTGACCCATGGAGTGTCTGTCACCTGGTTTCAGGTGTGGCATGGTGAGATTTGCCACAAAAATGGTGATGCATTACTGATGATGAAGGAGCTGTAGGCAAAAGAGTGGCTATATTTTGTAATAGCTGCCTTGGCCATTGTTTCACCTCTGCTACTGTGGCCATAGTGGTTTGAGAGAGTTGGATTCGGGAGACCAGGGTTCAATTCCTAGCTCAGCCATGAAGACCACGGGGTGAGCTGGGGCAAATCACACACTCTCAGCCTCAGGGGAAAGCAATAATAGTAAATCCCCTCTGAACCAATCTTGCCAAGAAAACCCCATGGTAGGGTTGCCTTAGGGCCACCACAAGTTATAAATGACTTGAAGGCACACAACAACAACAACAACAACAACAACAACAACAACAACGGGCAGGATTTGGTTCATGTTACAAAAGGCAGGGATCCCTTCTGCTTCTCCACACAATGCAAAGTCCCTGCAGCCTGCTATTGCTTTGCTGTCATTTATATTCCACATTTTCCCAATACTCAAGGCGGGTTACAAATGATGAAAAACAGTATAGATTAACAACATACAAACACATCTTATATGTAAAAAAAATTAAAAATTGTAATATGTATAGAGTTGAAATCGTCCCAGTACTGGCATTTAAGCACTGAGCCACAAGAGCACCCTAATAGACTAAACTGAATATCTCATCAAACTACAAAACCCAGGATTCCACAGGATAATCATGATAAATAACAGTTAAAGTGGTGTCAAACTGCTTTATTTCTGCAGTGTGGAAACCAGGAATATGCCAGATGCAGTCTGACCAAACCAGAATAAAGTGGCACTACTGCTTATTTTGAACTGGTTATTAAACTCCTGTTGATGCAGCACAGAACTGCATTGGATTTTTAGCACATGGGTCACACTGTTATACCTTTTTTGTGTGTGTGTGAATCCTCCCCCCCCCCCCCCCCGTATTTTGTTTGATATGCAGTGCTGTTTTCTGAAGAGGACACAGTCCTATAGTGGTGCCTCAGAACCTCTCACTATTCTCAAGTAGGAAACACCTTTAACCACGTACTGCCTGGGAAGCAAGTCCCACTGAACAAAGTGGGAATTAATTCTCAAAGAAAATATGAATAGGAGGAAGCTGCAATACAGAATATAACATACACATGAAAATTTAAAATCACCTATACATACCTGTCAGTCAAAACAAAAAGATGTTGCTTCTTCACATACACCATTCTGTGGATTAACCCACAAAAATAATTCCATAAATCCAGCGGTAACCACTGATCTGTAACTGTCCATTGGATCTGTACAGTTTATCAAGTTTCTGGCTGGTGGGCTTTGTTGGCTGTGGGTCCATCTGCAACTGAGAGCTGTGATCCAGGGACAAGCAGGGTCTGGAAACTCTAGCCTTCATGGTCCCAGATAAGCAGTTAGGAAAGCTGGATTGGACTCCTTCCATTCTGTTTGTTATAAAATTATGCCTGAAGAAAGTGTTATATAGAATCCAATGCAATGAGCAGATCCTTTGAATGTCCCAGGACTGTTTAGCAATCTGAAAAGAAGAAGAGATAAAAAAACTATGGTGAGAAAAACAGTGGCGTGATAAAGAGAAAAGTGATCACAGAATATTATTCTAACCATGATGGAAGTTGCTTTACTGTAACTTCCAATCACTGTGAGTTTTCAGTAAGGCTTCTGTTTCAGCGAGTCAGTGATTCAACATCAAGATTTAGTCCAAACTTTAAAGGTCCTATCAGCACCTTAGTTCAGGCTAAAATACAGATTCCCCAGCCCACTGGCATGGTGTTTTTCATATATATATGAACTCTGGCTGAGTTGCTCACAGTCTGTGCCCACTTTATAGAACAGATCTCAATAACAGAATAGCAAAATAAATGTGTCCAGGCCCTAAATAACATAAAGCAGTGGTTCCCAAGGAGGGGTTTTGAACTTCAGCTCCTGGAATCCAGAGCCATCTTAGCTAAAAGTAGCAGAAAACTAAAGTCCAAAATACCTGGAGGGTAAAGGTTTGGGAACAACTGCCCTAAAAGTATCATATCCCACCTGAACCTGGAAGTTAAGTGGGGCCAGCCCTGCTTAGGACTTGGATGGGAAACCACCAAGAGGCTATCAGCTCTCTTTTGGAGAAAGGAATTGGCAAAAAACCACCTCTAACAGCCTAAGAAAATGGACTGCCCAGTACAGTCTGCATTGTTCTGCATCTCATTGCAGACAGACCGCTGTGTATCTTTGATACCAGGAGGCAAACTGCAAATAGTGTTCCTCGTTAATGTATCTGGATGAGAAGCAATGTCCACAAAAGTCTGTGCCAAAATAAACCTGTTTGAAAAGTACCACTAGATTTCTTTCCAATCCTTTTCCATTCTTTACTATGTATGTCTGCGTTGTGTCACTTTGAGGAGGGAGAGGGCTGGGCAAACTCCCCCCCCCCCCCCAGTCCAGTGGTTGTCACACTTTTGGATTCCAACTCTCAGGCATCTCAACCAGTGCTCAGGAATTCTGGAAGCTGAAGTCCCAAAAGCTGGAGGACCAGAGTTTGAGAACTATTTCAAGTGTACAATAATTCTACAAGGAGGTTGCTTTGTGTGTTGAATGACATTGGTTTAGGTTTACACTTAGACATGTTACAGCTGTTATTGCTGTGTGCCTTTAAGTGTTTGCTGACTTATGGTGAACCTAAGGTGATCCTATCATGTGGTTTTCTTGGCAAGCCATGTACAGAGGAGGTTTGCCATTTCCTTCCCCTGAAGCTGAAAGAATGTAAAGTGCCCAATGTCACCTCATGGGTTTCCATGGCAGAGTAGGGATTCCAATCCTGTCTCTTGAAGTCCTAGTCAAGAACTTAAACCACTACACCACAACGGCTTTTAGAGTGCAGTGTACCCACTAAAACCAATGAAACCTCAGTTAGTCATTATTATTATTAACCTTTATTTATAAAGCGCTGTAAATTTACACAGCACTGTACATAAATTTTTTAGTCAGACGGTTTCACTTGTGCAGCAAATGATTTCTCTTCTGATTTCATTTCTGAGTTAGTTGTTTCAAAACATGCACACTTTGCTCTTGATCTAACTTGCTTTCTTATACTTCCCTCAGAAATTTGCTTAATTTTTTTTAAGGCAGGCTTTTCCTATAAATCTAGAATAATATTTTTAATACTAATGATTTGGGTCAATTTATGGATGCTTCTTGACAACACCTGCTAACACTGTGATACTTCCAGAAACTCTTATGCATGCCTATTCAGAATTAATTCCATTGAGTTTAATGGAATTGATCAGCTATCAACTTTCGTAGGAATGAAACACTGCAAAACTGGCTTTCAGGTCATCTGACAACATGATAATTGTGAGAATAACAGGAAGCAACATAGGAAGCTGCCCGAGGCAGATTAGGGGGGCATTTCCCCCAGTACTGCCAACTCTGACTGATTCCAGGCAGGATCCTTTCCTAGTCCTACCTAGACATCTCTAGTATTCCTTGGGGGTTTCCTGTGCAAGTACTAACTGGACCCAACCTTGCTTAGCTGCTCCTCACCAGGCTGGCTGGGAGACTCTGTAAATTGTAGATCCCTCCAGTCAGAAAACCTTTAGGTTCTGATGCTTTGGATTGGAGAGTGAGGTTGGCTCCATTCCACTTCATGCTGCTTCCATTAGCCCATTCGTGGAAGTCATAACTGAACAAGGCTACACTGAACATATACTTTAGTAGCACTGAAGTGGGAGAAGACGTGGTTTCAATTTTTAAAATTTTCTCTGCTATTGTAACCTAAACTGTAATTACTGTATTCATATATACTTTTAAACATCTGGCTATTACTATCTTCTGACAGCTCGAGCATCTTCAGGCAGTTGCATCACTAGGGAGGCGTGGGAAGTGTGGCTCACACCAGGTGACACCCTAAGGGAGGGTGACACCACTTCTCCCCAGACACCTACTTTTGGGCAGAAGTGGGCTGTGGCATTCATCTGCTTCCCTTTGAAAAATGGTAGGAATGGGGTGAAGCTCAGTTGGAAGAGAAAAGTGAGGCCCCAGAATTTTTCAAAATTCACATTTCATTAAAAAATTTAAAAAATTGAAATTTTAAATTTTTAAAATTCTTTTTATATTTTCTTTAAAAACATCACATTTTAACCAAATCTTCACTATGAATATTTAAATATATTTAGGTTGTGCATATGATATTGTAATTTCATACAATCACAGAATCATAGAGTTGGAAGAGACCGCAAGGGCCATCCAGTCCAACCCCATTCTGCCATGCAGGAAATCCAAATCAAAGCATCCCCAGCAGATGGCCATCTAGCCTCTGCTTAAAGACCTCCAAGGAAGGAGACTCCACTACACTCTGAGGGAATGTGTTCCACTGTTCAACAGCCCTAACTGTCAGGAAGTTCTTCCTAATGTTGAGGTGGAATTTCTTTTCCTTCAGCTTACATCCATTGTTCCGGGTTCTGTTCTCTGGAGCAGCAGAAAACAAGCTTGCTCCCTCC
Source organism: Sceloporus occidentalis (assembly GCA_023333645.1). Taxonomy (NCBI): domain Eukaryota; kingdom Metazoa; phylum Chordata; class Lepidosauria; order Squamata; family Phrynosomatidae; genus Sceloporus; species Sceloporus occidentalis. Next base: position 20,909,010 of record JALMGF010000001.1, read on the forward strand.
TCAATATGACATCCCTTCAAATATTTAAACAGGGCTATCATATCATATCACCTCTTAACCTTCTTTTCTCCAGGCTAAACATCCCCAGCTCCCTAAGTCGTTCCTCATTGGGCATGGTTTCCAGACCCTTCAGCATTTTAGTCACCCTCCTTTGGACACGCTCCAGTTTCTCAACATCCTTTTTAAATTGTGGTGCCCAGAACTGGACACAATATTCCAGGTGGGGCCTGACCAAAGCAGAATACAGTGGCACTATTACTTCCCTCCATCTAGACACTATACTTCTATTGATGCAGCCTAAAATCGCATTGGCCTTTTTAGCTGCCGCATCACACTGTTGACTCATGTTCAATTTGTGGTCTACTTGGACTCCCAGATCCCTTTCACACATAGTTTCATTCAGCCAGGTATCACCCATCCTATATCTGTTCATTTCATTTTAATGCCCTAAGTGCAGTACCTTACATTTCTCTGTGTTGAATTTCATTTTGTTAGCTTTGGCCCAGCTTTCTAGACTATTCAGGTCACTTTGAATTTTGATCCTGTCCTCTGAAGTATTAGCTATTCCTCCTAATTTGGTGTCATCTGCAAATTTGATAAGTATGCTCCCAATCCTGTCATCCAAGTCATTGATAAAGGTATACATTTAATTTTGCTAGTTGTTTATGTCACAACTATTAGCATTACACTCAGTGCTATATGGGAATTACGATTTACAAGTAACATTAATGCAAAAAAGCATTGCTCAGGATTCTAAATGGGAGAAAGCCAATAGGGAGGGTGACACCATGAATTACTGCACCAAGTGACAGCAACCCTAGGGATGCCACTGTCTTCAGGTAGTATAGAAAGAATTCTTTCTTCTTTCAGTTTAATTTATCCAAAGCTTTGAAACAGACTGGGAAATGAAAAGTCCTCTAAACTAGTGTTTTTATTCAAAGTGTTTAATACCAGTGCTAATGTTTAATTACTTTTTGTGTGTGTGTTTCTTTGAAAAAATTATTTTACATTGTGTATTACTATTTGTTCAGATTTAATTATAAGTAATAAGTGAGACTAATATTTAACATTAACTAATCCTTATTTTCAGCTGTCTCTGAGAGCACTTTGTATGTTTTATTATGTATATTCATAATACAGATTTCAAGCTTCCATGGCTTGAAAATATTCAAAAAAAGTATAAATTCCAAATAGCACACCTTGATTTCCCATTTTATATAAGGGACACCATTTTGCTCTGACATTATGTTTAATGGGATTTGAGCATCCATTTTGTTATCCACGGGAGATCCTAGAACTAAATCCCAGCGGATAACAAGGTCCCACTGTATACATATTATGAATATATTCATAATATATTCATACATTCATACATTCAGTTTTAACATCTGGATATAATATATTCTTTATATTATATATTCATAGAACATATATGCAGATTTAATAAAAATAATAAGCAAATTGGATTGAAAGATGTAAACCATCTCAAAGATTGCTAGTGTTAAAAAGTATTAAAACATGGTTGATAAGGCATTTTAATACATAAAATAATATTACACAGTATAAATATAATAAGCAGGATTCTAATTTTTTTAATTAAAACAATGCAGAAAAACTGGTTTTTTTGGGGGGGGGAAAGAATTCTGAGTTTTTTCCAACCCTGATTTAAATAACATATACAACCTGAATCATCATAATGCATACAGAAGCATTCCAAGTTCAGGAGAAGAGTAAGCTCATGGGAGAGGGATAAGTTAGGTGAGTAAAGTGCAGTATTCAGGATTCTCCCAGACCACCCTTCTTCTGTCAAATCGTATGTGTGGAGAGAGTAAATTGCCTCTCCTGGACAACAATTCACCATTTAAAAGTTTGCAATAGTTTCAAAACCAGAAATGGAGATCCAGCCACTTCGAGGGTTTTGTTTTGTTTTGTTTTTGGTGGGAAGCTTTTTGGCAGTCTGTGGAGAGCCTAAAACCGGAGTGAGCAATTGAATGTCTACCAGAAGAGAAAGGTTATAGCTAAATGCTACCAATCAGGATGCTGGGCAGATCTCTTGTGGGAAGGTGTTCCACAGGCAAAAGGGTCACTAAGGAGAAAGCTCTTTCTCTGGTCACCACCCATCACCAAATTCTGGGCAGACCCTCCAAAGAAGGTTTTAGTAATCAGGCAGGAGCATATGGAAGCAGGTACTCCTTAAGGTAGATTGTCCAAATCCATTCAGGGCTATAAAGTTAACACCCACACTTAGAATCAGACTTGGAAACTCACTGGGAGATAATTCAGCACTGCAGTGGTATTCTCAAAATGACTTGGAGCAGCAAGCCACTTGGTTGTAACCTGGTTGCCACCATGTCTTACTCAACATTAATTATGCCATTGTCTGATATCTGATGTTTGATTTGATATTTACTGTTTGATCTTTTTAATTTGTTGTCTGCTTTTTAATCTAATTCTATCTATTGTTTTATATGTATTTTGTAGAATGTACGCCATTGACACGTTTCATTTTTATTGATTTTATTGTTTGTATGTACAGTGCTATGTAAATCTACAGCGCTATACAAATAAAGTATAATAACAATAACAATGTTGACATTTTGCTTTGACAGGAACGTACAATCTGAGCATGCATGAAGATGAAAGTGAAAATTTGACTCTCAACTATGATACAACACATCAGATAATATTCTCCAGATGTGACCCCCAGACGGGTAAAATAGAAGAAAAGGCTGTTGGTGATCCCATGAATCTTCACTATCTTGCAAATGAGACACAAGTTTTTCTGATCAATCAAATTTTCATGGTGAAGAATGCAAAAAGGAGAGATGAAGGCCTCTACATAATTTCATCACACAATCATGGAACGTGGCTGGCACAAATAAATCTAACTGTTCTTGGTAAGTTCTGAAAAAAATCTCCCCAGGTAAAACCTCTGTAGTACATACCATTAGAATATATTTGGCCATAAGTATTATAGAGAGGGGTATATGTTTCTTTATAAAGAGCAGTGACATCACTGGTATCACCCAGTGCAGGGGGGCAAAGGGGCACATTCAGCCCTCTCCTTTGCCTGTAGTGGCAGAGGTCTCCTCATGATGAAGCCTCCTCTATCATGGCAAAGGCACCAAGGGGTCACTTGGTCATCTGGCAGCTGTGGTGTCATGGGGCCCGACTGGGAGGGCCCTACCAGGTGACACTTTTCCTGTAAGTGTCACCCAGTGTGGACTGCACACACCACACACACACACACACCACTTATGCTACTGATAGAGAGAATGTTTGCTTACAGCTTGAGTCTATACTTCTCAAGGTAAAGCCTGACCAGGATGACCAGATGTCCTCCTTTTCCAGGACATGCCCTACATTTCAACCTTTGAATTTCAAAATGTCCTCCATTTTGGGCATGACTATGAAACATGGATTTGCATTTATATCAGTATTTTTAGTTTTTATTTTGTAATGTCCAACTTTTTTTTTAATGTCCTGCATTTTGCAGTGCCATCTGGTCACCTTGAGCCTTATAAAACACTGGTACAGCAGTCTGGGCCTGTAGAACAAGGTGAATTTTTCCATGTCAAAGAATCAAGGATCAATCTTGTATCCATGGACCTAGGGAAAAATATAAATGCAGACTAGGTTGCATTATGACAATAGTAATAGCTCTTCTTAGACCTACACAGTCCAGTTGTTGCCATGAGATGGCATAAAATGATGTGCCTTATTTTGCAAGGTCATCTTGAACATGGGAAAATCCTCCTTTACTACTACAGTTCCCAGAACCCAATAGCCAGCATGAGCACTATGTTGGCTAAGGGACAGAGGGACATGTAGACCAAAAAGCCACTTTTCATGGGTTTGAGATCACCTAAGAATGGACTTGATCACATGGGGCGAAATGGGGTTTAAAAAGTGATTGCCCCATGAAAATCTGAAATCGCAATTAGGTTTTTCACACACATCACGATTAAAGAGTCATCCCGAGAATAAACAGGCAATAAACAGCAACAAATCATTCACGGGATTTCCCTGTGATAGATTTGTTGTTGTTTATTGCCTGGTTATTCCCAGGATAATGACTCTTTAATCCTGATGTGTGTGAAAAACCTAACTGCGATTTCAGATTTTCATGGGGCAATCACTGTTTAACCCCCCCCTCTAATTTTCCCTGGGTAATAAAGTCCTAGGTAAGGTAAATCTTCCCAAGTACCTTTGGAACAGATTTGGCCATAGGGATAACAGAGTAGGGTACATGTATCCTGATAGAGAGGAATCCTTCTGTCAAATCCCCTCTCTGCACTGGGACATGAAGAGAGATAGAAGTAGTCAGTGGAGCTCAGTGAGCAGGCTGATGTCTTGAACAGAGTAGGGTACCTGCTCTGAGCCATGGTTTCTAACTGGCATGCACACACACATACTTTGAGGTGAGGATACACACACACACACACAAAATGGGCTGCCCCTGCAGCTGGAGAAGGGGAACTCTACCTCCTGCTCCTGAGCCTGATGTCACCCTTCCCTTGTACAGCACAGAATGGAAGGATTCCAGGAGGCAGGATGATCTGATTCTGGGCAGAGATTCAGTCCTGCAGGGGGATGCACTCTGATGTCAATGCTGAGCTCCTTGGAAAGAAGGAAGGTTTTATTTATTTATTTATTATATTTATATCCAAATCTCCCAAAATGGGATTCAGGATACATCTAAAACATTAATTACAAAAGTTAAAAAAAATTACCTAATACTAATATTGCAACATAGCAGTTAAAAACACAGCATATTAAAATCATTTTAAATATTAAAAGCATTAATATGTTAAAAACAGCATACTGATATTACACACACACACTGCATAAGTAAAATCTGCACACTAAAAGTTGCTTTAAAAGATGGTTCAGTACACTTATGAGCCAGCTGCTATTCACCAGCAAAGCCCTCATGCTGTTCATGGTGAAGTAGAAGCAAAGTAAATTAGAAAGTGTATGTGTGTGCCCAGATGTGCCCATCTGCACACGTCTGCAAAAAATAAATTGTCAATAGATAAGTGGGAGACCTTCTAGCTGGATATCATATATAAAAGGACAGAACCTCAATCTTTCAAGGAGGCCGTTCTCTCAACCCTTCCCAAGCACATGTGTTGAGTACAAAGGAGGGGGCCTTCGGGCAGTAGTCAATGGAGCTCAGTGCACACACACACACCGCATAAGTAAAATCTGCACACTAAAAGATGCTTCAGTACACTTATGAGCCAGCTGGTATTCACGATCAAAGCCTTTATGCTGTACAGGGTGAAGTAGAAGCAAAGTAAATTAGATCTATCTACTAATCCTGAGGTCAGATTTATTCTTCACTGCAGTAGTATTCTTGATGTACCCCGCCCTGTGCAGGAGGAAGTAAAGTTGTGCACTTGGGAATGAACTTCTGGTGTGGACTATATGAACACCCCCACCCCTGTTACAGGAACCCTTCAGGCAGGACAAATGCACCCCTGTGTGCAGTCCCTGGGACCATAAAGGCCTTCCATCCAATGAAACATCTTCTGCCTAAGCTACACTTCAGTACAACATTTTAATGACATTGAGGTGAATATTCAGGACTTTTTCTCTGACTTTTTCTTTTCCAGATCCTCCTCCTTCCGTGGATATAACACCCACATCTAATGTAAGCATATCTGCTAGTTCCCCAGTATCTCCTTTGGGAAGCAATGGTAAGTACTGGGAAGGTAAAGGGGATAAACCTACTCTTTCTTAAAGTTCAGTCTAGAATACAATACCCTTCAGAACCAATGTCAGGACAAAATAGAAGCTGTGTGTGTGCGCGCATGTCCTGATACGCCCATCTACACAGGTCTGCAATATATATAGATAGAGATAGAGAGAGAGAGAGAGAGAGAAGTGGGAAATCTTCTAGCTGAATATCTTATGTAAAAGGACAGAACTCCCATGTGTGCTTGGCTGATTTGATCTCAAATGCCACCACTGAAAATATTTTAAAATTTTATTGCACTTGTAAAAAGCAGTACAATTTTTGTCTATTATAGAGAAATAGAAAATACGGTAAATTATTCCTAGTGGGCAACCCATATTTTGTGGATTGTGATGAAGTGATTTTTTAAGATATTTCTCTTGTATATGAAAAAAATACAGTAAATGCATTCACTCCTTCTTTGGAGGTCTTTAAACAGAGGCTGGATGGCCATCTGTCAGGGATGCATGTGATTTCCTGCATGGCAGAATGGGGTTGGACTAGATGACCCTTGTGGTCTCTTCCAACTTTATGATTCTATGATACTGAGTGATGGAAAAATTTAGATGTTGTCCCTCTACCCTTTGCCTTTTGCACAAAATTTAAATTCCTCCATTTTGTCATAGTTTACTGGTGATTGTCTCTCTACTCATTGCATTTTGCACAATTACTAGATAACTGTGAAGTAATGGATGAAATTGTCAGAGCTTTAAGATCTTTCGAGGAGGCCCTTCTCTCAACCCTTCCCAAGCACATTTGTGGAGTACAAGGGAGAGGGCCTTCTGGGCAGCTCCTCCCAGACTTTGGAACTCCCTCTGTGGGGAAGGCTAAGGGGCTCTACAGACCGCACCAAAGGAGCGGTGGGATGCCGCTCCTTTCCTAGCTGGATTGGGGTTGCAGAAACCTCATGCCATGGCCCTGATCTGGCCTTTTCAGGGCACAAAAAGGAGCTGCAAAAAGCACATTGCATGCCCAGCTGTATGGCACTCCTTCAGTGCTGCATTGAATGGACACAGCGCCGGAGGTGTGCCATGACACCACAAGCCGTGTGGAGTGGTGCAGGGTATCAGGGTGCCCTGGGTGGTGGAGTCAGGTGTGCGTCATGAGGACACTACACCCTGACTCTGCCCCCATGCCGGCCTTTCAGGATGGTCTGTAAAGGGCCAAAGATGGCTCCCTCCTTGCTCTCAAACTACCAGCAGGTGGAACCATTCCAATTCCAGCAGGCTTTCAAGTACAGGCTGCAATGAGCTTTGAATGGTTGTGGTGTTTTGTTTCTTCTTATATCTTGTTTTATAACCATTTTTAATTTTATACATTGTGTCATTATTTTTAAAAATATTTTATATATTTCAATTGATGTTTTTGTATGTTTTTGTATGTTTTTAATTTGTTTGGGTTTAATATTCTGTAAACCTCACTAAGTCCCAATATTGGGGAAAGGCAAGATATAAATGAATAGTAGTAGTAGTAGAATGTTTCTTCTTTCACTAGCATTTGTACACTGAAGATTCAGGCTGTAAAATGGCTTTTAAAACCATCTATTTGTTATTCCTCTAAAATACTGAAACTCTTGTCTTTTTGTTTCTCCCACTCCTCCAATATAGGTCTAGGTATTGCCCTTGGATTGCTAGCAGTAAGTGTACTTATCATTTTAGTTGCTGTCATTGTCTTTTATCGATCAAACTGGATCAAGTGCCTCAAGAGAGAGAGATCTTCATGTGAATATGCTGCAGCCTCTCCGTCTGGCTCAACAGTAACTACGTCTGAGTTAGTTGTGAATGGATTTCGACAACATCAACCACAGGAATCTCATCTAGACTCCATGAACCAAAACTATGATGAAGCGAAGCAAACAGTTGAAAGTGTTGGCATTGCCTCTTGAGGAGTCCTGTCTGTGTCTCCAGTTTTTATTAGACTAATGATGTATTTACCCTGAGAAATGTTGAATTTTAAGGTCATAGAATATTTCAGATTTTGCAAGAGTTTATTAATATGTTTATATTTATGAAAGAGGAGGAGGAAGAGAGAGGAGAACTAATAGATGTCAAGACTTAAGTGCATCATTATGGGATTTGTTACTTTTATTTTTACTTTTGTCTATCACTGGATTTAAGTTGTGCTTTATTTTCATGATATATCTGTTGTTTATCATGGCTAATAACATTTGCCTGAAGGGGAAATAACACTTGAGCCAGAAAAAAAAAATCTCCATTGAGAAGGGAAGATGTTTGAGACAAAAATGGCAGAAAGGCCAGCCCTGAGGCAAAAGCACTTTCCCTATGAATGGCAGGTCCCCAGATCTCCTATTTTAAAGTAAGATACTTGAGGAAAAGGAGAATTTCAATAACATAAATTGTTCAATCTGATTATTCTAGATAAACCTGGTGGTGCAGTGGTTAAATGCTGGGATTGCAGCCACTCACATCCTACAGGGCTCCAGGAACAACTCATCCTTCCATCCTTTAAAAACATCACATTTTATCAAATGTTCATTTTAAGCATATGAAACAATGTATATGTAAATACATTTATTCTGTGCATTTAATGTTAAAATTTAAAGGTATAATTTTAATTTTGCTAGGGTTTTTTATATATATATTACAACTATTACCATTACATTCAATGATATATGGAAATTACGATTTATGAGTAACATTAGTACCAAAAACATTACTAGCGGAACCCTGGTGGTGCAGTGGTTCAATGTCTGTACTGTAGCCACTCATTCAAAACCACAAGGTTGCGAGTTCAACACCAGCAAAAGGGCTCAAGCTCAACTCAGGCTTGCATCCTTCCGAGGTCGATAAAATGAGTACCCAGATTGTTGGGAGCAAATTAGCTTACAGTTGTAAACCGCTTAGACACTGCTTAGCCAGTATGAAGCGGTATATAAATGAAGCTTGTTTGTTTTGTTTATATGGTGTGGTATGGGAGGAGGTCAATAAGGAGGTGACACCAACCATAGTGATGTCACTGCCTGTTGATTAGCTTGGATTTCTCACGGACCTTTGGATAGTATAAGGCATGGCATCCTTCTGTTTTGCTTATCTTGGGTGGCAGAGTATACCTGGTGGGATCACTCCAGAAGAGGATTTTGTTGGAGAAATATACCTTTAACCAACCGAGAAAATATTTTGACTGACAGGTGACATATATCATATTCTATGGGATAGCCATAGAATGCTGAGCACATGACATGATGCAAACTAAGGGGCTGTACAGACCAGTGCTATACACCAGCCTCAAGACAGAATGGGGGCATGGCGTCCACACAACACACAACTCAATGCTGCCCTTACACTTCTATCATGCTATGTACCTGACTACATGACAGGTGGCGTCACAGTGCTCCTTTGGCGCTGCATCCAGATGATCCAGTGCCAATCCAGGTGGCAAAGGCACCCTTTTTGCAGTGCAAAAAAGAGTCACTTTTTGCGGCTCCTTTTTGCGCTGTGGAAATGCCAGATCAGGGCTGTAGCATGTAGTTGCCAAGTCTCCAATCCAGTGCTGTTCAGCCCCTTACTGCAAAAGTTGCATCATGCTGTGTGGCAGCAGATGATGACTCATAGCCAACACAATATATAAGTAGACCAGGAGACAGGTCACTTGTGGATGTGGTTGGTTGGTTGTGAGTTGCTGATGTAAAGTAGATGGAGAAGTTCATTGGAAGTCAGAGAGGAGTTTGTATATATTTGTATCATATTGCAACTGAACATAAAACCTCCAAAGACTTTGAATGAATCAACTGTGTCTGTGAGTTCAAGTGTGAAAGGTGGTCAGTGCATTGCCAATACCAATAGATGGGAGATTTTTTCCCCCTGTACTCTGCTGTGTTATTGTTTTGGCTGTGTCTGGGTGTGTCATCCTCAGACTGCACTGTAAGTTGGTTTGTGAAACCCAGCCAACAGATTTTTGCTCTAGTTCATGAATAGTATTTAGGCCACATTATGTGTGGTTTATTGAATCATTGCATAACACTTGTTTTTCCAAATTAGATCTTTCACTAAAAATATTTTCATGTATCAGAAAACCCTTGAGATATACAACCTGCAGAATTATTTTGGATTCTGTAGGATGGAGCCACAGGAGTTTAAGTGCTGCCATATTCCGTTATTTCTTAAGTATAGATGCATCCAAAGATTCACAAACTATGTGGGAATCTGTGTAGTCAATTGACCATCCCATATCTTTCAGCATTTGAGAAATATAAGTGGTCTTGGCGCGTTACAGACCGCCCCTTTGGGGCGGCCTGTAGGAGCACCTTTCCCCGGTGTATCGGGGCCTCAGCGGTTAGAACGGCAGCCACTGAGGCCCCGATCCGCCGCTTTCCGGGCTGCGGGGAAGCGGCAAAAGGCCCCTTCCCCGCAGCCTGGAAAGGGGTGTCCTTGGGGCTTGACGCGGTGGCGGGGAGGAGGAGAAAGGGGCCACTTGGTCCCTTTCTCCTCTGCGTTGCTGGATGCAGCTGTCTAAAGGCTGCGCCCAGCGATGCAAAGCCAAGAAGAAGCTCCGAAACGGAGCTCCTTCTTGCGCTGTGTAAAGGGCGCTCTAAGCACCCTCGCGCGCGCAAGCACATCACGTCCACGCAGCCTCGTTTGGAGGTGGCACAATCATGACATCGTAATGGCGGCAGCCGTGTGGAACGGCCACCGCCATTTTGTGCGCGCTCCACGCGTGCTAGGGTTGGGGGTGTCCAGAAAGGACTCCCCTTTCTAACCCTAGCACGCACGGAGCACACATTTTAAGGCCTGTCTGTAACGGGCCCTTGTTTGCATAGAAATGAAGCTGAGTATTTGGGTGGCACACTGTCTCTGCCAAAAAGCTTTTGCACTCCCCATCTTTGAATTACACATTGACTTTAAGGTGTCATATACCATACTTGTTTTTTAATCACACCATTCACTCCAACACAATAAATAAAGTCTAATTTTTAGTTGTTGTTTTATTTTATTCCATGTCATAAAGTGCCTTGAGTCCTACACTAGGAGACAGGTGGGATATCAAATAAATAAAGTTTGATTTTTAGCTATGTTTTGTTTTACTCCACATTGTACATTGCCCTGGGACAGTTGTTGTCTATCGCTATTAATGTTATTGTCCACTAGATGGCAGCATCCCCAGCTCTTGTGTCTTTTACCTTGCAAAGGATTCTTGTGGAGCTTTGAGACCAAGGCTACATCCACACTGCAGAAATAATCCGGTTTGACACTACTTTCACTGCCATGAGTCCATGTATGGAATTCTGGTAGTTTGCATAGTGGAACTGTCGGAACCAGTAAACTCAGTTCCCAATGTACAGGCAAACAGTCTTATTGTGGTGGGGAAAAAAGACTATTGAAGATATCAGGATCGAAACTTCCAGCAAAGCGTTTAGGTCAGAACTGAGGCTTCCTGCTTCCCCACCATAATATTAAGACACAAAATAATTAGTTCCATCTACTCACTAATTGGCACACAAAACTTTATTCCCAAGCAAAATTCTAACGGTTCCGTTTATCACCAAATTGCCCTCCCCTCTGTAGCATACCTTGACTCTAACTTTCTGCTGCAGTAAAAACAGTCCTCCACATTCCTAAAATTCCTTGGAAGATCAGGCACTATCTCTCAACATATAAATCAAAGACACTACACCCCATTGCCCAGCCCTCCTTGCCAGCACATATTCATTCCCACCATACATGGTCCCAATACAGTTGTCCACTATACAGTCCACAATACAAACCCCACATTGAACAATCATACATATGAACACTTAACCATCATGACAGAACCATGACTATGGATTCTGACAGGAGCTCTGGTGCCACAACACACTACAGTTCCAAGAATTCCATATAATGGAGCCACCAGATTTGCAGTGTGGATGCATACCAACCGAGAAAAAGAAGTTGTGTTGAAAGATCCCTTTGCATACTTATCCAGAGTAACACGGATCAGTATATCTTGGAATTCTATTTTACCTTGTTAAACTATTAGGGAAAAACCCTTTAAAGGAAATGTATTGAAAAAGTTGTGTTAATGCAATTCTAGGTCCTTTAGAACAGTGAAGATTATCTCCAGGGGTAGGCAACCTTTTTGAGCTGGGGCCCGGGTTGCTGTCCCTCAGACAACTGGGGGGCCGAAACCAATAAATAAATAAATAATATAGGACAACATTTTCAAATGTAGGACACATTTTTAAAAAATGGAGGACATGCGAAAAAATTTGATGATTTTTAAAAAATGTAAATATAAATGCATGTTTTTGGCATGATCAAAATGGAGGACATTTGGGCCTCAGAAGCTGGCTGATATCAATATCATCATCATCATCATCATCATCATCATCATCATCATCATCATTGTTAAAGCAGACCTTTTAGCATTAAAAGCACTGAAAATACACAGAAATGCACTTTGGAAAGTCACACTGTCTCACCTTCAGAAAGAGTGAGTGCATGTCTCAGAAACTGACTGATATCATCATCATCATCACCATTATCATTGTTAAAACACAGCAGACCTGTACAAATGGAATAGAAATCCTCCTTCTCCTGCTGCTACTCTTCTTCTTCCTCCTCCTCCTCCTCCTCCTCCTTCCTTCCTTCCTTCCTCCCTCCTCCTCCTCTTCCTCCTCCTTCTTCCCTCCCTCCTCCTCCTCTTCCTCCTTCTCTTCCCCCGCCCCCTTTCCTCCCTCCTCACGGCTGCCAGGCAGCGGCAAGAAGGGAAGGCTGGGAAGGAGGAGGACGACCCCCGCCCTCCCTTCCTCCCCTGCCCACGGCTGCCTGGTGTTGGCGGCAATCGGTGGCAGGACCGGGCTGGGGCCTGTCCTGCCGCCTCGCCAGGCCGGATCCGGCCCACGTGCCGGGGGTTGCCGACCCCGATCTAGACCTATTCTTGTCTGGGCTGAGATCTGTACTGGGGAATGGATCAGCTTTGATTCTCCTGATGAATGGCAATCCTTAATAGAGGAGAGAGCACTCCTGTTGCACTGTCTTGATCTCTCAGCAGCTTTGGGCTCTGGCTCTGTGGATCAGGAGCCGGAGGCATTGAGCTTCCACGATTTTGCTCCTGCCTATTAGAACAGGTCTGGACAGTGGCACTGTGAGGTTGCTACTCCAGCCTACTTCTTCCTACTCCAGTTAGAGCTATATCACCTTCAGAGGGCTGTTGCCATGATAAAAATAGGGAGGACCATTTATGTCACTTTGCACTCCTTGAGGAAGGACAAAATAGGAATGTAATAAATGACACCTGACTGGTAGTTTGAACCTGGACTCCACAGTTTTAGTGAGGCAATAGATCACACTGGCTCTTGCTTTACACAAGAACAGCAATTTTAAGAGGGCAATTGGGAGTGGAAAGATTAAGTACACAAAGGTCAGCTGATATGAGTTGGAGTTATGGAGGAAGCAGGAAAGCAAACAGCTGTTTTTATTTTTACACAGCCATAAGAGCCCCTGTCTGAAAAGAGGAACCATAAAACCAAAGTGATGATGAGACCCATTGTCATGCCCAGCCTGGAGGACGGCTTGGAGGACTCAGAGGATGAGCTAGAGCCCCTGGGACCTGAACCTGTAATGGAGGAGCCAGAGCCCCTGGGGCTTGAACCTGTAATGGAGGAGCCAGAGGCTGGCCCTAGTTCTGCTGGAGCAGAGCCTATGGCCCCTCCAGAGGTTCAGCAGTCAAGTTTGCCTGGTGCCGAGGCTGTGGACATGGAGGAGGATCTGGGCAGTGTGCCTACCTTCAATGAGCGTCGAGCAGAAAGAGAGGGCCTTCGAAGATCTCGGAGGCTTTATCAGAAGCGTCTTCGTAATCAGACACAGCTGAAGGCCGGCTCCTTGCCTTCTTAAGCACCTGGAGCATGTGTGGTTCTTTGCCAGTGGATATCTGACTCTTTTAGAGGAAAAACTCTGTCTCTGGCTCCTTGGCTTCTTGTCTTGACTACCTGGAAACCTTGACCTTGGACTGCTTTATCGACCTGCCTATCTGTTATCCTGAACCTCGGACCGTCTGACAATTCTCTTAGTAATCCCTTTTGGTAGAACTACTGTGAATCTCCAGGACTGTGTAGCTCTCACTGACTTTGCTGTGCTGGGAGGGGGCTTGTTTGTTTGAGAACTAGCTGCCTTATCAGCCCTTTGGCTGCTTTCCCGGACACCCATTGGGTAGTGGAGCATGGGTTTGCAGGGTTGAAGCCCCAGGTCTTCTGCCCTTGGACTCACCTGTTTCCTCAGAGGTGGAAGCAGCCTGCTTTCTATATTCCACAGACTAGTAAATATATGGACAGTCCACCATTTGAAAAAATAGCACAACAAGGAGAGAATTGATGGATCTTTCCACATAGCTAGCCTCCCCTCCCACACCTTCAAAGATGGTTCCACATAGGAAGAGCATTTTAAAATTGCAATAGCAAGTACATTTCTATACCATTTACTGATGTACTAAGCGGTTTTACAAAGTGTAAGCTAATGGCCTCAACAATCTGGGTACTCTTTTTAGCAACCTATGGAAGGAGGCCAGGATGAGTCAACCCAGAGCCCCTGGCTGGTATTGAACTGACAACCTTATGGTTTGTGAGCGATTGGCTGCAGCACAGGCATTTAACCACGGTGCCGCCTTGCCTATAATCTGAAGAAGTATAATTCTGCTCTATGTAATTCTGCTCTGTCTAATTCTGCTTCATACATGTATAACACTTTAATTATGAAATTGCAGAACAGCAGAGGAAGCAGTGTAGGTATACAGCAGAATACATCAGAACTAAATAAGGAGCAGGGAAAAGTTTTCCAGAATGACATGTCAGTCAGTCTGTTTGGTTCAGCTGCTCTGACTTTTTATCCAAGCCCCATACAGTTTTGTCAGATGCAAAGACTTCACCTTTCTGGCTCTCCCTTCCCCTCCTTTTCGACTTTCATGCATTGAAATGCAAAATTTACCATGCATCCACCATGTGAACAATTAACTAATGTCCCACCTTTCTCCCAACATGAGACCCAAAGCAGGTCCTTAGCACAGATTTTTGTAAAAGTACAACAAAAACACAATTATTATAATTTTAAAAAGGGGGAAATGATTGAAAAAACTGCCCCATTGAAAACACAACTAATTTATAAGAGTCTTAAAACATTTACAACAAATCTATGAGAATAAAACACAGCATATGCATGCATCCAATTAAAATACTTTTCTGCAAAAATCATAAAATTACCAAAAGGCATGCCATGGGGATGGCGGCTGAGAAGGACCACATGTCTTTGCCTACAGATGGAGTAATAGAGTGGAAGCTAGAGAAAACTGTCCTCAGAAGAACTTAAAACATGGTCAGGATGACACATGCCCTGAGAGAAAATGAAATACATTTAGACACAGGGTGATACAGTTTCTCTCTAGGAGAACTAGAAATGCTTATCACCCTGCCAGATATCCCTCAAGCAGTTTTGGAAACAGGCCCATAGCTAGCGTATGGGCAAGCAGGACAAGGCCCGGGGGCCCCAATCAAAGGGGCCCCTCACCGCCCTCCCTTGCTTCGCCAATCTCTCTCTGTCTTTCCTGCATGGCCCGCCCAGCCCCCCTCTCCCAACAACAGGGAAGTCAGGAAGACTCAAGTCGTGGCCATATGGGGGCCTGAGGGAGAGGTGCCAGGCCGGCAAAAGGGAGCACTGGAGGAGAGGAAGGGAGTGACGAGAGGCTGCATCAGGCTGCATCCACACTGGAGAAATAACCGGGTTTGGTAGCACTTTAATTCTTTTTCTGGGTCAAAGCTATGGAAATCTGGGAGTTGGAGCATGTTCTGGGGCCCAGATATCAAGGCTTGACTGTTTTTCTGGCTCAGGGCTATGGGATTCTGGGACCTGGGGCCCAGATATCAAAGCTTGACTGTTTTCTGGCCCAAGGCTATGGGATTCTAGGACTTGGGTATGTTCTGGGGTGCAGATATCAAGACTTGACTCTTTTCTGGCCTCCTTTTATAGGACACGTCCTACATTTCAGACTTCTGCCCAGAAGGAATTTCAAAATGTCCTCATTTTTTGTAAGATGAGCAGATGTCCTCCTTTTCTAGGATGTGTCCTATGTTTCAACCGTCTGGCCAGGAGGAATGTCAAAATGTCTTCCATTTTTGGTAGGATGACACACGTCCTCCTTTATCCAGGACACGGCACACATTTCAGCCCTGCTCAGGAGCAATGTCAAAACATCCCTCATTTTATCAAGGTGACCAGACGTCATCCTTTATCCAGGACACATCCTACATTTCTGGCCTGGAGGAATTTCAAAATGTCCTGGTTTGTTCAGAGAGTTTGCATTTGCCAGTCTTTCCTTAAGGCTGAGAGTGTGTGACTTACATGCCTAGTGGGTTTCCTTGGTTTGTTCTGAGAGTTTGTGTTTGGTGACTTTGGTGTGTACGAGGCTATTATGTGTGCCTTCAAGAGGTTTTCTTGGGAAGTTTGTTCAGATAGGGTTTGACTTTGCCATCCTCTGTTGTAACCAAGGGTCCGTTTAAGGGAATTTTATTATTATTGTTATTAGCTCAAATATTGCAAGAGGAGGGCCTGCTACGACGGCCCTTGCAGAATCGTCTCCCGTTGTGTATATGGAGTAGACCAGGGGATCCCAATAAATGGAGCTGAGACAGACTTCTAGAATTAATAACCAATTTATTTATAAGGGGAAAAACACATACGATTCACTAGCATACACACACACATACAGTGGAACCTCGCCATACGCGGGGGATCCGTTCTGGATCCCACCACGTATGGCGATTTCCGCCTATGCTCGAGCCCCACATGGCCGCACGCGGGGCGCAACAGGCGCACGTGCCCATTCAATTGAATGGGACGCGGCGCGGCTTGAGCACATATGCACATATGCGTATGGCGAGCGCGCATATGGCGAGGTTCCACTGTATAAGGCTCAGGAAAAGCAGAGGTTAGCATGGAATAGGATTTTAGGCATCATTGGGGTGATACGTACCAGAATGTAGACTCCCTCCAGGAATCCAGATGGGATATGATGAGGATGGCAAGAGGCTCAGCCATGGAATGACTGGCCAGGAGCCAGGGCAGGGTTCAAAGGGACAGAGCTTTCCCCTGAAGTCCAGATTGGCCCAGTGAACAGGCAAATCTGATGATATTTATAGGCAAAATCTTGCCTCTGGCAAAGGTGCTTGATGGTGAGAACAAAGGTGTTTAATTACTTTCTTTTCACCTGGATGTCCCTGTCTGATTGTCTTAGTGGTCTTAAGCTGCTCGGACAACAGACCCTGGAAGGGGGCAAGAGCCTCAGGCAAGGCAAACATTTGCTCTTCCTGATCCTATGATAATCCTCTTATGCGACTCCCTAGATATGATGATGTGGGTGCCCCTCAGGGGTGTGTGTACATGTCCTCATGCCTTGCTGGCAATGGTGGACAGGCTATTAGAGTTCATCTAGGGGTCATTAAGGGCTATCATTTATACCAAAATTTATATGGAGAAGCATGGGTAACACTGTGGCTGAGAATGTGTGACTTGCCCAAAGGTTTTCTTGGAATATTTGTTCAGAGGGGATTTGCCTTCACTTTCCCTTAAGGCTGAGAGAGTGTGACAAGCCCAGTGGGTTTTTTTATGCCCAGAGAAGGGATCGAACCTTAGTTCTCCTCCACCACTGCCTCCTGCCGCACTTCCTCAGATGCATTTAGTCTCAGAGGTGCTCCAAAATCTCAATGTCTTTGAATTCTGTTATTATTAGTAGTAGAAGGAGTATTAACTGAAAGAAAGAAGTTGGCAGCATGAGCTTTCCTAAAGTCTGCTTCCTCAGATGTATTTAGCCTCAGAGGTGCAACAAGATCTCCATAATATAAGCATTTATATTAATTTTTTAAAAATTAATAATTGTTTGGCTTTTAGTTGGTTATGTCCTCCATTTTTCTTAAATGTCCTATATTTTGGGGGTAAATCTTGTCCTACATTTTGGGGTGAATTTTATACTACATTTTTTCTACATTTTGTCCCGGTTTGGTGGTAGAAAATTATGACAACCGAACCATGACACACAGCTCCTTTGTCCACTGCAACAGAGGAAGCATAAGAACTCTGGAGTGGCGCTGAAACGTCCCTCATGCGCTGCACTATTTGGACACGGCGCATGAGCCACGTCATCGACATGCACCCCATATAAATAGTGGTGTGCCAAGATGGTGCCTGTGGCTCAGGACATAAAAAAATATAGGGGGCCCAAATGTACTTTCTGCCCCAGGGCCCCTAAAAGCCTAGCTAAGGGCCTGTTTGGAAATTTCAGTGTTATTTTCTTTTACAAAAATAAGCTGTGTGTGTGTGTGTGTGTGTGTGTGTGTGTGTATGTGTGTGTGTGAGAGATTTGTTATTTAACCGCCCAGTCTACACCAATACATCTCAAGTGATCTAATCTAAGAAGCAGGCAATCCCCCACTCCCCAAAAGATGCCTGGAACCAGGAACATCCTTGTGCTGATTGGCTACAATAGTTTCTTTCTTTCCTGTAAATTCATTCAGAAAGGAAGGATGATATTATAATATCATCAGCAACAAAATATCTTATGGTTGGGGTTGGTAGTTGTACCATAATCATACTGGCTCATGGTATACTAACAAAAGGAGACTGCCATCAATAAATATGTATGGTCAGTGCCATCCTATTGTCAAACTCATCTTACAGTAAATTAAGTCTTCCTAGTATGCAGGTGGAACGTCTCTTCTTGTAATTTGTAATGGGTTCATATTCTAGTCCCTGAAGCAGCAGAAAGCAGACTTGTTTCATCTGCTACATGAAATCCCTTCACATAAATAAAGATTGCTAGCATCTTTTTCAAGCTAAATAAATTCATCCCCCTAAGTTGTCTATCATACAGCTTGCTTTCTAGAATTTGGGTCATCTAGGTTGTTCTTCTCTAGACATCCAGCCTGTTAACATTCTGCTCTGGTGCCCAGAACTGGACTCAGTAATCCAGGTGGCCTCTGACCAAAGCAAAGTAGAGGGACATCACTCCTTCCCTTGATCTGGATGCTAGGATTCTATTAATGCAGTGGAGAATTTCACTGGCTATTTTGGCCACCATATCACACTGTTGACTAATGCTTAGCTTGTGGTCTTCTAAAATCCCTAGACCCTTTGCTGTAAGCATTACTTAAAAAGAAATTAAGACTGGGTTTCAGAAGTAAACAGACAGCCTGTAATGTAAACCCAGGTTTTAAGCAACAAAAGCCATATAGAACAATACAGCACTGGCTATGGGCTGGAAATTCAAGAAATTCTGCACTGTAGAAATAATGCAATTTGACACCACTTTAAGTGCTGTAGCTCCATCCGATGGAATCCTGGAATTTGTAGTTCTACTTGGGCTTTAGCTTTCTCTGCCAAAGAGTACTGGTGTCTCGTTGTTGTCATATGGTTTCAAATCATTTCTGATTTATGGTGATCCTAAAGCCAACCTATCATAGAGTTAACTTGGCAAGATTTGTTCAGAGGAGGTTTGCCATTGCCACCCTCTGAGGCTGAGCGAGACTTGCCCAACGTCACCCAGTGGGTTTCATGGCAGAGTGAGGAATCAAGCCCTGCTCTCCAGAGTCACATTCAAGCCACTACACCACACTGGCTCACAAAAACTAAAAATGCAAGGATTACATAGGATGTGTGGCAGTTAAAGTGGTATCAAACTGCATTATTCCTACAGTGTAGATGCACTATCATTCAGTCCAGAAAGAGCCAGCATAGCTTACCTTCACAGAGGGCTCCACAACTGAGGTGCTACAGTGTCATAGCCTGCCCTGGGGCTGATGAGGAAAGGAACTCTGAGTCTGAGGCAGAGATGGACTTGCGGGTGACTGGAGCTTCAGAGAAGTACCCTGGGCTGGGGGACTCCTCCTCTGCAGCCTCCAAAGACAAGCAGGACTCAGAGGAGGAAGAGACCGATCTTACCATGCCAGTCCCAGAGCCTACTGTGAGGCACCAAGGACACCAAGTAGGCTTCGCAAGGACACCCTGAGATGTTTACACCCCTGGCTGAGGCACACCAATACGTAGAAGGAGCCAGCCACTTCAGTGTAGCTGGCAATCCATCCTGGAGATCTGCACTGCTACTCTGTTTCATATTTCTTGAAATATGATAATTTGAACTGGACTCTGATTACTAGACCCTCGGAATGGTATTTTGGACCACGTCTGTGCTTATCCCTTTTAGCTTCCTGATATCCGCAATCTGTAAGTTTTGCCTACACTCTGCTAGGACTTTTGCTCTGACCTCCTGCTCCCTGCTAGCTACAGTAAACAGGATATACAGAGTTGTAATGGAACTAAGTTTGTGCCACCCATAGCCAGGTCTCACTTCTTGGGAAATGGTGGAGCAGTTTTCAGGAGGGTGAAGACTGCCCTGGCCCTGTCCATTCTGGATAGGGAGCTTACTTCAGTTTGCTGGAAGAAGAATGATTATGGGGCTGTGGTAGCCTGCAGCTACTTCCACCCCCATTGTTGTTGTTGTTGTTGTTGTTGTTATTTATTTTAAAATAATAATAATAACATTTTTAAAATAATATTAATATTAATAATAATTTAAGTTATTAGTTTGCTGAAGCACCAGAGCTCTCTGGCAGAGAAGGCTCAATGTCTCAGGACACTGCAATTCCCAGAATTCCATAGCACTGAGCCAGGACACTTAAAACTGGATTATTTCCTAATGCAGATGCAGAGGAAAGGGATTTCAATCCAGATTATAGATGTGAAGAAAGTGAAACAGGAGGCTGGAGGCAGAGATGATACTCCCAGAATTCCATAGCCTCAAGCCAAGGGCCCCACAACAAACTCCAACTCCCATAGTAATAATAAATTATTTTTAAATTAATAATAATAATTTATTATGTTAAAATAATAATAATAATAATTTATTTTTAAAATAATAAGAATAGTAATAACATCTATAATAATTTAAGTTATTAGTTTGCTGAGGCACCAGAGCTCTCTGGCAGAGAAGGCTCAATGTCTCAGGACACTACAGTTCCCAGAATTCCATAGCACTGAGCCAGGACAGTTAAAGTGGAGTTAAACCAGATTATCTCCCCAGTGTGGATGCAACCCAAGAGAAGGCAGAGCCCTGCCCTCTGGACCCCACAAAATACTCCAACTCCCAGAATTCCATAGCCTTGAGCCAGAAAAGAGTTAAAGTGGTGCCAAACCAGGTTATTCCTCCAGTGTGGATGCAGCCCTAATTGGAAGAGGAGAGAGGGCCAAATCCTGGACTTGCCAGTAGACACAGGCCAAAGCAAACTGCTGCAGTTTCTCCAGACTTCTCTGCTCTTCCACACCAAGGCCTTTTGCCATCTTGACTCCACTCTGAGGTCCCCACTCTTTGGGGGCAAAGCAGGTCGGTTAGCAGCCAGAAAGACTGGTGTCCCTGCCCCATCAATTGGAAATCCATCGCAAGGGCCAGGAGGCAGGCTGGTGTAGTGGTTTGAGCGTTGGGCTGGGAAGCTGGGAGGCCAGGGTTCAAATCCCGCTGGGACAGGAACCTTGGGGGCAAGTCACACCCTCTCAACCTCAGAGGAAAGAAAAAAGAAAAGAAAGAAAGAAAAAGAAAAAGTCAGACAAACCTCTGAGCATATCGGAAAGGACTTGAAAGCCAACAGCAAGAATCAGGGCTCTCCAAAAAGACTCCAGTAGGGGACCCTTGAGGCCAGCGCACCACGGATGATGGGAATCTGCATGATTTTCCGATGACAAGGGGAAGGAGACTTCTGTCCCCAGGCTCCAGGATCTGTCTGTAAACAAGGAGGGAGAGGCTGGCCAGGGGAGAACAGTGTCAGAACGAAAGAGAGAGACGCCCTTTGTGACTGGGCCAAGTTCAAGCTTTGAGCATTTGGATCCGGAAGACGGAAGCGGGGAAGAAAGGAAGGCTGCCATTGCTGTGGTGTTCTTGGCTGCCTGATACCGATTCAAGGCGACCTGTGGCTGCAGCATCTCCAAGATCCCCTGCCCTCCACTGCTCTGCTCAGGTCCTGCCAGCCCCTCCCCTTGGCTGAGGCCATCCCTCTGCTCTGTGCTCTCCCCCTCTTTCTTCTGCTCCCAGCATCTTTCCCAGAATCATCGCCTTTGCCAGTGAGCCATGCCTTCTCAACATGTGGCCACAGTACAACAGCCTCATTGTTTTTTGTGGGTTTTTCGGGGTACAACAGCCTCAGTTTGGTCATCTTGGCTTCCAAGGGAGATGTCTACCTTGATCTGTTCCAGGACCCATTTCTTGGTCTTTTGGGCACTCTTCTCCAGCACCACTGCTCAGATTAGTTGATTTTCTTTTTATACGCTTTGTTCACTGTCCAGCTCTTCCATCTGTACATGGAGTTGAGGAACACAAGGACCTGGCCGATTAGGAGAAACTTCCTGATAGTAAGGGCTGTTCAACAGTGGAACACACTCCCTCAAAGAGTGGTGGAGTATCCTTCCTTGGAGGTCTTTAAACAGAGGCTGGATGCTTTGATTGAGAGTTCCTGCATGGAAGGGGGGTTGGACTGGTTGGCCCTGGGGGGATCTCTTCCAATTCTAGGATTCTATTATTCTAACTGTAGTGCTCAGTTGCATATCTTTACTCTTTAGGATCTTATCTAGTTCCTTCATAGCTGCCCTTCCCAGTCTTCTTTGGATATCTTGACTGCAGCCTTCATTCTGGTCAGTGTTTGAGCCAAGATTAGGGAACCCTTTAACTTTTTCTTATTTCCTCCTTAGTTAAGTTTGTTTGTCTTTTTGGCTGTCCACAGTATGCGAAGCATTCTTCTTCAGCACCAGATCTCAAATGTGTTGAAGGGCTGAGGACCCTTGGCCATTTGTTGTTGTTGCTAATGGGGACTATGTGGATGACATGTTTTCAAGACTCCCTGTCTTCCACTGCTCTGCTTAGTTCCTACAAACTCATACCTGCCCTGTCACCTCCTTGATAGAGTCCATACATCCAGCATGTGGCCTTCCTCACGTTCTGCTTGCCTCCATCTTTCCTAGAATTATTGTTTTTTCCAGTGGTTCATGCCTTCTCGTGATATGTCCTAAGTACAACAGCCTCAGTTTGGTCATCTTGGTTTCCAGAGAGGTTTCCAGCTTGATCTGCTCCAGGACCCATTTGTTGGTTATTTTCACTGTCCATGGGATCCTCAGCACTCTTCTCCAGCACCACATCTCAAATGAGTTGATTTTCCTCCTATCCTCCTTCTTATCTTTCCAGCTCTCGTATCCATGCATGGTAATAGGGGAAACAATGGCTTGTACAATTTTAACTTTTGTGTTCGGTTGTATATCGTTGCATTTTAGAATCTTTTCTAGTTAATAATAAATAATAAAATATTTATTTATAGCCCGCCTTTCCGTAGATCAAGGCGGGTTACAACAGTAACAGTACAGAGTAAAAATATAATGCACAATAACAACAATTATACATTAAAATCACAAGCAATATCCAACTAGCATAAGATGTTTACAACAAAAATAATAACGGTGAGGGGGAGGAAGGAGGCTACAAAGGGAGAAAGTTAGGGGAAAGCTGTTTGGAACAGGAAGGTTTTTAATTCCTTCTTTCATATCATAGCTCACAGTCTTAGCCATAGGGTTGCCATATTCTAGTCCCTCATATTTGGGCATCCAATTTACACATTAATCATATTATTAATTTGCATTCTGATTATGCAAATTCAAATACATTAATCATTGCACTTTTTCTACCATTATGTTTCAACCTCAGTACCAGTGCCAAGCTAAAACCTCTTTTTCTCTATCGCCCTCCTCCCTAACCTGCCCAGTTTCTAAGCAGCCTCAGAGAGTAAAGGGACTCCCTTGATTCTCTGGGCGCTGTTTGGAAGCAAATTTCCACTATGGCTCAAACTGCAGCCACAATCGCCACACAACACAAGGCAGTCTCTGCTTGTCTCCTTTCCTTTCCCACCTTTTTGGCCTGTCAGGTGGGAAGGAATGGAGGAATACGGTGGCAATGCTATGCCTGTGCAGTAACAACCGGAACCTGCAAGGTGGAATGAGGCTCCTGCCAGTGCCAGACATTTTTTGCTTCATTGCCACGGCCACTTTTTAATCTTTTTAATCATCAGCCTGTGATGATGGAGACATCCAGGATTTACTGCTTCAGTTGGCCCAGCCTACCAGGACATTTTTAGCCCCTATAGACTGGGACTTTCCAGGATTTCTGAGACAAATGGCAACCCTACTTGGGTACTGCACATTAATGTTGGAGGGCATGGTGTGGGGTAGGGGTTTGACTGTTGGATGATGCCTAGGGGAATTATGGAGTGATGCATAACTGTTTGGGTGCTGGACTAGGACCCTGGATACCAGGTTGCAATCTCCACTCAGCCGTATAAACCTACTGGGTGACCTTGGGCAGGTCACATGCTCTCAGCCTCAGGGAAGGGCAAAGGCATACCCCCTCTGAACAACTCTGTGGTAGGGAACCCTGTGGTAGGGTTGCTTTAGGGTTGCCATAGGGTTGGAAATCACTTGAAGGCACACAAAAACAACAACAAATGGCAAAAGGGGGGGGGGATTCCACAACTGTTACTTAGGTAAATACCCTTCTCTGACAATTCGTTGTTGCAAAGCGGAAGCTGGAAAGAGCCTACAGTTTTAAAAAGGGCGCCAAGGTAATAAATTAGTAACCTGAAAAGAGTATGTTAATTTCAATTGGAGGAAGAGGAACTCTATGTTCTGTTAAGAAATATTTCCCTCGCTACACTCACTGACTTGGGCGTTTCTAGATAATAAATTTCCTGAAGGAGAAACAAAAGCAAAGCATGGGTAACAAAGCAAAAGGAGGCATTGTCGTCAATAAAAACCCTGTTTACTTGTTCTTTCTTGTCTTGCACAGGAATGACAGCCCTAATCCAGCCAAGTTCAGAGAAGTCCAAGCACAGGGAAGTCTTTTCCCACACCCAAGAAACAGAGTTTGGTATTCTTCTTTTTAGGTGGAAAGGTGGTTCCTCTGCTTCGGGGCCTTCTTTTTAATAATTTCACATTTTTGCCTACCAGAGCCATTGCAGAAATCAGGCAGGAGGAAGAAGAAAAAGACTAAAAGGCAGATTAAGAAAGATTAGATGAGTGATTAAGTGAGAATAAAAGCTCTAAGAGAAAAGAGCAAACAAGCAGAGCTCTGCTCTGGGCACTTTAGTCACCTCAGAAAAACAGCATATTTTTAAGGTCAGATTGTGGGAATAAAAAGTCCCTGTCATGAAAATTCCCCTCAGAGACCTGATTTGAAAGAGGAAGACATTTGCTTGACTGAAGAGGGCTTTGCCTGAAGCAAATGCCTTTGATTGTAACTCTTGTCAGGAAAAAGCCACATGGGATATATAGTCACAAGAAATATAATATGTATATGAATGTATTTGAAAGTAACATGACACAGCAAAAGTTATTGAATTGTCACACAGGTGTTGTAAGTAATGTAATTAGAAGGTCCTGAAAGCCAAGGACATATGAGGCAATGACAAAGTGAGAAGGTGCAAATTGATATCACCTGAGAGTCATTGAGTGGACAGTAATGTATGATGCAATGTGAGGTCTAGATTGAGCCAAGTATGGTATGTCAATCATAATGTATGTACACGCCCAGGAGGTGGCAACTGTATAATGAATAGAGAGACAAATGTCTATATAAACAATAATGTATGGCAATACTTTTTGTGGGTATTGAGGAGTATAGTAGTGTGGGTATTGAGGAGTATAGTAGTGTGGGTATTGAGGAGTATAGTAGTGAGAGTTTTGTGAGTAATGAATTGTTTTGTGCATAGTGTATATAGTAGAATAAAAGTAGATCTTTTTAAGAAGACTACTGTGTTGACTGGTGTCTTGAGAGCTGAACAAGAACCAGCAGACTCCAGAGAAGATTGGAAGACATCTTCAGCCAATTCTCAGAGCTACTGGTCAAACTGGTTGTTCTTCCGCTGACCAAGGGGGTGAGAGTGAAAGCCAGGAGAAGAGCTGCAACTCCCATCATCCCTAACAAGGGTTATGGGCCCAGCGCCAGTTACTGGAACACCCAGCATCCACAGAAGCTGAACTTTCCTGGAAGAGAAAGAAAGTTTTGTGGACGACCGATCAGAGCAAGCTGTGTACGCTGCACTGGTAAGCTCGTGAGTGAAGTGTTTTGTGTTTTGGAAAAGCCCGAGACGAGGCAGCTGTGCAAACTCAGGAAGGACTTTGCCAAATTGAGTCACTGCACAAGATAAGATGGAAGTGTTGAAGTTTAGCAAGTTAAACTCCCACAATTACTCCACCTGGAAAGTTTATGCACAGTCACTACTGATTAAAGAAGGTTTATGGGCCACAGTCGAGACGGGGCTAACAGCCGATGCAAATGCAGCCGCCAAAGAAAGAGATAGCAAGGCAAAAGCATGCTTGTATTTGATGCTCGAGGAGGACATGATAAACGATGTGAGAGATAAGGGCTCCGCAAAAGAAGTTTGGGAGACTCTTGAAAGGCTACATACTCCAACTACAGCTTTTGCCAAAATGCTTTGGTCTAAAAGAATCTATAGACAAAAGATGACTAAGGGACAGTGTGTGGTTGAACATTTAAAGAAAATGCAAAACCTGTTTGTGGAGGCAGAATTAAGAGGTGTCCAAATAAACAAAGAACAGCAATGTTACATCCTAATAGAGTCTTTAGACAGTTCATGGGACTCCATCACTAACAGTCTTCAGAATCTGCCTGAGGCTGAACTAAGCAGAGACTTAATAGTAGCAAGAATTTTGGAGGAAAATCAGAGAAGATTGTCTGAAAAAGAAGACTCACAGAAATCAGCACCAAGACTGCACCAGGCTCCTGAGTTAAGAGAACACCAAGCAGCAGCTCCCGTGAGAGAAAAACGACGTTGTTACCACTGTGGAAAGGCAGGACATTTGCAAAGAAACTGTCAACAATTGGCTGCTGACCAGTACAGACAGAGAGATAACAGACCGCAGACGCGGAACTTTCAGCAACAGAGACAGAACAAGCCGACATTTTTCAGGGGCAGTTACAACAAGAAGGAACGTGCAACAATGATAAAAGAGAAACATAGAAAAGATTCTAAATGGTTAATAGATTCTGGTGCAACTAGTAATATGTGTAATGACATTGAGTTGATTGAAAATAGGAAATCTGCCAATATTAATGCAGTAATTCTAGCTAATGGCAATGAAGTAAGTTCAGTAAAAGAAATGGGATCTGTTTACATTCCGGGGTTAAAACAAGAATTTAAAAATGTGCTACATGTGAGAGAGTTGGAAAACAATTTATTATCAGTCAGTAGATTAACAGATCAGGACTACACTGTAATTTTTGAAAAGAATTTTTGCAAGATAAAGTTAAATGGTGAGCTTTGCGGAATAGGGCTAAAGAAAGACAAGCTTTATTTTCTAGAGGAAAATGTTGATCATTACAAAGTAGAGAATGTAAACAATGTTGATAATGTTCCGTTACACAAGGATTGTATACATGAGTTACATAGAAAATTTGGTCATGCAAGCTTTAAATGCTTAAAGAACCTAATCAGTATGTGCCCTGATCTGAGAGTGGCAGACTGTAAAAATCATTTGGATTGTACCATTTGTAGTCAAGTGAAAATTAAGTCATATCCTGTAGCAAAAAAGACAAAAAGAATTGCACGAAGACCTTTTGAATTTGTACATGCTGACGTTGCCCACGCAAACTGTTTATCTATAGGAGGTTGCAAGTATTATTTGGTAATTGTGGACAGATACACTAGATTTACATTTGTCAGAATACTGAAAAATAAGTCAGACGCTGGGCAAAGCTTAAAATCTTGGATAAGAATGGTTGAAAGAAAATTTGATTTCAGAGTAGACACAATTATAACTGATAAAGGCGGGGAATTTTTATCTAATGAATTGTTTTATTGGTTTCAAAAGGTTGGCATAACACACCACACAACAAATCCTGCATGTCCTAGTGAGGATGGGCTTGCAGAGAGAAAGATTCAAGAAATCAAAAAGTTAACTGCTTGTATGATGGCTGACGCGGGTGTAAGTGATAATTTTTGGGGTGAAGCTGTTTTGACAGCTGTACACATAACCAATAGACTCTATCATTCAGTAATAGATGATATTCCTTATAGAGTTCTATATGGTAGAATTCCTAATTTTAAATACCTAAGAATTTTTGGTCAATATGCATATGTGTACACACCTGCATGCTTTAGAAACAAAGGTGAACCCAAGAGTAGAAGAATGATGTTTTTGGGGTATTCTGGAAACAGTTACAAATTCTATTTAGGAGGAAAAGAAGTGAGACATTCGACATCTGCCAATTTTGAAAGATATGCTGGTTGGGAAAAACTCCATGCAAATAAGGAAGTGTTTGTGAAGTTAGGCAACTCAAGTGAGGCAGAGACTCAGACCCAAAGCCAAGCATCTCCAGGAAATGGAGGGGTTATAGTAAAACCAGAAGAACCATCCACGAGTAGCAGTGATAGCTCCTCAGATAGTGAAATGTCCAGACCAAAAACCACACGCATGACAGAGGACAAGAGATTCAGTAAGAAAGCCACAACTTCCAGTGTAGACAGAGATGAGGAAGAGAGAGGCAGAACAACAGAGTTAGTACCTAGACGTAGTCAAAGAACTAGAAAATCTCCTGACAGATTTGTGGTGACCAATGCAAAAGCTTGTTTGGTTTTTGAAGAACCAGAAAGTTTTGCTGAAATAGAAAATTTTCCTAAAGAGGAACAGGAGAAGTGGTGTGAAGCAATGGAGTGTGAATTTGATTGCTTAGAAAGGAAAGATGTTTTTGAAATAGTAGGAAGACCCAAGGATAAAAAAGTCATTGGTTGCAAGTGGGTTTATAAAAGGAAAGACATGCCTGATGGTAGTGTGAAATATAAGGCAAGGTTGGTAGCAAAAGGCTTTTCACAGGAACAGTTTGAAAATTATGACAAAACTTTTTCTCCAACCGCAAAAGCAGAGAGTTTAAGAATGGTATTAGCAGTTGCAGGAAAGAGAGATCTGATTGTAGAGCATTTTGATTTTGAGACGGCTTATTTAAATGCCAATTTAGAAGAAGAAATTTTCATGGAGCAACCTCAAGGTTTTGAAGTAGGTGGTAGTCAGAATGTATACAGGTTGAAGAAAGCATTGTACGGTCTCAAGCAAAGTGCAAGAGCTTGGAATATATGCATCAATGATGAATTGGAGAAGTTAGGTTACAAGAGAAGTGTTGCAGATGCTTGTGTATACACAAAAGGAGATGTAATTTTGTTGATCTATGTGGATGATTTGTGCGTTGCAGCCAAATCAAAGAAAGAAATTGAGTTGGTGAAAAATGAATTGTCAAAGAAATTTGTGTTGAAAGATTTAGGTATGTTGAAGTCTTACTTAGGGATAAATGTAGAATGGACTGAAGAAGGGCATTGTTTGCTGAGTCAAAGCAAGAAAATTGAAAGGTTAATTGAGAAATGTGGTTTACATAGTGCAAAGGTTGTGAAAACTCCGATGACTACAAGTTTTGTGTCAGAGGAAGTTACAAGAGCTTTTGAGGATAAAAGATTGTTTAGAAGTGTTGTTGGATCTTTACAGTTTATTTCTAGCCATACCAGACCAGACATCTCGTACGCGGTTCATGTTTTGGCCAGAAGAGTAAACGACCCGAGAATTGAGGATTGGACAGCAGTGAAACATTTGATTAGGTATCTGAAAGGAACCATAGACAAGAGGTTGATAATTAGAAAAAGCAATGCTGATTTGAATTGTTATGTAGATAGTTCATTTGCTTCGGAATCAGGGGACAAAAAGTCAGTGACTGGAATGATTATAAGATACAGCGAAAGTCCCATTGTGTGGAGAAGTAGAAAACAGACAAACGTAGCATTGAGCACTAGTGAGGCTGAGTTCGCAGCTTTGAATGAAGTCACAAATGAGGTACAGTGGATAGAACAATTATTGATTGATTTGAATGAAAGCTTTAAAATTCCTGTAGAAATTCATGAAGATTCGCAGTCCTGTATAGCAATGGCAGAAACAGAAAGTCTGAAAAACAGAACAAAGTACGTAGGTGTAAGATACCAGAACGTAAGAGAAATGGTCCAGAAAGGAGAAATAGAGTTAAAGTACATAGAGACACAACACAACATAGCAGACATTTTTACAAAGGCTTTGACAGTTGAAAAACACGAGAGATTGTCTCAGTTGATTGGAATGACAATATAATTCACATACAATATTCTATTTCGGAGGGGATTGTCAGGAAAAAGCCACATGGGATATATAGTCACAAGAAATATAATATGTATATGAATGTATTTGAAAGTAACATGACACAGCAAAAGTTATTGAATTGTCACACAGGTGTTGTAAGTAATGTAATTAGAAGGTCCTGAAAGCCAAGGACATATGAGGCAATGACAAAGTGAGAAGGTGCAAATTGATATCACCTGAGAGTCATTGAGTGGACAGTAATGTATGATGCAATGTGAGGTCTAGATTGAGCCAAGTATGGTATGTCAATCATAATGTATGTACACGCCCAGGAGGTGGCAACTGTATAATGAATAGAGAGACAAATGTCTATATAAACAATAATGTATGGCAATACTTTTTGTGGGTATTGAGGAGTATAGTAGTGTGGGTATTGAGGAGTATAGTAGTGTGGGTATTGAGGAGTATAGTAGTGAGAGTTTTGTGAGTAGTGAATTGTTTTGTGCATAGTGTATATAGTAGAATAAAAGTAGATCTTTTTAAGAAGACTACTGTGTTGACTGGTGTCTTGAGAGCTGAACAAGAACCAGCAGACTCCAGAGAAGATTGGAAGACATCTTCAGCCAATTCTCAGAGCTACTGGTCAAACTGGTTGTTCTTCCGCTGACCAAGGGGGTGAGAGTGAAAGCCAGGAGAAGAGCTGCAACTCCCATCATCCCTAACAACTCTATTGCTTCCCAGGAAGGCTGTCTCTCTGAAGACAACGGGAACAGTGTACCTGTTCTGGGTTCTAGTCTGAAATTTAAAGGAGCATCCCAAAGTGCTGAAATACCTCCAACAGTTTGGACTGAAGCCCAGAGTGAATTCATCACCTCACTGAAAGCTGAGCTACTGCCATGTTATCCAGTCCTCTCACAACTCCTCATCCTCTTTCCTTCCCTTGTCTCCTTGTTAAACTACACATCCTTTAGTCTGGATGATTTGGTTCAGACTGAACAGAAGAGACCACCTTCAACCAGCTCCAGTTCTGTAAATTCAGCTGGAGACTGCAGCTGCAGCCTGGAGCTAAATTCAGACGTTCTTGCCTAAACAGGGTACATTTGCACTGAAGAAATAATGCAGTTTGACAGCACTTTAACTGCCAAATCTCCATCCTACAGAATCCTGGGAGTTGTAGTTTTGTGAAGCACCAGCATTCCTTGGCAGACAAAGCTAAAGACCTTATGAAATTACAAATCCCAGGATTCCATAGGATGGATCTATATCACTTAAACTGCATTATTTCTGTGTAGATGCACCCTTATAGACTCCATTTGTATTTCATATATTCAGAATATCTCTTACATTTGTAGCTTTACTGAAAAAGAGGCAGGTATGGAGCAAGACCTTGGGCAAGTCACACCCTTTCAGCATCAGGGGAAGGCAATGGCAAATCTCCTGTGAACAAATCTTGCACACACAAAAATCCATGATAGGGTCACTATAAGTCATAAATGAATTGAAGGCACACAACAACAACAATCAACATGGAGCAAGAAATTCCAGAAGCATAAACTGGATTCAGGAAAAGAAGAGGCACTAGGGATCACATTACAAACATAGGATGGAGTGCACAGAGAATCCCAAAAGAAAATCTACAGCAAAGCTTTCAACTGCATAGACCATGAAAAGCTATGAAATGCTCTCAGAGAAATGGAAGTGCTACTACACTTGATTGTCCTGATGCATACCCTGTACTCAGAACAAGAGGATGCCATCAGAAGAGAATATGGAGAAACAGAATGGTCCCCAATCAGCAAAAGGGTCAGGCAAAGCTGCATATTATCACCTTTTTTTTTTCAACCTGTATGCAGAAAATATAGCAAGCAGAGCAGGCTTAGACATGGAGGCAGGAGGAGTGAAGACTGGCGGAAGGAATATTAACAACTTATGATATGCAGACAACACGATACTACTAGCAGACACCAATGAAGACCTGCAGCAATTACTGAAGAAGTTCAAGGAGGAAAGTGCCAAGGTAGATTTACTGCCAAACAGTAAGAAAGTCAGAGGGATGACCTTGGAAGATCTACAAGACTCACCCTAGATAATGAGAGCATTGAAATAGTCAAAGAGTTCCCATACCTTGGATAAAATATTGATTGGAATGGTGACTACACTCAAGAAAGAAGACTAGAAAAGGGAAGGGCAGCTATGAAAGAACTGGGCAAGATCATAAAGTGTAAAAACATGACTCTGAACAGTAAAGTAAGGATAGTCCAAGCCATTGTATTCCCCATCACCATGTACAGATATCAGAGCTGGACAGTGAAAAAAGCCAATTGAAAGAAAATCAACTCATTGTAGATTTGGTGTTGGAGAAGAGAGCTGAGGATACCATGGACAGTCAAGAAGCCAAATAAGGACGAACTATCCCTGGAAGATAAGATGATGAAAGTGAGCCTGTTGTACTTTGGCCACATCATGAGGAAAAGTGAATCATTAGAAAAAGCAATGATGCTAGGAAAGGTGGAAGGCAGTAGAAAGAGAGAAAGACCATACACCAGGTGGTTAGACTCAGTCAGGGAAGCCACAGGCCTCAGCCTCAGGACCTGACCAGAGAGGTTGAGATGTCTCGTCCACAGGGTTGCCATGAGTCAAAGTCAGTTTGAGTGTGGTTAACAAGAACAATTGATCATGTACATCACCTTTGGGGGAAATGATTGTACTCATTCACTCTGGATTTTCATGCAAGAGGACTGGTCCACAGAATCCTCAAGAAATGGAAAACAGCACTATCAAGATAAAGGAATGTTATTCACATGTCAGCATTTCAAGTTACAGCTACAGCTACAGCTCATTCCTTACTTTCTGTTGACAGGATGCACTCAAACAAGGCCATTAACTTTTATTTCTTGCCCTGTGTTACTTAAAAACAAAAAGGAAAACCCAGATAGCTGCCAAGATGATCTATTCCAGAGAGGAAGTCTGAACAATTTTGAACAGAAACTAAAACAAAATTCTGTGGATACCACAGAAAGAACAATGCAGAAGTTGAATGTGAATCTGGATGATTCAGCTGTATTTAAAATAAGGAACTGGAATAAACAGTCAAGTTCAGCTCTTAATGAAACATTTAGCAAAGGTACTTATTACTTAGGAAGCTTTTGTGGATTCTAAGGCTAAATCCTTAGACCAGGGGTTTTCAGCTTTTGGTCATCTAGGTGTTTTGTTTTGTTTAGTAGAAAATTTAAGATGAAATATGATTATTTATGTAGTTAGGTATGCAATGTAAAGTAATTGCAAAGAGGTAAGTGGTCTGTTAGGAGGGGTGAGAGAATATAAAATGCTTTGAATAACTGGTAATTGGCTGAATTTTGAAGATAAAATCTGAGTGGATCTTGGTGTGTGTGTGTGTGTGTAGTGCTGATATGTCACACCACAAAGCACAAAGGCAGTGCTGGGGGTGGGGGGGGGGCTGGGATAGAGGTCTTCCCAAAAAGCTGAAGCAGGATGGTAAACACCCCTCTGCCAGCCCCCTTTGCCATTAGTCCCTCCCCTCCAGTATGATGTGATTCAGATCCATCGTTCCCACTTGTTGAACACACTTCAGAATAGATTCTTTTCAAAAGAACTTCCAAATCTGTTTTTGGAAAGAGCGGGTTTTTTGCATTTGCCTCGCTTCATCACATTGAAACTGAGCACAGTCGGTTCAGAACTGGTTTCAAGTGGGAACTCGGGACATATCATCCAATCAGCAAATTACTTTCAATCTGTGGGGTGCAATTTTAGTTTCCCAGGGTGTTAATCCTTTTAAAGGGAAACTAAAATATGCAGGTATGAAAGTTAATTCATTAGAGTTTAACTTTGATCAGCAGAGCAGCAAAAGATGTGGGTCAGACTATTTAATATAAAACTGCCCTCCTAAAAATACAGAATAACTCAAAGAACAACAAAACATGTAATTTATGGTTTTAAAATAAACAATAATGACTTTAATAAATACGTACACAATAAACTAAAACCTAATCTAGCTGGAATTAATAAAGCAGGAAGACAGCTGTTAAACTCAATCAGAGAAGGACTGTGACAGACTGCATACTGCAATGACTGACTGCTCAATGGCAGTTTATAATGTTCAGAAAGTCGGTTAAACTGCCTCTTATATTGACAGTTAGAATGAGAAAAGGGAGGGGTGAAATCCCTGCCTAATTAAAGAGGGAAAAGAGAATGCAAAGTATAATTCTTCAACAAAATCATAGTGGGAATGAGGCTTTCCTGGGGGTAGGGGCATTAGGGATAATTGGAATGATATAACCAGAGAAAGTTAACTTGTTACACTGGACAGATAATATTCCCAATTGTTCTGTGGTTTATGTAATTTTGTGCAATTTTAATGTTTATTGTTGAATTGTTGTATTTTAACTGTTGTAAACCGCCCTGATCCGATGGAAGGACGGTATATAAATAGAATTTTTATTATTTATTATTATTTATTTTGAAATGTGACTTGTTACTTCTGAAAGTAGAAACCTGACCCCCCTCCTTAATTATAATCAGTAGAGAAAGATATTAATATTTGTAAATTGGGTCCCCTAGTACAGCCATACTACAGAGTCCTGACAGTTGAGAAACAACCTTGAACAGGGGAACAGAGAGATACAGCTGCAGCTGCAGGACTGTTGAAGGCTGCTGTTCCCAGTATGCGCTGTATCTCTTTTGATACATTTTATGTACAGGGGCTGACTAAAGGGAAAATAAATTGAATGCTCTATTGCTGATTGTTAAAACCTAACACCAAGTAGACATGAACACTGAATAATTAAGAAGATGATGATTAAGAACCCCCCCCCCCCCAAGTATGATGGTATATGAATTGATGTTTGGAGATTTTAAGGAACTAATAGGGATCTATAATTCAGTATTAGTATTTTATTGACTGTTCAATTGCATTGTATTATTTTGATGATGTAATCCCACTTCGATCCTTGGAAGAGGCGAGACATATAAATTATTATTATTATTATTATTATTATTATTATTGGAATCTTAGTAATGTACACGTGAATTTTTAGTCATCTGTAACGTCACTTTGCCCGCTTATAAATGTTGGAATCCTATCAATAAAGTTGCTCTCTCTCTCCTCCCACACAGACTACTGGGCTGTTCTTTTTGGGAGGGGAGTCCCTTCATCAAGGATAACTTTCTTTCCACGCAGATTCAGGATCGACCTGCAATCCACATACACTAAGGGTAATCATGGTGGAAGCTGATATCTCAGTTCTCCCTCCCGCTTATGCTTCCAAGTTCTGGCCTGGGCCTTGCCAATAAATTGATATTTCAGGTTATTTACACTGTTGGTTATTTATGGTGTTGAAGCATTTGTGTTGGGAAGTCTTCAAGCTTTGTTCAGGCTGTATAAGCAGATTTGCTACATATCCAGTACCGTTGTGTGGAGCACACTGTTGAAGTGGCTTTTTCATCATCCAAGAAGGCACAAAATCCATTAGCCCCAATTTCAAACCTGCAGTGAGAAGACAACAGAGGTGAAATCCCTATGGTATGACCTGCACCACACTACGAATGGTCTCCTTATTTATACAGTGTTAAAAAAAACTCCTCAAAGAATTATATCTCATAACAGGGGCAAGTAATCATGCAGAAGTTATTTACTTTTTTAAAGGAGAATGCTGAAGTCTCTTCACTAAAGTTATTTGCTTCACCCCATGTACCATGAACTGGGATATATGTAAGTTTACCTTGAGTTACCAGATCAGGAATTCTGATACACCATTCTAAAACTGGCTAAAGTTAATGAAATGGTATTGTTTTAAAGAAATTATTCCTGCAAATGATGGGGAAAACCCTTTTTAAGGCTGCCTCAAGCCAGAATGATCTAGATAAAAATTCTGCTTATTCACTCAAGGCCTGAACAGACAGGCCAAATGAAGTGGCTTCAGGCCACATTGGAGGTGTGTTGTTGAAATGAAGCACGCATCCTAAGAGGCTGGAAGCTGCACCAAAGCTATGCTCTGGTCCTTAGGACTGGAGCGCAGCTTTGGTGTGGCTTCAGGCCTCCTACAAATTGTGTGTCATTTATAATAAATAATAATAACAATAATAATAGTTTATTTATATCTTGCCTCTCTGTCAATGACAAATGAGGAGGCTTACAAATTAAAAATTACTTATAATCTCATATCCCAATATCCCACCGTCCCCAAAAACATCAATTAAACAATGAACAATTCAAAATCATACATTAAAATAGCAAATCAAGTGAATAGGTTATGGAGAATTCAGATGGGTGGTAAATTCAGATTGGTGGCTGGGTTTTCTGTTCAGGAAAGGCCTGCAGGAAGAGATCCCTCTTGACAGCCTTTTTGAAGCTGTCTAAACTGGTAATAGGACGGATCTCTTCCAGCAAGCTGTTCCATAATCTGGAAGCAGTTGACGAAAAGGTCCACTGGGTGGTTGCAGTCAGCCTAGTTTTTATAGGCTGCAATTAGGGATGCCATATCCTGCCTGGGGGCGGGACTTTCCCAGTTTGGGGCAGGGCCACACAGTCCCACCCTGGTTTGGCCCCGCCCCTGGGACCCCCCCCCCCCCAGCGAGGCCCTGGAGGCAGCTCCACCCCTCCCTCCCTGCCTGGCTCAGCCTAGAGAGCAGGTCTTCAGGACACCTGCCACTCAGAGCTATTGCCAGCCCACTTGGTATATATGTCTTGCAAAAGGCATTACTTTCCAGGTTACAGTGAGGAAAAAAAAGGCCATGAATCGTTCATGTTTCACTGGGAGTCTAAATGCCTCCTCATCTTTTAAATGTCTACCACGTCAGTATTCTTGTAATTCTTTATCACAGGATTGTTTTTGAGGCCCTAAACACCTTTACTTGTAATATGCAAATTTCTCCCGAAGCTGACCAATGAGAAAGAAGCAATCAGCCCTCCTCCACTTGGGTTGGTTTTCAATGGCTTGGAAGGAAGAGATTTTGCCTTGCTTGTAAATAGGAAGGGCTTTGGGGTAGCAAAAGGCTGCAGAAATAGTTTGACCCCCCCTTAAACATCCATGGCTCAGTGCTATAGGATTCTGGGAATTGTAGTTTCTTGTGGCACCAGAGCTCTCTTGACAAAAGGAGGCTGAATAGTCCACAGAGCTACAGTTCCCAGGATTCCATAGCCTTGAGGAGGAGGAGGAGGAGGAGGAGGAGGAAGGGTGCCTTGAAGGGCAGAATTGGGGCAGAGGAGGAGGAGGAGTTGGAGGAAAGCTGAGTCAGTGGCCATTAGGTCTGCCTTGGTTTTTTGGGGTTTTTAAATTATTTTTAAAAATATAAAATACTTATTTTATTTTATTTTATTAATTTTTATTATTGCTTTTTATTTTTTTATTTTACTAATTTTTATTATTGCTTGTTTTTATTTTATTTTATTAATTTTTATTATTGCTTGTTTTATTTTATTTCATTAATTTTTATTATTGCTTGTTTTTTATTTTATTACATTAATTTTTATTATTAAATATATACACCCCTGCCTTGTTTTTTATTATTATTTTTTATTATTAAATAAAATAAGGACTGGAGCGTGGCTTTGGTGTGGCTTCTGGACTCTTACGACACATGCATCATTCAAACACCATACCTCCACTGTGACTCGAAGCAGCTTTATTTTGGCTGTCTGTAACAGGCCATAGACATGGGTGGTAGCAGAAATGAACACTGTCTCGAGTGTGGCCAAAGTGAAAACTGGAGAGAACTTTCACATTATTCATGGGTATGGGGAATATACGACTGCAGCAGATGTTGCCTAGGGATGGAAAGAACATTCAAAAGAACTCAGAAAATGGAATAAAAACATGTTTTTCAATTGTTCAGAAACTGATGAAAACCCCAGACTATTGAGAATCTTCTCAGCTTGGGACATATTCTGTGCAAAACCCACATCTGGTTTTTGTTGTTGTTATTGTTGTTGTTTGCAGAAGATAGCATTTGCAGAAATATTAATTTTACGCAAAAAATATTATGCCATACATAGAAAATGCTTAAATTGGGGGTTCATTCTGCACAAACTTCACATGTGGTTGATTTCCATAGAAAATAATATCAACTGAAGCTGATTAGCGGTTAGACCACTCCTAAAAAAAACTTCCCTTGACCCCCTGCGTATGAAAAATTATAGGCCTGTGTCCCATCTGCCATTTTTGAGCAACGTAATCAAGAGGGCTGTTCTAAGAAACTCCACTGCAAAACCTGGCTGTTCTCACACACACACACACACACACACACACCACACACACACACACACACGTTGTGTACCTTGCTGTGCCATCACTCTTACTCAGAAGCCCCCCTTCGCTGCATTTGTTATGGAAATGGGGTGTTTGAGTACATCCAGGCATCTTTTTCTATATCAGACTTGGGGACAGGGGGCTTCTGAGTAAAAGCAATGTGACGGTAAGGTAAGGAGTGCTCACAGGTCCCAGGTTGGCACAGGGATGGGCATGCTGATAAAGTCTATAAAAGATCCTCAATCTTTTAACATTTTTTCTATTGACTTCTCTCTGATCAGCCTACCCATTTCTGTCATTTGGAAATTTTTAGTGGCCATATATGGCCTGGGTCCAGCTTACCTGAGGGAACGCCTCTCCCATATAATCCTTCTCAGATCCTCAGTGAAGAATCTACTACAGTCAGAGAGAACTAGACTGGTACCTACTTCCCAGAGGACATTTTCTGCTGTCGCTCCAAAAATCTGGAACAATTTGCCGGACGAGATCCACCAACTAATATTTTTGGAGGCCTTTACGAAGGCAATAAAAACGGATCTCTTCCAGCAGGCCTACCCAAACTGATCCCCTAATCTCACTCTCCACTTGCTTAAATTGTTCTCTTCGGATTGATTCGTTCTTGACTGATCTTATTGCCCATTGTTTGGGAATTGCTTATAACGTTAATTTTAAGGGGGGAGGGAGTGGGAATCTGGAGTTTAGTGTACAGCCGGCCCTTCTTATACACGGATTTTTTATACACAGATTCAAGCATACACGGTTTGAAAATGTTCCAAAAAAGTGTAAATTTACCTTGATTTTCCATTTTTTATAAGGGACACCATTTTGCTATGTCATTATATTTAATGGGACTTGAGCATACACGGATTTTGTTATACACGGGGGATCTTGGAACCAAATCCCAGCGTATAACAAGGGTCCACTGTACTTTTAGCTACCGTTTCTGTGCTTTTGATTTTATTGTTTTTTCTTTTTTATTTGCTGTTACCCACCTTGATCCAACACAGGGAGAGGTGGGTTATAAATAAATATTATTATTATTATTATTATTATTATTATTATTATTATTATTGAAGTGTAGCTTCAATCACAGGGGTACAGGAATTAGGAAGGCTCAGTAACTACCTGTCTCTGGAGTGACCAGCTTAAATCAGAGGTTGTTGTTGTTATTGTTTATTTGTATAGCACCATAGATTTACATGGCACTTTATTTATTTATTTATTATTATTATTATTATTATTATTATTATTATTGATATTTATACCCTGCCTTTCAGCCCTAAAAGCTATCAGAGTGGCTTACAATTATTATTTTTAATTAGACAGTTCCCTGCTCTCAGGCTTACAATCTAAAAGACACAACACAAAAGGAGAAGGGAATGGCGGTGGGGAAGGGGATCAAGTTCAATGGTTCTTCTCTCCCTTTGAGGCCTGGACCACAGCAGATGGACTGCAGGGAGGGCTCTTCTTCAGGCTAGCCCTGATGGAGCTGAGCCTGCCTGGTCACTAAATTAATTAATCACTTTAAAAATTAATCACTTTACAGAGATTAATTAGTTAATTAGACATTTCCCTGCCCTCAAGCTTACAATCTAAAAAGACATGACACAAAAAGAGAAGGGAATGACAGTGGGGAAGAAGATTAATTCCCACCTGTTCTTCTCTCCCTCCAAGGCCTGGACCATGGCAGATGGACTGGAGGAAGGGCCTTTTTCTTACTCTAGGCTTGGCTCGATGGAGATGGACCTGTCCTTTGCTCCCTCCAATGCCACATGATGTCAAATGTCATGGAGGGACAGCTCTTCTTCTTAATCTAGGCTAGGCCTGATGGAGCTGGGTCTGTCAGGAGATTATCACATGAGGGCCATTTACATTTTAAAAGTGCTATTCTAACATTATATACCAAGAACAATACAATGGTGATATTGAAACACTTACTTTCACACGTGTCGCAATAACAGGGCATTAACGATTCATGAACAATAAAATAGCACTTTTACATTCTGCATGTAGGCAGAAGGGGTTGTGATCAGACAGAAAAAATGGGTCATCTCTTACTGCAAAGGAACTCTCCTGTGACTCACAAACATGATTCTGCTGAATGGCACACTGGGAGACGGGGGGATTCAATTTATTTCCAGAAGGTTTAATGGCAGATTCCCAATGGCACTATTGAAATGTGATTGCTTTTCACACATTGGCGATAGCGCTAATGAAATACTGTTGGCAAGCTATTAATGCTTTTTTGTCATTAATGAGAAGTTGCACTAGCACAGTGCTTCCATGACATGACAAGTATAATATGTGGACAACATCTTGTGAAAATCTTTCTGCGGTCGTGCAAATATGATGGGGCATAGCACTTCTCTCATGTTTCTTACCCCCGTGTGATAATCTCCTTAGTCTAAGGTCAGTAAAAACTTGTACATCTTCCCAGTTAGTTGTTCCTCATTTGTGCACAGATTAATCTCAAATTTCATTTTTGCACTTTCAAAACCAAAAAGTTTTTTTCTAATTAGAACTTTTCTAATAATTGGGTATAACCAATAAAAATAAAGGCCTGATTCCCCAAAAAATTCTTGGGTTTTAGATCTGTATTGATCATTCTCCTTTACCAGCAATTCTTGATATATTATCCACTTCTCTGAGGATTTCTTTATCTAATTTGTAGAAGACTTCTTGTGATGATATCCATTGTGGTGTTTGGGGCATAACCTGGGTTTGTACCTGTTCCAAATCTGTAAAATCACACATCTAATTTAATAAAGCATTTGTTAAATTCAATATTAACTTTTAACTTATTATACCATCTATAGCCATGTCATTCAAACTCCAGGACCTTTAACAATATCCTGTTATTTATTAATGTTATCCATTCCTTCATCCAAACTAAGGATCAGGCTGAGAAATATAACTTCATATCTGGTAAACCAATTCTGACTCTTTTCTTAAAATTTTGGCGAACCTTAAATCCAATTCTTTTTTTTCCCCCTCACCAGATGAATTTTGGTGAATATTTTTGCCAGATTTAAAAGGATGTATCATTTAATGCACTTCTTGTAATTTGAATGAGGAAAAGCATTGTAGGTAATGCATTTGTTTTTATTGTTGAAATTCTGCCAAGCAGGGATAGATGCAGTTTGTTCCATGCCACAAGCTGAATATAAGTGTGATGAAACAGCTTAAAAAGCCAATATGATTCTAGGCTGTATCATTTAGAGTGTAGCGTCTAGATCAAAAAAGTAATAGTACCACTCTATTCTGCTTTGGTCAGACATCACCTGGAATATTGTGTTCAAGAGGTATATTGACAAGCTGGACCATGAACAGATGAG
Source organism: Sceloporus occidentalis (assembly GCA_023333645.1). NCBI lineage: Eukaryota > Metazoa > Chordata > Lepidosauria > Squamata > Phrynosomatidae > Sceloporus > Sceloporus occidentalis. The sequence goes on from JALMGF010000001.1 coordinate 20,950,519, forward strand.
GGCAACCAAAATGGTGAAAGGCATGGAAATCATGCCCTATGAGAAGTGACTTAGGCCCCATTCAGACTCACCTATTTGCGCTGGATGGAACTAGGCAGAATCGGTTCCCCCCGCCTGCCCCAAATCCCTCCGGAAGCAAGTGCCCACTAATAATTTACCGCAGTCGGGGTAATTAAACCCTGAATGCCCTTGCATCTCTTGCAGAGAGTTCACATTTGCAGATACTGGTTTAAAATTAAGGCTCCTCTGCTGTCAATCAAATTCAGTTCTGCTTTTGTCATAGGTGACATTTCCTGCAGCCATTGGGCAATCGGATTTGTGCTTCCCCCCTCCTTTAAAAAAAAAAACAGGCGAGAGTGTGCGCATATTTTGTCAAATTTAAAAACCTCCAGCTATGTGTGTGTGTGTGTGTTGGGTGTATTTGGATCACTACAGATTATGGATCTTCCTCTGCCTCCATTTTCAACCCCAAAATGCAATCTAATGCCATTTCTGCATCCTCCCTCCTTGCCACCCCAGAATGCCTCATACACATACAATAATAATAATAATAATAATAATAAATTCCTCACCTCAGAATGCCATCTCTGCATCCTTTGCTTTCCCTCAGCCACCCCAGAATTCCTTACAGACACATAGGTAGCAAAAGCATTCTGTATCAGTTTGCCAAATTGAAAGAGAAACATTTGTAACATTTGCATTGTAGCATTCACATATAAAAAATAATTTAGAAAAAAAGCCTTTTGCAAAGCTGGGAGCAAGGAAATGAAAAGGAAAGTAGCACAAACAGACACACATTCTATCTATATATGTATCTACCTGTAGTAAAAAGCATGCACATAGTCTGTAAAAAATAATATTAATATATATATATATATATATATATATAGAGAGAGAGAGAGAGAGAGAGAGAAAGCTGCCTGCAAGAGCGGAGGCTTGCTCCATTCCCTGCCCTCCCTCTCACCTACCCTGAATTGACCCTTTCTCCGGCTCCTTCCTTCTCCTCCTCCTCCTCCGTCACCCAATGCTGGCCTCCATGGCACCCTTTTTTCCCCTGGTTTCATCCTCCTCCTCCTCCTTCACCCTGATGAAGGGGAGGCATGTTCCGCCCTTTTTCCTCCCTCTGACCTAAATCCCTCCCCTGAACTTGACCCGATCATGATCCGGGACAAGTTCAAACTGGACCCAGTTTTTTTCAAAAGATACAGCTTTTACTCCGCTTCCAAATGACCTGCATTACGGGGCATTTGCCCCTCAACTGGTGTGAAAGCCTCAGATTTGCTTGTGAGAGATTCGGGGCAAATATGAACTTCCCGTGGTTAATCTGGGTTCTGATTCAGGGTAAAAGGTAGTCTGAATGGCCCCTTAGGGAGCTGCATGTGTTTAGCCTCGAGAAGTGAAGGTTAAGAGGTAGCATGATAGCCCTGTTTAAGTATTTGAAGGGATGTCATACTGAGGATGGCACAAGCTTGCTTTTTGCTGCTCCAGAGACTAGGACCCAGAGCAATGGATTCAAACTACAGAAGAGATTCCACCTCAACATTAGGAAGAATTTCCTGGCAGTGAGAGTGGTTTGTCAGTGGAATATACTGCCTTGAAGAGTGGTGGAGTCTCCTTCTTTGGAGGCTTTTAAAAAGAGGCTAAATGGCCATCTGTTGGGGGGTGCTTTGATTGTGTATTCCTGCATGGCAGAATGGGGTTGGACTGGATGGTCCTTGTGGTCTCTTCCAGCTCTGTGATTCTATGATTCTATGTACACCAACGTGGAGAGAAATAAACAATTGTACACACTCAAAATTTTCATGCAAGAGAACTTCACTACACAATGGAGGGAAAACTTAAACCAGCAATGGGAAAATAAGAAGATGCTATTTACATGACAACATTTCAAGTTTATACCCACAGCTACAGAGGGGCATGTGGGCTCTATTGACAGGATGCCATTAGGCTTTATTTCTAGCTGTCCTGTATTACTGACAGACATAGGTCCAAAATGCAGCACAGAAATAATGCAGTTTGAGACCACTTTAACTCCCCTGACTCAGGGCTAAGGAATCCTGGGAACTGTAGTTTATTGTGGCACCAGAGCATTCTGGTAGAGAAGGCTAAATATCTCACAAAATTACAGTTCCCAGAATTCCCTAGCATTAAGCCAGGGCAGTTAAAGCAGGCTCAAACTGGATTAATTCTACAGTGTGTTTCTGACCAGAGTTTTAAGGTTTGGCAATCTGGCCCAGGGAATTGTCATCAAAGGTCCAAAACACACTGTAAAAATAATCCCGTTTGAGACCACTTTAACTGCCCTGACTCAGTGCTAGATAATCCTGGAAATTGTAGTTTATTGAAGCACCAAAGCTCTCTGACAGAGAAAGCTAAATGTCTCACAAAATTACAGTTCCCAGAATTCCCTAGCATTGAGCCAGGGCAGTTAAAACAGTGTCAAACTGTACTATTTCTGCAGTGTGTTTTGGCAGATAATACAGAACCCAGATTGCTGCTGAACTCTCTTCCAGAGAAAATATGAATACTCCTGTGGACAGCACAGTAAGAACAAGGTTGAATGTGAATGTGAAATTAAATAATTCAGCTCTGTTTTGAAATTTCACACAAATAAGGAACTGGGCATAAGTACCCAACGTCCTACTGAAAGCTTTAGCAATCATATGTATTGCTTAAGATGTTTTTATAGATTCTGAGGGTTAAACCCTTAGACCAGTGGTTCTTAATCTTTTCTTTACCAGGAACCCCCTTCAAATTTGTTTTGTTGCTCCATACCAACAAGGCTTAAAACCCTAAAGTGCATCAGATATATATGAGAAGCTTAACTCCCTTCTCACATTCTGTGGAATGGAACAAACTGAATTTTGGAACAAACTAAATTATGAAACAAGCTGAATTTTGTTCCTCTAGTGTTGCAGACTGTTAGGTTTCCCCCCCCCCTTTTTTTTTTTTTTTAATAAAAGCACTTGTTTCCATTTGCTTTTCTAATTTAACAAACATCCATGGTAATAGAAAATACCATTACTGTAACCAATGACTTTAAGAATGATAAATCTCTTTACAGGTTAGTCAACAGAAAGTTAGCTAGATAAAAAGCAAAAAGCTAGCTTACTTCAAACAGTTATATGCCAGTTAGAAACAGAGTACTTTTGTTAGTAAATAAATGTAAGTCAGTTTGTCTAAAGAGGATTCTTTTTCTTTGGGAAAATTGGCATCTTGCACTATCTTAGTAACTTTCGTAACCATAATTCCATTTTATGCTACCACCCATGATTTAAAGCCAGTTCCTGAGTGTCTGGATGAAAAGACTAAATGGCCTAAGAGCTTTTATTACGGAACCAGCTCTGCTCTGCCTTAAGTTTTATTTCCTATCTTTCCCCTTTTCTCTCTCTGCACTTTCCTGTTACTGGAAACAAAGGCGGGTTACAGACGGGCAGGGGAAGACGTCTTGAAGGTGTCTTCCCCTGAATACGGAGCCTCCAGACCGCCCGCCCTGGGGGCATGGCTAAGGTGTTTGGGGCTTCCACACCGGGGGCAGTGAAGACGCCTCACCTGGGGCCGTTTCTGACCCGTAGCTTCCATACCACCACCTTGCAGGATGCCGCAAAGAGAGAGGCAGCTTCCGCATGGGCGGCTGCGAACGCGGCTTTTTTTTTCTTTTGCCTGCTGACAAGTGCGCAACTGCAGCAGTCTAGCACCGGCTGGCAATTATGCACATGTGCACTGTTAAAGGGCCCAGCCCCCTTTAAACTTTTTCCTCGCCCTACCCAACAACAAAGGTGGCCTCCTGATCAGCTGGTGTTGGCATCCTTTTCTGCTTGCACGGTGCCAGTGTCACCGGCATCATGGATGCCTCCACTCTTTTGGTCCCCGCGCTCTTACTGAATATGCAATGCACAGCCACTTTAAATTCCAAACTTTCCCTTATCACTTTCTACAACCAAAACATCCGCCGACAAAACTTACAACTTCCCACGATTCTAGCAGCGCATGCGCACATGCTGCTCTAGGGTTAGAATTACGAGCATTAAAATAGAGTGCAGCTGTGCCCCAGCTTCCACACCTGCATGGCATCTGACACTGCAATTAAAGCCTGACTGCAAACCGCACATGTCCTGGGACCCCGACTCATTATGCGACACAGCAGACACGGAGCTTTTAGATGGGCAACTTAAATTTGCGGCGTGATAATTGTGGCGTATCGGTGCAATAGCTTACACACGGAGATGCGCAAGTACGCCCTTTTTTAAAAAGAAGCGGAAAAAAGCGGCATCTTTTTAATGCTGCTTCTTCCCGCTTGGGGAGTACAAGCGGCGCGTTCATGGCGGCATTCAGGTAAGGGTCGCCTAAAGGCTATACCTTCATGACGTCATGAACACACCCCTTTTTGCCCGTCTGTAACCCGCCAAAAGGGTTTACTCCCAAGTAAGAACAATAGTCATCGCAGCCTCAGCCTTAGTTTGGAAAGAAGGCAATGAGCCAGGCTGGTATATGTCCACTGTCTGCCCCACTCAGGCATCCATATTTCAAAAGGTTGTAAGAGGCCAGGAATTATTGTTGTACTACCTGCCAAGGCTGCCACTTTCCTCCCCACTTGCCTCTTCCAAATCCTGACACCCCCTTTACATTTCCTTTATCACATTTTTCTTATCTGCCTCCCCTTCTTTCCTTCATGAAGAGGATACTGAAGTCTGACCTCACTCCTGACTTCCCACGTGGCCAGGGAGTTAAAACCATGCAAAGCAGAGGAAAGGAGGGATAATGTGTTCAGTGCCCTCCTGCATTAGCCACTTAGAAAGAAGAGCTACAAAATGGGGACCACTGCTGCCTCTCTCTCCTTACCCATTGCCAACATTCTCTTACACACATGCACAAGAACTAAGAATGTAGAAATAGAGGGGTATAACTTTTTCAAGAGAAACAGGCTAAACAGGAAAGGAAGAGGAATAGCACTATATGTCAGAGATATTTACACCAGTGAAGAGATCCAGGACATCAATCCTGGAAGCCAGGTGGAGAGCATCTGGATAAAAATTAAAGGGGAGGGAAACAACAAGGATGTTATTGTGGGAGTCTACTACAGACCCCTGAGTCAGACGGAGGAATTGGATGATGCCTTTCTAGAACAGATGACCACACACTCAGAAAGGAGAGATGTACTAGTAGTGATGGGTGACTTTAACTATCCTGATATTTGTTGGAAGTCAAAATCAGCCAAATCTTCAAGGTCTAGCAAATTCCTCACTTGCCTCGAATTGAAGACAATTTCATTGTCCAAAAGATTTGCAGCTTGAGTATCATCCTGGATTCAGATCTAAGCCTGGATGCCCAGGTTTCAGCTGTGGCCAGGAGTGCTTTTGCACAGTTAAAACCAGTGCACCAGCTATGCCCGTTCCTTGAGAAGTCAGATCTGGCTATGGTGCACATGCCTTGATTACATGCCATTTGGCTACCGTAATGTGCTTTACATGGAGCTGTCCTGTTTGGAAACCTTGGCAGGTAAAAAATGCTGCAACCAGGCTGTTGACTGCAGCCAGCTATAGGGATCATGTCCCTGCTGAAATAGCTGCACTGCCTACCTGTCCATTTCTAGGTTGAATTCAAGGTGCTGTTTTTACCTTTAAAGCCCTAAATGGCTTAGGTCCAGACTATGTGAAGAACGGTATCTCCCTGTGCAAACCAGCCCAAGCAGGATCAACAGGAGAGGCTTTCTTTCAGTCCCACCACCTTTGCAGGTACAGTTGGTGAGGACTTGAGAAAGACCCTTCTCTGTGGCTGCTCCTAGACTGTGGGACTCCCTTCCATGGGAGGTCAGGTTGGTCCCCTCTCTGCTCACTTTTCGCCAGCAGTTGAATAAATCTTTATTTAGGCAGGCATTTGATGAATGAATTTTACTTCTGTTGTGCTGTATGCTGTCAATGCTTTATGGTTTTTACTGGTTTTTAATTTATGTTTAATACTGATAATATTTAATTAATTTTTAACTTTTGTAATCAATGTTTTTACTTCTGTCTTTTTAAATGATTGTATTCAGCCTTTAGTTTCACTGTGGTAGAGAGGTGGGATATAAATTCTTGAAATAAATGAAATAAATAAAATTGTTAGCTTTTCTATGAGTGTGTGCCTTTGGGTGAGTGTTGGAATGCTTTTACTGTATTAATAAAATTACATTTGGGTCTTGCACTCTGGAGTTTCTAGTTTGTTTGGACCTGGTATACAAAAGAGTTATCCACTCTTAATTTTATCTAAGAGTCCTCTTGCTGCTTCCATAGAGCTAAATAATTCCTCTTTCAAATCAATTGTGGTGCAGTTTAGATAACAACATCTTTCCACAATCCAAAATATTTTATAAGAGGGAACCATTTCTCATGAGAAAGCAATCTGCTCCCATTTCCATTTGATCTTCTATCATTATCACCAGGCTTTTTCATTCCATCAACCATATGTCCCAGAGTTTCCATCACCAGTTTTCACTGTTTTCCAATTCCTGGCAATTTCTATTCTGACAACAACTGTCAAGAAGGTAATAACTTCCTGGTATTTCAATAATTTTAACAATTAATAATTTCAGGAAAAGCAATTGAAAGTAAGATCTTAGGGTTGCTGTAAGTCAGGAATGACTCAAAGGCACACCACAACAATAAGAAGTGTCATCAACATAATGGTGACATTAAACCCCAAAATTCTGGATGACTTCTCCGAGTAGTTTCATGTAGATATTGAACAGCATGCTGAACTGAGCCCTGAGGGACACCACAGGTTAGTGGACAGGGTGTCAAACAGGCATCCTCAAGCCCAATCTTTCCTAAAGAAATTGCTATTTTGGTAGTCCATCCCTGTTTATGGTTACAAACCATAAACTTCAAACTGGGGGTGGAGGGGTGGGGGTGGAGTTGAATGGCCCTTCCCATTCTGCATGATCATCAGCCACACTAACTGCAGCTGACAGGATATGTAACCTTAAAAATCTGAAGAGTTAACATGTTCTGAGTTTCTGGTCTAAAGAAAACACAAAGACATATGGTTGATGGAATGAAAAACAGGAACTGGGGCATGATTTTATTTTATTTTTTTATTTTTTTCTATGTGCACTTCTGTCTTCCATCTAACAGAGAAGTTTGGTAATAGTTTGCACTCTGATGAAACATAAAGGAAACACCCGGCTTGAGGTGGGGATAATAATGGCAACATCCTGATTAGGATTATTGAAGTATTCTGAACCCTGGTACTTTCTTACACCAAAAGAAATAGACCTGAGGGGAGGGTACAACCCAGTATTTATACAGTTTCTTCATGGTGTTAACATATTCTACACCCGCCCTGCTGGATATGGGGTTCATATTTGATATCTAGTGTCAAGCATGTTTTTGAGAGGTAATGATGACCTGTACAAATTAGGATTTTTCACATATGAGGAGTCACACTGGGTCGGGGAAATGCAGGAGATCTAGTAAAATAAATCTGTAATGAGTCTGCAAATCAATGCGTATAGGAAGGCTTTTCACATTTCCTATATCAATAGAGACAGAAGAAGTCCCATGGCACTAATGCAATCAAAGAGCATGCCATCATCCACCTCACTCCATGTATTCCTAATCACCCTCCTTCCAATTTGCAGTTTAGGGTGGGGCATTTAGAATTGCCAGTCAAAAATCTCTAATTACTCAACCAGCTACAAACCCCCAGACTCCATAGGATGCAGCCATGGCAGTTAATGTGGAATCACAGTGCTACAACTGCATAGTGTGAAAAGGCCCATCCACATTCAGTTCAAGGCCATGAAATCAGGATTGCACATGCAGTGCCAATGTGACTGTGGATGCGCATGCCAATGCCTTTTCCATTTCCCATGCAGATGGACATTAAGTCGTGCAACACAAGCATCGGATAACAGAAAGGCTCTGTGCAAGATTCCTCCCTCAATGTTTATTTTATTTTATTTTTAAGGAAAGCAGATAGCAATTCCCTGCTTAACTCCATCAGCAGGGAATTTTGTTGGGTACACTTTTCCATGGAAAGGTGAAGAAAGCTACCTCTGTGGAAATTCCTCCATCAGCTGGAGAATAATAGATTTCTCTGCTTGTTGTCTGCCTTAATTCCTCTCTCTTAACCCTAACTGTTGGGTTAGGGCTAGATTTCTGGGGGTTAGCCTCTTTGGGGGTGGGGGAAGATGAATTAAGAGGCAATCTCCCTAGGGAAATCATTGAATCTCTTGATGTCCTTTTGAGACTACTTTACTCCAGCAAAATAAAGCAAAAAGATGACATGCTAGTTTCCTAATTTAAAACTATGCATGTATAGGGTAGAGGTATGCAAAATATATTTTTAAAATAATTTCTTGAGTGCTATGTTTGTTCAATGGTATTTCATAGTCAGTTAAGAAATAAGATCTCTTTTTGAAGTATATCTAATTGAAGAAAACATTCCAGCACAGGTGCCATTTTATCTTCAGATGTCCTTCACTAGCCCATCTAAAAAGCAATCCATCATTCAATAGTCCTCTTCCAATCTGGTGTATTTCATAATCAAAGACAGGCCAGCATCACTTCTGTGTGTTCATCACGGCTGCAAAATTCCATTATGGAATTTGTGAACTTAGGCAGGTTACAGACCCTGCACGCACGCGTTTTCCCGCCAGATCGGGGCCTCAGCAGCCAGAGCGGCAGCCGCTGAGGCCCTGATCCACCACTTTCCAGGCCGCGGGGAAGCAGCAAAATGCTGCTTCCCTGCCACCTGGAAAGGGGTGTCCTTGGGGTTCCAAGCCCCAAGGACACCCCGTGACAGCAGAGAGGAGGAGAAAGGGGCTCCTTTCTCCTCTGCGTCGCTGGGCTCAGCCATCTGAAGGCTGTGCCCAGCGACACAAAGCCAGGAAGGAGCTCCTTCCGGGGTCATGGAAAGGGCGCCATAGGCGCCCTGGCACAGCCCCAATATGTCACAACCGCACCGCCTTGTTTGGAGGCAGCGCAGTCATGACGTAGTGATGGCGGCGGCTGTGTGGAATGGCCACCGCCATTTTCTATGTGCAGAGCACGTACTAGGGTTAGGGGGGTGCGGAAGCACTGCCCCTTCCTAACCCTAGTACGCGCTCATTGCGTACTTTAAGGCCCGTTTGTAACGGGCCTTAGGTTTTCTAGAACCAAAGTCTTTATTCACTGGAAACTGTCAGCCTTTAGCTTTTGGCATTCCAAAATGTGTAATGAATGTAAACATATTTCATGTTCTTCTGATAGCCTTCTCATAGACAACTGGCTGACCACAGTGCAAACAGAAAACTGAACTAAAGAGACCTTTAGTATTGCAGCATTACTCTTCATAGACTGTTGTCCAAAAAAACAGTCCAGATCAGCACAAAACTGAAGTGTTGTTTGGATGGCTGGATTTTTGTCAAGCCTGAGGCATTGGCGAAACATCTGCTCTGACATCTTCAGCAGGCCTTATATGAGAAGATATCTTCATGTCTAGACAGAACCCATGAGTATCAACACAGAAATTCTCTATTCATATGCTACAACTTGTAGAAGATAAGCTCACTTGATCTTCTTGCTCCTTGTAAGCATTTTTCAAAACAAAGTTGAGAGTGCAGGAAGATGGAAACAGTTGAGTTGAAAATCTTTGAGAGTATGTCTCAGTAAAGGTATGCAGGAAACCCTTATACTGTTAGCCCTCTGTTTCCATGGATTCTTTATCCATGGATTCAAGCATTCACAGTTTGAAAATATTCCAAAAAATTAAAATTCCCCAATACAAACCTTGATTTTGCCATTTTATATAAGGGACACCATATTACTACACCATTGCATTTAATGGGATTTGAATATCCACGGCTTTTGATATCCACAGGGGGGTCTTGGAACCAAACCTCAACAGATACAATGGCCCACTGTATTTGCAACCCCATCACCCTAATAGCAATTGGGAAAATTGAGAGCAATATTGAGCAATATTTTCTGACACCATCTTCACTGTAGCTGGCATGGACTATGAAGGTAGGATGCTGGGAACTGTAGTGCAACTATTTAATTATTTATTTATATGCCACCTTTATCCTGGAGTGGGATTCAAGGCAGTTCACAGATAAAATTGGTTAAAAACTTACCAATGCAATTTAAAAAACAATTAAAATCATTTCACTTAAACAGTATAAAATTACATTTACCTGAAAGGCCCCAGGGTCTTTTATACCCTCTAAATGTCCCAGTTTGGCAGGGGGCTTGTTCCTACTATGTTTTAAAGCGAATTGCCAATTGGTTTACATGATTGTAGTTCCCGTTTGAAATGGATTCTGATCCTAGTGTGATTGGTTTCAATCATGATGAAGCGAGGCAAATGCAAAAAAACCACTCTTTCCTAACACTAGTTCTTTGGTGGTTGTTTTGGAAAGAATTGATTTTGCAGCGTGTTCAACAAGTGGGAACGACGGATCTGAATCCCATCATTCTGGAGGGGAGGGACTAATGGCAGAGAGGTGTTTACCATCCCGCCTCAGTTTTTGACCTATGGGTGCATTTTTAAAAAATAAAATTCATAGAAAATTCAATTCACTGATTTTGCAACTACTCGCAAAGGCAAGTAGTTGCAAGAGCAATGAATCAAATTTTATATGAATTTTATTTTTATTTTTAATCTATAAATGTCATGGAGCCCTTTGAAGGTTTTAGCACTGTGCTCCTCAGCACCTCTTAGGGGGAATCACCTCATGAGTGATGCCCAGCCAAGAGGCCCAGTGACTTCCAGTACCTCCTCCCCACCCAAAGCCCAGGCTACCACTTATGTCACTGATGACACAGACATGCATTTTGAAGTAGCGCAAACTAGTGAGGATGACAATCGTGCTAAAAAAGAAGTGATTACAAAGATATAATGAAATGATCTGCTTTCATAGTGGGAACGATGGAACATTTGGAATTGATTTACCAACACGGAGCAAAGGCGAATCCCGAACCAGTTTAAATGTACCTGGGAATGAGCCCAGAGACTAGTTTGCAGCAATTGAAATAAGATGAAGAAAAGGGGGGAAGAGAAAAACTAAGACATTTTAAAAGCAGCTGACAAAGTTGGATGGTGGAAAATTAAGCAAGATTTTTGCAATTAAATCTTGATTAACTCTCTGCCATACAGACTGGTGCTTTGCACCGGCCTGGGGCCAAAAATAGAGCTCGGGAGAGCAGAGGATCCACACACTCCCAAGCCCTACTGTCTGGGCACCATCTTAGCTTGCGCCCATTCAGACAGCATGCACGATGATGATGTGCCTCATGCGCCACGTCGAAAAGACGCGGCACACTAGAGACGTCACTGTGCCACTCCAGGGCACTAATGATGCCTCTGCAGCGGTGGAGAAAAGAGCCACATTTCGCAGCTCCTTTTTCCAGATGCATCATTGCCACACTGTTTGGTTGGCAGGGCCACAATCCGGGGGAGAAAGGGGTGGCCTCTGTCCAATCTGTATAGGCCCTTTGTAAGAGACTTCACAAGCATGAAGAATTTTATGGCTGGGATTGTTTTACACTAAGAAAATGTCTCAAACCGCAGGGGGGGGGATTATAGCCCCAACTGAGATATGTCATATAGGGTAGTTATACATTTGGGATGGAGAAGCATATAAACTTGAGGTCCCTGCTTAGATGATTGACTGAACTCTGTTTTAAATTTTCTTGGCAATAAGGAACCATTTTTTTAAATTAAAAAATCAGGTCACTAGTTTAGTATATGATGGGAATGTTGCAGATGTCATTTATCTGGATTTAAGCAAAGCATTTGATAAAGTTTCCTCATAATATTTTGATTAGCAAACGGATTAAATGTGCAGTGGATGAGGAAATAGTGAGATGGATCCATAACTGGTTGGAAAATCATGCTCAAAGAATCATCACCAATGGCTGCATTACATATTCTAATGAGGTCTGTCCTCAGACCATTATTCTTCATTGGGATAGAGGGAATCATTATCAGGTTTGCAGATTACACAAAACTGGGAAGGGTGGCTAACGCATTGGTTTTATGATGGGAACCAAAAATCTACTGCAGCATCACCTTCATTGTTTCCTTCACTAAGAATCTTTAAAGAAGACTTCCTTTCTGAGAGACGGAGAGGCTCTTGTCATCTGAGCATCGTTGTTGTTGTGTGCCTTCAAGTCAGCTATGACTTATGAAGACCCTGTCATAGGGTTTTCTTGGCAAGATTTATTTGGAAGAGGTTTTTCATTGCTTTTTTCTGAGGCTAAAAGAGTGTGACTTGGCTAAGGTCATCCAGTAGGTTTCTACAACTGAACAGGGATATGAACCCTGGACCACTGGAGTCCTGGTTGTGACCTCAAACCAGCACCCTACACTAGCTCACAGGGATTATTTTATTGATCTATTTGAAAATTACTGAAATATGCATTCCCTATGAAGCCACATATAATAATAATAATAATAATAATAATAATGTTTATTTATATACCGCTTTTCCAAAGTAGATCAAAGCGGTGTACAACAGGAAGTACAATACAAAGTAAAACAAACAAACAAACAAACATAACAGGCCTCTCTCTCCCCAAGATGGTGGTTAGAAGGAGGGCTTTTCTTCTTCAGGCAGGCAGTTGGAGCTCGCCTGCCTCTCTCCCCTCAAGATGGTGGCTGAAGGGAGGGCTTTTCTTCTTCAGGCAGGCAGTTGGAGCTCGCCTGCCTCTCTCCCCTCAAGATGGTGGCTGAAGGGAGGGCTTTTCTTCTTCAGGCAGGCAGTTGGAGCTAGCCTGCCTCTCTCCCCCCAAGATGGTGGCTGAAGGGAGGGCTTTTCTTCTTCAGGCAGGCAGTTGGAGCTAGCCTGCCTCTCTCCCCCCAAGATGGTGGCTGAAGGGAGGGCTTTTCTTCTTCAGGCAGGCAGTTGGAGCTAGCCTGCCTCTCTCCCCTCAAGATGGTGGCTGAAGGGAGGGCTTTTCTTCTTCAGGCAGGCAGTTGGAGCTAGCCTGCCTCTCTCCCCTCAAGATGGTGGCTGAAGGGAGGGCTTTTCTTCTTCAGGCAGGCAGTTGGAGCTAGCCTGCCTCTCTCCCCTCAAGATGGTGGCTGAAGGGAGGGCTTTTCTTCTTCAGGCAGGCAGTTGGAGCTAGCCTGCCTCTCTCCCCCCAAGATGGTGGCTGAAGGGAGGGCTTTTCTTCTTCAGGCAGGCAGTTGGAGCTAGCCTGCCTCTCTCCCCCCAAGATGGTGGCTGAAGGGAGGGCTTTTCTTCTTCAGGCAGGCAGTTGGAGCTAGCCTGCCTCTCTCCCCTCAAGATGGTGGCTGAAGGGAGGGCTTTTCTTCTTCAGGCAGGCAGTTGGAGCTAGCCTGCCTCTCTCCCCTCAAGATGGTGGCTGAAGGGAGGGCTTTTCTTCTTCAGGCAGGCAGTTGGAGCTAGCCTGCCTCTCTCCCCTCAAGATGGTGGCTGAAGGGAGGGCTTTTCTTCTTCAGGCAGGCAGTTGGAGCTAGCCTGCCTCTCTCCCCCCAAGATGGTGGCTGAAGGGAGGGCTTTTCTTCTTCAGGCAGGCAGTTGGAGCTAGCCTGCCTCTCTCCCCCCAAGATGGTGGCTGAAGGGAGGGCTTTTCTTCTTCAGGCAGGCAGTTGGAGCTAGCCTGCCTCTCTCCCCCCAAGATGGTGGCTGAAGGGAGGGCTTTTCTTCTTCAGGCAGGCAGTCGGAGCTCGCCTGCCTCTCTCCCCTCAAGATGGTGGCTGAAGGGAGGGCTTTTCTTCTTCAGGCAGGCAGTTGGAGCTAGCCTGCCTCTCTCCCCTCAAGATGGTGGCTGAAGGGAGGGCTTTTCTTCTTACAGGCAGGCAGTTGGAGCTAGCCTGCCTCTCTCCCCTCAGGATGGTGGCTGAAGGGAGGGCTTTCCTTCTTACAGGCAGGCAGTTGGAGCTAGCCTGCCTCTCTCCCCTCAAGATGGTGGCTGAAGGGAGGGCTTTTCTTCTTCAGGCAGGCAGTTGGAGCTAGCCTGCCTCTCTCCCCTCAAGATGGTGGCTGAAGGGAGGGCTTTTCTTCTTCAGGCAGGCAGTTGGAGCTAGCCTGCCTCTCTCCCCTCAAGATGGTGGCTGAAGGGAGGGCTTTTCTTCTTCAGGCAGGCAGTTGGAGCTAGCCTGCCTCTCTCCCCCCAAGATGGTGGCTGAAGGGAGGGCTTTTCTTCTTCAGGCAGGCAGTTGGAGCTAGCCTGCCTCTCTCCCCCCAAGATGGTGGCTGAAGGGAGGGCTTTTCTTCTTCAGGCAGGCAGTTGGAGCTAGCCTGCCTCTCTCCCCTCAAGATGGTGGCTGAAGGGAGGGCTTTTCTTCTTCAGGCAGGCAGTTGGAGCTAGCCTGCCTCTCTCCCCTCAAGATGGTGGCTGAAGGGAGGGCTTTTCTTCTTCAGGCAGGCAGTTGGAGCTAGCCTGCCTCTCTCCCCTCAAGATGGTGGCTGAAGGGAGGGCTTTTCTTCTTCAGGCAGGCAGTTGGAGCTAGCCTGCCTCTCTCCCCCCAAGATGGTGGCTGAAGGGAGGGCTTTTCTTCTTCAGGCAGGCAGTTGGAGCTAGCCTGCCTCTCTCCCCCCAAGATGGTGGCTGAAGGGAGGGCTTTTCTTCTTCAGGCAGGCAGTCGGAGCTAGCCTGCCTCTCTCCCCCCAAGATGGTGGCTGAAGGGAGGGCTTTTCTTCTTCAGGCAGGCATTCGGAGCTCGCCTGCCTCTCTCCCCTCAAGATGGTGGCTGAAGGGAGGGCTTTTCTTCTTCAGGCAGGCAGTCGGAGCTCGCCTGCCTCTCTCCCCCCAAGATGGTGGCTGAAGGGAGGGCTTTTCTTCTTCAGGCAGGCAGTTGGAGCTCGCCTGCCTCTCTCCCCCCAAGATGGTGGCTGAAGGGAGGGCTTTTCTTCTTCAGGCAGGCAGTTGGAGCTCGCCTGCCTCTCTCCCCCCAAGATGGTGGCTGAAGGGAGGGCTTTTCTTCTTCAGGCAGGCAGTTGGAGCTCGCCTGCCTCTCTCCCCCCAAGATGGTGGCTGAAGGGAGGGCTTTTCTTCTTCAGGCAGGCAGTTGGAGCTCGCCTGCCTCTCTCCCCCCAAGATGGTGGCTGAAGGGAGGGCTTTTCTTCTTCAGGCAGGCAGTTGGAGCTCGCCTGCCTCTCTCCCCCCAAGATGGTGGCTGAAGGGAGGGCTTTTCTTCTTCAGGCAGGCAGTTGGAGCTAGCCTGTCTCTCTCCCCCCAAGATGGTGGCTGAAGGGAGGGCTTTCCTGTTAAGGAAAAAGCAACATGGGATATACAGTGATTGAAATAAAACATATATGTGAGAGTCAGGGTGACTCAGCAGAAGCAATTAAGAGCCACACAGGTGTAGAAGGTAATGGAATTAGAAAGTCCTGAATGCCAAGGACAGAAATGTAAAGTGGATAATTGAACACACCTGAGAATTGTTAAGTGGACAAGGCTGAGATGACGAAATCATTAATTCTGGGTTGAAACAAGAGAGCCAATGAGAGTGGATGTACACGCCCACTGGGTGGAAACTGACAAGAGTGGGTGGTATTATCCAAGGACTATAATAATGACTATGAATCCCAATGTATTTTGTGGGTAGTAGCAGTGGATAGTAGGAGTGAGGAGTATTGTTGTGTTGGATAGTTTTGGAGCTGTATATAGTAGAATAAAGTAGATCTTTTATATAAGACTACTGAGTTGTCTGGTGTCTTGGGTGAAGATACAAGAGCCAGCTGGATCCTGAAGAAGTGTGAGGACTTCTGTGGAAGCAAGAGTGAGAAGGCTTGGAGAGTTTGTCAGGGTCTTCAGCCTATTCTCTGTAACTCTGCTGCTTTAGAGCAAAGCTTTATCCACTGGCCAAAACTGGTCAGCGTCGGTGCGCAACAACGTGGTGAGTTCGAGCCAGAGGTGAAGAGCTACAACTCCCATCATCCCTGACAAGGGTTATGGGCCCAGTCACTGCAGCACCCAGCATCCACAGAAGCTGAAAGTTCCAGAGAGTGGAAGACAGATCAGAGCAAGCTGTTTGCGCTGCACTGATAAGCTCCGTGAGTAACTCCTCCTGTGTTTTGATTAAGCCCGAAAGGGGTCAGCTGTGCATACTCAGAAGGACTGTGTCAATTGAGTCACTGCACAAATTAAGATGGAGATTTTGAAGTTTAGCAAATTGAATAGAAGCAACTACTCCACCTGGAAGATTTATGCCCAGTCTCTGCTTGTAAAAGAAAGTTTATGGGCCACTGTTGAAGCAGGGTTGCCAGCCGCAGCAACTGCAGCCACGAAAGAGAAAGATTGTAAAGCAAAAGCCTGTCTTTTCCTAATGCTGGAAGAAGACTTGATTAATGATGTCAGAGATAAGGAAACCGCCAAAGATGTGTGGGACACTCTGCAGAGATTACACACTCCTTCTACTGCCTTTGCAAAAATGCTATGGTCTAAGAGAATATATAGACAGAAGATGGGAAAGGGCCAATGTGTAATACAGCATTTGAAAAAGATGCAAGACCTATTTGTGCAGGCTGAGCTAAGAGGTGTGGAAATAAGCAGAGAACAACAATGTTATATTCTAATTGAATCCCTAGACCCTTCTTGGGGGAACATTACTAACAGCCTTCAAAACTTACCGGAAGCAGAGTTAACGAGAGACTTAATTGTGGCCAGAATTCTGGAAGAAAACCAGAGGAGACTGTCTGAGAGGAATGACGCAGCAACTTCCAAGACTGTGCCAAGTGAGCAAGCCAAGCCTGATGTGCGTGGGCTGGACCAGGCAGCTTCTTCGAGGGAGCAACGAAAATGTTTTTACTGTAAGAAGATAGGACACCTGCAGAGGCACTGTAATCTTTTGGCTGCTGATAGAAGCAAGCAAGAAAGCAGATGGCAACCACGGCACGGCCAGAGGCAGAAGCAGTCCAAGCCGCCTTTTTTGAAGGACAATAGAAATAATAATAAGGTGTTTGCCACCATGATCAAAGAAAAACGAAGTGCTAATTCTAAATGGCTTGTAGATTCAGGAGCTTCGTCCTCCATGTGTAATAATATTAACTTAATTAGTGAAAGAAAGCCAGCCAATGTAAATGCTGTAGTTTTGGCTGATGGGAATGAGCTTAGTACTGTAAATCAAATGGGAACAGTTTACATTCCAGGGCTGAAAGAAAACTTTAATGATGTTTTGCATGTAAAAGAATTAGAAAACAACTTGTTATCAGTGAGCAGATTAACAGACAGAGACTACATAGTCACATTTGAAAAGAACTTGTGTAAAATAACATTGAATGGGGAACTGCGTGGCATAGGTTTGAAAAAGGATAAGCTTTATTTCTTGGAAGAAAATGTTGATAATTACAAGGTTGAGAATGCTAACAATATTGATAATGTGCCAATGCACAAAGACTGCATACATGAGCTGCATAGAAAGTTTGGCCATGCAAGTTTTAAGTGTTTAAAGAATTTAATAAGCATGTGTCCAGATCTAAAAGTGGCAGAATGTAAAAATCATTTAGACTGTACTGTTTGTAATCAAGTGAAGGTCAGAGCTTTTCCAGTTGCTAAAAAATCCAGAAGAATTGCTCAAAGACCATTTCAATTTGTACATGCTGATGTAGCCCAAGCTAATTGTTTGTCATTAGGAGGAAACAAGTATTTCCTAGTAATTGTGGACAGATTTTCAAGGTATGCTTTTGTAAGAATATTGAAAAATAAGTCTGATGCTGGGCAAAGTTTGAAAGCATGGGTAAGAATGGTTGAAAGACAATTTGATAGCAGAGTTGGAACTATTGTTACAGATAGAGGTGGCGAATTTTTAAACAACCAGCTGTATAATTGGTTTCAGAAGGTGGGAATAAGGCATGAAACCACCAATCCTGCTTTTCCTAGTGAGGATGGTTTGGCAAAGAGAAAAATCCAAGACATCAAAAGGATTTCTGCTTGCCTGATGGCAGATGCCGGAGTTAAAGACAGCTTCTGGGGTGAAGCTACACTGACTGCCATACACATAAGTAATAGGTTGTATCATTCAGAGACTGAAGACATTCCCTACAGGGTCTTGTATGGGAGAGTGCCAAATTTTAAATATTTAAGAGTGTTTGGACAATATGCACATGTGTACATACCTGCTTGTTTTAGAAGAAAAGGAGAACCAAAAAGTAAAAGGCTAATGTTTCTAGGATATTCAGGGAACAGCTACAAATTTCATTTAGGAGGAAGAGAAGTACAGTACTCCAGGTCTGCAAATTTTGAAAGACATGCTGGCTGGGACAAGCTGCATGCCAACAAGGAAGTGTTCTTGAGGTTAGGTAGCTCAAGTGAGCAGGAAGCCCAGACTGAACCAACTTCAGGAAACGGAAGGGTTTCAGTCAAGCCAGAAGCCTCTACTAGCAGTAGTGGTAGTACCTCAGATGGGGAGACACAAACAAGACCAGTAACCACTAGAATGACAGAAGACAAAAGATTTAGCAAAAGGACGACAACTTCTAGTGCAGACAGTGATGAGGAGAGAGGCAGGTCGTCAGAATTCATACCCAGGCGTAGTCACAGAGTTAGAAAGTCACCAGATAGATTTGTTGTGACACAGGCAAGAGCTTGTACAGTAATAGAAGAGCCTGAGAGTTTTGAAGAGTTGGAAACCTTTTCTAGGGAAGAACAGGAAAGATGGTGTGAAGCAATGGATAATGAATTTAGTTGCTTGGTGAACAAAGATGTTTTTGAAGTTGTGGATAGACCCAAAGATAAGAAAGTGATTGGTTGTAAATGGGTGTACAAGAGAAAGGAAATGCCTGATGGTAGCATTAAGTACAAAGCAAGATTAGTAGCTAAGGGTTTTGCACAACAGCAGTATGAGAATTTTGACAAGACTTATTCTCCAACAGCAAAGCCAGAAAGTTTGAGAATGGTGTTAGCTGTAGCAGCAAGGAGGAATTTAGTTGTGGAACATTTTGATTTTGAAACAGCTTATTTAAATGCAAATTTGGATGAAGAAATTTTTATAGAACAGCCACAAGGTTTTGAGGAGAATGGAAGTCAGAAAGTTTATAGATTGAAGAAGGCATTGTATGGTTTAAAACAGAGTGCCAGAGCATGGAATTTGTGCATTAATGATGAGTTGGTTAAGCTAGGATACAAGAGAAGCGTAGCAGATGCTTGTGTTTATACAAAAGGAGACATAGTGCTAGTGATTTATGTGGATGACTTGTGCGTGGCAGCAAAGTCAAAACAGGACTATGGCCTATTACAGACAGCCAAAATAAAGCTGCTTCGA
Source organism: Sceloporus occidentalis (assembly GCA_023333645.1). Lineage (NCBI taxonomy): Eukaryota > Metazoa > Chordata > Lepidosauria > Squamata > Phrynosomatidae > Sceloporus > Sceloporus occidentalis. The sequence continues at coordinate 20,969,713 of JALMGF010000001.1, forward strand.
GTCACAGTGGAGATATGATGTTTCAATGATGCGTGTGTCATAAGAGTCCAGAAGCCACACCAAAGCCACGCTCCAGTCCTTAGGGCTGGAGCGTGGCTTTGGTGCGACTTCTGGACTCTTAGGACGCATGCATCATTGAAACATCATATCTCCACTGTGACTCGAAGCAGCTTTATTTTGGCTGTCTGTAACAGGCCATTGAAACAGTTAAGAAAGATTTGTCAGAAAAGTTTGTTTTAAAAGATTTAGGTTTGTTGAAGTCTTATTTAGACATTAATGTTGAATGGACAGAAGAAGGACATTGTTTGTTAAATCAGAGAAAGAAGATAGAAAATTTGATTGAAAAGTGTGGACTACAGAATGCTAAGATAGTTAGAGCTCCAATGACAACTGGTTTCGTTTCTGAACCAACAACCAGAGATTTTGAGGACAAGACTTTTTTCAGAAGCATCATAGGATCTCTACAATTCATTTCTTGCCACACTAGACCAGACATTTCGTATTCCATTAACGTTTTATCTAGAAGACTTTGTGATCCTAAGGTTGAGGATTGGACAGCTGTGAAACACTTGTTAAGATATTTAAAAGGGACTCTAGACAAAAAGTTAATCATCAGAAGCAGTAATGCAGATTTAGATTGCTTTGTAGACAGTTCGTTTGCGTCAGAATCAGGAGACAAGAAATCAGTTACAGGAATGATCATCAAATATAGTGAAAGTCCCATAGTATGGAGAAGCAGAAAACAGACAAACGTAGCATTAAGCACATCTGAAGCAGAATTTGCAGCTTTGAACGAAATTGTGAACGAGGTACAATGGATTGAACAATTGTTAAATGACTTAAACGAAAATTTCAGAATACCTGTAGAAATTCAGGAAGATTCGCAATCATGCATAGCGATGGCTGAAACAGAAAGTTTGAAAAACAGAACCAAATATGTGGGTGTAAGGTACCAAAATGTAAGAGACTTGGTTCAAAAAGGAGAAATAGAGTTGAGGTACATAGAAACACAAAATAACATAGCAGATTTGTTTACAAAAGCACTAACAGTGGAAAAACATGAAAGGTTGACACAAATGGTTGGAATGACATTGTAAGCCACATACAATATTTTATTTCAGAGGGGATTGTTAAGGAAAAAGCAACATGGGATATACAGTGATTGAAATAAAACATATATGTGAGAGTCAGGGTGACTCAGCAGAAGCAATTAAGAGCCACACAGGTGTAGAAGGTAATGGAATTAGAAAGTCCTGAATGCCAAGGACAGAAATGTAAAGTGGATAATTGAACACACCTGAGAATTGTTAAGTGGACAAGGCTGAGATGACGAAATCATTAATTCTGGGTTGAAACAAGAGAGCCAATGAGAGTGGATGTACACGCCCACTGGGTGGAAACTGACAAGAGTGGGTGGTATTATCCAAGGACTATAATAATGACTATGAATCCCAATGTATTTTGTGGGTAGTAGCAGTGGATAGTAGGAGTGAGGAGTATTGTTGTGTTGGATAGTTTTGGAGCTGTATATAGTAGAATAAAGTAGATCTTTTATATAAGACTACTGAGTTGTCTGGTGTCTTGGGTGAAGATACAAGAGCCAGCTGGATCCTGAAGAAGTGGGAAGACTTCTGTGGAAGCAAGAGTGAGAAGGCTTGGAGAGTTTGTCAGGGTCTTCAGCCTATTCTCTGTAACTCTGCTGCTTTAGAGCAAAGCTTTATCCACTGGCCAAAACTGGTCAGCGTCGGTGCGCAACAAGGTGGTGAGTTCAAGCCAGAGGTGAAGAGCTACAACTCCCATCATCCCTGACATTTCCTTCTTACAGGCAGGCAGTTGGAGCTTGCCTGCCTCTCTCCCCTCAAGATGGTGGCTGAAGGGAGGGCTTTTCTTCTTCAGGCAGGCAGTTGGAGCTTGCCTGCCTCTCTCCCCTCAAGATGGTGGCTGAAGGGAGGGCTTTTCTTCTTCAGGCAGGCAGTTGGAGCTCGCCTGCCTCTCTCCCCTCAAGATGGTGGCTGAAGGGAGGGCTTTTCTTCTTCAGGCAGGCAGTTGGAGCTCGCCTGCCTCTCTCCCCTCAAGATGGTGGCTGAAGGGAGGGCTTTTCTTCTTCAGGCAGGCAGTTGGAGCTAGCCTGCCTCTCTCCCCTCAAGATGGTGGCTGAAGGGAGGGCTTTTCTTCTTCAGGCAGGCAGTTGGAGCTAGCCTGCCTCTCTCCCCCCAAGATGGTGGCTGAAGGGAGGGCTTTCCTTCTTACAGGCAGGCAGTTGGAGCTAGCCTGCCTCTCTCCCCTCAAGATGGTGGCTGAAGGGAGGGCTTTTCTTCTTCAGGCAGGCAGTTGGAGCTAGCCTGCCTCTCTCCCCCCAAGATGGTGGCTGAAGGGAGGGCTTTCCTTCTTACAGGCAGGCAGTTGGAGCTAGCCTGCCTCTCTCCCCCCAAGATGGTGGCTGAAGGGAGGGCTTTTCTTCTTCAGGCAGGCAGTTGGAGCTAGCCTGCCTCTCTCCCCCCAAGATGGTGGCTGAAGGGAGGGCTTTCCTTCTTCAGGCAGGCAGTTGGAGCTAGCCTGCCTCTCTCCCCCCAAGATGGTGGCTGAAGGGAGGGCTTTCCTTCTTACAGGCAGGCAGTTGGAGCTAGCCTGCCTCTCTCCCCTCAAGATGGTGGCTGAAGGGAGGGCTTTTCTTCTTCAGGCAGGCAGTTGGAGCTAGCCTGCCTCTCTCCCCCCAAGATGGTGGCTGAAGGGAGGGCTTTCCTTCTTACAGGCAGGCAGTTGGAGCTAGCCTGCCTCTCTCCCCCCAAGATGGTGGCTGAAGGGAGGGCTTTCCTTCTTACAGGCAGGCAGTTGGAGCTAGCCTGCCTCTCTCCCCCCAAGATGGTGGCTGAAGGGAGGGCTTTCCTTCTTCAGGCAGGCAGTTGGAGCTAGCCTGCCTCTCTCCCCCCAAGATGGTGGCTGAAGGGAGGGCTTTCCTTCTTCAGGCAGGCAGTTGGAGCTAGCCTGCCTCTCTCCCCCCAAGATGGTGGCTGAAGGGAGGGCTTTTCTTCTTCAGGCAGGCAGTTGGAGCTAGCCTGCCTCTCTCCCCTCAAGATGGTGGCTGAAGGGAGGGCTTTTCTTCTTCAGGCAGGCAGTTGGAGCTAGCCTGCCTCTCTCCCCCCAAGATGGTGGCTGAAGGGAGGGCTTTTCTTCTTCAGGCAGGCAGTTGGAGCTAGCCTGCCTCTCTCCCCTCAAGATGGTGGCTGAAGGGAGGGCTTTTCTTCTTCAGGCAGGCAGTTGGAGCTAGCCTGCCTCTCTCCCCCCAAGATGGTGGCTGAAGGGAGGGCTTTTCTTCTTCAGGCAGGCAGTTGGAGCTAGCCTGCCTCTCTCCCCTCAAGATGGTGGCTGAAGGGAGGGCTTTCCTTCTTACAGGCAGGCAGTTGGAGCTAGCCTGCCTCTCTCCCCCCAAGATGGTGGCTGAAGGGAGAGCTTTCCTTCTTACAGGCAGGCAGTTGGAGCTAGCCTGCCTCTCTCCCCCCAAGATGGTGGCTGAAGGGAGGGCTTTTCTTCTTCAGGCAGGCAGTTGGAGCTAGCCTGCCTCTCTCCCCTCAAGATGGTGGCTGAAGGGAGGGCTTTTCTTCTTCAGGCAGGCAGTTGGAGCTAGCCTGCCTCTCTCCCCTCAAGATGGTGGCTGAAGGGAGGGCTTTTCTTCTTCAGGCAGGCAGTTGGAGCTCGCCTGCCTCTCTCCCCTCAAGATGGTGGCTGAAGGGAGGGCTTTTCTTCTTCAGGCAGGCAGTTGGAGCTCGCCTGCCTCTCTCCCCTCAAGATGGTGGCTGAAGGGAGGGCTTTTCTTCTTCAGGCAGGCAGTTGGAGCTCGCCTGCCTCTCTCCCCTCAAGATGGTGGCTGAAGGGAGGGCTTTTCTTCTTCAGGCAGGCAGTTGGAGCTAGCCTGCCTCTCTCCCCTCAAGATGGTGGCTGAAGGGAGGGCTTTCCTTCTTACAGGCAGGCAGTTGGAGCTAGCCTGCCTCTCTCCCCTCAAGATGGTGGCTGAAGGGAGGGCTTTCCTTCTTACAGGCAGGCAGTTGGAGCTAGCCTGCCTCTCTCCCCTCAAGATGGTGGCTGAAGGGAGGGCTTTTCTTCTTCAGGCAGGCAGTTGGAGCTAGCCTGCCTCTCTCCCCTCAAGATGGTGGCTGAAGGGAGGGCTTTTCTTCTTCAGGCAGGCAGTTGGAGCTAGCCTGCCTCTCTCCCCCCAAGATGGTGGCTGAAGGGAGGGCTTTTCTTCTTCAGGCAGGCAGTTGGAGCTAGCCTGCCTCTCTCCCCTCAAGATGGTGGCTGAAGGGAGGGCTTTTCTTCTTACAGGCAGGCAGTTGGAGCTCGCCTGCCTCTCTCCCCTCAAGATGGTGGCTGAAGGGAGGGCTTTTCTTCTTACAGGCAGGCAGTTGGAGCTAGCCTGCCTCTCTCCCCTCAAGATGGTGGCTGAAGGGAGGGCTTTTCTTCTTACAGGCAGGCAGTTGGAGCTAGCCTGCCTCTCTCCCCTCAAGATGGTGGCTGAAGGGAGGGCTTTTCTTCTTCAGGCAGGCAGTTGGAGCTAGCCTGCCTCTCTCCCCTCAAGATGGTGGCTGAAGGGAGGGCTTTTCTTCTTCAGGCAGGCAGTTGGAGCTAGCCTGCCTCTCTCCCCCCAAGATGGTGGCTGAAGGGAGAGCTTTCCTTCTTACAGGCAGGCAGTTGGAGCTAGCCTGCCTCTCTCCCCCCAAGATGGTGGCTGAAGGGAGAGCTTTTCTTCTTCAGGCAGGCAGTTGGAGCTAGCCTGCCTCTCTCCCCTCACGATGGTGGCTGAAGGGAGGGCTTTTCTTCTTCAGGCAGGCAGTTGGAGCTAGCCTGCCTCTCTCCCCTCAAGATGGTGGCTGAAGGGAGGGCTTTTCTTCTTCAGGCAGGCAGTTGGAGCTAGCCTGCCTCTCTCCCCCCAAGATGGTGGCTGAAGGGAGGGCTTTTCTTCTTCAGGCAGGCAGTTGGAGCTAGCCTGCCTCTCTCCCCCCAAGATGGTGGCTGAAGGGAGGGCTTTTCTTCTTCAGGCAGGCAGTTGGAGCTAGCCTGCCTCTCTCCCCTCAAGATGGTGGCTGAAGGGAGGGCTTTTCTTCTTCAGGCAGGCAGTTGGAGCTAGCCTGCCTCTCTCCCCTCAAGATGGTGGCTGAAGGGAGGGCTTTTCTTCTTACAGGCAGGCAGTTGGAGCTAGCCTGCCTCTCTCCCCTCAAGATGGTGGCTGAAGGGAGGGCTTTCCTTCTTACAGGCAGGCAGTTGGAGCTAGCCTGCCTCTCTCCCCTCAAGATGGTGGCTGAAGGGAGGGCTTTTCTTCTTCAGGCAGGCAGTTGGAGCTAGCCTGCCTCTCTCCCCCCAAGATGGTGGCTGAAGGGAGGGCTTTTCTTCTTCAGGCAGGCAGTTGGAGCTAGCCTGCCTCTCTCCCCTCAAGATGGTGGCTGAAGGGAGGGCTTTTCTTCTTCAGGCAGGCAGTTGGAGCTAGCCTGCCTCTCTCCCCCCAAGATGGTGGCTGAAGGGAGGGCTTTTCTTCTTCAGGCAGGCAGTTGGAGCTAGCCTGCCTCTCTCCCCTCAAGATGGTGGCTGAAGGGAGGGCTTTCCTTCTTACAGGCAGGCAGTTGGAGCTAGCCTGCCTCTCTCCCCTCAAGATGGTGGCTGAAGGGAGGGCTTTCCTTCTTACAGGCAGGCAGTTGGAGCTAGCCTGCCTCTCTCCCCTCAAGATGGTGGCTGAATGGAGGGCTTTTCTTCTTCAGGCAGGCAGTTGGAGCTAGCCTGCCTCTCTCCCCCCAAGATGGTGGCTGAAGGGAGGGCTTTTCTTCTTCAGGCAGGCAGTTGGAGCTAGCCTGCCTCTCTCCCCTCAAGATGGTGGCTGAAGGGAGGGCTTTTCTTCTTCTGGCAGGCAGATGGAGCTAGCCTGCCTCTCTCCCCTCAAGATGGTGGCTGAAGGGAGGGCTTCATTTAAATGAATGTGACCATTGAGGACGTTATTATCTTTTTAGGCCTTGTACTGTGTCTGTCTGCCAACAGAACTACAGTGAATTGATACAGGGACAGTGCCACTTTTTGCTGCAGTGCCAAGAAGATGACCTCATGAAGGATGCCCACTTGGCCCAATGCCCCGTCATCATTCATCAGTTAGTAAAAACACTTTTTTCCCAATCTGTATTAGATTAACTTGAGATGTTAAGGCATTGCTGGTGAGTTTTGTTTTGTTTTGTTTAAAATAGTTTTACTTTTGTTCACTGTTGTGTTCATGTAGTCTGGTATTTTTCAATGCCACTTTAAGGCCTTCCGTCTTGATTGGAAAAGAAAAATGCAGAAGTCAGCACTTGGATAACTTGGTGATATTAAGGTAGAAACTGTTCTTACACACACCTGTAATATTTAAAAAGAGACCAAGAAGCCAAAGACTTCCATTTGCCTGTTCCATTTGCCCCAATGCAAGTAGAGCTTCAGAAGCATTTAAGGTTTTAAAAAACATCTCTCCAGCACAAAATATTGCAATTTGGAAACTGAAAAAAAAATTACAAAACTCCTACTGAAGAGGTGCTGCCACAAGGGAGGACATTTACACTTTGTAAAATACACAACAAATTAACAGTACAGCTTTTTTTCTAACCTCCCCATGTGCAGACACCACAGTTATCCTAGTCCATAGAACAAATATGCCCCTCCTATAATAATATTAATCAGAGAGTTCATCACTGTTTCCTTAACTAGAAGGGTGGAGAATTAGTCATCTCTGTCAGCGGTTAGGGAAACTGAAAGACTACGTTCCTTAATAAAGTTGCCTACTTGCAACTTAAAGATGCTGATTTTACAACACTGATCCTCCCAAACAGGCATGAGGTCCCCTAAATTGTATATGTGTGTGACACTGACTGAGCAGCATTCTCTTCAGTTTCTGCAGAAAATGGCCAGACTCCCTTGCTTCAGGGTGAGTATAATCATCTTATTTTGTTGGTATGCAGTTAGTGCTAGGGGATTACTTTGAATAACTGAAATGGAGAGCTCTAGTGCCTCGCCATATAATAACCCCAGACTCCCATAGGGTGCAGCCATGGCAGTTAAAGTGGAATAATAATTGTGTAGTCCGAGAGGGCCATTGGAAATATAGAGTGCATACACCTGTACCTTAAATTCCCTGCTTCTCCAGCTGTCTAAGATGTTTTATTCTGACAGGCTTTGAAAACACAAAGTCTTTAAAGAATGGGCTGGGGGTGTTGTACTGTTTTAACTACACTGTTTTTAAGCACTTTATAAAAGTGCATTTTATTCTTTTAACTTGTGGTGTCAGTTGTTTTAATACTGCAATAGTTTAATTTCTATTTTAATGCTCACATTTGCATATTTTAATTGCAATTTTAAAAATCGTAAACCACTTTGAGTTCCAAATTTGGGGAGAAAAGTAGGATATAAATAAATATAAATAAATATAATAATAACAATAGTCTTTTTAATTTATTTTATCCAATCCATTGTCTTCATTTAACAAACTGAATATGGACTTTCTTATTTGGGGGGAAAGCCAGGATTAAAAAGGCATTATCCCAGCAAAGTCCCAAGATTGCAGCCAAGATTTTCAGACGACATCACATAGAATCATAGAATCATAGAGTTGGAAGAGACCACAATGGCCATCCAGTCCAACCCCCTGCCATGCAGGAAATCACAATCAAAGCATCCCTGACAGATGGCCATCCAGCCTCTGTTTGAAGACCTCCAAGGAAGGAGACTCCACTACACTCCAAGGGAGTTTGTTCCACTGTCGAACAGCCCTTACTGTCAGGAAGTTCTTCCTAATGTTGAGGTGGAATCTCTTTTCCTGCAGTTTGCATCCATTGCTCCAGGTCCTAGTCTCTGGAGCAGCAGAAAACAAGCTTGCTCCCTCAATATGTCATCCCTTCAAATATTTAAACAGGCCTATCATATCACCTCTTAACCTTCTCTTCTCCAGGCTAAACATCCCCAGCTCCCTAAGTCGTTCCTCGTAGGGCATGGTTTCCAGACCTTTCACCATTTTAGTTACTCTCCTTTGGACACATGGCTCCAGTTTCTCAATGTCCTTTTTGAATTGTGGTGCCCAGAACTGCACACAGTATTCCAGGTGGGGCCTGACCAGAGCAGAATATAATGGCACTATGACTTCCCTTGATCTAGACACCATACTTCTGTTGATGCAGCCTAAAATCGCATTGGCCTTGTTAGCTGCCACATCGCATTGTTGACTCATGTTCAACTTATGGTCTACTTGGACTCCTAGATCCCTTTCACATGTAGTTTCATTCAGCCAGGTGTCCTCCATCCTATATCTGTGCTTTTCGTTTTTTCGCCCTAAGTGCAGTACCTTACATCTCTCCATGTTGAATTTCATTTTGTTAGCTATGGCCCAGTTTTCTAGTCTGTTCAGGTCATTTTGAATCTTGATCCTGTCCTGGGAAGAAACAGGAATGCTAAAGCAACAAACCATGAACAGGATTTCCCCATGAATGGTTTGTTGCTGGAGCATTCCTGTTACCTCCTGGAATAAGTCCTCTCTAATCTCAATGGCCTGTTACAGACAGCCAAAATAAAGCTGCTTCGAGTCACAGTGGAGCTATACTGTTTCAATGATGCATGCGTCCTAAGAGTCCAGAAGCCGCACCAAAGCCACGCTCCAGTCCTTAGGGCTGGAGCGTGGTTTGGTGCGACTTCTGGACTCTTAGGACGCATGCATCATTGAAACAGCATAGCTCCACTGTGACTCGAAGCAGCTTTATTTTGGCTGTCTGTAACAGGCCAATGTGTCTGAAAATCTTTTCCGCTATCTTGGGACTTTGTCAGGAAAATGCCTTTTTAATGCTGTCTTAAATCCCGGCTTTCCCCCCATGTGATAAAGTCTTAAATTTCTCACAATGTCTCCATCTTGTCATCCAAAATTAATTTAGTGCATTAGTTAAATCCATTATGAAACAAGACTTTGGCCTGTTACAGACTGCCAAAATAAAGCTGCTTTGGGTCTCTTTGGAGGTATGCTATTTAAATGATGCATGGGTCCCAAGAGTCCGGAGGTCGCGCCAAAGCCACGCTCCATTCCTAACCACCAGAGTGCAGCTTTGGTGCAGCTTCTGGATTCTTAGGATGCATGTATCATTTAAAAAGCATACCTCCAAAGAGACCCGAAGCAGCTTTATTTTGGCAGTCTGTAACAGGCCAATAAATCTTTCAGCTATCATTATTATAACCTTTTTGCTTAGTGCAAGTTTCGTTATTTCCAATTCTAGTTATGTTTTTGGCAAGTCCAATGGTTTGAAGTTACAGGAGAGTAGGTTTCAATTAAACATAAAAAGGAATGTCTTGAAAGTAAAAACAGTATGGCAATGAAACTGGCTAGAGAAGTTGTGGATATTCAAAAAGAGGATAGACACCTACTTGCTAGGAATGCTATATGAATAAATCTATGAAAAATGTATTTGGTACTTTCAGATATACATTTAGGTTTCCTAACTTATCTAAATTAAGAGAATTTCCAGTAGGAAAGACATTTGACATTGTGACTCACCAGCACAATGATAGACAAAGAGGAAGAAAGAGAAGAGGAAGAGTGGAAGGAAGTGAGAAGTCTCTGTAGGTTTCATTAATCTGGAAAACCAGTATCAAAAAGGATCTTGGAGAACCTTTCAGATGAACTGTGCAAAAGAGGTTGTAACACAAGCTTCCATAGCCTTGGTCTACTTCATCAGATGCACAGAGCTATTCCTTGGCATTTCACTCTATGCATCTTATGAAGTAGACTTAAATTTATAAAAGCATATGTTACCGACCTTTTTCTCTCAGGAGCTTATCTCTTGAGGAAAGAATGTGGAAGTTCAGTTGGATAGTACAGTAGGCTCTCCATATCCATGGATTTGCCATCCATGGATTCCAGTGCCTGCAGATGGCAAGCCTGTGTGGGGAGTAATGGAGGAGGAGGAGGACGAGAAGGGAAAGAAGATAAGGAAGAGGCGGAGGCAGCAGCAGAGGCAGGAAGAGAAGGAGAAAGAGGGGGAGGTGGTGGCAGTGGTAAGAGGCGAAAGAGGAAGATGGAGGAGGAGGAGGGAAGGAAGGAAGGAGGAGGAGGAGGAGGAAGATCCAGTAGCAGTAGCAGTAGTGGGGGGTAAGAGGAGGAGGAGAAAGGAAGAGAAGGAGGAGGGGAAGAGAAGGAAGAGGTAGCGGCAGCAGTGGTGGCGGGGGGGAGAAGAGGAGGAGGTGGAAGAGGAGGAGGCAGCCCCTATGCCACCTGCCATGGTGAGTGAAGTGAGGTGGGCTTTGGGCGGCCAGGGTAGCAAAGTCCCTTTGTCCCACTGAAGACATCCATGGATTTTAATATCCGCAAGAGGATCTGGAATGGATCCCCCATGGATACCGAAGGCCAACTCAACAATGTAGTTCTTCAGTTCTCTTCTCATGGGAGATGGTCATAAAAGCAAGTCATTCGTCAATCTGATTTTTCCAGAGAGAAGACTCACTTTTACTACCATCTCCCACAGGAGCAGAACTGAAGAACTGGTAAATTTGTACAAAGGTGCCACTATCCAGCTTAACTTCTGCATTCTTTCCTGGTGAGATCAGCTCTTCGGTCTCAAACGTGTTATAAAGTCCCCTCACGTACAGAGTTACATGATCCTTCTATACAAAGAGAAACCTTGAGAGGTATGGTTAGAGCCCATTAGAGCCAGATGTCTTATACAATTTATTCATGCCCTTGGCATTAATAGCAGAAAGGAGACAGTGTTACCAATAGACACTTCTATGTACAAGCAAATATTGTTGTTTGCCTTCAAATATTTCTGATTTAGGGCTACCTTAAGGAGAACCTATAACAGGGTTTTCTCAGCAAGAAAACTGAGAAAACCTCCCATCACCATCACAAGCATATTTGGTGAGGACCTGGGTGAAAGCCTTCTCAGTGGCTACTCCCAGGCTGTGGAATCCCCTCTTGCCCCCCTTTCTCCTTCCCTTCCACCAGCAAGCAAAGACCTTTTTATTTAGGCAGGTTTCTGGCTTACATTTTATGAGACAGGATTTTTAATGGGATTTTTATCCTTTTTCTTATGTCTTACTGGTGCCTTATTTTGTTTTAATTCTCTATTTTTAACTGAGATTTTCTTTAATTCTTTCAACTTTTGCAATATCTTAATAGCATAAGAGCCTATCTTAACTTGGAAGCAAAACAATGTCAGCTTTGGTTAATACTTGGATGAGAGACCACGAATGAATACCAGGTGCTGTAGGCTATATTTCAGATGAAAGAACTAGCAAAACCAACTCTGAGTATTCCTTGCCTAGGAAAATCCTCTGAAGTTCATGGGGTCACCAAAGGTCACAAAGAAATTTGAAGGCCCATGTACCTTCAAGCCACCTGTTTACTTATGGCAACCACATGACCCCAGGATTGAACAGGATCTGGTACTCCTGGGACTAAAATGGACTGGCTGGGGGGGGGAGGCTAAAAACATGGAAAAAAACATGTAATGGGAGGATTTAAAAAAAATTGTGGTGGAGAAGATGTGGGGTTGCTGGCCTCCATGGTCTCCTGGGGGGGCGCTAATGCATTCTGGGAGATCTTATAGCTATCCCGCAGCTACCACCAAATGTTGAGACTTCCATTTATCCCAACTGCTGCCACCAGATGTGAGAGCTTTCCTTTATATTCCCAAATCCCGCCACCAATGTGTGGACTTCCTCCTGTCTCTCTTCTCTGGCCACCAAGTCTGGGGATCTCCTAGATGCCCTTTAGGTTCCGATGTAAAATTTTATTCATCTTCTATCTCACCAGATACCACCACACTTTATTAACTGCTGCCATCACAGACACCATGTCTGAACTCAAGCTTTCCAACTTAACCACAAGCCAGGTCCGCATGGGCCAAAAGATATGGACTATCCTTGTCCTTGCTATAGGCAGCCCCCACAATGCAGGACAAAGTCTGTTGCAGACTGTTCTAGTGATGTAAAACCAGTCCAGGGCTGAACCTGAAGAGCTGACATCTGGCGTCTCTCAAGGCGCCATTCTGTCCCCCATCCTATTTAACATTTACATGAAACCGCTGGGAGAGATCATCAGGAGACATGGGGCGCGGGGTTATCAGTAAGCTGATGACACCCAAATATGCTTCTCTATGCCCACAACTGTTACAGTGACTAAGAATGACTTCTCCCCTCTGAATCCTTGCCTTGAGTCAGTAATTGGCTGGATGAGGAAAAACAAACTCAAGCTGAATCCAGAGAAAACAGAGGTACATGCCATAGGTTCCTTAGGTCCGTGGAGGGAAATTTGTCCACCACTCCTTGATGGGATCACACTTCCCTTGAAGGATGAAGTTCGCAGTTTGGGAGTACTTCTGGATCCATCTCTACGTTTGTCATCTCAAGTGGATGCGATGGCCAGAAGTGCTTGGTACCAACTTTGGTTGATACGCCAACTGCTTCAATCAGTGCAAAACGCGGCAGCCAGGCTGGTCACTAACTCTTCGAGATTTGACCATATAACACCTATCTTGAAAGATCTACACTGGCTCCCAATTAGCTTCTGGGCACAGTACAAGGTGTTGCTCATTACCTTTAAAGTCCTACATGGCTTGGGTCCAGGTTACAGTTGTGAGTGCCGCCCATGGACTGAAGGGGCACCGTCTGCGGGACTCCTTTTTAGGCTGCTTTGGCACCTTGCGGCAGCCGGGAGAGGGCCCTTTAAGACTCCTGGGGAGAAGACTGGGAGAGTGCTCGCCAGGTGAGAGCGGCGAGCTTAAAAGCCGGACGCCCGGACCTTCCTGACACGCCCCCCCTTCGCCTCCTCGCCGGACTCCGCAGCCTAAGCCACGCTTCTGCCGGGCGGCCTCCTCCCAGGGTGTCGGAGGTGCGCATCTGCGCACCGCCCCAGGAGTGCCGCCCATGGACTGAAGGGGCACCGTCTGCGGGACTCCTTTTTAGGCTGCTTTGGCACCTTGCGGCAGCTGGGAGAGGGCCCTTTAAGACTCCTGGGGGGAAGACAGGGAGAGTGCTCGCCAGGTGAGAGCGGCGAGCTTAAAAGCCGGACGCCCGGACCTTCCTGACACGCCCCCCTTCGCCTCCTCGCCGGACTCCGCAGCCTAAGCCGCGCTTCTGCCGGGCGGCCTCCTCCCGGGGTGTCGGAGGTGCGCATCTGCGCACCGCCCCGGGAGTGCCGCCCACGGACTGAAGGGGCACCGTCTGCGGGACTCCTTTTTAGGCTGCTTTGGCACCTTGCGGCAGCCGGGAGAGGGCCCTTTAAGACTCCTGGGGGGAAGACTGGGAGAGTGCTCGCCAGGTGAGAGCGGCGAGCTTAAAAGCCGGACGCCCGGACCTTCCTGACACGCCCCCCTTTGCCTCCTCGCCGGACTCCGCAGCCTAAGCCGCGCTTCTGCCGGGCGGCCTCCTCCCGGGGTGTCGGAGGTGCGCATCTGCGCACCGCCCCAGGAGTGCCGCCCACGGACTGAAGGGGCACCGTCTGCGGGACTCCTTTTTAGGCTGCTTTGGCACCTTGCGGCAGCCGGGAGAGGGCCCTTTAAGACTCCTGGGGGGAAGACAGGGAGAGTGCTCGCCAGGTGAGAGCGGCGAGCTTAAAAAGCCGAACGCCCGGACCTTCCTGACACGCCCCCCTTCGCCTCCTCGCCGGACTCCGCAGCCTAAGCCGCGCTTCTGCCGGGTGGCCTCCTCCCGGGGTGTCGGAGGTGCGCATCTGCGCACCGCCCCGGGAGTGCCGCCCACTGACTGACGGGGCACCGTCTGCGGGACTCCTTTTTAGGCTGCTTTGGCACCTTGCGGCAGCCGGGAGAGGACCCTTTAAGACTCCTGGGGGGAAGACAGGGAGAGTGCTCGCCAGGTGAGAGCGGCGAGCTTAAAAGCCGGACACCCGGACCTTCCTGACACGCCCCCCTTCGCCTCCTCGCCGGACTCCGCAGCCTAAGCCATGCTTCTGCCGGGCGGCCTCCTCCCGGGGTGTCGGAGGTGCGCATCTGCGCACCGCCACAGGAGTGCCGCCCACGGACTGAAGGGGCACCGTCTGCGGGAGTCCTTTTTAGGCTGCTTTCGCACCTTGCGGCAGCTGGGAGAGGGCCCTTTAAGACTCCTGGGGGGAAGACAGGGAGAGTGCTCGCCAGGTGAGAGCGGCGAGCTTAAAAGCCGGACGCCCAGACCTTCCTGACACGCCCCCCTTCGCCTCCTCGCCGGACTCCGCAGCCTAAGCCGCTCTTCTGCCGGGCGGCCTCCTCCCGGGGTGTCGGAGGTGCGCATCTGCGCACCGCCCCGGGAGTGCCGCCCACGGACTGAAGGGGCACCGTCTGCGGGACTCCTTTTTAGGCTGCTTTGGCACCTTGCGGCAGCCGGGAGAGGGCCCTTTAAGACTCCTGGGGGGAAGACAGGAGAGTGCTCGCCAGGTGAGAACGGCAAGCTTAAAAGCCGGACGCCCGGACCTTCCTGACACGCCCCCCTTCGCCTCCTCGCCGGACTCCGCAGCCTAAGCCGTGCTTCTGCCGGGTGGCCTCCTCCCGGGGTGTCGGAGGTGCGCATCTGCGCACCGCCCCGGGAGTGCCGCCCACGGACTGAAGGGGCACCGTCTGCGGGACTCCTTTTTAGGCTGCTTTGGCACCTTGCGGCAGCCGGGAGAGGGCCCTTTAAGACTCCTGGGGGGAAGACAGGAGAGTGCTCGCCAGGTGAGAACGGCAAGCTTAAAAGCCGGACGCCCGGACCTTCCTGACACGCCCCCCTTCGCCTCCTCGCCGGACTCCGCAGCCTAAGCCGTGCTTCTGCCGGGTGGCCTCCTCCCGGGGTGTCGGAGGTGCGCATCTGCGCACCGCCCCGGGAGTGCCACCCACGGACTGAAGGGGCACCGTCTGCGGGACTCCTTTTTAGGCTGCTTTGGCACCTTGCGGCAGCCGGGAGAGGGCCCTTTAAGACTCCTGGGGGGAAGACATGGAGAGTGCTCGCCAGGTGAGAGCGGCGAGCTTAAAAGCCGGACGCCCAGACCTTCCTGACACGCCCCCCTTCGCCTCCTCGCCGGACTCCGCAGCCTAAGCCGTGCTTCTGCCGGGCGGCCTCCTCCCGGGGTGTCGGAGGTGCGCATCTGCGCACCGCCCCGGGAGTGCCTCCCACGGACTGAAGGGGCACCGTTTGCGGGACTCCTTTTTAGGCTGCTTTGGCACCTTGCGGCAGCCGGGAGAGGGCCCTTTAAGACTCCTGGGGGGAAGACAGGAGAGTGCTCGCCAGGTGAGAGCGGCGAGCTTAAAAGCCGGACGCCCGGACCTTCCTGACACGCCCCCCTTCGCCTCCTCGCCGGACTCCGCAGCCTAAGCCGCGCTTCTGCCGGACGGCCTCCTCCCGGGGTGTCGGAAGTGCGCATCTGCGCACCGCCCCAGGAGTGCCGCCCACGGACTGAAGGGGCACCGTTGCGGTACTCCGCAACTGCGCAGCTGCGCAGTCTTTGCTGGGCTTGGGAGGTTGTGGGTTAGCTTAGAGCAGAGGATGCCTGTGGTGGCTAACCTATGCTCTTTAAATTGCTGGTGTAGGGTGGGGGGAGGTTATGGACGCGGGGGATGTATGGGCTGGGGAGGAAGGGGATAACATCACCTTGAGCGGAGCTCCTATTGAGGTTGTGTGGGGCAGGGGGGGGTATGGCGGTGGGAGGAGGGACTTGCGTTCCAGGGGAAGGCGAGATCGATGCTTCATATCTATCTCCCCTTCCTGTCCCTCTCCCAACCCTAGGGACCTGAGGGTCACTCCAACCGTGCCACAAACCCTGTCGCTGCTCCTGTGCAACGCCAGATCGATCAACAACAAGACCCACATCCTCCACGATCTGTTGGAGGACCGAAGTTGCGATCTGGCTTGCATTACCGAGACCTGGCTTGGGCCTGAAGGGGACGCTGTGTGGGCTCAGGCCCTGCCTGCCGGGTTCTCGGTGAAGGACCAGCCCAGGTTAGGTGGGCGGGGGGTGTGTGTGTGGCCTTGATACATAGGAACACCGTGTCCCTCACCAGGAACCACATCCGACAGACGTCCTATATCGAGTGTATTTACCTGACCCTAAAGGCGAGGGACAGTCTAGGGATTCTGTTGGTGTATCGGCCACCCCGTGCGCTAACGGACTCCCTTAACGAGCTGACACAGCTGGTCTCTGAACTGATGCTGGAGACGCCCAGGCTACTTGTCCTGGGCGACTTCAACATCTCCCTCACGGCCAACTATGTTCCACCTGGTGCAGCTCGCGAATTCATGGATACCATGGTGGCCATGGGCCTGTCCCAGCTGATATTGGGTCCTACGCATTGTGCGGGTAATACTCTCGATTTGGTCTTTTGTTATGATGCGGAAAATCCGTGGGCGGAAATAACTAATATTTCCCCCCTGCCATGGACGGATCATTTCCTGGTTGAGGCGAACATCAAGGTCTCTACCCAGATCCCTCCCGGGGGTGGTGGACCTATTAGGATGGTCCACCCTCGAAGGCTAATGGAACCCAAAAGGTTCCAGGAAGCCCTAGAGGGATACATGGTTGGAAGTGATGGCGACTCTGTTGATGCCCTGACTGGTATTTGGAATACCGGTCTCTCGAGGGCTATACACAGTATCGCTCCCAAGCGCCCTCTCAGACCCGCTTCCAAACGTAAGCCCTGGTATACGGAAGATCTCCGGGCAAGGAAGCGGGAGCTGCGACGGCTAGAGTACCGTTGGCGGAAACACCTTCGCTTAGACGACAAGACTCTCCTAGCCCAACGGTTAGAGGACTACGGAGAGGCGATACGAGCAGCAAAGAACTCGTTCTATGGTGCTCGTATCGCGTCCGCAGAGTCGCGGCCAGCAGAGTTGTTCAGGGTAGTCAGGGAGCTAACTCAGCTCCCTCCTGCCCTGAACCAGATCCTTGAACCTTCTAAGGCCTGCTGTGACCAATTTAACAACTTCTTCGCGGATAAAACTTCTCAGATAAGCGAAGGTCTTAACACTGACATTCAGGCAGAACCTAGGGTAGAGGCATCCAGAGCCTCCGTGGACTTTGTTAAACTGGATCGGTTTGAGTTGGTAAGTACTGATGATGTGGACAAGATCCTCTGAAGTGTTCGGAAGACAACCTGCTCTCTCGATCCCTGCCCCTCATGGTTAGCAGCGCAGGGGGGACCGGCAGTAACTTTGTTGCTGCGACGGATTATTAATACATCTCTGAGGGAAGGGCAATTTCCATCTGAGTTAAAATTAGCCATTGTAAAACCTTTATTAAAAAAAGCCCTCCCTCGACCCCCTGGTACATAATAATTATCGGCCAGTTTCACTGCTGCCATTCTTGGGAAAGGTGATCGAGAGGGCGGTTGCACTCCAGCTTCAGACGGTCTTGGATGAAACGGATTATCTGGACCCATTTCAAACTGGCTTTCGGGCGGGTTACGGGGTTGAGACGGCCATGGTCGCCTTGGTCGATGATCTCCGTCTGGGCATCGACAGGGGAAGCGTGTCCCTGTTGGTGCTCTTGGACATCTCAGCGGCTTTCGATACCATAGACCATGGTATCCTTCTGGGGCGCCTGGCGGAGGTGGGTATCGGGGGCACTGCGCTCCAGTGGTTCCGGTCCTACCTCTCCGGGAGGTCCCAGATGGTGCAGCTGGGAGACGTGTGCTCCGATGAGAGGGCCCTTAAAACTGGGGTCCCTCAAGGAGCCATTCTGTCTCCCATGCTATTTAACATTTACATGAAACCGCTGGGAGAGATCATCCGGAGACATGGGGCGCGGGGTTATCAGTACGCTGATGACACCCAAATAATCTTCTCTATGTCTCCGACTGATGCAGTGACTGAGGATGGCGTCTCTCCTCTCGTGGCCTGTCTGGAGTCAGTAATGGGCTGGATGAGGGAAAACCGACTCAAGCTGAATCCAGAGAAAACGGAGGTACTCGTGATAGGTTCCCCTGGTCCAGGAATGGCGGTGGTTCCACCTGTCCTGAATGGGGTCACGCTCCCTGTGAAGGACTCCGTGCGCAGTCTGGGGGTGCTTCTTGACTCGTCCCTTCACCTGACTGCTCAGGTGAATGCGACGGTCAAGAGCACCTGTCATCAGCTTCGGCTTATTCGCCAGCTGCGCCCATACCTGGCCCAGAGGGACCTTGAAACTGTGGTACATGGTCTGGTAACCACGAGACTGGATTTCTGCAATGCACTCTACATGGGGCAACCCTTATACCAAACCCGGAAGCTACAAATGGTACAAAACATGGCAGCCAGGCTGGTCACTGGTACTTCCAAGGCCAGCCACATTACACCGGTGCTAAAAGATCTGCATTGGCTGCCGATCCGCTTCCGGGCGCAATATAAGGTGTTGGTGATGACCTATAAAGCCCTAAATGGCTTGGGCCCAGGATACCTGAAGGACCGCCTCTCCCCATATATTCCGTCCCGCACCCTCAGAACATCTGGGCAGCAACTACTTAGGGTTTCCGGGGCCAGGCTTGTCTCCACTACCAGGAAGACATTTTCCATCGCCGCCCCGGCCCTTTGGAACACGCTGCCCATAGAGCTCCGCTCGGCCACCTCCCTGGCCCAATTCAAAAAGGATCTGAAGACCTTCCTTTTTGGCAACGCATTCCCCGACTAAGTTGTCCTACGGACCTCCTTCCTCCTCACTGGCAAGAGGACCGGCTAACTCGGGGCTTTTCTGTTCTTCTGTTTTTTATTGTAATGTTTTTAATGGTGTGCTATGTTTTTTAAAATGTTGTAAACCGCCCTGATCTGAGGAAGGGCGGTATATAAATAAAATTTTTATTATTATTTATTTATTTATTACTTATGGGGACGCATCTCCCTATATAATCCACTCCGCATTCTTAGAACAAGTGGGAAGAATTTGTTGAAAATACCATCATCCAAACATGTTTCTACTTCCCTGAAGGCATTTAGTATAGCTGCCCCCAAACTTTGGAATGGACTCTCAGAAGAGAACCACCTTGTTACATCTCTAGAAATCTTTAAGAAGGCAGTAAAGACAGAACTCTTTCGCCATGCTTATCCTCCTGACCTCCTATGAAGATCATTAGTATGGAATCAGTCCAGCTGACCCCTTGATTGATGAATGGTATTGTTTTAGATTTGATTTTTTTAGGTTTTAGGTTTTTATTTTATTGTGGTTTTAATGTTGTTGTAATTTTAACTTTGTGATTTTAACCTTGTTGTGATCCCGCTTCGATCCATGGGGAGAGGCGGGAAGATAGAAATAAAAATTATTATTATTGTATTATTATTATTCCATCTTTAACCCAGATTTTAAAAAGTAGAATTTCCTCCAGGTTTTCTGGAAAACCCAAAACACTTCACAGCAACACAAAGTGTAGTTGGGTTTGCACTGTGGTCAGGTGTCCCCATGGTCCTACCCCCTGGTCCTACTCACCTTTCTATGACACCAGGCAGGTGTCTGTACATGTGTCCCTAGTGAAGCATCCAGCAGCACTGCTGCTGACCTCTGTCACTTCCTCTGAGGTCAGCAACGAGGTGCTCAGCATCGATTACATAGCTGGGTGTTTTATTGTGACCTAGGAAGGAGTGGTGAAGTTTAGCAGTGGTGGTACTAGGTGTCTCTCTATGGTACACATATGCAGATACCCACCTAGTGTTGCTGCAAGTGTGGACGCCAGAGCCAATCCAGGGACCTGACCACAGTGGAGATCCAACCACAATTTTTCTCATAAATGCAAAATTAGTTTCAATATAAGTGTAGAACATCACACATGTGCCCCTCACCAAGCCTTCCAATCCTTTAATGGCTGTGTAGAATTTTAGCAGATGTTCAGTAAGTATTACCTGGTTATGTGATAAGCAACACTTGTTGAAATTCACTCTTCATTTTTCATTTTTAAAAAATTGTCATTATTATTATTATTGATGCAAACAGCTTAATGTAACATCATCACAGTGGTGTTCCTAGTGTTGGTCTCACCCAGTGCGGATACCAGGGGGTAATGGCAGCAGCCTACCCTGCCACTGCCTGCCTGCAGAAACAGCCACCAGCCAGCCAAGGCACCTGGGATGGAATGGGTGGGCACTGGCAGTAGCACCATACCCACCCATTGCAGGAGGAGAGTCCAACCAGGTGTCACCCCTCTTCTTGGGTGTCATCTGGTGGAGGCTGCACCCCCCACACACACACTCACTAGTAATGCCACTTCATCACCATAAAGAAACATCCCAAATAAAAGAAAACATAAAAGAGAAAAGGACAACCATACATGCAAATGTGTGTGCATATGTATAAAAAAACTAAACACTAAACACCATACTAAGACACTACATTGCAATGCTGAACTAAAACAAGAAGTATGAATATTAAGCAATAACTAAACATTAAGCAATAACTAAACCACAAAAGTGCTCTGGCACCGCAATCCAAAGATGTGTGTGTGTGTCCAAAACACAGACCCCAGACCACACTGGCTCTCAAATACTTTTAACTTTTTGGTTTAAATGTTCAAGGGCTAAATGATACATGCCCAATGCACACGTATTTTTTACCAACAGCAAATCTTTTAAAAGAAACCTTTATAAGCACACCATCGTGGGATGTAAATTACTGTTCGACAGTGGAACAAACTCCCCCAGAGTGTGGTGGAGTCTCCTTCCTTGGAGGTCTTCAAGCAGAGGCTGGATGGCCATCTGTCGGGGATGCTTTGATTGTGATTTCCTGCATGGCAGGGGGTTGGACTGGATGGCCCTTGTGGTCTCTTCCAACTCTACAATTCTATGATTCTAATCACTGGTGTTGATGCAGAATAGGCACTAAACCTAATTTAGAGATATGGGTCAACACCTTGAATGATAGCTCTTTTCAAATTCAGACCAAAGCTTTCAGCAGATTCACAGCCCAAACTGGCACTAACACCATTGGTCATCACTGCCCACAATAAATGTGCAGGAAGATCGTGATGTGGGTTGTGCCAGTTCATCCTGTAATAGGAGGTTGCTTTTGAGGACACTGACACAGGTCTTCTTTCCAGTGAAACACTGACCTCCAGAGGGAAAATGCAGTATCGACATCATTCATTATTTAGCTTTCTCTGCTTAGGAATTCTCCAAATGTGTTGAACTTCCATTCTGGTTTTCCCCAGCCAGCATGGCCAAGAATGAGATATTCAGCCTACCTGAGTTCAGTGCTTTGAGGCAGGTATCAAAAGTCTGAAATGGATAAGAATTTCAAGCAAAGTCCATGTGTAATGTTCTTTAAAGGCATGCTTCTGTTTTGTTTTTTGGCCTTTCTGCCAGAATCTGGTTCTCCAAGTGGCTTTGTTGAGTTGAATGTCAAGAATTCAAGAGTTGAATCTTGAATGAGTTGATTTTCTTCCTATCTGCTTTCTTCACTACCCAACACTCAGATCTGTACATACCATGGCTTGGACTAGCCTCACTTTAGTTTTCAGAGTTATAACTTTGCAATTTAGGATCTGTCTAATTTCTTCATAGCTGCCCTTCCCATTCCTAATCTTCTGATTTCTTAAATGCAGTGTCCATTTTAGTCTATATTTAATGCAAGGAATGGGAATGCTTTGACTATTTTGTTTTTCTCACTGTCTAGGAGGAATTCTTGTAGCTCTTCTGTGGTCATTATTTTCATATTCTTAATGTTTAGCATTAAGCCTATTTTGGTTCTTTCCATCTTCAGGTGGAGCTGGAGGGGAAAAACAAAGCAGAATGCCAGAAAATAAGTGTTCATGTGGGGCAGAATTGTATGTTAAGCTGTGTTTTTATGAAAAAGGCTTTCTAATTTGTTCAGCTGACAAGTTTCAGGTGTAAACCCTTCTTCACAAGTTGTAAAATTACAAATAAATGTACACTTATTGGCAAGAGTTATACAGTTGTTTTTGGTTTTAAAAGATGGCTTAACAAACCATCAGTGTGATATGTCTACTTATTGTTACACTCATTTAATATTTGGAATGTTTTGTCACATGAAATTTAATATAATACACTAGATTAGGGGTTCCCAACCCTTTTGAATCATGGAGCCCTTTTTAGAATCATTTTCTATGGCAGAGCCCCTAAGAAGCCTGTGGAACCCCTAAGAGGCCTATCCTATAGTCAGTAGCATTCAATTTGTATTTCTTTCATTTTCCTGGAGAGACTGTGGAGCTCCTGGAAAATGCACATGGAGCCCTAAGGACTCCTTGGAGCACAGGTTGGGAACCCCTGCCTTAGATAAACCTTCTCATTCCACATGTGGGATACGACATTAATAAATATTGGATAACATGGACAAACTCAGACTAAATTGTAAAGAAATTATAACAGTACTGCTGTTTATAAACCTTCTATATAACACTTATTTCTATCTGTGTAATAATCTGTTTCTCATGGATCTGACAAAGACAGTTTACTTGGAGAAATCCTTTATGTCTTAATGCTGTAGCTAAACTTCTTAATCATTAAAATTATGAAATGCTTCTCCATTTAGAAAGACATTTTTTCTTAATATATAACCTCTTTATGTGAGAAATGTTTTTCTGTCATTGACCCAGTTACTGTTCCGTGGCTTATAACACTGGAGATTATCACACAAGGCATAAGGACGGGGTGAAGCAGATCACTCCCATCCTTATCCTGTCCTTATCATGCTATCGTGCAAAAGATTATCACAAACATCACACTTATCCCATCCTTCTCCTGTCACTGAAGTGGAATGGCCCCATCATTTTGTATTAACGGAAACTCTTGCCATAGTGAAGAAATAAGAATGGGAGCGATCCACTTCATTCCATGTTTATCCCCTGTGTGATAATCTCCAAAGTTGCCAAAAGAATACATTCCAGTAAAAGGAACTCTCCTATATTTTAATTTTTACAATGTTACAAGCCACTGAACAGTAACTGAGCAGAAAGGCAAAAACAAAAACATGCCTTTAAAGAACATCAGGTATGGACATTGCTTGAAATTCTTTCAAACTTTTGATACCTGCCTCAAGGTTTTGAACTCAGGTAGGCTGAATATCTCATTTATGGTCTTGCTGGCTTAGGGAAATGAGAATGGAAGTTCAACACATTTGGAGAATTCCGAAGCAGAGAAAGCTAATTAGTGAAAAGTCGATGCTGCATTTTTCCACTGGAGGTCGGTATTTAGCTGGAAATAAATTCTGCTGTGCGTCAGTGTCCTCCAATGCAACCTCCTGTTATAACCTGAACTGGCACAACCCACAGTGCAATCTATTCCTGCACATTTATTGTGGGCAGTGATGAAAACCAATGATGGTGTTGTCAGTGGGGCTGTGAATCTGCTACAAGTTTTGGTGTTCTGAATTTGAAAAAAGGTAGCATTCAAGGTGTTGAACCATATCTCCAAAATTGGTTAAGTGGCTATTCTGTGGCAACACCAGTGTTTAGTAATACACATCCCATGATGGATTGGTTAGAAATGTTTCTTTTACAGGATTTGCTGTAGGTAAAAAAAATATAAGAAAGAGATATAATGTAATAATTAGTGGTTACCAGTAGCCTTAGTAAGATTTTTAGTTGGATCTGTAATGCAGGATAGTGAAGAGCCAACGTCTGTTGGCCTAGGATGTGCTATTGATTATGTGTAGAATTGCCTATGATTTTGGGTCAGCCTAGAAGACCATGTAGAGTCTCATTCTAACACAATTGCTGTTTCTGTTTCTCCTAACTTTCATCAGCTTAAGGCAATCAACTGTAATCAATGTGTATATCACCATACCCTCTATGTTCCAATAACATTGGCCAAGGTCTCACAACTGACTGTATGAACTGAAAATGGCTCCACAGAAGAGAAAATTTCAGCAACGAATGCTTGTTGCACACAACCAGATATCAAGCAACATCTGCTCAAACTATCTTTTATACACATCCATTAAAAAAAAACCTAGAATACTCCAGTGTAATTGTGACAGGTGTAACAAGGAGGAAACATATTGGAAATATGTTACTGATTGGCTCTTGGATGAATGGATGTGAAGCCATTCTGGAAAGATAGAGGGCAGCCAATACCATGTATCTGACTAAGCTCAAGTCTTTGAAAACTCATGCTCCCAGCTTTTCTTTACTGTTAGTCCCCAAGGTGCTAGAAGATCCCTTTGCATATTGATTTTCCAGACTAATGCAGCTAGGTCTTTGAATCCCAGCAAAGAGAGCTCTGTGGTCAGAGTGCAGGTCTTCCATGAGTGAGAAGGTTGTTTTTTTAGAAAGAGACAGTGGAGAGTTGACAGCTCAATGAATCAAAGGAGAAATTCAGTTGGGAGTTATTGTATACTGGGTGTTGGAACTGATTAAAGACATAGTTCTGACATAACTCAGGTTGAATATTATTATATGGTTGGAACTAAGAACCGGCACTTCATAAAACATTTCTTATTCTTTTTTATGATTATTAGAATACATTAACGCTCTCCATAATTACAGTGGAACCTTATTATACGCGGGGATCCGTTCCGGATCCCTCCGCGTATAAAAAAATCCGCCTATGCTCGAGCCCCATTGTTTCCAACTTTCACATGCTGAGACTCTCTAGGACCTTTCATGTTTGTGGTAACTTCCTGTTTTTAGAACACGCCCTGGCACTTCCTGCAAGCAAACCTTGCTTAATCTTGCAGACTCGTGTTTTGTTTTCCAATCTCCATTTTGTCTTCAGACTCCGTTTTGTCTCCATGTTGTTAGTATGTTTCTTTTAAGACACTGAGAAACCTTTTTTCTTCTAAATGTCTTTTTACAAGTAACATGAAAAACTTTACTTAATTTATCTTTACCACAAAGGCTGTGCATATATATGAGCTATGCACAAGATTTGTGAATAAAAACAATTTTTTCAAAAGGTCCCTCATTCTCACTTTGGAAAGGGGGCCTGTTTGGAATCGATATTTCCCATTGGCACATTTGTCATTCCCATTGGAGCTGGGGAAGACAGAGCAGCCCTTCAGCCAATCTGTCAATTTTGCAATTAGTTTTATTTCGTTTTTTTTGTTTGGTTTTTTAAAAAAGGACCCAAAAAGGTGGCACTGGATGTGTGTGTGACATCTCTAGAGATAGGCAACACACACCCCTCCAAAAGAATCGATTCTGATCTGGCGTTCCCACTGTTAGGAATTGCATCAAAATCGATTTGTGCCAAAAGAACCTCTTAAAAACTCACCCAAACATCTTACCATGTCTGAGCGGGGAATACCCTGATCTCCAGGGTCTTAGTCCTAGACTCAAACCACTATACTACTCTGTTTCATGGGGTTTACTTCCAAAGAATTCTAATTTTCTTTTATTTGGTCATTTTTCATGTATTTCATGTCTGTTGACTTTTCTAAACAAACTGTTGCTGCTGCTCCTGCTCTATGCCTTCAAGTCATTTCCAACTTACGGTGACCCTAGGTGAGCCTATCAGGAGGCTTTCTTGGCACGGGAGGTTGCCATTGCCTTCCTCTATGGCTGAGAGAATGTTGTCAAGGTCATCCTGTGGGTGAATGAGGATTCAAACTCTGGTCTCCAGAGTCCTTGTCCAACCCTCAAAATAATATACCACACCACACCTCTAAATGAACACTAGTCTACAAATTCTCTAAAATTAGTTAAATAAAGTGTTGCACTGTAACTGCACAAATCAGTCTACATCTAGACTGCAGTTCTACGTTCACCTAAACTTGGCAGCCAGTATCAGAGAGCATGAGAACCAGTGACTCTGGAGATGAGAGTTTTAATCCCCACTTGGCCATGGAAACCCACTGGATGACCTTGGCCAAAATCATATTCTCTCAGCCTCAGAGGAAGACAAAGGCAAGCCCCTCAAACAAATATTGCCAAGATTCCCCCCCCCCCCCCCAAATGATAGGTTTGCCTTAGGGTCCCAGTCAGGCAACTTGGAAATGACTTGAAGGCACACAACAAAAATCTATGAGCACAGCGGGATTTATTTTCAAGGAAACCTACCTAGGCTTGTGCTGTTAGAGACCCATGTCACATGTTGGCCACATTTCCATCCCTGATTTTGATCCCAGTCATACCAAGACATTTAAGGATTACTGACCCATTCACATTTCGCAGTTATAATGCAACAATTCTAATTCGACTGGCATGGCTTCTTCTTATAAAATGTGCAGATTTCCAGTTCAGGGAGGCATTTAGAGGACTATAACGTCTCTTTAAGCAACAACTCCTAAGACTTAGGAATTTACTTTACAAGTAAACTGCGCTAAGAAGGTACCAAACAAGATGAAAGGGAGAAATTCTGAGTAAAAAAAAAAAAAGCCACTCAGAGCCTGTTCTCAGTGATTCCCAGCTCTGGGCCACCTGATGTTGTTGGACTATAGTTCTGATAATCCCCAGCCCTGGGTTATACTGACTAGAATTTCCCAGGAGCTAAAGTCCAACAACATCTCAAGACTCAAATATGGCAATCGGTGTTTATTTTTCTTTTTTCCAAAACCCAAGAGACAAGCAAAACAAATCTTCCCACCAAAGGCCAACATACTTCAGTTTATCCATTGGATTTCTGCTTCACTTAAGGTTATGGGTAGAGCAAAGCCATAATATGATAAGACCCAACCCTTCTCCTACCTAGCAGATCAGCTAGTTCTTCTTTAAATGACTCTTCTCTGCCTCAGAGGATTGGCATACACACCATCTTTCAATCTTAGTGGAGTATAGAGAAGCTACATGTCTATAATTACCTCTTCTGGTCAAACCAATACGATGTAACCTATGCACATTTAATGTAAAAAAAAAAAAAACAACTAACATTTGTTAAGCTCTGAGCATAACCAAAACAGTGGGAATAAAAATCTGTTAGTTATCTTTGAAGTGGAAAGCACTTTCCTGAAGGACATTCCTAAAAGAACGGAATGAGATACATTCTCATCTCATTTAGATCTCAAAAATCTATTGAATGCTTTTAGTGCCTATTGCCATCAAGAACACTTGTCAATAAACTACTCCAAAACCAAGGTAATGGTATTCGGTAGAAATTCTCCAAAGCACAAATGGATCCTAGACCAAGAGAACAGAACAAACCCAACTATTCAGATATCTGGTCATAGTTTTCAGTGAGTCCCTTTCTTGGAAAAACCATAGGGAGGCAGTAAAACTGAAAGCTGACAAAACAATCAGAGCTTTGTTGAAATTCTATTACAACCAGGGCGACCAGTTGATTGAACCTGCCTTACAAAATTTCAACAGCAAAGTCATTGCTCAGATGCTTTATGGTGCAGAAATATGGGGATCAGATAGCAACACTGGCAAAGCCTTGGAAATATTACAAAACAAATTTCTCCGAAAGCTCTGCACTTTACCAAATGAAACTCCTGCACCTTTTTTGCCCACTGAATTTGGCTGCCCCTCAGTTAAAACAAGAATAGATTTTACACAGATAAGATATTTTAAACATATTGTTACCTTATCACCTAATCGTCTCCCAGCATTGTGTTACTTGGAAATGTGCGACAACCAGTTCTGGAAATCAAGTTTTCAAATTCTTTTACAAAAATGTAACTTTTCTGAGTTGAACACTGTTATTGGCACGGATAAGAGGCAATTAAGAGAATTCCTTTTTTGGACTGATGCAAGAAAAGATCTGCAGTCAATTAGGACCTCACAATTTTCCTTTTGGTCCTCCTTTTTGAAGACTAAACTCAAGTCGCCTACTTTAAGAATTGCCTTCACTGAGCTACGACTTCAATTAATGCCTACTGTGGTTCTAGACGGAGACTACAACAAAGTGCCTTTTGAGAACAGACTATGCATCTGCAGTCAGCCTCAGGTGGAGGATATTGTTCATTACTTGTTAATTTGTCCATTGTACAGCGACCCTAGAAAGAAATTTTTAACACCCTTGCTGACAAACAAAAGTGGGAGCGCTACTGTTGATTCGGTCCAATTCCTTTTGAGTGACACCAGTGACTATGTAGCACATAGAGTGGCTCTTTTTGCCACGGCTGCAAAAAAGATTGGAAAGAGAAAGTTAAATAAAAGTGCCATAAATTGCCATGGAGACGCCAAGTATTAATTAGATTTTATGATTATATCGTATTTGTTTATTAATATCCAGGAAAGATGTCTCTTTTTCCATTTGTCCTTTTTAACAGTTAACTATTTTTAACTGCACATTAAATGTTGGGACATTTTTTGACCTTTGTTTTCTGTGCCCTTTGTTTTAAATGTTAAATGTTTTATGCTTTTTGATAAGCTCATTTGGTAATGGCCTTTGGCTAGTACAATAAACGTTAACGTGACTTGAATGAGATACATGCAAAGAACTGAATTGTGTGTTAGATGGCAGCAGGTTACATGATTTAAGATAATAATCACAACACAGACTCATGGGGTTTGTCTTATCTCCTTTCTTCCAGGTTCATATGGAGTCTTGTAACCTGCTCAAAGCACCACCTTTTCTTGTACCAGCCACTGTGGATTCTACAGACCGAAATTTTAAGATATGACTATCCACAAATTTTGGACAAAAATGGGTAAATGGGTTCATCAATGTCAGCTCAAGCTGCATTTCATGGAACAAGAAGAATTCAGGCACCAAGTTCAGTGGCTGATCCCAAAGGGTTAACCTGAACCACTCTTGATGCCAGCCATTATTTCTTGTGGATTAATTTTTGTTTTGTGGACCAGCATGCCTACCAGCAAGATCTGCCTTCTTGTCCTCAAATGCTCGCCAAGGAAATACCATGAAGTAATATTATTTTCTGGAAGGTACCTGATGGCTATATGACAGGCAGGTATGTATGAACGATGAACTTCCTTTTTAGCTTGCATTTTTAGATAGTTGACATTACATGGGGGATGCATAGCAGAAAACCATGCAAGTGGGATTATGCATTGATTGTTTGATACACCCCTCGGGTCAAATAGCAATATTGCACAAGTGAATCTTAGAATCCTAGAGTTGGAAGAGACCCGCAGGCCATCCAATCCAGTCCCATATAGGAAGACAGAGGCCTGTTACAGACTGCCAAAATAAAGCTGCTTCGGGTCTCTTTGGAGGTATGCTATTTAAATGATGCATGGGTCCTAAGAGTCCGGAGGTCGTGCCAAAGCCACACTCCATTCCTAAGCACTGGAATGCAGCTTTGGTGCAGCTTCCGGATTCTTAGGATGCATGCATCATTTAAACAGTATACCTCCAAAGAGACCCGAAGCAGCTTTATTTTGGCAGCCTGTAACAGGCCAGAATAAAAGCACTCCTTACAGACGGCCATCCAGCCTCTGTTTAAAAACCCCCACAGAAGGAAATTCCACAGAAGGAGACTCTCTGAGGCAACCTAATCAACTGTCAGACAGTTCCTACTGTCATGAAGTTCTTCCTAAAGTTTAGGTAGAACCTCTTTTCCTGTAGTCTGAATCCATTAGTCCATATGAATGCACAACTAAATTTGCATGCACATCTGCATGCACAATGTTTCAGCATGCAACAGTTTTGCAACCTTAACCTGAATACCAACCTTCTGCCCCAGACAAAAAGTCCAACTGTTTCTATAGTATGATTTATGCATCCATAAGACACCAACAGGAGGTGAGGTAGTGTGAGAAAGGAGTAAAGCAGGCATAGGAACTGCCAGCAAACTGCCATGTGGAAGAACTGAACCCTGAAGCCACTCCTGACCCCCCAAATCTGGCCTACCCTTCCCACCTAGTATGCTGAGGCTACCACTTGATTCTTTCTTTTTAAAAATGTTTTGCTTTCTCGGACTTAATGGTGGTGATGGACTGCTGGTGATAACTGTTGTTCTTTCAGGGTTGTTGTGGTTTTATTATTGACCTGGTCTTCTTGAACGTTTTAAATATACTGTATATTCTATTGCTAAATCTGTGTTAATAGGTTGGGATTGCTCTCTCTGGGAATATTCTTTTTAATGGTGACGATGAAGTGACTATAACCTGTGCAAACTGTCTGGATGCAGGCACATAGTGGGGGGGGGGGGGGGTTTTGGGGGGTTTGGACCCCCCCCCATCAGCCCTGGGGACATTCAAGCTCCTTCCTTCCCCCTCTCCTCCCCTCCATCAAAAGCACGGGGGGGGGGGGCTCAGATAGAGAGGGAAAACAAAAGAGGAAAGACAATTTAAGTTGTGGGCTCAGAGAGAGAGAGAGAGAGAGAGAGAGGGGGGGAGGGAAGGAGGGGGGGGGAGTAGAGAATGGAATAGAATCACAGAACTGTTACTTTTTCACAGATATTCACTAGTCACAGTTTGGAACTGTGACTGGCTTGAAGGCCAAACTGTGATTTTCAGTGACTGTGATTCATTCTGTTACTGAGCTCCAAACTGTGATTTTCACCAAATGCTACTTTTTCTGTGACTGTGATTCATTCTGCTACTGAGCCTCCAAACTGTGAACTGCTACTTTTTCTGTGACTGTGATTCATTCTGTTACTGAGCTCCAAACTGTGATTTTCACAGAACTGCTACTTTTTCAGTGACTGTGGCTGCATCCACACTGCAGAAATAATCCAGTTT